>BSEG01000011.1:11132500-12332500 GCA_036245055.1 Diospyros kaki | reverse complement strand
TACTTTTTGATGAACCCAAAGAAGAGTGGTTTATGCATTCTTTTTACTTCTTCTTGATCACTCTTGGATTCATTTATGGGTGGTTTCTTGCTTACGTTATGTTTTCTTGGTTTGGAGCATATCCTTTATACTTTGTTGCACTGGGTTTAACCGTGACGACTTTCGTGCGTGGCTTGCGGCTTGCATATCATATTTCTTCTTTTTATTCATACAACATCTCATGGTTGGTGGCTTACATCTCATATTTCCTTGCTTTGAGCATATCCTGCCTTTATATATGCATCTCAATGTTGTACTTTGTGGCTAGTTGGTGGGATTGGAATTTGAACATGATGATTAGCAGCTTGTTGGTGGAACATCACGATGATCAGGGGGGCAATCCCGTGCCCAGAGGTGAGGCATGAGGGGTTGGACCACGATCATGTGCCCAGAAGTGGGGCTTAGTCTAGAGGTGAGGCTGAGATGTTTGGCATGATGACGGGCCGAGGAAATGGTGATAAGGGAAGATTCTTGTTGTTCTTTGTACTCATTTGCTTATGCACGAACTGTTTCCTTTCTTGAATTACTCGCTGAGATGTCTCTTGTCTCACATGTGCATTTATGTATCTTCTTTATTGTGCCACTCACTTAGATATTATTGTCTAACTTGGGTGTCTCATATCCTTGGAACATTCAACGTTCCAGGTATGTCAGATGTGACAGGTATTTTAGGTTCCAGTTTAGGTAAGGGCATGGAAGTGGTTCTTAGCTAGCTTTGAAGTTTTGGATCTTTAGTCTACGAAATCGCTATTATACTTGTAACCCAAGCATAGTACCTATATTCCCATTGTTGTATTGTAAATAACAGTTAAGATACTTAAGGATGCATGGTGTACAGGTGAAATTCTATGACTGTACCACAAATTTATGTATTTGTGAATCTACTATAGTTTCTGATATGTTGGTTCATGATAGATTTTTGTTAAACTTGTGGAAATCCTAGCTATTTAGCATTACAGGTTCGATCCTTGCTTTTATTGGTAAAGGATTTCCCATAATACCCGAGGTTGTTATTAGCATATAATGAATATCACATAGCTTTAATGTATATTTGAAAAGTGGCACTACAAAAAAACGGGTTTATTGCGGCGATTTTTTTGCCACGGTTTTGAAAACCATCGCAAAAAATGGTATTTTGCGACGGTTTTTCAACCGCCGCAAAATATTTTGCGACGGTTTTGAAAAATCATTGTCAAATTATTAAATTTAGAATTATAAAATTAAATTTAGCGGTAGTTTTAAACAACCGCCCAAAATTTAGGACTAAAAAACAAAAAAAATTAAATTTAGCAGCGGTTTTATCAAAACTGTCGCCAAATTCGTTAATAAAAAAAATTCAAAAAAATGAAATTTAGCGGCGATTCTGTCAAAATTGCCGCAAAATTCATTAATAATAAAATTTAAAAATAAATTTTGCAATAGTTTTAATCAACTGTTGCAAAATTCAGAAATTAAAAAATAAAAAATAAAATTTAGCGGCAGTTTTGTCAAAACCGCCGCTAAATTCAACAATAATAAAATTCAAAAATAAATTTTGCGGCGGTTGAACCGTCGCAAAATTCAAAAATTAAAAAATTAAAAATTAAATTTAACGGAGCTTTTGTTAAAACTGCTGCCAAATTTATTAATAAAAAAATTCAAAAAAATTTTATTTAGCGGCAATTTTGTCAAAACTGCCACAAAATTCAATAATAAAAAAATAAAAAAATAAATTTAAAAAAAAATTTAAAAATAAAATTAAATTAAATTTTACAACATAATCAAAATTTTTTATTTTTTAATCAATTAATTTATTTATATCAATAAATTTATTTAATTTAATTCAATTAAATTAAATAATTTATTTATTTTAAATTTATCAATTAATTTATTTTATTTAATTAATTAGTTTAAAACATTTTATGTTCAATTAAATTTAACAAAATTTTAATATATAAAATTTTAATAATTTTTAAAAAATATATAAAATCTTCTTTTAATTTTTAATCCATTAATTTATTTTTAATTTATTCCATTATTCTTTTAAAAAATAATCAATTAATAAATGTTTTTAATATATATTAAAAAATATAAAATATAATTCTGAAAATTAGTTGTTAGATTAGTATATAATATATATATATATATATGTGTGCATCTATGTCAAGGGTGTTTCGCAGATCAGGCAGTTCGCGCGCACGTGCGCATGTACTTAAGATCCTGGGTTCGAAACTTGGGGAGGGGAAGGCACTAGGATTTAATTTCTAGTTTCACCACATGGCGCGCGCACAAGCGGCCACATGGCACATGCACGAGTTAGCGCGCGCGTAGGCTAAGCCCAGGCGACCAAGCTGGCCGAGCTTGCACGCGAGCCTAGCAATTAAAAAATTAAATTTTTAATTTTTACAGCAGTTTTGAAACTGCCACTAAAATTAAAAATTAATTTTTTTTTATTAATTTTTGCAGTGGTTTTGAAACTGCCGCTAAAATTAAAAGTTTAATTTTTTTTAATTTTTTGTGGCGATTTTTTTTAAAAGTTTATTTTTTGTGGCGGTTTTTAAAACCGTCGCAAAAAATATAATTAACTATGGTTATTCCAGCAGTTGCTAAAAACTGCTGCTAAATGCTTTACGACGGTTGACTTAGCGGCGGAAAACTACTGCTAAACGCTTTGCGATGGCTGACTTAGAGGCAGTTATTAAAACCGTTGCTAAATTACTTAGTGGGGGTTAAAAACCGCCCTTAAATGCAGAAAAACCCGCCGCTAAATGTCAATTTTTTTGTAGTGTGGGGCATTACAGTTGGTATCAGATCTAGAATGAGTAGTTTGATTTGGATTTGCGCTAACTAATGTTGAAGATATAATGGTGCTATGGGATACTTTGGGATATGTTTGGTGTTACTAACCCTTGAATTTCATAATGACAGGATAGGTCATGGGGTTACTTTTGGGGATCAAAAAGATAAAGTAGCAACATGAGATGTCTATAATATGAGGGTTATTGTGTTCATTGTTACTAATCTTTAAGTTGTTTGGTGACAGGATAGGTTACATGACATTTAAGGTTGTTCCCAACAGCTATGGTAAGTCCAACGGGTAAGTAAGTAAGGAATGAGGTACAAGTAAGTATTCCTACTATTTGGTGAACTAAAACCCCTTGCTATAATCTTGGATAATGCACGAGATTTTTGGAAACATTTCCATAAATAGTTTGTTGCAGGAAGACAAATGAGTTATAGTTAGTACTAAGAGATATGGTTTGTTACAATTAACAAATGTTTTGCAGGTGTTTCTAGGATGTTAGAGGGCAATAAGTACTTGGGAAACTATTTTATTGTCTAACAATTCTACAAAAAATTTGGAGTTTGGAAGAGTATTTTGTCTTATAGGAATGACGAAAATTCAGAAGATATAGACAAGCACCAACGAAATCGAGTGGGTAAGTAGAGTAAGGTAAGGTAAGGGTAAGTATTTTAATTAAACCCCTAGCTAAGATCATGAGTGATTTGTTGGATTTTGGAAACATCCTTCCTTATAAACGATCGCTTAGGGTTTTGAGAAATTGCTTATAATAGATATAGTCCATTTTGAATCTTGTGTTGCTTCACAAGGACTCAACGAGTTTAGCGCTTCAGGAAATGCTAGACGATAATTGTTGGGAGACTACCTCGCCTTGCAGACCTTTGACCTTAAAGGATCTTAAAGATTCTAGGCACTAGATACTTGAAGGATGTCTAATTGTTTTACAAGATAAGACTTGGTACGAGTATTTGACGAATCTATAATCTTGAGGATTTTAGATAATAAGTACTCAGGAGATTATTTTGTTGTCAAATTATTTCGCAGGGATTGTGAAATTTGAAAGATTATCTGAAGTGAGGTTAGGAACCTGATAAAGGTCTAGTAGGCATCTGGTTCATGAAATCCCTGAACCAATCTGGGAATACGAATATTAGAAACTTGTTGTATTAATGGTCAGCCAAATCCACGTGACATGGGAAAGTAAAAAACGTATGAGTTGTGTTTTGGTCTTATTAGTTGGTTATAAATGTTTCGAGATTATTTTACTATTAAAGGTTTTAATGTTGACCTCGTGATTTTAAGTGTGGATATTTTAGATGGTGAAAACTCGACGTTCTAGAAGATTTGAGTTGTCACCCTAAACTATCGTGAGAGCAGCACCCAAGAGGAGGAAACATAATATTCTAGCGAGGAGATATCAAAAACTCCACAAGGAAATCCGTCTCAAGGAGAAAACTCGAAGGACAAAAGTCACATAGATAGATTGGAGAGGGTGATGGAGTATATGCTAAACTTCATGCAAGGGATACACCTAATAGGTCAAGCTAACCCCTAAACTTCGGACATCATTAACAGATTTCAGCGATTGAATCCGCATATCTTTCGAGGCAAAGCAGGAACCAACCCAAGTAAAGGCAAATATTGGATTGAGCAAATTGAGAAAATCTTTAATTTTATCGATTGCGAGGAGGGGGAAAAAGTAGGTTGTGCCACTTTCATGCCTCGAGATGAAGCAGATCAGTGGTGGAAGACCATGCAAAGAACTTTGCCGGATCCCGAGGGGAAAGGTATACCAAACATTACATGGAGGTAATTTAAAGAACTCTTTAATACCAAATATTTTCCTTTATGTAAGAAGTTGGAGAGGGGCCGGGAGTTTATGGACCTGAAGCAGACTGGGAACATGACTGTGGCCAAATATGAGGATAGTTTTACTCGACTAATCAAGTACATGCTAGTTTACAACCTGGACGAGGAAGCCAAGGCTCAAAAGTTCCTTAGGGGATTGAAATTGGATATCTAGTTAGCATTAAGTTCTCTAGGGGCACGTACTTACGCGGAGGTGGTGTCACAAGCCTTGACCGTGGAGAGCAACCTCCATCGAATGAACACCCTGAGGATAGAATCTCGAGAAACTGAGGAGAGAAAACTTGGGAAAAGACGTGATCTTGGGGGTTCAAAGAGAAGATTCCAAGGCAAAAGCTAAATGTCCTAGATGTCGAAAATCCTATCCTGGAAAACCTTATGAAAGAAGAGGTCGTGGGTGTTACACTTGTGGAAGAAATGAACACTCGATTTGAGACTGTCCCAAGGGACCCATGTGCTTTATTTTCCAGTAGATTGGTCATCTCTTTAGGGACTGCCCGCAACGGAGAGAAGTCAACCAATCTCAAACGAAGCAAAGAGGCAAGGAACTGCATCAGAGTCGTGTTTCGGTTCGATGGGAAAGATGTCAATGCCAACTCAATGGTCGTGCAAGGTACCTCGAATCCTCCTTAATGCGGTTATGCGAGTGTTAGTTGATCCTTGGTCAGCCCATTCACATCACCTAAGGAATGATTATAAATGTATCAACCTATAATTTGGCAAAAGAAGGGATACCAAGTAGTAAGTAGGTAGTTGTGAGTTAATGAGTGTTAATTGTAACTTTGAGTATGATTTTTGGCTTTAAGGAATGTAATTAAGGATTAAGAAGGAAAGTGTGGCAAGACTACTCTAGACCTTGTTATGAATTTTTATGAGAAGCTAGTAATGATATTTGGGGTTTGCAAATGCACCTGTAACCCTTGTGAGTTGATGATTGAGGTGTTCAAATCATACTTATATGAGTTTGTGATTGTATTTATGGACTAATATCTGACTTGTTCTCCTCAAGAGAATTCAAGTATGAGAAAGTGTTGGTACCATGAGTGTGACTACTACATAATGTGCTAAGTGGGCTTGGGAAATCAGAGGTTTGGAAAAGGGGTGATGGAATGATAATTACATATGTGGGTCGAGGTAGGTCGTAACTATGATGGTATGTTTTCCCCAATGCAAGCATGTGACATGTTATGGGCTTGCTTAGGAAATGTATTTTCCCACAATAGCAAGTCATGGGATTGCAGTTCCCATACTTGGCCTTTGGGAAAAGGAAATTTTATTCTAGTTACTAACTTGACCTTTGAAATTGAAGGCATAGGTTTAATGTTTGATTGTTGGGTTTGTGTGTGCCATCTAGGTTCGACTGGGGAGACGATGATCCTAGAAGAGCTTGGAATTTGTGCCGAGGTAGATGAGGCTTCGAGCTAGGTAAGAGATGACCCAAGTGTGGGGGGTCTTGCTTGCATTTGTAAGTGCTTCTTTATGAGTTGTATGTAGTGGTAAAAATTTGCATGATATGTATTCTAGTATACCTATGGCCATATGGAAGACTAGTGGTGGGAAGGGTTGGTCGATGCCTTAACCTATTGAGGTTATGAGAGCATAGAAGACTACCCATTTGCATTGTATTTTGTATTTCATACTCTCTCATGCTTCATTTACTTATGCATTGTACTCTTACTAAATCTTTATGACTCATGAGATTTTACCTCGTGTTGTAGATATTACAAGTCCAAATGCAAGCAGAGAAGGTACCGGGAGGGTGTAGTGGCAACTAACATTGTTGCCCGAGATGTGTTGTTGTATATTCACCTGCATTTTCTTATGTGATCCTATATATATTCTTGGTCATGAATGTAAATGTTGTTGAGCGCTAGATGTATCCAGCTGTGGTAATCACCATAGTGTTATAGGTGTTTGTGAGATTGCTTGATTTATATGACTTAGTTGGTGGAGCCATGTTCGGATCAGGTAAGGACCGGAAAGGTATGTTCCCATAAATCCCCAGTACTCAGTGGATGTTTGATGTGCTAACTTTGTACTTGGGTCACCTTTGGCTTGTTGTGAGGCGAGCTGAAGAAAGGTGAAGCTCGCTCAGATTTCGGGTCTTATTCCATTGTGTTTTCATGTCTATGTTTGGGGATCGATTCTTCAAGTGAAGCGAAGGAAATGATGAAGTCTAGTACCCACCTAGGGCATTTCCTGTTGAAACATAGTCAAACCCTTCCGTTATTGTCTTGGTGTGTGAGTAATCCGGTTCATTATTCACCGGTAGTGCCCGTAAGTGGGAGCGAGTCGTTACGAAAGGTATACCTACTAAATCCCCTATGGCATATTTTAGTTTTTGAATAACAGATGGACATCGAAACAAGTCTTACAAGGGCAATTTTGGTTTATGTTTCCGCTGCCATTTCATTATTTTCTAAAAAATTTTTAAAAACTAGCTAAACCCTTGTTTTGATACTTTAATAGTTAGCGTTTCTCATCATTATATTATGTCTTACTATAGAACTTTTTTGTCTCAATATTTTGACTATTTTCGTCAATACAATATTTTAAATGATAATATAAATTTTTATTATTAATTATTTATATTTTACGATAATTTTTTGACTAATTCTTGTAAATTATGATGTAAATATTTACAAGTACACAAAGTTGCAGCACGTTGTAAAGTTTAAAGAAAGGATGTCAAACCCACAAGGACTAATTTTGTTATTGAGTATCAAAATTCACCATATTATTTATTATTTGAAGAACCAAAAATTGAAAAAATCTTGATCACTAATTTTAATAAATTGCAGGATAAAACTAAAATAAATCTAATAATTGGCTTTGGAACTAGTAGGAAATAGATCTAGGGCTTTTGATTTCACTTAGATAATCTCATACAATTTAAAATTTCAAGTCACAAAAATTCTAATCTTTCAAATTGTTGACAAAAATCCCTTAATTATTCGAAGCCCTTTCTCAAAGAACACCGAAACTATCTCCACCTAATAATTCATTATATCTCTATGTGAATTTAATTATTTGAAGATGCATTAAATTCTTTGAATTTTTAAAATCAAAGTCATATTAGTCGCGGTAAAGAATCTCTTAACTATTGTTTAACAAATGATATTTAATCCTAAAACTCTAAATCATAAGTTACCTCTTGATACAAATATGTTTAATATATCAAGCAATAATTGGTTAGAAAATTACAAGTATTAAGAATAAAGGAAAAAAAAAACCCAATTATGGAAAATAAAATATTAAGTTCACATAAAAATTTCAGTTGTGTTTTCAAAGGTAGGCTACATTAAAGCCCTAGAAAATTAAAATCAGTTCATGGTAAATTTGAAGACACATTTTAATTTATTGAAGATCGTGATAAGAGATAAAAAGAGAGAATGGAAGAACAAGGAGTTCCCTGCCCAGATCTGTTTAGATCTGGGTAAATACCGCAGATCTGGGTAAATACCGCATCCGCTGATGCGTCCGTTCGCTTGCTGCTTCTGTTAATTCCTCTCGACCGAATCCCCTACTTCATTCCTTCTCAATTTCTCCTCTGTTCACCGCCCAACTTCCAATCTCCTTCACTGTTTTAAACATTGCTTCCTCCTGTGTGCGCCGCTGCCTTTTATCTCCAATCTTCCTCCTTCCCTTATTATTATTATTATTATTATTATATATCAACTCCACCCACAGCCAGGGCCTGCTTAAGGCATAGACTAGTGAGGCCTATACCTAAGGCCCCCTAAAAGGGGCCCAATAATTTTTTTTATTAAGTTTAACAATAAAAATATTTAAATATTTTAACATTAAAGATATTTTTTACCGAAAAAGGGCCCTAATAAATTTCTAATGATAAATATTTTAGTATTAAAAAGGGGCCTCAATAAAATTTTCATGTTTTTTTTATTATTTTTTAAAAAAACTCCAAATTTTAAATGGCCTACAGCCCCTAACTCCTATGGGCCGGCCCTGCCCACAGCCCTAATCCTCCCATTTGAATTTATATTATTATAATATTATATTTAAAATGCAGCCCCCTTACTCTACATTCACGTTAGCATAATATATATCTAATATATAATATGTAAGATATGATATAATAAAATATAATATGAAATTTAATATTTAATATACTATTAATTACATTAATTTTAATTATATTATAATATTAATTATTTATAATATTTATTTTTTTATTTATACTATTAATTTTAAAAAAAAATTCTTCTTTTTATTTTTTATTTTTTTATTTTTTTAACCAGGTAGTATTCCTTAAAATAATAAAAAGTACTAGAAATTAGATATATATAAAGGAAACTCAAAACACTAGATAATTTTAGGTAAAACATAAATAAAATACTAAAAATACAATTTAATTAAGACCAATAAATATGTGAATATATTCCCGCATCAAATTAAAATAAAAATTTTGTAGCCACATATAGCTAAATCCATTTTCAAAAATTGAGTATTACTATCACTAAATCAAAATTATAATTTTTTTAAAAAACACTATTTATGATAAAACAATAAAATTAACTTCTTTTGTAATAATATAGCTGAATTACAAAATTATCCATTAAATATAAAATATCAATACTATCTTGGTTCACATAAAAAATTAAAGCCAATACCATTCACTAAATATAAAATTTAATACCAATCAAATACCTAAATCAATCATTCTTAAGTTACAAAAATACTTAAAACCCAAATCATTAATTACTAAAATTTCAAATAGTTACAATAAAATATATAAAAATAAATAAACAAATCATCAAACAAACAATAATACTTGTTCATCCCTCTACCATCTTGAGTGTCAATCATCCAATCAACTTGTAATAAGATATAAATGAATTAAATTATTTAAAATTAATAATTCAAGTATAGACACACACAAAAAAAATATTAAATATCAAGGGTAGAAATATATACCTATTGTAATCAAATAAGCTCCAATTATTGTTGCATCAAACAAAACAATCACAAAATAAAATTATATTTTATA
Organism: Diospyros kaki; assembly: GCA_036245055.1. NCBI lineage: Eukaryota > Viridiplantae > Streptophyta > Magnoliopsida > Ericales > Ebenaceae > Diospyros > Diospyros kaki. The sequence goes on along the minus strand of BSEG01000011.1, from coordinate 12,322,805 downwards.
CTATCATTTTCTTGTAGTTATAATAATTTGAATTAAAAAAACAAAGTAAATCAAAATATCTTAAAGTTTTAAGAATCGATATTTATATGTCCTGCAAACTTAGAGAATTACAAGACCTAAAAAAGTTGTGAGACATGGACATGAATCCCAAAGGCCCAACGGGTTTTAGGAGATCGAGAAAATAAGCCGAAGGAGCAAGAGGTCGAGCCGAGACCAAGTGAGGAGGGCCCACTCAGTTATGCCGAGTAGGTATGCACTGCTTCAGTTTTTCGGCCATAACTTTCTCATATGAGCTCTTATTGGCCTGATTCAAAGTCCTATGGAAATATAAGAGAATTATCTACAACTTTCATGTTTTGAGTTTTGATAGATTCGGGCTTAATCAAGGGGTAAATCTGGTATGAAGTTGATGCACCTACACTATGAAGGCTCGGAGACAAGTATTAAAGGAAGATAGACTCGAACCAAGTCAAAAGGGCAAAAGAAGGAATAACCGAGTGCCCCCCCACTCGGTCGAGAAAAAGAAGACATGACCGAGTGGCCCCCACTCGGTCATGACTAAGTGGCCACTCGGTTATGACCGAGTGGCCACTCGTTATTTATGACCCACTCGGTTATGCCGAGTGGGCATGACACTGCTTCAGTTTTTGGGTCATAACTTTCTCATATGATCTCTGATTGGCCTGATTCAAAGTTCTATGGAAATCTAAGAGAATTATCTACAACTTTTATGTTTTTAGTTTTGAGAGATTAGAGTTAAATCATCATGAAAATTGGTAAAGAATTTGAGGTATGGGAACCACTCAAAATGGGCCGCGAGATTCTCGCACATCTTCTCTCTCTCCTCCGCTATAAATACGAGATCATGCCTTCATCACAAGGTACGCTATTTTGAGAAATTGAAATACAATCTTCTCATTTTATCTCGAGAGCTAATTTAAGCATCGGAGGGTTTGCGCGGGGACCCCCACCCGCGCCCTAATGGTGCTCTCGTTTTGTAGGCCTCTCGTCACCAGCAAGGTCTCTCGTCATCAGCAAGGCCTCTCATCATCATGAGGCCTCCTGTCATCCCGAGACCTCTCGTCACTCCAAGGCCTTTTGTCACCAGCAAGGTCTCTCATCACCAGCAAAGCCTCTCGTCACCAGCAAGGCCTCTCGTCACCATCAAGGCCTCTCGTCATCTAGAGGCCTCCCGTCATCCTGAGACCTCTCGTCACTCCAAGGCCTCTCGTCACTACCAGGCCTCTCGTCACCAACAAGGCCACCCGTCATCCCGAGGCCTCTCGTTATCCCGAGGCCTCTCGTCATCTTGAGGCCTCCCGTCATCCCGAGGCCTCTCGTCATCCCGAGGCCTCTCGTCATCTTGAGGCCTCCCGTCATCCTAAGGCCTCTCGTCATCCCGAGGCCTCTTGTCATCTTGAGGCCTCCCGTCATCGCCGAGGTCTCTCGTCATCCTCAAGGCCACCAGATCACTTTGGGGCCACCAGATCATCAGCCCACAAGATCATCAGCTCCGTCGGTTTATCAGGCTTGGAACTCCATCAGATCCAATTCCTCGTCCAGATTCTTATCAAGTGAAGGCACGAATCCCGAGACTCTTGCGTCTGTCCACAACAAAAAAAAATAGATTGTTGTATTTTGGCAACAACAATTGGCGCCGTCTGTGGGAAACACAAGACAAAAAGTCAACTCAAGAATGGCAAACACCCGTGGACACCGACGAACTTTCTCTCAAGGCGTAGAAACACGCCTACCACCACGGAACTCTCAACAACAGGGAGCACCTCCTCCCCCTCATAATGCACAACCCGAAGGAGGTGATCGTTCCATTTCCCCCAGCTCGTAGGTGGGGAACCAATCAGTCCCACCACCACTACTTATCGGCTTAAGGTCGCACCGCCTACTGACTAAGCCGGGACTTCACGACAGCCACCACGCACAGTCCCATGGGAGGAGTATGAAGCATTGAGACAACACGTTGAGGGCATGCAAGCACTTCGAGACATGGCTGGTATCCTTCAAGGTATTATGCCGGTAGGGACGTTGCCCGATACTCTGAAAAAGTTTATGCCACCCCCAGAACCTCAGCCCGAGGTGGGGGCCGATTCCTACCAAGATGCTACTCTCGATTCTCATTCTCGACCTACGCCTCGATGGGAGGGTAGGCCTAGATCGCCACCACCAAGAAAGAACCCTCATTCTATACCCCAAAGAAATGAAAACCCAAGAATGGAAAACAGAACCAGAAGCCCTCAAAGACGAAGGTATCATGAAATAGTGGCCAGTACACCAACAAGACTGGACAATCAGACAACAGCTACTATGCGCGATGATATGAAAAGAGTAGTAGAAGAGGTGCTTGAGCGAAAAAAATTAATCCCTGCAACAGAAGAGCACCAACGTAGAAAATGTCATTTTACTGCAGATATACTGGAAAGGCCACTGCCTCGAAAATTCAAAATGCCACAAATCACCCTCTACTCAGGAAAAGACGACCCATATGATCATGTTCAGAATTATGAGTCACTGATGATATTGCATGGATGGGATGACGACATAATGTGCCGAGCTTTCTCCTTAACTCTGTCAGGGCATGCCCGGACATGGTTCAACAGTTTACCTGAGGCCTTTATCTCTTCATTCGGTTAGCTTAGAATGGAATTTGTTAAGACATTTATGATTAATAGTCAAAGAAAAAAAGACGCCACATACTTGCTCAGTATTCGACAGGGGAACAAAGAAACTCTGCGTCAGTATATGGATAAATTTCGGAACGTCACCCTCGAAGTTCATGATTTACCAATTACAATGGCAGTATCTGCTATGTTACACGGAACGAGACTAACTACCCTACAAGAATCATTATCTTTGGTCCCACCAACATCCCTAGCAGATTTGTTTACTAGAGAAAATAAATACGTGCTCCATATGGAAGTTATGAGAGCTGTAGTTGGGAATGAGGGCAGAGAGCGAAAAAGGTAGGAAAGTGATGTTGAAAAGGACTCCAGGCGGGTTAGGGGATCAGATATACCTCTGCCCTAGTTCCACCATTACACCTCGGTCAACCATACTTGTAGCCATCGAAGGGTCAGGTCTCATTAGACTCCCGAAAAAGGTTGACCATCCAATGGGGAAGAATAGAGAAGAATATTGTAGATATCATAGAACCCGTGGTCATTGCACTGACCAGTGCCAGGAGTTAAGAGATCAGATTGAGATGCTAGTTCGTGAAGGACATCTTCAAAGGTACGTACCGGTCAAACATGGTGATCCTCAAAAAGGAGAAGATAGACAGGAAGAGCAGGGGAGATCAAATCAGAGATGTCAAGAGAAAGGAAGGGATTACGGAGAGAATCCACCTCTAGATAATGAACCAGTTCATGAGCCCATGCATGTCATCTCGGGCAGTGAAATTATGGTAAGGGACTCCTCCTATTCCATCCAGACAAGCCACGAAAGGACATGCCCTTAGAAGAAGGCAGTTAGCCACCATTAATGCCCTCAAAGAGAAAACTGGGAGCAAAATTCAGACACATTGAAGAGAGCCTATGTTAAAGATCGAGAAACTAAACATTTCATGCTCAGAGGCAACAATAAGACCCAAAATGAAACAGTGGATGCACTCACTTATTTCAAAAAATGTAAGCATTTTCATTACACATTGTTGTGTGAAAGTTTGTTTGCTATGCTCTGCTTACAGGAAAAATAAATTCAAGCCCATTGTCCCGCTCACGGCCCGACAATGAGGGAAAAATAAATTCAAGCCCATTGTCCCGCTCACGACCTGACAACGAGGGAAAAATAAACTCAAGCCCGTTGCCTCGCTCACGGCCCGGCAACGAGGGAAAAATAAACTCAAGCCCGTTGCCCTGCCTACGGCCCGGCAACGAGGTAAAACGCGATCGAGCCCGTTGTCCCGCCTATGGCCCGGTAACGAGGTAAAATTTGATCAAGCCCATTGTCTCGCCTACGGCCTGGCAACGAGGTAAAATGCGATCGAGCCTGTTGTCCCGCCTATGGCCCAGCAACGAGGTAAAATTCGATCAAGCCCGTTGTCCCGCCTACGGCCCGACAACGAGGTAAAACGCGATCGAGCCCGTTGTCCTGCCTATGGCCCAGCAACGAGGTAAAATTCGATCAAGCTCGTTGTCCCACCTATGACCCGGCAACGAGGTAAAACGCGATCGAGCCAGTTGTCCCGCCTATGACCCGGCAACGAGATAAAATTCGATCAAGCCCGTTGCCCCGCCCATGGCCCGACAACGAGCTAAAACGCGATCGATCCCGTTGCCCCGCCTATGGCCCGGCAACGAGGTAAAATTATATTCAAGCCCGTTGTCCCGCTCACGGCCCGACAATGAGGGAAAAATAAACTCAAGCCCGTTGTCCCGCTTATAGCCCGGCAACGAGGTAAAATTACATTCAAGCCCGTTGTCCTGCTCACGGCCCGGCAACGAGGGAAAAATAAATTCAAGCCCGTTGTCCCGCTCACAGCCCGACAACGAGGTAAAATTACATTCAAGCCCGTTGTCCCGCTCACGGCCCGGCAACGAGGGAAAAATAAATTCAAACCCGTTGTCCCACTTATAACCCGGCAACGAGGTAAAAGTACATTCAATCCTATTACCCCGCTCATAGCCCGACAACGAGGTAAAAGTACATTCAAGCCCGTTGTCCCGCTTATAGCCCGACAACGGGAGAAAAAACAAACGCAAGCTCATGGTCCTGCTTAAAGCCCAACAGTAAAGGAAAATTAAATGCAAGCCTATTGTCTTGCACATAACTCAATAAATGGGAGCAGAATCAAAGTCATTGTTTGATGCATAGTTCGACATCTATGGAACGTAAACTTACTAGTATATCTACCTCATACTTCTGCAAAGGAATTGAAAATCACTAGAGCCCAGAAATTTGAAAGCACGGTGTGCAAACAAGCTTAAGAGGATGTGTATAAGATGAAGCAGCTAAAAGAGAAGTAATGTTCAAAAGTTTACAGGACAAGATACTCTTTCACCCGAACCTTCCAGCTAAAAGAGTAGGGAGCAATTGATATGCCCTGCAAACTTAGAGAATTACAAGACCTAAAAAAGTTGTGAGACGTGGACATGAAGCCCAAAGGCCCAATGGGTTTTAGGAGATCAAGGAAATAAGCCGAAGGAGCAAGAGGTCGAGCCGAGACCAAGTGGGGATGGCCCACTCGGTTATGCCGAGTGGGTATGCATTGCTTCAGTTTTTCAGCCATAACTTTCTCATATGAGCTCTGATTGGGCTGATTCAAAGTCCTATGGAAATATAAGAGAATTATCTACAACTTTCATGTTTTGAGTTTTGATAGATTCGGGCTTAATCAAGGGGTAAATCGGGTATGAAGTTGATGCACCTACACTATGAAGGCTCGGAGACAAGTATTGAAGGAAGATGGACTCGAACCAAGTCAAAAGGGAAAAAGAAGGCATATCCGAGTGGCCCCCCACTCGGTCGAGCAAAAGAAGACATGACCGAGTGGCCACTCGTTATTTATGACCCACTCGATTATGCCGAGTGGGTATGACACTGCTTCAGTTTTTAGGCCATAACTTTCTCATACGAGCTTCGATTGGCCTGATTCAAAGTTTTATGGAAATCTAAGAGAATTATCTACAACTTTTATGTTTTGAGTTTCTAGAGATTCTAGTTCAATCATTATGAAAATCAGGAATGAAGTTGAGGTATGGGAACCACTCAAAATGGGCCGCGAGATTCTCGTACATCTTCTCTCTCTCCTCCGCTATAAATACGAGATCATGCCTTCATCACAAGGTATGCTATTTTGAGCAATTGAAGTACAATCTTCTCATTTTCTCTCGAGAGCTAATTTAAGCATCGGAGGGTTTGCGCGGGGACCCCCACCCGCGCCCTAACGGTGCTCTCGTTTTGTAGGCCTCTCGTCACCAGCAAGGTCTCTCGTCATCAGTAAGGCCTCTCATCATCATGAGACCTCTCGTCATCCCGAGGCCTCTCGTCATCTTGAGGCCTCCCGTCATCCCTAGACCTCTCGTCACTCCAAGGCCTTTCGTCACCAGCAAGGTCTCTCGTCACCAGCAAGGCCTCTCGTCACCATCAAGGCCCCTCGTCATCCCGAGGCCTCTCGTCATCTAGAGGCCTCCCATCATCCCGAGACCTCTCGTCACTCCAAGGCCTCTCGTCACCACCAGGCCTCTCGTCACCAACAAGGCCACCCGTCATCCCGAGGCCTCTCGTCATCTTGAGGCCTCCTGTCATCCCGAGGCCTCTCGTCATCCCGAGGCCTCTCGTCATCTTGAGGCCTCCCGTCATCCTGAGGCCTCTCGTCATCTTGAGGCCTCCTGTCATCGCCGAGGTCTCTCGTCATCCTCAAGGCCACCAGATCACTTTGGGGCCACCAGATCATTAGCCCACAAGATCATCAGCTCAACAAACCATCAGCTCCGTCGGTTTATCAGGCTTGAAACTCCATCAGATCCAATTCCTCATCCAGATTCTTATCAGGTGAAGGCACGACTCCCGAGACTCTTGCGTCTGTCCACAACAAAAAAAATAAAAAATAGATTGTTGTATTTTGGCAACAACAGATATAAATCCTAAGATAATCAAATTTTTGATCAATTATTGTTGAGTAACTAAAGCAAATGTCAATTGAGAATTTAAATCTCCTATTTGCACTTGTATAAAACTCCTATTTGCACTTGTTGAGTATTCATTAGTGTTTCAGCAATATTTAGTTGAACCAACAGCCCACGTTGAGAATTAGTTGCCTCCTCACATGTTCTTTTAAGAGCTTCTTCAAGCTCTATTCCTCTTCTATGTGCAGACCTTGAAGCGTTTGCAATAGGTTTTATACAATAATTGATGTGTGATTTATGCATAGTTAATTCGAACAAGTGTACCCTAATCAAATATTCATATAGTGATAAAAAAAAATGTCGATCCCACGAGAACTATATCACATTACCAAAGCAATTTTAATTTAGCCTAAGTTAAAATAATTAATTAATCAAATAAATAAAAAGAAAAATAAATAAAAAACTAATTTCTTTATAAGAAAAATTAATTAATGAATGCACTAGGGTTTAGATTTCATTTAATCTGAGTTATGTAATTATCTATTCAACCCGATTCAAAACTACAAATACCCTTACAGTATTTTATAATTATTTGCATGTGATGATGGATTTCTCTCAATTAATTAATAAGTGATATGTCTTGCAAACTTGGAGAATCACAAGACCTAAAAAAGTCGCGAGACATGGACATGAAGCCCAAAGGCCCAACAGGTTGTAGGAGATCAAGGAAACAAGCCGAATGAGCAAGAGGTCGAGTCGAGACCAAGTGGGGAGGACCCACTCGATTATGTCAAGTAGGTACAACACTACTTTGATTTTTTAGCCATAACTCTCTCATACGAGCTTTGATTAAGCTAATTCAAAGTCTTATGGAAAGATAAGAGAATTATCCACAACTTTCATGTTTTGAGTTTTTAGGGATTCAAGCTTGATCAAGGCTTAAATTGGGCTCTAAGTTGATGCACTTGCACTATTAAGGCTCAGAGTCAAGTATTAAAGGAAGATAGATCCTAACCAAGACAAGAGGAAAAAAGAAGGCATGAATGAGTGACCCCCCACTTGGTCATGACCGAGTGGCCCCTCACTCGGTCATGGGGAGACAAATTTTCCCTCATTTTTCATGACCCACTCGGTTATGCCGAGTGGGTACGACATTATTTTGGTTTTTTAGCCATAACTTTCTGATACAAACTCCGATTAAACTGATTCAAAGTTCTATGGAAAAATAAGAGAATTATCTACAACTTTTATGTTTTGAGATTTGAGAGATTCAAGCTCAATCAATGTAAAAATTGGGTATGAAGTTGAGGTATGGAAACCACTCAAAATCGAGCCAAGGAAAAAGGCAAAAGAAGGCATGATCAAGTGGCCCCCCACTCGATCATGGTCGAGTGGGATTGGGCCAATCTCTCATTTTTTCCTTCTCGGATGAGCCGTAAAATCATCAAAATGGGCCACAAGATTCTCGTCCCGATTCTCTTACGTCTTCTCTCTCTCCTCCGCTATAAATACGAGACCATGCCTTCATCACAAGGTATACCTTCTTGAGTTATTCAAGTACAATTCTTCATTTTTGCTCAAGGTCTGACTTAAGCATCGAAGGGTTTGCACCAGGACCCCACCCGCATCCTAACGGTGCTCTCGTTTTGTAGGCCACTCAGTCGCCTCAGGCCACTCGTCCGTCACAAGGTCACTCGGTCACCTCAGGTCACTCGTCCATCACAAGGCCACTCAGTCGCCTCAAGTCACTTGTTCATCCAAGGCTATCTGGTCACCTTAGGTCACTCGTTCATCTAAGGCCATTCGGTCACCTCAGGTCACTCGTTCATCCAAGGCCATTCGGTCGCCTTAGGTCACTCGTTCATTTAAGGCCACTCGGTTATCTTGGGTCACCTGATCATCAGCCCACCGAATCACCAGATCTACCAGATCCACCAAGTCATCAGCCCGCCAGATCATCAGCCCTATTAAACCATCAACTCAGTTGGATCACCAGATCTGTTTGGCTGCCAAATCCATTTGCTCATCAAGATTCTCATTGTTGAAGCCATGACTCCCAAGACTTTACATTTACCCACAATTAAAAATAGATTGCTGTATTTTGGCAATAACAATAAATTTTCTCAAGTCATATTTATCATTTATTAATTCAATTTCACTGTTAGATTTCAGAGCAGATATCAACGAAATAAATAAGCATTAAGTTTTTTGGAAACCTCTAATCTCGGAAGAGGATTTGACTCACTAAGCTTCCTTGATTCTCACACATGAGCTAATCATCTTTCGATCTCATAGTCAAGTATTTGATTTATATTGCCTATGGATCTAATTTATAACAATCCTTTAGTCGGTCATGCATAAATCATTAAATCATTAAAAGGTGGCCAATCTTTTAAAGCATTAAGCACAACAATATAAAATCCTCATGCAAATAATAATCGAGTTTTGAATCAAACTAAACAAAAAATCACATATTCCCAAAATTAAAATCCATCCAAACCCTAGCTAAAATAAATTAGCTAGATATTATTAAAATAAAAATAACAACAGAAATTGAAAGGGGAATAGGAATTTCCTATCTAGATCTAGAACAGATCTGGATCACAATAAATTTGCTTTAATTGCTGCTCGTGGGAGTCCCTGTGCGTGAGGCTTCTTGCGCCGTCCAGCTTCCAATCTACTGCTTCTCCCAATTCTTCATTGTGCACCTCCCTCTGTTGTCTCCAATTGCGCTGCTTCCTCCTTAATTCCTTCATTGTACCCGCCTCCGTTCCCAATTCTCATTGTGTGCCGTAGAAATCCCTCCTCCTTTCACTGGCCTTCTCCCTCTTTACTTTATAATATAATAGTATTATCTATATGTGAAGCACTCGCCGCTGCCCTCTTCATTTCTTCCTCCTATCCTTTATATATTATAATATATATATAGGGTAAAATTAATAAACACTCATTGAACTTTAAAGTTGTAATTATTTACTCACTGAACTTTAAATTGTAACTAGTTACTCACTGAACTTTACTCAACGTCAACCATCCATCACTCATTATAATTCCATCCACTATTGCAAACGAAAAATGCTAACAGAATCTAATGTTGTTAACGGAATCTGATGTGGCAAAAAATAATTCAACATACATTCATTGAAGTTTAAAAATGTAACTACTTACTCACTGAACTTTACTTAATATCAACCATCCATCACCCCGTTACATCACCGTCTTATCTTGAAACACCTGTTGCATTACCGTCTAATCTTGAAAGATATTAAAAGATTTTTGTATGCATTTGAGATCACTTACTTCTCAAATCAAATGCCAAAAACTAAACTAATGATTCAAATTAAAAAAGCTACTGATGCAGACCAAAAGTAAAAAAAAAAAAATGTTTACTTAGATTTTTTTTACCTCCATTACGAATAACGAAATTCACAAAAAATGTATTTAATAATGAGATCAAGAGCCAAAAACTGATTACAAAAATTGTATGTCTTGTATGCCAAAAACCAACAATCTTTAAACTTATAGGGTAAATGTACATTTATTGTATCTTATTTTGAATTCGAAAACATTATTATTAGTTAATAAAAAATGTATCGTGTTTTATTAACCAATAAAATTATTTTGAGACTACAAATATGATATAATAAATATGTATTATTTAAATATCATATTTATTATATGATATTTATGGCTTTTGGCTTTTGGTTTGAGAAGTAAGTGATCTCAAATGCATACAAAAATCTTTTAATATGTTTCAAGATCAGACGGTGATGTAACGAGTGTTTCAAGATTAGACGATGATGTAACGACATGATGGATGGTTGACGTTGATCAAAGTTCAATGAGTAAGTAGTTACATTTTTAAAGGTCAGTGAGTGTATGTTAAATTATTTTTTACCACATCGAATTTCGTTAGTCACGTCGGATTCCGTTAATCACGTTAGATTCCGTTAGCATTTTTCGTTTGCAATAGTTGATGAACTAATAACGCGTGATAGATAGTTGACGTTGAATAAAGTTCAGCAAATAATTAGTTACAATTTAAAATTTAGTAAATAAATCATTATAATTTTAAAATTCAATGAGTGTTTATTAATTTTACCCTATATATATATATATGCGCCATAAAGTCCTAGCCCAAGCCCTCCAATTCACGCCACTACCACTGTAATGATATATGATATATATATAAATATTATAATTCAATATATAATATAAATGTATAATATTTAATATACTATTAAATATAATAACTTTAATTATATTATAATATTAATTATTTAAAATATTTATTTATTTATTTATTATAATATTAATTTTGAGATTAATTTTAAAATTAACTTTATAATATGTATTTTTTTCTTTTTACACCCAAATATTCAAATTAATCTCATTTGCTAGATTCCTACAAAAAGAGATTATCATAATATAAAATTCATATAAACACACATTTATATAGGAAAATTAATACAAAGTTAAGATAAAAATATATAAACAATTAAAGCCTATCAATAACCTAAGCCTTTGACATATCTAAATTTTTTTCCAAGTACCTCATCCATGATCTCATCAATTGTCAACTACCGTCCACCTTTTAGAACAAATTTAAACTGTAGCTCTTTCATTTTATCCTATAAATAGAAGAATGCATATATTTAATAAATAAACTATTTTAAAAAAATAAAAGTACTACAAATAAAATAAAAATATTCTTGCATAATTAGTCTACATCCATTGATAACCATCCCTTTCATTCAGTGTAGTGGGTGTGCTTGTAAAATTCAATCCTATCAAATTCCAGACCATTATTCATTTTCTCACCCTATCATATTTTCATGTATTAACAATTAAACAAGATACAATATTCAGACATAATAATAAAACAAAAAGTAACAAATTGAAATGCCTTACAAGTTCACAAGGAGCTATTACAAAAGCTTTTGAACTTATTACATGGTTGTACTTCAACTTTGATTGATCGTTTTTGTTGATCTCACAACATTTTTACAATATAAAAAAAAAATCTTATATTATTATTATCAAGAGGTACAAATATACTATATTAAATTAATATAATATTATTAAACAAAATTTCAAATTTAATTATTCAACTCAAAACTTTTCCATAGAAAATTACACACCAATCATGAAACACTTGCATACAATAAAACAAATATAAGTGTAATTAGGCAAATCTAACGATGTATAAATTGATTGTACTTAATTTATGCCTTATGATCAGCATCCATCCACATTTCAGATAGGCGTTGGTAATTATATGCACTCAAACTAGATTCTTGTAGGAGCTTTAGTCTTGCCTTCTCATTTTCTACTTCAAAAAACTTTCGCTTAAGGTGATAATGCCATTGCCTACTCTTATTTTTCAATAGATCCTTACAACTATCTCTAACATAATTATCTTCCAAATTAATTTCAAATCTCTCTTTCAAGTAATACACAGCACAAACAACAAAACAAAAAATGTTCAAGTTAAAAGTCAAGCTCATCAAAGAACCAAAAAATGATGAAAAAATTATTTTTTAAAAATTGTATAATCTTACCGCACATTTGTTGGAGAGATTTTCAAAATGAATTTCTTGTAACATGGTTGACATGTTTGGGCAGAGATCCAAGTCAAAGAGCTAAAGGTTGTAACATTTCACTCATTTTAAATTTTATTTACACAAATATATAAGTGGTTATAACCTTTGGTGAAGGGGTGTACCTTTGGTAAATTGTTGTAACACATAAGAATTGGTTGTAACTTTTTGTGAAGGATTGTAACACATGAATGGTTTTATCTTTGGTGAAGGGTTGTAACATTATCTATAAATAGATTGATGAATTCTTGGATCAAAACACTTGAGAATTCATATTGTTTCTCTCTCCTTATTCTTCTCCTACCTTCTTACACAAAACTTCATAATTTTCGTGCATTTAAACATCAATTGTTTGTATTCTTTTACTGCAAAATTAGATACAAAACCTCTTATGTGTGTTATTAACTCCGTGTGTTTGAGTTTGTTGTCAAAAATTGCACATTCGCCAACAAACATTACTTTTGATTCCATTGTATCTTGGAGGCTTGTTTGGATCTCTTGTGCATTGTATTTTGAGACAAACAAAGTCTTAAGGAAAGCGAGTTTTCGTGCCTTGGAATTTTTGGATTACTGCAACATATTTGCCATTACAACGCCATAATTTTTTAACAATCTTAAGACTTCATTTTTTGAAGTTATGATGGCTCCATTGGCTTCTTCTCTACGGGACTTTGCTATTGATTTTGTGAAATTGGAGAGGTTTGAAGGATCTAATTTTCGACGTTGACAGAATAAACTACATTTTCTCCTTACCACATTTAATGTGGTATATGTGCTTACAACATTGAGGCCGGAGGAAACCAAAGATGAAAGTTTGACAAATGCAAAGGCAAGACAGAAATGGGATCAAGATGCCTATATTTGCAAAGGCCACATTTGCAATGCTATATCGAATGCTCTATTTGACCAATACTATAGCAAAAAGACTGCAAAAGAGATTTGGGATGCTTTGGAGGCTAAGTACATGTTCGAGGATGCCACAAGTAAGAAATTTCTCTACTCTAAACTTCATCAATATCATATGGTGGATAATAGAAAGGTAATTGAACAATTTCATGAAATTGTCCACACTTATAACCAATTTCAACAACATGATATGAAAATGGATGAATCATTTGTTGTATCATTCATCATTGATAAACTTCCTCCTAGTTGGAAAGATTATAAAAAGAATCTCAAACATAGAAAATATGATCTTTCCCTTGAGAAGTTAGACCGGCATCTTTGAATAGAAGAAAATTTTAGAGTAAACAATTCTGATGAAAACAATGGCTAATCTTCTAATGTTCATGTGGTGGAGAACAAAAAATGTACCAACAAAAGGAAGGAGGGAAAACAAAACTTTTCACAGAATAGCAAGAAGAGAAAATTTGACTTTAAGGACAAGGACTCAAAGAAGAAAAATGGGTCATGCTACAATTGTGGTAAAATGGGCCACATCAAAAAGGAATGTAGCCTTTTGAAGAAGCAAAAGTAAGATGGAAACTCCAACTTCATGGCTATGATAAGTGAGGTGTTTGTGGTGGAGAATGAAAACGAGTGGTGGATTGATTCAGGTGCTACTAGGCATGTATGTAAGAATCAAAGCCTATTCACTACTTATGAATCTATTGAAGATGGCAAAACCCTCTACATGGGAAATTCCACCACCACAGTTGTGCTTGACAAAACTACATCAAATTGGAATTCACTTCCAAGAAGACTCACTATCATCGATGTTTACCATGTGTTGGAAATTAGGAAGAACCTTATGTCTAATGGTCTTCTTAATAAGTTTAGTTTCAAACTTGTATTTGAGTCAAATAAGTTTGTATTGTCTAAAGAAGATGTCTTTGTTGGAAAATGACTCCATTGTGATGGAATGCTCAAACTCAATACTATGAATAAAACTACAAATTCGATTTACATTGTTGTTGAGTTTTTATCTTTATGGCATTCACGTTTAGAACATGTTAACAATAGAAGGTTACATGATATGAGTGTACTCAAATTAATTCCTAATTGCAAACATGGCATGGAAGGAAAATGTAAAGTATGTGCACAAATTAAAATCACAAAAACACCATTTTCTAAAATTAAAAGAAGAACCTCTTTACTTGAATTTGTGCATAGTGATGTATGTGCTTTACGTAGTACACCTAGTAGAGGAGGGAAACTTGCAACACCTCGTCCCAAAATAAATCAAATAGTATGAGATGATTACAAACACAACCCATGGGGGTTAAGAAAATCCCTATCAACTATACTAAGAATCAGTACTTGCAATACACTTGAGATTTCCACTATACATATATATTCTTTATTTGGAGTACAATCATGGCATGGCGACCCGTAATAGAAGCAACAAGTAATACAAATGTCCGTTAAACTTAAAGATTACAGAAAATTTCACTATTTGTAATACAATCTCTTGCATGTATAAGATAAAATAGTAAACTAACTCCAGCTACTTCCTTTTCGTTTCCTTTGCTTGTTCTCGGGGTACCTACAACGTTTAATATACTTGGAATGTTGAATATTCCAAGGGTATGAAACACTCAAGTTAGATAATTACATCTAAGTGAAATGGTTCAGGAAAGAAGATAAATATGTGTGTATGCAAGTATGTCAAATGTCATGAAATCCTTCCCCTATGTGGAAGTTGTAACACCCCCTCTCCTAGAACCACCGAGGAGGAGGTGCTACGGGAAAAATAGAAAAAATAAAAACACTCACCATCAATCTAAAATCTGAAATCATAAATAACTTGACTGATCATATCTGAAAACATCTTAACACGCTGTATCAAAACTCTAACCTACGAGAAGTTTAACATAAACTGAAAATAATAAATATTGACTAAGGAAAACCCTTAACTAAAAGTAATAAAAAACTCCTAAATTGACAAGACATCAGAAAACCAACACCTAGTCATCTTTTGTTCTTAAGCGGCTCCACGTACACACTCTACTGACCAATGCTACTAGGCTCCACATCTGGCACTCCCCTGCTAAGATCTGGAATGGTGAAGAGTACAAGATGAGCTACAAAACTCAGCAAGTAATAATCATGAAAGACTAACTGTAGCTGAATCGAAGAATATCGATATTCATAAATACTAACTGTCCTTGTATTGAGAGAATAATGTTAACTGAAAGATTGCATTTACAAGATATCAATACTCATAATCTATAAATAAAATCAAGTAATGCAACTTTGGCTCATAGGCCAACATAATCTGTAATACATACCTGCTCAATCTGAAACCTACAACCATAAAAACTGTAAACACATACTATGGACAGTATGCCCTTAACCCCCTGGTCGTCCCCAAGCGAGCAACACATAACTGAACTATAACTGAATTTAATGGGATACACGCAGACTAACCACCTGGCATGCATAATGCAATGCTTATATACATGCTCGCACACGATATATAGTGCTCCATAGAAAGTCATGCCCCATGCTCATACCAAAATGTGTGCACATAATCTCATACATGTCATATAATAATGTTAAATATGTCATATGATCATCATCAATTATATTGGAATACAATGATTATATGAATTATGATTTATGGTATGGGTATATTAGATTTATCATACTTGGCATGAGATTTCCATATTTGATAATATTTATGTAACACACCATTTACTAGAACTGTCTGAGAAGAAGTGTTACGGGGAAAATAGATAAAATAAAACTCACCATAAACTAAAACTGGAAACATCAATAACTCAACTGATCAATCATAACTGAAAACATCCCAATCAAACTGTAACATAACTCTAGTCTATGAAAGGATCAACATAAACTCAAAATAAAACCACTGACTAAGGTAATCCCTCAACTAAAAATATAAAATACTCCTAAACTGACAAGACAGAATAAAACTCCCAGACATCTTTTGTTCTTGAGCGGTTCCATGTACACATATTATTGACAAATGTTGTTAAGCCCCACATTTGGTACTCTCCCGCTAGGGCTTGAAATGGTGAAGAGTACAATGTGAGCTACAAAACTCGGCAAGTAATAATCATGAAAGAAAATGTAGCTGAATCGAAGAATAATGATACTCATAAATACTAACTGTCCTTGTACTGAGAGATTAATATTTACTGAAAGATTGCATTTACAAGATGTCAATGCACATAATCTGTAAACAAATGCATGTAATGCAACTTTAGCTCATAGGTCCACATAATCTGAATACATACATGCTCAATCTGAAACTTACAACTATAAAAGTTGTAAGCACATATTGTGGGCAGTATGCCTCTAGCCCCCTGGTCATCACCAGATGAGCAACACATAAACTAAACTGTAACTGAAAACTATGGGATCCTCGTGGACTAGCCATCTAGCGCGCATACTGTAATGCAATACTCATATACATGCTCGCACATGATATGTAGTGCTCCATAGAAAGTCATGCCCCATGCTCATACCAGAATGTATGCACATAATCTCATACATGTCATATAATAATGCTAAACATGCCATATGATCATCATCAATTATATGACATGTAAAAGATTATGTGCATGCATTTTGGTATGAGCATGGGGCATGACTTTCTATGGAGCACTACATATCGTGTGCGAGCATATATATGAGCATTGCATTATAGTATGTGCACTAGACAACTAGTCCGCGGGGATCCCATAGTTTTCAGTTACAGTTCAGTTTATGTGTTGCTCGTCTGATGACGACCAAGGGGCTAGGGGCATATTACCCACAGTATGTGCTTACAGTTTTTATGGTTACAGATTTTAGATTGAGCAGGTATGTATTACAGATTATGTGGGCCTATGAGCCAAAGTTGCATTACCTATATTTATTTATAGATTATGTCCATTGACATCTTGTAAATGCAATCTTTCAGTTAACATTATTCTCTCAGTACAAGGGCAGTATTTATAAGTATTGATATTCTTTGATCCAGCTACAATTATTCTTTCATGATTATTACTTGTTGAGATTTGTAGCTCACCTTATACTCTTCACCATTTCAGGTCTTAGGAGGAAAGTGCCAGATGTGGGGCCTAGTAGCATTGGTCAATAGAGTGTGTACGTGGATCCGCTCAAGAACAAAAGATGTGTGGGTGTTGCTATTCTGATGTCTTATCAGTTTAGGAGTATTTTGTTACTTTCAGTTGAGGGTTTTCCTTAGTCAGTATTTATTGTTTTCAATTTATGTTGAACTTCTCATAGGTTAGAGTTTTGATACAACATGTTGAGATGTTTTCAAATATGACCAGTCGAGTTATTTATGATTTCAGATTTTAGATTGATGGTGAGTGTTTTTATTTTATCTATTTTCCCCGTAGCACTGCCTCCTCAGTGGTTCTAGGAGAAGGGTGTTACAGAAGCCCTAGCCAGGGTATTGTAATCACCCCCGCGTCAACATGTCCAAACACCTTGGCCCATCGCAAGGCCACATGGTCCCTGACCACACATGTTGACCCATAAGCTTACCACAACCACAAATGTTATGATGCATAGAAAATAGAAAGGATATGCTCTGAACAAAGGAAACATGAGATTTAAGCCCCAAACCACACATAAATGAAACCAAGAATGATCAAGATGAAGCAAGAACATGCATGAACCACTCATCTTAGTTTTTTTTACCTTTGTAGGTTACTGGTCACAAGTGTAGGTTTTAGTTTCACTACAATAACACAAATTCCCATAACATAAATACAAAATATTTTTACATATGATTGTTAAAAATGATCTAAACAAGGTTTCTAGAAAATTATAGGTCAAGAGGGTGACTCATGCACCCACACGCGTTACCCAAAGATTTTCCATGTGTTGCCACGTGCAACCCCTGTTTGGCGCATGCTTAGCACGCACTGGTCTTCTTCCTTATGGACGTTCGCCAAACTTTCGAGTCGATTTTTAAAACAACCATATCTTCCTTGTTTGAGCTCCGTTTTGCCTCTCGTTTGATCTAATGGACTCCTTTTTTCATCCTCTACAAGATTATAGCTTCAAAACTCTCATTTAAAGCCATCTTCTAGCCGATCCAACCTAGATTCTGGCCAGATGAGACTTTCAGGTCACTCACTTATATCTTTCTCTTATTTTAGCACCAAAAATCTCTCCATTTGTTATAGAATCTTCGTTTCCTTATTGTGGTTCTATTCCTCACCTGGGAATCCCTCAATTCAACCTAGATTTCTCATGATTTGTACTGGTTTCATGGTTTATTCTTCATCCTCCATATTTTCTTCCATATTTTGTAAGCAACCTGGACCAATCAAAATTTACCAGCATTGAGGACACTTGGGAAGAAACTTGGATATTTATGGATGGCCAATTGCTGATAGTTTTGGCCTTCATGATGGCTGGTTTTGCTTCCTTTTACTGTTCCAGCACCAAAGTTTCCATAAATTACACTTTCACCCCCTCAAGTTTCTAGAATCTTGTTTTTCCCTCGAAATGCCATTCTTTCATTTTCCAAAAATATTTCAAGGACTCTTCTAGAATACTTATACCTTTGAGTATCGATCATTGTCCAAAATGATCCCCAAATATTTTTGAGAAATTATATTTTGGCCCGTTGTTTTAATTGTTTTGTATTTTGATCTCCTATCACCTTGGAACCCTATTTTCCCCATAAAGCTTCATTTCCCATCCTTCAAAATGTTTCTAAGAAATTCTTGACTATCAAATTGATCTTTTTGAATGATTTTCAAACTTTTGGAAAATTACACTTTTGCCCCAAATTTTTCAAAAATTATCTTTTACCCCAAAATTCAGCTGTTTCTCCTTGAATCCTGAAGGCATAATAGTTTTCTCCAAAATAGACAAATTGTATAAAAATGTTGAGTATTACAAAACATTATTTTGTGACTTTTATTAATGATTTTTCTAAGTTTTGTTATGTGTATCTTTGTGTACTAAAGATGAAGTATTAGAAAAACTCAAAATATATATGGCTGAAGTAGAAAACTTGTATAATACTAAAATTAAATGTCTTAGAAGTGATAAGGGTGGTGAGTATTATTTCCCTAAGTTTTGTGAAGATGTAGGGATTGTACATGAAACTTCGATTACTTATAATCCTCAACAAAATGGTGTAACAAAATGGAAAAATAGGACTTTAATAGAAATTGTTAATGTTATGCTTAGTAACTCGGATTTAACTAAAGGATATTAGGGACTAGCATTGCTAATGGCTTGTCATATTCTTAATCGAATACCTAGTAAAGAAAATAAGGTTACACCATATGAACTTTGGAAGAATAAAAAGCCTAACTTATTTTATCTACGTGTTTGGGGTTGTAGAACTATTGTTAGGCTACCTGATCCAAAATTAAGAAATTGGGTGAAAAATGAATAGAATGCATAGCCTTAGTGTAATAACTAGGGGCAGATCCATGCATGAGCTGAAGCCCAAGGCAGCTCACAATTAAAAATTATTTTTTAATATTAAAAAAATAATTTTTTAATGTAAAAAATAATAAATTTTACTAATAATTCAGTCAAAAAAAATTCCAGCCCACCCCAAAATTTGTGACGTGTAATTTTATACCTCAAAAAAAAAAAATTAGCCTCCCCCTACATAGATTTCTAGATCCGCCCCTGGTAATAACCGAGAATTTTCAAAGGACTCAAGAGTAATTTTAACTTGGGCCACACATGAAATTTTTCAAAGATTTGGAACTTAAGTATAATTTCTTACAGTTATCAGTACCAAATCGACTGTAGGGAGTGCTCTGGAGCCTGGATACTTAAGGAAAAATGTATGTCATTGATAAGCATTCCGAGATAGGATTTATGATATTGAAATAAATCAGAACCGTGACAATTTTCGATACAGCTTTAGTTTAGGCTAAAAAACTAAATTATCGTAAGGGACCTCCGAGAAATCTACTGAACCTTGAAGGGGCTCCAGTTTTTTGTAAGGATCAACCCTGAGGTGATTTTGGGATGAAACAATAGACCAGTGAGGACACTGGGGCAAAATCTTACTTATCGAGTAAGCTTGAAGTTATTAATTTTGCGTTTTTAGTATCACAATATAAATTAATTTGAGATTTGAGGATGTAATTGTAATTAGAGATTTTTCTAAGTGAAAGTAAGAGGAAATTAACTTATGGTGCAATATATAAATATATATATATATATATGTATACGTGTGTGCAAGGTGGTTATCTTCTTGAAGCTTCAAGATTCAACTTCTACAAAGCTAAGTGGGTAATTTGCTTCAAGAAGTGGTGACAAGACAGGTTTGAGGCGATGGATTCTCTATAAATAAAGGAAGAGATGAAGCAAAATGAAGAAGAAATGGAAGTGAAGCTCGCCGAGAGAAGTTGGGAGCAATAGCGGAAATGGAGGCTGAATTGGGAGAGCAAATGGTCGAGAGGTCGAGGCAGAGCTGGGAGTTGATGTTGGTGGCTGGAAGCGATTGAAATTGGTTGCAACAGCTTGCGACAGCCATAGCCTCAAGCTTCCAGCAAGCACGAGTGAGCAGAGGTAGCCATCAGTGGCCACGACGATGGCCTAGCAAGGCGGCGGTGATCCGGTAAGGCCGTGGAGGCCGATGAAGGGCCAGGTGGAGGCCTGCAGAAGGCCAAGCAGTAGTGGTCGCCAGGCTATGCACAGGTCGAGTGCAGGGAAGAAGAAGTAGAGGAGAAGAAAGAAAAGGAAAAGAAAATAGAAAAAAATGAGGAAAAATAGGGAAAAGCTTCTGACAAATTTCAGAAAAATCTAGGAATTGATTTGGGGCTAGAAGAGCATGCCGAAGGCAGGACATTATCCGAGCATGCATTTTGAGGTTAAGGCATGCATACCAAGAAAGCCCGTGAGGCTAACTTAAGGTGAGTGGTTCTATCCCAAAAGCTTGATTTGGTTTTGTATAAATGATTTTTGGCATATAATTGGTTAGTTCAAGTGAGCGGTTCTACCCTCCATAACTTAACCTGATCCTTACGAATGTTTTGTCAAATTGCTTTAATTTATCAACATATTGTACATATTGAATTTATTGCATGTCGCATCAACTAGATATGCTTTGCAAAAATACATGACATGAGTCTTTCATGACATTATTATTTCTGAAATCATGTTGTCATTATGATGTTCGATGGGACAGGACAGGGTCATCCTGAGAATGGGACAAGGTTAATCTCGGTTGTACAGGTGACGATGGGTGCACCCAGAGATTAAGAATGTCACGGCAAGGTCAATTCCAATCGTATGGTGTGGGATGAATATTTTCCACGGGAGATTGAGGATATCAGGGAGATTTCTCAAGGTTGACATATTGTGTCATTTATACATGCCATACTCATGAACATACATTCATTCTGTAACTTTTTTATGCCATCACTTAAATATTTTAGCATCTAACCTGGGTTATGTCCCTGGAATATTCAAACGTTCCAGTTAGGGATTGCAGCAAAGGTAAGGACATGGCCAATTAAGGGCCGACGATGTTCAAACATGATAATTGTTATTTTCATTTTCAAGTTTATGTAACCCTTATTTTGATGAGGAGACGCTATGTATGAACGGTTGTGGTACTTCATAATGTTTTGTAATGTTATTTCCGTTCTGTAATATTTTGCCTTGCTTAGCTTAAGTCTATTAAGCTTGTTAGTCAAACGGGCAAGACTGGGGTTCTTCTATGGTTTGTGAGCATGTGAAGATTATTCTTTGGAAACACCACGTCTGTCAAGCTGTGTATGGAAAAAAAATCATAGTAATCCCTTATAATGGCACGCCCAATTAGACAAGGTGTTACACTTAAGATATGCAAAACGTAGTAAAGGGTATAGGTTTCTAGTTATAAAACTTAATAGTTCGGTTGAAGTTAACACCGTGATAGAATCTAGAGATACTATATTCTATGAGAATAACTTTACTACTACTCCTAAACCTACAAATTTGAATACCATTATACCGGTAGTAAGAAAGGATAACAAAAGAAATGCTAATGAAGAACCTCTAGAGTTGAGAAAGAGTAAAAGGTCTAGAAAAAAGAAAACTTTTGGACCTGATTTCATTATGCATCTAGTGGAAGATACTAGGGACTCACACATAAATCAAACTACAATTATGCAATTGATTGAGTCTGATCTTCTCACGTATGAAGAGGCAATGAAATCTAATAATTCTACCTTGTGGAAAGAAGCAATAGATGAAGAAATGTCATCTATTATGAACAACAAGACTTGAAAGTTGGTAGATCTTCCTCCGAGTTCCAGACTTATTGGTTGTAAGTGGATCTTCAAGAAGAAGATGAAAGTAGATGGAACCTTAAACAAGTTCAAAGTAAGGTTAATAGCTAAAGGCTTCACTCAAAAGAAAGGCCTTGATTACTTTGATACCCACGCACCGGTTGCTAGAATGGCTACTATAAGAACATTGATTGTTTTGACATCCAGATGTGAGTTTGAAATCCATCAAATGGATGTTAAAATAGTTTTCCTAAATGGAAATTTGGATGAGGAAATATATATAGAGCAGTCGAAAGGGTTTATCTTACCGGGACAAGAAAGAAAGGTGTGTAAGTTGATTAAGTCGTTATATAGACTTAAACATGCACCTAAGCATGCATGAGAAGTTTGACAAAATTGTTGTTGCCAATGGATTTAGAATACAAGAATCAAACAAATGCGTGTATGGCAAGTTTAATGGACACAAGGGTGTTATCATTTGTCTATATGTGGATGATATGTTAATATTCGGAATGAACATAGAAGTCTTAAAAACTACTAAGTCATTGTTATCATCCAACTTTGATATGAAGGATATGGGACTTGTGGATGTGATTTTGGGAATTAAAATCATAAGAGAAGATACTGAAATCATACTTAAATCATATTATATCGAAAAAGTGTTGAAAAAGTTTGATCATTTTGATTGCAAGTTTATATCTACTCCTTTTTATCCAAATGTTAGAATATATTCTAACACTGGTATAACAGTATCTCAATTCTAGTATGCTCGGGTTATTGGATGTATCATGTATGCTATGACATCTACAAGACCGGATATTGCTTTCGCCGTTGAAAAAATGATCGATATACGAGCAATCCAAGCCTATTACATTGGCAAGGAGTTTATAAAATTCTAAAATATCTAAAAGGAACTGTGAATTATGGCATACATTACTCCAGTTATTCTCTAGTTTTAGAAGGATTCGCGGATGCTAGTTGGATCACTGATCGAGAAGATCATGCATTAGCAAGTGGATGAATTTTCACACTTGGTAGAGGTGTTATATCATGAGGTTCAAAGAAACAAACTTGTATAGCAGATTCCACCATAACCGCAGAGTTTATAGCATTAGCTTCATGTAGTAAAGAAGTGGAATAACTAAGGAATTTATTGATTGAAATTCCTATTTAGCCTAAACCTATGCCTCTGGTTTCTATCCATTGTGATAGTGAGGCTACATTGTCTAAGGCATATTGCCAAATATATAATGGTAAGTTTAGATGATTAGTGGTCAATTTTGTAAAATCTTGTTATAATTATATCCCTATTTTGATTTTAAATGAATATTTATGCACAATTTGTGGTTATATGCAGGTTTAGATGAAAATGAAATTTAAAGAAAAATTAGGGGTGAAATAGAATTTTAGAAAAAATAATATTCCCCTTTAATTTTTAACAAAAGAAATTAAATTGAAAAGAATTTTTAATATATAATATATTATAATACATATATAAATGGACCGTCCAGCCCCAATCTTGGCCCTCTCCTCAGGCCCAATCTTGGTCTCCTTTCTGGACCTAGCCTTAGCCCAACGCTAACTTGCCACGGCATCATTACTATCCCACTGGATATCCACGCAACAACCCCTGATCATTAATGGCGGATCCTCTCCACATTAATGAGAGTCTCGTTGTTGCCATCCTACCACCTGGGAACCTCTGCTGGCGTCGGATAGCCAGTATTATCACCTACAAATGCATGACGTATGCATGCAGGAGGACAACTCCTCCTTCTATATCAACCAGCTCTCTTCAAAGTCAAGATATGTTCTGATCTCTGACCTACTGATATACTACTTCACTTTACTCTCTTACTCACTCGACCATCGGAGTGCTTGCAGGTACCAGCAGCCCCCCGAACGGACCCGTCGCTAGAGCCCACTCCCCGCCTCCGATCATCCTCTTTTGGTCAGGAAGGAACATTTGGCGCCTACCGTGGGGCTCGGTAAAACTTACATACCCCATAAGCTCACTAAAAGCCTTTCAAACCAACCTCCCCACTGCCACACCATGGTGCGAACTAGAAGCGCCCCCACCCAAGAACCAAACAACCCCAATCACCCTCCACAAAATTCAATTGTCAAGAGGTCCTTCTCCAAACAGTCGAGAAGCTCCAGAATTGAGTTTCCGAACTAGCACAAAACCAGCAGCGTGACTAACCCAACGAGTGAACTGACTGTGATGCAAAAGGCAATTGTCACCAACACCACCAGGCTACTCACACTCCAATTCCCTCACCTTCCGTGTCCCTATACTCCCACAGTCATCCCTTCTCCAAGTTCATCAGGACCGTTCTCCTACACGACGATTTTCGCCTTCCCTACGCCTTAGAACCCTATGACGGCACCACTGACCCCCAGTATCACCTCACCACCTTCAGTGCTGCCATGCTGATAAGTGGAAGCTCGAACTGGATCATGTGCCGAACCTTTCCTAACACCCTGAGAAAATTGGCCATGTTGTGGTTCTCGTCCTTAGAGAAAAATTCTATCCATGATTTCTCCAAGCTAGCGACTTCCTCACTCATTTCTTCGTTAGCTGAGCCCATCGTAGGACCTCGGCCAGTCTTATCAACCTAAAACAGGGCGAACAAGAGCCACTACGGGCGTTTATGAATAGGTTCTTTCAAAAAGCTCTCTATATCAAAGATCTCAACCCTGTGGTATCCCTACACGCCATTACGGTTGGATTAAAAGTAGGTCCCTTCGCCGATTCACTGGCCCGAAAGCCCCCCGCCCCCTAGCCGACCTTAGAACACGCTTGGTAGGGTACATCAACATGGAAGAAGCCTCGGCCTCTCGACGCACAAAAGCTAAGATGCAAGTACAATCGTAACCGGCCCTCAAGCCAGGACCTCCTCCCCGGCATCAACACTGCCACAGAGGGGACCCCCACCGAAACCAAGAAGGCTAGGATCATAACAAAAGATGAAGAGAACCACCCCGGTTACACTACAATGCGTACACCCCCTCACAACAAGGTGAGATCGAATTTTTTGAGGACTTTACAACACTAGGGTCATCCCTCTCTCAGATATCAACGACCCTCTCATGGCAACATCGACACCAGCAAGCGATACGATTACCACCACATGTTCAAGCACACGACCGAAGAGTGTGTCGCCTTAAAAGACCAAATAAAGCGGCTGGTTAAGGAGGGTTACCTCTGTCAATACGTTTACTGACCAGACCAGAGGCGATCCCCCCAGGTTAACTCAGGAAGGAAAAGGAGTCGCAGCCCTCAGAGGCGGCACCAAGCAGGAGACAGAAAAAATGCTAGACCACCTCTAGGAAACCCAATAGCCGAGGTTATTGACACCATCTCTAGAGGCTTCACAGGCGAAGGGGAGTCAAACTTGGCAAGAAAACAACATCTCAGGGCGATAATGTCACTAGATAGTGCAAAAAAAAGACTAAGGGTAATTCCCCGCCACCCTGCAATCTCCTTTACCGAAGAGCATTTTGAAGGTATCGACAAAAACCTCGACAATCCCATGGTAATTCTCAGTTGTCACCACCAACTTCTTGGTAAAGAAAGTCCTCGTGGATTTGGGGAGCTCGGGCAACCTGATGTATTTGCCAACCCTAAAGAAGATGGGAATCCTTGAATGGGAACTAAGACCATTCGATGGAAATCTGATTGGTTTTTCAAGAGAACAAGTAGGAGTCAAGGGTTACATTGACTTGCTAACTACATTTGGGACAACTCCCCTCATCAAGACAATCTGCATACCATACCTAGTCGTCAACTGTGAAACACCATACAACGCGCTGCTCGGCCGCCCTTCTCTCAACAAATTAAGCGCAATAGTGTCCACTCCCCATCTAGCCATGAAGTTCCCAATAATAGACACCAAGGTCGGAACCATACACGCTGACCAAAAAGAGGCTCGACAATGTTACCACGACAGTCTCAAGATCTGAAACCCTGGGCTCGGTAAGAATAGTAGGGGACACGGCACTCCCGAGAACAATGGTCAAGCGATAAGGATAAATGGTCAAGCCCCGCACTCTAGTGTGCACATGACAAAATTAGAAGAACAAAACCAACCAGCAGATGACCAGCGTCGACCCGAGACAGAACTCCACCTCGAAGAGCCAGACTTCTACCCAGAACAAACTATTTATGGCACGAGCGTTGCACCAGGGCCAATATCAATAGTAGAGCCCACCACCTAGCTAAATCTGCGGCATGAGGAAGCAAGGGCGCACCTCAACCAAACAGCCATACTCCTAGGGACTCATTGTTACAATATTCCTAGCTAAATAAAGACGGTTGCTTCCACTTATTACGTGTCATAACTTCACAAAAAGCAAAAACACGGACTTTAATTCGGCACTCCCCAATAAGTCCTAGTATAATCCCACTTCTTATCCACTGCCCCGAGACCACCTCAACTAACCTTGCCTGATCAATTAAACACAAGAGGAAGTCACCTGGAACCTCAACCCACATGGCTTAAATCCCAAACAAAAACATGCCCTGGTGAGCCATTACCGAAATGGGCCGAAATAACTAAGTATGCTAAAAACTCCACATTTTACAAAGCAAATTCAAAAACAGGTACAAGCTCGGACCTCGGCCCTATTAAGCCACGCCTTGTATCTGAAGGACCGTCAACGAGGATCAAAGCATGCAACGGAAGCGTTTTTAAAAACATAACAATCCTTGTATTGATAAGAATCTAGAAGGCTTACTTTTTCTTCGGATTATCGGACGGAATGGAGGAGGCGCGACTGCTTCTTCGCGTGGTAGAGACGTCGACTGTCCTGCAATCCGTCGGCTCCTTCGCATCAGATCTCTTGATCTTCCAAGGTATGACTCAAACTCGTGGCCTCTCTTTTGTGAAGAAGAGAAAATCGAAGATTAGGGTTAAATACAACTAGAGTGAGAATATATATAGGGAGAACCCTAGGGCTAAAACCCTAGTGGGCCAAACCCTAATGGGCCAAGTCCATTTTAATTAATTTTCTAATTGGGTTAGCCCAATTAATTAATTAAAACCAATGAACTATTAAATAATTCTCTCTCAATGTAATTCACCCAACAAGCCAAAATGTATTAAATAATACATGAGTTACATCGAGCTACCCTGGGGACCAAAAGACAAATTATTCATGGCTACTAAAATGACCAAAATATCCCTGCTACCCAGTAGCTATATTTTGTCATTCTAAGTGTTCCAACTATCACCATATGGTAACACTGACCCCACGAATAATTTTGCATGTGCGATTTCTTTGACCTACTAGTGTAATGACGAAAAAACCCCTCTGTGTAACACCCATCATTTAGAAAGGAATAATGTACTAACACCTCTCTAAATGACTTCTACCATCCTTAGATCACTAGTCCAATAATCCATGACTACTCGAATGTACTTGCTTATCACTGGGAGCTACCCAGAAGCACACACTCTTAAGTCACGTTCCCAGGGCCCTGGATTATTTGATTATTCTTGGACAATCACAAGGGGGTGAATCACAGAAACTATCTTGTATTAGTCTGTCTTAGCTAATTAGAAACCACACTCCCAACTCACAAGGTTGTTGATCTTTGATAGACCTCACCTATAGTGAATCTAAGAATATAGCTCTAGGTTCACTAGACCACCAACTAATACTCAAGTATTAGAGTACTCGTCCACGTAGTAGCAGTGATAGACTAGCTCCATGATAATCAGTACTTTGTCATTAGCTTCTATCACAGGTCCACTCTACGCATTCCAAATGCGCTTATACAATTAGAGTAAACAAACTGTTTACTGGCTAAGGTAAGCCATCCTCCATTAGGATCTATTGCACAATGATCTTATCATGATAGAATGCCCAGTTCTATCAAAAGATCAAGAGTAATATTTTTCTCGCTTATTAAGTACCCATGATTCATGCCTAACTGTGAAGAACGACCCATCACATGAATCACTTACTTAATAGCATGGACACTTTTCCAACAATTAAATGCAAATAATATATGTGCAATAAACTGACTAAAATAAACATCATTACCATAAATTAAATAAAACGTGTCTTTAGGGCATACATTTCCAACAGTATCAGATAGACACATAGGACCTTGAGTCAAGTCAGTCCTCCTTTAAACCGTGCTTGGGACCCAGACTGACATGGTCAGTCTGCCCAGTGCGGACCTCGGGCATAGCCCCGTCATTGCTCTAAGCGACTTGAGTTATGCTTTATATCAGAAAGGCGCACTGGACCTCGAGCCAGACTCGGTCCTCCTTTAAACCGTACTCGAGACCCAGACCAACATGGTCAGTCCGCCCCGTGCCGACCTCGAGCACAGCCCTATCATTGTTCTAAGTGCTTCGAGCCCGCCTCAGCCCTATCAAGCCATGCCTTGTATCAAACAGGCACACAGGACCTCAAGCCAGACTCCTTTAAACCATGCTCGGGACCCAGATTGACATGGTCAATCTGCCTCGCGCTGACCTTGGGCACAACCCCGTCATTGCTCTAGGCGCCTCGAGTCTGTCTCGGCCCTATTGAGCCATGCCTTGTATCAGACAGGTGCACAAGACCTCGAGCCAGATTGGGTCCTCATTTAAACCGTTCTCGGGACCTAGACCGACATGGTCAGGCCGCCCCGT
Source organism: Diospyros kaki (assembly GCA_036245055.1). NCBI lineage: Eukaryota > Viridiplantae > Streptophyta > Magnoliopsida > Ericales > Ebenaceae > Diospyros > Diospyros kaki. The sequence continues at coordinate 12,293,793 of BSEG01000011.1, read as the reverse complement.
GCGGACCTCGGGCATAACCCTGTCATTGCTCTAGGCGCCTTAAGCCCATCTCGGCCCTATCGAGCCACTCCTTGTATCAGACAGGCACACAGGACCTCGAGCCAGACTCGATCCTCCTTTAAACCGTGCTCAGGACCCAGACTGACATGGTCAGTCCACCCCCCACGAACCTCGGGCGCAGGCCAGTCATTAATTTAGGCACCTCGGCCCTATCGAGCCATGCTTTGTATTAGACAGGTGCACAGGACCTCGAGTTAGACTCAATCCTCCTTTAAATCGTGCTCGGGACCCAGATCGACATGGTTAGTTTGCCCCGTGTGGACCTCGGGCACAGTCCCATCATTGCTCTAGGCACCTCGATCCTGCCTTGGCTCTGTCGAGTCACGCCTTGTATCAGATAGGCACATAAGACCTCGACCTAGACTCGGTCCTCCTTTAAACCTTGCTCGAGACAGGCACGTCGGACCTTAAGCTTCCCTTGATTTGACCCCAGGATATTTTACATCATGACATAACGGAAAACAAGGTACCCAGAAGATACTTACGTTTCATTAGAAAATTTTATATCTGAATACAAGCCTCATATCTATAATAATTTTGCGTTACACTTGCCTATCACACTACAATTGTCGCACGATACAAATGCCTGGAAACCTACCAAAAGACAAGCAAACGGGTAAAGAAAGGTCAAGTGGCGGTCGTTGCAGAACGCACTCCTCTAGATCATTAGCAATTATTTTCCCCATAAACCGCTTAAGAATGGCTAAAACCTTTTTGTACTACCTGACATCCTACCTTCAAAGGGGTCGAATTCTGCCAGCACGGTCGCTACTCCTGATGAAAATCTGGGATGACCCGCCGCCTAAGTGACCTCAACATTTTCAACTTTCAACCTTAGAGCGAATAGATGATCCCCAACCCCAACCTGATAATATCGACGTTAATGGCCCAAGCCCTCGGATGCTAAAACACGATACTTCCACTAGAGTTGTACTCTGAGAAAGCCACATCACCCATTCTAGACATGACATGTCTCACCCATTCTAGTACTGCCCTCGTCTCAACACACTCAACCACAGATCTCTCGGCCCCTGCCATACCACTTAGGAAGTTGCCATCCGAATGATCATCAACAAAAACATCACACCTGGGTGCAAAATTTCCACTGCAAAACACTAACCACATTTCCCTAGTCTCCGAGAGTAAAGATGCAAACAAGCAAGGATGGTGTGAAAAAAAATCCAAAGCTTCCCCTTTTTTATAAACACAATCACCCCGCGGTCAGAAGACCCTCACCATCTCCTAAAAATTAAATACGGTCAGGCTCCGAAAAATCACGCCATCAATACAGTCATATCCCTATCGCGGAAAACGAAAAACCACTCATACCCTGACAATTAGTGCCCCCTGCGTATTGATAAAAATGCCGAAAAGACGAAGTGTTCCCTCAAAATAACACATTCAATGCCAAACGTCACCTTATTTATAACTTTGAAGCCTGCGCTAAGCACGCAGTCCCTCCAAACCTTTGCAAAACTCAAAGGGTTGGCACCCCGAGTTCTAGACTTGGGCACCAACCACCAACTCAAGAGCCATCACGTTCGTAATCAAACGTCCCAGCCCAAAAAAAAAAAAAAACTTACACTACTACAAGGAAGGTGCCTTACGGAAACAAAAAATAGGACATTCCAACACGAACAACAAGTCAAAAGACAACAAAAGTCACAATGCTACAAGACCAGACAAAATCAAGAAATCATTGCAAAAACCTACACTACTACAACAAAAGAAAGTAGTAAATTACCCCAGCTCAACTAGGGATTTAGCATCCTCGGCAGCACTTCCTCCAGTTTAGCCCACCTCGGGAGCCTCCCTTGAAGTCTCGACCTGCACCCCTTCAGTTGGGTCAACAAGACGACCGCCCTCGACTCTCATATATGTCTTGCAAGGCTGCAGGTTTAGGTTGGGAAACAAAGTCTGAACATGGAGAAGAATTTCCTCGTAGCCCTCTAGATACTCATAAGTGGCCCCCAACACCAGAGTCCCGCGAGTCTCCTCCATCGATTGGGTAGCCCCAAGCACCGGTCGCAGATGGGCAACCTCCATCTTTGAAGCACGAAGCGTTGCCCTGACATCTTCGCCCTGGAAACTAAGACGACTTATGACTTCACGACAACTAGTCTATGACGCCTCCGACTCCTCCAGCCGCTAACATAGGTCAGCCATCTCCTTGGCTACCCTCTCCCTCGCCTTGTTCTCTGTCACCTCTTGGATACGCTCCATCTCTTCTTAATGCGACCGCTTGAGGGTAGTGGCCTCCGAGCGAAATCCGAACTCCATCACTTGGTACTTCGCTAAGACCCCTAAAACCCGATCCTTCATTCGGAAGTACACTGCCTAATGGTTCCCCTAAGCAAAGGGATCGGACACACCCGCAGATGGCACCCCAACGGATGACTCATCCCTTTTAACGCCCCTTTGATGCTTCCTAGTCGGTGGTTGCCCTTCATCATCAGCAGTCCAAAGAGTAGGCCCGACAATGGAAGATGTCAGACAGACGATCAGGAGGATGGCGCCTCCTTCAACATCACTGCTAGTGTCCCCTTGATAACCAATAGAGCTAATATTTGACATCCTTCTATTCAAACAAGGAACTGCCTCTATCTATGAGAAAGATTGGGAAAATAGCGCTCTTTTGAGAAAGAAACAGTGAAAAACACATAAGCAAGGGGACGCACCTTTTAAATTGACCTGTACATCATGTCCGCAAGAAAGCAAAATGCCATCAGACACTTAGCAGAACATTAGAGGCACGCCACCTGTCACACACCTGTCGTGCATTCAAGTTTCTCAAATGTCACACACCTTTTTGGTGTGGATGCACCGGGTATGTCCCACATCGGTTACCCAGAGGGCAACCACTGAGGGGCTCGTAAGTGTGGTGGGCCTCCTGGTCGTCTAAGGGCGATAGTTGAGAGCTGACCCACAACTATGGGCCCCATGATGATGAGACGATGTGTGTAACACCCCAAGAGCCCAGAAAAGGGTAGTATATATCGAAGATAAGTAAGAAAGGAAACAACACCAGCTGGATACCTTTTGGGCTGAATGTAGGCAAAGAACTCCCAAGTTAAGCGTGCTTGACCTGGGGCAATCCAAGGATGGGTGACCCCCCTGGGAAGTTCGCGTAAGCCCATCAGGGTAAGTTGTCCCGGACCTTCCTATCGCTCGATGCGGGGTGTTACAAAAATGTGTCAACAGGTTCTGTGCCAGGCTGGTAGGCTAGGGAAGTTACACTAGGGCATATGATTGTTTATGTTATTGCATCATGTATTTATGTATCATGTTTTTTAAACCCTCACTAGTTTAGACTTGCAGTTTAGGTAAGGAGCAGGTTGAGATGAGACGGCACGTGGTGGCGTGGCCGATGGCAGCAAAACTCTGCACGCACCGCATAGAAACGGGTCGAAAGGTGGCATGATAGATCTGGATCTGGCTGAATCTAAGCAAATCAGATATGGGTCAGACCTAATTGGATGGATATTTTAGATATGATTCAGATCTAAATGGGTCAAATCAGATATGGGTCAGATTTAATAGGTCGAATCAATGATGGGTCAAACCTGAAGCGGATCGAGACGGGTCAGGTTGGGCTGGGCCAAGTCAGGTCGGATTAACCCGGATCTGGCAGCAACAAGGATGGCGATGGCGCGGAAGCGGCCGAGGGAGGCCGAGCGATGGCTGGTGGCTGTGCGAAAGGGCTGGCAGCTGCGGCGGCGTATTGGATCTGGCCGATGTGAGGGCCGATTGGGCCGGCGATGACGGTTGGGAAGAGCTGCGATCGACGGCTGGGGTGCGGGGAATCCACGCCGAGGCTCGCGACCGATGGCGGAGCAGGCGCCGATGGCGATTGTAGAGGGGGCAGCGGCGGGCGTTGGAAGTGGTGGTGATGCTGGAAGGCGGCGGCAGTCGGTGGCTGTTTGCACACAGGGTCGACAAAGGAAGAAGAAGAAGAAGAAGGAGGAGGAGAAGAAGAAAAAAGAAATGAAGGAAAGAAGAAAAAAAATGAAAAAGGGAAAGAAATGAAAATGAAATGAAAAAAAAAAAAAGGAATTTTATGGGAAAAACGTGTTTTATTATTCCGGAGATTCTGGTAAAAAGAAAAAAATTTATCTGGACGAGCGGAAGTTGAATTTAGGGCTTTTCGGGCATTTATAGTCCCAACCCTATGTTTCAAAACATGGAGTAACATGGGGTTTGAAATGAAAATTTTGCGAACCAGATTTCGAAATAGAGTGCTAAGATGTTTCAAAATAAGATGTTTTGGCAACTATTGTCAGAAGACAATGATGGAACGCTCTGAAATAATTATGTCCACAATAGGACTCATAAGAAGAGTCTAATAAGAATAACCTGCCGGGGGCAGTAAGGGTTTATGATAGCTCAAATGATCGAATTGCATGATAAGTGCAACATGATTGAATGATGGCGTGTGGATCACGCCAAGGCACAAAAATGACTACCCGATATATGATTTGGAGTTGGCAAATGTGGTATGTGCTCTCGAAGTTATAGCGACATTACTGAAACAAAATGGTGGGACATTTCATATGCTCGCAAACCACGAGGAGCCTAAGGTACGGGTTCTCACAGAAAGAGCTAAACGAGAGGTAGGGGCGGTTGATGGAGTTCCTTAAGTACTACAACTGCACTACTTCGTATCACTAGGTGCGTGGCAGAAAGGTGCCCAACGCAGGACCTGGTGGATAGCTGTGAGTGTCAGATGATGTTGGAGGCTTGTTGGCCTGCTGACTATGATGGTAGTGCCGAAGGGATCGTCTATTTTTATGGCTAGCCTGGTCATTTAGCTGGATCTGGTGAACAAGATACGGAAGGCATGTGTGGTTGACAAGTGTACTTGTTTATGGAATGATGATATGGCTAGCACAAGGTTTAAGATTTTTGAAATGCAAGAAGGCATTCTCAAAAGTTTCGAGGTAGAATGTGTTTTTCCTAAAATGATTGAAAGATGTATGGTCGTCTGAAAGGAACTACAAATGGAAAATGATGTGAATGACACAGTATGCTTGTAAGCATTAGACGTGTAAGGAACGCAAACCGAGGTGTTTGTCAAGGATCATATAAATGTTTGATTTTGAGGTATTCAGGTAATGAATTATGTTATGTCTTAGTTACCTTAACAGTCTGATGAAAATTTTGAGGATGAAATTTCTTTAAAGAGGGGTGAATATAATACCCGAGAAATTTTAAAGGACTCAAAGGTAATTTATCTTGGGACAAAAATGAAATTTAAGAATAAATTGAGGGTATAACGGTAATTTATTACCGTATGGATGACCGAATCGACTGCCGGGAGTGCCCTGGAGTTGAGATGCCTAAAGAAAATAATGTGGCATTAACGAGCACCCTGAGATAGGATTTATGGTGCCGAAAGAAATCGGATCGAGAACAGTTTTCGGTACAGCAAAATAACAGCTGTCAATTAGGCTGCAATACTGAATTGTTATAGACGACTTCCGAGAAGTCAACAAAATCTTAAGAGGGTTCATATTTAGTATGTAGAACAACCCTTCAGTAGTTTCAGGAAGAAACGAAGAGGTTTAGGGCTAAAACGAAGATTCGGGCCTAAGTGCAGTTTTTCAAAATTACTAGAGAGAGGCCGAAACGATATTTTTTCAGAATCCTCAAGGGTTAAATTGATGTTTTAGGACTTGAGATTCTTAAAAGAAATTATCAAAAGTCGAGGGGCTTGGTGAAATGAGTCAAAGTGAGAAAGCCAAAGTTTGAGAGGCCAAAATGTAATTTTAAGAAAACCTCCAAACAACCATGGCCAATCAACCCATCAAATCACCGAAATGGCATGAGGGTTGCTCAGGGAGCATCTTTTGTAAAGGGCTTGGCCGACAACAAGCAATGGGATGGCCGAAAATTGAAGAAAAAGTGGCCGAAAGTTTGGCCACTTAGATCACAAAAATAGAACTCTTTCGGTGGATTTTGGACTTGTTAAGGGCAAAAGAGGACATCAGAGGCTTTGATTAAAGCGAGATCCGACATTTAAGGGCCCGAAATCGCCTATAAATAGAGGATATGATGGCTTAGAGTTTTGCAAGATTTGAGTTTCAAATCGACCTCATTTTTAAACAAAATGAGGCACCAAACCATAGGGCTTTTGTTTCCCATGAGATGAGAATCATTTCTGGAAAGTTTGAGGAATTTTGGAGTTCATTTGAGGGGTGATCGGAGTTTCGCCGGAAAAATCGAATCTAGCCGGAGCCGGATTGATTTTTACTCGGAGGGAGGTCTTTCAAGTGTTATTTCAACCTCAAATTTGGCCAGAATAATAAATTCAAGATAAGCTATCTTTTGGTATAGTCAGTTTAATTTTTCGATGTGCCGGCACCAGAGAAGATGACTGGAGATAATTTTTATTATTTTTAAATTCTGAAAATAAAGAAAAATAGAGTAAAAATATAAATAAGATGGATAAAATTCTGAAAAAAAATATTCAGAAATACAGGAAAAATGAATAGTTTACATTTATGAATTTTTATTTGGGAAATTTGATGAGAAAGTAATTATGTTGAATTTTTGAAAGGAAAATTAATTATAAAAAAATAGGAATAAGTTTCAAAAATTTTCTAGAAAATGTATGAAGATTAGAAATGTTGTTTTAGGGATTTTCATGAAGAAAAATTAAATAAATTACCTAATTAGGTATTTATTTTGAATTTTGGAAGAAATTATGACTATGAAAAATAGAGAAAAAGTATGAAAAAATTATATTATTGATTTTACTTGGAAATGATTGGCCAGGAAGTGATTTGGCCATGGATCGTGATGATTTACGTTATTTTCGAGGTTGGCACGCAAATCGAGCTAATGCGCGTTTTTCGAGAAAATTCGAGTTTACGTCTAAATGTGAGTGATTTTATCCCGAGAACCTATATATGACATGTCTGGTTCATTATGCATGGTATTTATTGAAGTTATGATAATTTCATATTGCATGGAAAGACGTTATTCTTGCATAGCACGATATTATTGGCATATTGATACTCATGCATGGGATGGGGATGTCGCCCTAAGAGTGTAGCCGTAATTCCCAAGGGCAATGATGGAACAACGTTAGGATTATCCTGCAGAGGTTCGGGATTCTGCTTAGGGTTCTGTGCCAGGCTGGTAGGCCAGGAAAGTTACACTAGGGCATATGATTGTTTATGTTATTGTATCATGTATTCATGTATCATGTTTTTAAACCCTCACTAGAAGATTCATCTTCTAATGGGTTATGCCCCTGGAACATTCTACGTTCCAGTTTAGACTTGCAGCTTAGGCAAGGAGCAGGTTGAGATGAGACGGCACGTGGTGGCGTGGCCGATGGATTTAGTGAGCTGACTCAGATATGTTTTAGCTGATGCTTTATTAAGGATTAGTTTTGTTAGAATATTTTGGAATCTCCATGTATTTATGTATTTCAATATTGAGGATATAATGTTAATGTATGGTACGGATTCTTATATTGTTATAAAGTAAAATTGATTATGTACCATATCAGGTTTCGATTTTGAGCTTTCGCATTTATGATTACCTATATTAACTTATTGATTCTTATTTAGTGAGTTGAGAAGGTAAAACGGAATTGTCGGGAGATGGTTTTAAAAAAAAAATATTCCTGAAATTCTAAGTTATTAACGCTCAAAAAAGCGGGGCGTTATAGCGCAACCTCTCACCGCCCCAGCAAAACGGCACTATTTTGGGCACCCTTATGCTAAAAAAAATCCAACAAAATCCCCATAACGGCATGCGAGCCTCGAACTCACGACCCCTGCCTTCCTATGCGTGCACACCACTACGCGAGCTGCAACCACTTTCAGCATATATACGCGCAACATTAATTTTAAAGTAACCTCTAGCCCATTTTCGGAATTTACACTTAAACTCCATAATTTCTAAATATTAACGCACACGGCACTTAATAATTGTGCTTATATCCTGATTTTATCAAATATTTACCCACTTCCTTAAAACAATATAAATTAATATTTTTCTTAAATTTTTAAATATTCAATAATTATCCTAAATATTGAAATTAATAATTATCATTTATCTCTCAAATTCTGAAATATTACAATAATGAAGTACCATAATAAAAAAAATCTAGTAGGCTAAATTTTTTGAACTATGACAAAGTTGTGAACTCAATAATTATATTTTTCAATAAAATATTAATTTGATGTAATAATTTAAATGATTTTATTATCATATTCTCGATTATTATCATAAATTATTAATTAAATTATTTAATAATTTTCATAATTTAAATTATTTTATCAGTTATCATAATCTTAAATTATTTTATTTTTATCAATTAAATAATTATTAATAATATTTTCATAAATTAATTTATGTTTTATTTAGCAATTAAATATCAATTTTCAAAAAATAAAAACCAAAACAATGCAGGAGATGCCAGTCTCTTTTCCTTGGGCAAAATCCCTAAATCCTTATTTACATCATCTCCCTTCACCGTCTCAAGCTCGCCATTGTCCCCACCGCCTCCTTCTCCTTGCTGCCTTAATCTCCCTTAATCGTCTCTAGCCCATCCCCATCGTCGCCCTCTCGCTACTTTCATCCCCCTTCGCCGTCTCCAGCCCATCACTGCTATCACCTTCTCACTGCCTTCATCTCCCTTCGTTGTCTCTAGCCCATCACTGTTGTCGCCTTTTCATTGCCTTCATCTCCCTTTGTTGTCTCCAGCTCATCGTTGTCGTCGCCTCCTCGCTGCATCTACATCGCCGTTGCATCCACCTTCATCGCATCCTCCTCCCCGCTTCTATTGAATCGCTTTTGTCACCACAAAGGTACATGATCTGTTCTGATATATGTATCTTCTGTGTGTGTGTGACCTTTTGATATATGTAAGTTCATGATCTAATAAATTTAATATTTATCAGATTAATGTAGCACTTAAATTGCCAAGTAGTTCCTAATTTAGGGGTGTTCAAGACTAGATCCGATACAACATACATATTGTTGTATACACTTAAATTGCCAAGTATTTTGCGTGTGTGTGTGTCTGTGTGACCTTTGCATACAGCATAAAACATAGTGTATTGTTGTATGCTGTATGCAAATACAACACTAGTTGACTATACTGCTACTACCTACTAACATCGCTATAAGCTCTACTCAACCCTCTTTGTTCCAACGTAACTCGAGTTCCTTAGCAATGAACCCCATTGGCCCGGCGGAGCCAGTATAGGCCCAGTGCGGGCCAAGGCCCCACTGGGCCTTAGGCTGCCATTAATTTTAGCCCGCACTGAGGCCTGGCCATAAAATCTGCAAACCCTCCCACCCTCATTCCTCTTTCGCTCAAGCGCCCGCTGCCAGCCGTCGCTCACCCCCCGGCCCTTCGCTCTTGCCTTTGTCTGGCTCGATGGCTCCGTCGCTCGCCGGCGCCACCTTGGCCTAGCTCTCGCTGCCTCGCCCCTGGTTTGGTGTCTTCGCCCTTTGTCTAGCTCCATTGCTCGCCGGCCTCGCCCCTCGGCCTTGCTCTCACCGCCTCAATCGTCTCGTCGCTCGCCCTCGCCGGCCGCCGGCTCTCCCCTCGGACCTCGGTCTCTGGCAGTCCCGCTCTCGCTTGCTGCTGCCTCTCTAAGCTCTCTCGACTCTCTCGCAGCCTCGCTCCGTCGCTCGCTACCGCCTGCGTGACTGCCTCTCCGGCTCTTCGTCTCGACCCTGCTTCACGTTATTAGTGAGCAGCACAGTAGTAAGCTTCTACTTCACTAATTTTTGTTGTAAAATCTTTTTTTCATTTTTATAATTAATTAAGTGAACTTTTTGTTAACTGATGTTGGGTTAGTTGATGTTAGATTTCTCGAAAATAAGTTTGTTAATGTGATGTTAAGATTGATAAATAAGTTTATCGCACATAATTTGATATTTTGATTGTTGGAGCAATTACACAGGGGCATATAATTTGATATTTTGATTGTTGGAGCAATTGCACAGGGGCATATAATTTGATATTTTGATTGTTTGATCAATTGCACAGGCGCACATAATTTAATATTTTGATTGTTGGATCAATTGCAGAAGCGCACGTAATTTGATATTTTAATTGTTGGATCAATTGCATAGAAACACATAGAGGTTGTTTGGCTTAGCGGTCTGACCACGTATAAGCCATTTGTGCAGCTGATCCGTTATGGTGCGTTTGATAATTAACTGTTTGGCTTAGCGTTTCAACTTATACGCTATCCATTGAAACGCTGTTATAGCAACGTTTAGCAAAGGCTGGTACCCCCCAGCTTTGTTAGAAAACGCTGCATAGTTGACCAACAAAAATACCAAAATATCCTACATATCAAGCTCTCTTCTCCATCATCTTCTCCGAAGCTGTGCTCTGCCATTACCGCCGTTGCTGCCGTCGCCCCTCCTCCATACCGCCATCGCCATCGTCGTCGTGTAGCTGGGCCGCCACAAGTAGCTCGTGTTGGTGGGTTGCGCCATCGCCTGATCTCGTTCCAGCCTTGATTGCGCCATCGCCTCATTTGGTTCCACCCTCGATCAAGCCATCGCCTCAGCTGGTGGGTCGCGCCATCGCCTTATCTGGTTCCAGCCATCGCCATCGCCTCATCAGGCGCCGCCTTCAACTTCGATCACTGCCTCCTCTAGTGGCGTCCCCAACCTATAAGTATATATACAATATATACACTTACAAGTATATATATATTGTATATATATTAATGGTAGAAAAAAAATAAAAGATGTATGTATATTATATTGATATATTTTTTAATAAGTATGTATAATTTATCTATTTTTTTATTAAAAGTAATATTTTTGTAATTTTTATTTGTATTATTTAGTATTATGTCTATTTTAGTATTTTTGTCAAGTTTTGACAACTTATCAGATTTTACAAACCAAACACATAACTATTAACTAACAGCTTAAAAACATACTTATCCAAACACGTTATTAACTTAAACACTACACAGCTTTTATACTAACTGCTAACTAACTTAAAAGCTTCAATTAAAAACGATAAGCCAAACAGCCTCATAATTAAGCGCATATAATTTGATATTTTGATTGTTGGATCAATTGCACAGGCGCACATAATTTGTGAATTTATGAATTTGTACATTCTTTAATTATCATTTGTTATATTAAATTTGAAACGAGATTTTTAAAATGAAAATCTCCGTCGGTCATAAAAGATGTTGTTAGGGAGAAATCAAATAAATTATGTTAATTTTTAGTACATTTATATTATTTTTTATTTTTTTTTTAATAAGTTTTGTCCTCACTGAAAAAATTTCCTAGCTCCACCCTTGGGGTTCAATCTTTAAACCCCTTATTTCCTAACCATTAGTGGTGGGCAAATATGGTTGTAACCACCACCCATTTTCAATCTTTCTGTCTCTGTCTCTCTTTCTCATGCCTCCTCATTGCTAAGCTAATTATTCATATAGCCACAACTTCTTTAATAATAAAAAAATAATTGAGATAACGGTGTTTTAGAATTAAAACAAAAAAATAAGTTTGATGTATACGTTAAAAAATTAAAAGTTTATTCTAAAATTAAGGTAGACCTTTTTTTTTTTTTTTGGTAATTACCTTCTTGTTTGGATAGGATTTTTTTAACTTGCAGTTATTATTATTTCTTTTAATTTACTTTGAAACCAACCACCCCATAGAAATTGGGTTTGGGCTTGGGATGGCCGCATGGCAAGTGCAGTTTTTTAGGGCGCTTGCTGCCATTGTTGTCGGTGTCGCTTAGCTATTGGGAGAAATCCAATATTCACTGTACAAAATCAAAAGCTTCAGCTTTTGCTTCTACTTTGTTTCATCAGATATAGAGAGGGAAAGTGTCGATAATGTTCGAGAGCAGAGTGGGATGGCTTCTAAAAAGGGGAAGTAGAACCCTAAGAAACGTCAGAGCATCATCAACTAGGGTTACCACTGAACCTTCATCATCATTGTCATCTCATGGATTCTTCTCGTATGCTGCCTCTCGTACGAATGCGATTTCTACTTCTGCGATCGGAAGGAGCCTCGTTACGAATGGCTTTAGAGCCCTTCATCATGGTCACCATAAGGTTCTATCCCCTTCTTATGTTTCTCCTTTCTTTAAACTACTGCTGCTTCTTTATTCAGTTTTTTGTTTTTCCTAAGTATTATTGTTCTTTTTTTTTTTCTTCCTTTTTTTTGGCTACTATATACGGCTTCCAGTTTTATTAAGCTATGAACTTTAGAAACATCAAATGAATCTCCTGAGTGTTAATTGTGTACAATCGCTTGTATTATGTTGGTTTATTGTGAAAAGTTGCATCAATTTCATAGGATGTACTAATTTTGGGACCTTTGTGCATAATCAGACCGCAAAAATGAAATCTTTTAACAAAACCAATTTATTTATTTATTTTCTCATTTTGTGGTTCTACCAAAAATATTAACTAATGTTAGATTCAATCTTTTTATTTCTTTTTTTTTTTTTCCACTTCTATCTGCAAATCCATTTTCCAAACCTAAAGTAAACTTTCTTGATATGTGATCCTGTAAGTTGTAAATTTGTTGGTAAGAGTTCACTGAATTGGCAGTGATCACCCCTTAGAATTGTAGTGAAGGAGAAGAAGAAGATTGATAAAGAAAAAAAATAAAAAAAATAGAGTTTGAGAGAAGAAGAGAATTCTCTAGAATTGGATTTATGATCTTTCCATTGCACATGTTCCATCTTATACCTCCCTTACACTTTGGCGCCAAAATTGCTCACATATGCATCCTCAAGCGTCCATGTGCTGTTCTCTGTTATTCACACTGGAGTCTACAACTATCAAAAGTTATATAGTGCAAAATTGACAACTATGGAAATGGAAACAAAATGAGTTTAAGGCTTGATTCTCTGCATGTGTTGCAGCTTGCAAACATGGTTTTTCATTGCTCTTCTAACCCAGCAACCTAGATGGTATCTTCCTTTCTGTCTTGCCTCTCCTTATTACAACTGGGTGCTGGTCTTCTTCTTTTGGAATTGCTTGGTTCTGTGAAGTTGGATCAATCTGGCTGCTATCAGTGCGCTTCCCCTCCAAATCAAACTTGTCCTCACATTTGAGATGGGGCTGAAGAGAAATAAACTGTTGATAGTCCTCCTAGGTTGCTTCTCCCAGAGGTGGCCCTGCCATTGAACTAGGACCCATCTCCTTTCCAGAACCTTAAGCAGCATCACTCTGGTGTTTAGTATGGCCAGGGGCTTGAAGAGGGGTTTGTTGCCATATTGGTTCTCTGGTAGATGTTGGGTTTGCTTAGTGGGAAGTGTTCCGTGAAAGGGTTTAAAGAGACATGGAAGGTAAGGTAAATTTCGGAATCTGTTCAGAGATGGAGTTTGTAAGCTATTGTCCCAATTCTCTTATCATACCTAGTAGGGTCCATAGCACTTGGGGCTAAGCTTGTAATGTCCCTTGTGAGCCACTAAAAGTTGCCTATAAAGTTGAAGCTTCACTCTTACCTTACCCAATCACCTGTAGAGAATTGAACTGGCCTTCTATGTTTGTCATATTTCTCTTCATGTCTTGCTGAGCTCTTTGTGTAAAGGTATAGGCAGAGGCAGTAACTAGGGCAAACAGAAGAAAGGAATTCGTGAAGTGAAAACTGGAATTAGGATGATCAAAATATACGAATAAACAGAAGAGCTGCTGATTATATACTCAGCGACTAAACAGATGAAAGGCGCACAAATATAAGCCGCGAACATAACACTAGCTGTTGGAAACAAAGCTAGCTAGGACTACCAATTTATAACAGTACAACATAGTTACAAAAAGGAGAAAATGCAAGCAGTAAGAGCACAGCTTCAAGTAACAATTCCTTTCACATTCCCCCTCAATTGTGACTCCTTCATCAGGTTGCTTGCTTGTAGAGCCTTTAAAGCTTGAGGCTGATTGTATAGGTAACTCCTTTAAGTTGAGCCTCTCACATAGAAACTTGAATCTGCTACTAGGTAGTCCCTTAGTAAATATATCAGCCAACTGATGTAAGGAAGGCACATATCGAATTTTAATAGCACCACTTTCAACTTTTTCTCTCACAAAGTGAACATCGATCTCTATGTGTTTTGTGCGAGAGTGGAATACCGAGTTTTCAGCAATGCTCTTTGCAGCCATATTATCACTCCACACTATAGGAGTAGAACCACAACTGTAACCCAACTTTGAGAACAGTGATTGCAACCATAAGATTTCAGTTACCCGTGGGGCTATAGCTCTGTACTCAGCCTCTTCAACTGACCGAGCCACTACTATTTGCTTCTGGAAGCTCCAAACAATCAGGTTTTGACCAAGAAGAACACATATCCCACTTGTAGATCTCCTCTTGACTTTGCAGCTAGCATGATTTGCATCCGTATAGACTACCAAAGGTAAATTAAGAGGAGCTGGTGCAAAGAACAGACCTAGACCCAAGGTACCCTTGACATATCGTAGAACTCTCTTGCAGGCTACCCATTTTGCTGTTTAGGTGATGATAAGAACTGGCTAAGTTTGTTTACATGAAAGGATAAATCTGGTCTAGTATACGTCAAATATTGAAGGGAGCTAATGATAGTACGATAAAGAGATGGATTATCAAACACTTCACCCTCATCAGTCAAAGAATTAAACGAATTCATAGGAGTGTCACTGGGCTTACAGTCCATCATACCAGCATTTCCCAACAAATCTAGTGCATATTTGGACTGGGTAAGATAAATTTTAGCACTAGTTCTATGAGCTTCAAACCCAAGAAAATAATGTACTGAGCCCAAAGTCTTTGTAACACCTGGTTGTCATGACCCAAGATTCCATCGAAGGGCATTATAGTAATAGATTTAGCAAGTTGTTAGGAGATATTTTGTAGTTTGTTACAGCACATGCATGCTGTTATTTTTGTTAGGGAAGCCTATATAAGGCTGTTGGTAGGAGAAGGGAAGGATATTATGATGAATGAATGAAATCTGTTTTCTATCTCTCAATTCTCCTCCTCTCTCCCGTCTCTCTCTCTCTTCTGTTTCTTCCCCCTTCTTCTTCTAATCTTTCCCTTCATTTCTTCTCAGTTCTTCACCAATTCCTCTTCTACCCTACCACGAACCCTAGGTTCGTGACAATTGGTATCAGAGCAGTCCATCTTGGCTGTGGTTTTGATTTGAGTTCTATCGGTGATTATAGGCTGTTAATTTCCGATCAAAGGAGAGCAAGCAGTTCTCGCCAACTGCATCAATTCATCCTAAGCAGTTCGAATTTGAAAGGTGGAGTAGCGTCAGGAGGTAACGGCCACGATTCTCAGCAACACAGACGAATTCAAGGAGCTACCATCGGCTAGTGTTCCTCATCTCGGTTGGTCGGTGATTGGGCCAACGATTGTCGAAAGGGATCTTCTGGAAGCAAGGCGATTCCAGCCGGGAGCGCGCGACTCAAGAGGGTGACCTCAGAAGCTGAGTTGCGCAGAAGGTTTCTGAAATCAACGGCGAGCAAGCAAGTCCGATCCGACTTCTTTGCTTGTAAGTTCCGACACCCTGGGCTACTAATTTCCAAGTCGGAAGGCGTTGAGGCGAGATAGGAGGCTGGGCAGCAGGCGAGCCAAGAAGTCGCGACTGGTGCAAGAAGGAATTGGGCTTCGATTGATCGAGCAGCAATTCCGATCGAAGCTGCTAAAGTCAAGGTGATTTAGCGCATCAAACTCCAACGAGCCTGGTGATTGTCGGTGCTTTGGGGCGATCCAGGAAGAGGACCCAGATTGGAGGCGCCGAAATTCAGATCTAGGAGTGCTGTTAGGGTTGCTGCTTGATCGGAAGGCACTGTGTGTGCTACGGTTTGGGGTTGCCTTCTGACTCGTGTTGGTGAAGCGACTGAAGGGGGGTTCGCTGCTGCTATCCATTGCAATTGTTGAGGGTGGCGCATGCGATTCTCTTGAGCTGGTGTGAGGCTCACCGAGTCGGATTTCCCTACCTTCCACTCGAGTTGAATTTGAAGGTGAAAAGGAGCGAGTGAATGTCGGAGGCCAATCGGAAACGTGTTTCAGCGACTCCTAGAGCAATTCCTTAGCCTTCGGTTTATTCTTCTGGTGCAATTCCAACAATTCTAGAGAAGTAGGCATTGGAGACAGAGAAGCAACAAGGAAATTTTTGGGTAGATCTCGGAATTGATTCTGACGCAAGAGGAGGTGTGTGTCGGCTGATAATTAAAGGTGATGTGGCTAACTTGGTTCTGATCTATTTCTAAAGGGATCAAAGAAGGTTCTCACAGCAGCGACGGAACCAGCAGACTTCAGCTGCTGCGTCGTGATTCAGGAGATTAAGAGAAGAGTGGGGGCTCTTTGTGGTGAGTATAAGAGACTGTTGCAGCAGTTGAGCCGGAGGTGGAATCGGATCTGAAAGAGAAGCGGGAGATTGGCTCTAGGCAGCGAGTCTTGGTGATTTTGGACTCAGGGTGATAGCAAGTGGGCTGGGAACCTTGGGCAGTGATTGGGTTGAGGAGAACTGCCATTAATTTCATTAGACACAGATGGCTGGTGGGATAGACGGCGGTAGTAGTGCTGAGGATTGGAGTTCGAGAGGCAGCGGACTTCGTCAGCAAGCTGTCCAGGTGAATTCCAATTCCTTTAGGCTATTTCCAACCAATCTAATTAATTTCCCAGCGATAGAGCAATCCCCAGTTTGGGCATGTGAATTGGGGAGGCGAAGCAAGGTGGAAGGAGTTCCAGTTTCTTGGCCTATGGTTGATTTCGCCCATAAAAGTTACGCCAAGGCAGACAGGACATATGTGAGGCCATGGGAGACTCAATTACAGCAAAAGAATGCTTCATTTTCAGCTGGAATGGAGCTTCAATGGAAGCCAAAGAAGGCTGTATTCCCAATGGGGTGTCCTACTCAAGAAACTAGGGGAGACAGTGCATACATGGAGCAGATGAGCCTTCAATTGCAGCAGAAGAAAGCCTCCTTTTCAGCTGGAATGGAACCTCCATGCCAGCCAAAGAAGGGTGCATTTTCAGTTGACCAGCAGCATCAAACATGGGGAAAAGAGTTGGAGAATGAGGTTAGCCAATGGGGCAAGAGAGCGAGCAATGGGATACATGATACACACGAGGAATTTGTTTGTAAGTTCCGCGAGAAATTGCAGGAGTTTGCAATGATACTAAATAAGAAGTATCATTGCAACTTCCCTGCTGAATATTTTGATGATTATAGAGGAAGTTTTAATAAGGAGGAGTTCCTTGGAATCAAGTGTTCTAATGAGAAGTCAAGGAGGCAGGAAGCTGATGAATCAGCTATGAAAGAGGAAGGGGATGTTATGAAAATTGCTGATTTCCAGCCATGTGACAGCATTTTCAGCAATAGCAACAATTATGGGGGTCTAGATCAAGGTGTGTGGTCCAAAGAAGGATTAAAGGAACATATTGGTTCCTTTAGAGAAGTAGAAATGATGGAGACAACCAACCAGAAAACAGAAATGGCTAGGGGTAACAAGGAATCGAGGGGCTTGGTGATAAATTCAGCTGCAGTGATTGAGAAGTTAGAAGAAGAAATAATACTCCAAGAAGCATCTACTGAAAGGCTGCAAGGAAAATTTGATGGTGTTCCAGATCAGAAGTTTGTGGAAAATGGGACAGCATTGGATCAGACAAATCAGACTAAAGGACCAGCCATCGGTGTGGATGATGTTGCTGAAGCCTTTCCTCAGATTTTTGACTTATCGAAATTTGAGGAACAATCACATTTGGAACAAAATATGGATTTGACTTGGGTTAAAATAGGCAATGAGAAGATGGAAACAACATTAGCTGGAGGAAAACTGAAGGATAGAGCTGAAGGAGTCGAAAGGTTTGCTGAAGAAAACAAAACTATCACTGCTGTGTTGGTTTTTGCTCCTACTGGAAAAACTAAGTTGCTGTCTGCTGCCGGGTGGGATGAACCAATGGCTGATTGTACTCTTAAAGTGGAGACCAATCTTGATTGGTCAGTTATTGTAGAAGATTGGGAACACAATACTGATGTGGCTGGGTTTTGTTTTCTAGATCTTGCCTCAAATTATGTGCTGACAGACTTTATATACTTGGTGGATAGGTGCCCTCATGACTGGTTATTCTTTCAATATGCAGCTGTGGCGCACCATGGAGAAAGAAAGAAAAATCAGATAGAGAAGGTGGGCATTGGATGAAGAAGCAACGGCTAGGTGATAATAAGTTTCTTGGGGATAAGAAACATTTCAAGGGGGGGAAATTGTCATGACCCAAGATTCCATCGAAGGGCATTATAGTAATAGATTTAGCAAGTTGTTAGGAGATATTTTGTAGTTTGTTACAGCACATGCATGCTGTTATTTTTGTTAGGGAAGCCTATATAAGGCTGTTGGTAGGAGAAGGGAAGGATATTATGATGAATGAATGAAATCTGTTTTCTATCTCTCAATTCTCCTCCTCTCTCCCGTCTCTCTCTCTCTTCTGTTTCTTCCCCCTTCTTCTTCTAATCTTTCCCTTCATTTCTTCTCAGTTCTTCACCAATTCCTCTTCTACCCTACCACGAACCCTAGGTTCGTGACACTGGTGTTACGAGTGTTAAAGAATAATAAAGCATAAATAGCATGTTGGGTATTTTGAATTGTTTGAATATAGGTTGGAGACCTAATAGAACCCCAATGAGTGCCGGGTAGCATGGCTTGATGCCTAAAGCAACTTGAAAGCGATCAAATGTGGAAGATTGATCCCGTGTTTGGAAATAAATAAATAAATAGGAGTGGAGATTCGTGAGAATTTGCAACATCACTCATTTTATTTATAAACAAGCACCAAGTACACATAGTGGCTCCCCACTTTTTTTTTTTTTTTTTTTTACATTCAAAAAGAGAGGGCTATACATACAACCACTCCTAGCCACTAACCAAGTACAGAACAAGTTACAACTCTCAAAAACAACAAGACCCAACCCTTAAAGCTCCACATTTCCCTAGCAAGTCTTGGATTCACCCATAGTTTCATGCCTTGACCATCACTACATGGCCCCCCACGGTCCAACTTCCTCTTTGCTATCTTGAGGTTTGCCTGAACCTAGCTTGCCATGCAACAACAAATCATTCGGGTCACTGCAGTATGGTAGTGCATTAGCATGGGTCTCGGACTCCTTAGTGGGCTCCTCATAAGGGTTTTCGGGAGAGTTAACCTCATTATCACACCCTTCAATGGAATTCTCTGAATCCCCATTGCTTCCAACACTTTCCTCTCCTGGACTCGAGGGTTTGCAAACAATCTCCTTAGTCTGCCACTGATCCGTCTCATGGATCATTTCGATAAATTGGGAAAAATTTTGCATCACAGACGCTCCTCTAGCAATTGTCCGAGCATAGGAGGGAACTGGCTGTATACTGATCGCACAAACAGAATAAGAAAGCTGCTCAAGGGGTGTTTTGATTGCTGGATGTAGGGTTGCAATTCTTGCAATTTGAACCAGGATAAATCGGTGTCTTGTGGTTTGATCTTTCTGATTTATATCTTGTATTGTGATCTGTTTTGGTTGATATGTGATTATTGATTAATCCGAGAGTGTGAAAAAGTATTTGAGAGAGGTTAATTCATCTAAACTCGCCTAAACTGGTAAGTCTAATTCAACATCATATGTTGAGATCAAAGTGACAATCAAAGGAAATTTTTTCTTTTTTTTTTTTTCAAGTTTTATATTAGTTTTTCTGTTTTTTTTTTTTTTTTAAATCAATTCAAAATGCAAGAATGCATTTTTTTTTTATTTGGACAAAAAACTAAACATTGTCAACCACTAACTAGGAAAGCTGAAAAATAAGCTCAAAATAAGATGAGGGCTGTTGGGCGATAAACTCACAATAAAAGCTCACAAAGATCAAACTACAGAAAACATAAACTTCCGATAGAACTGAAAGGATTAAACTCTCAACGCAATCATGTCAAACACATATGAGATATGCAGAACAAAAGCATAAACAACATGAAATAAATAACGCAAAGGGGACGAGATTTTTACCGTGGTGCACCCAAAATTTGGGCTACGTCCACGTTGAGCTCTGGTATGAAGAGCTCACTGCACTATAAAGAGGAGTACAACCGATTTACATCAACATATCAGACTCTCTGTACATCACTAATCTTGCTAACAAAATCGACCCAATGATCACAAAATCAAGATCAAAGGTCTACCAATCAAAACCAGTGAACAAAGAGAATATACAGAGCATTTACAGAAGACAAAAATGGAGAATAGAATGATCTCACCCGGACCCCCTTAGAGAGGAAAACCCCCTCAAAGACTTTCGGCCAAAACGACAGAAATGAAACCCTAATCCCCAATTCCCTTTTCTCCCTCTCTCTTTTTCCCGTCAATGATTGAATCTCGAGGCAGAACATTAATAGCCGAGATGGATGACTGAGATAACCCGAGATAAAGCAAGATTGATGGCCTGGATCAACTCGAGATAAAGCAAGATGGATGGACAAGATCAGATCGGGAAAAGAGACTTGGGTTGGCCAGCTGGAGGTTGTCGCATGGCCTTCCAGCAGGTTGCCAAAAGGCAACCGGGTTGCCCCACTACCCTCCTCTAGCCAGGGACCAAAACGGCATCACTTTGATGCTTCATAATAAATAACAAGGGCAATGTATGCAAGAGGTGGGTAACGATGATCTGTTAGTAGGTTTGAGGTATTGGTGATAATGGGAAATAAGCATGATGATATGGGTAGGCAATGCAAATGAGGATTGTTAAATTCTGAGCACACAGGAACAAATTAATACTAATTTTAGAAAACAGAAAATTAAAACCAGAAGAGGGAAAGAAACAACCTGTTCTTTGGCAATGGAGAATCTGGTAGTTGCAGTTAATAGTTGGTTTAGGCTAAAAGATTTGGGCTTAGCAAGATTTCTGTTGGAAATTCTCAGCCCAGAAACTCAAGAAAACTGATGATTGCTGATAGGAAACTGGATGCTTTGATGACTTGGTTGGGTGTGTTGATGATGATTTGTTGGTGTGGAATTGATGGAAGCTGACGAAATTCAGAATTGAGTTTTGCTCTGATGCCAAAATTGATTTGGGAACAATAGGGAAAATTGCAGAAAGTAGGAAAGAAAAAGAAGAGATTAAGAAGAAAAAAAAGCTTGGAAAGAAAGAAGAGAAGAATAGACAAGAGAAATTCAATATTCAGAAGTGCCTAAAAAGTTACATCAAGAGCCTATTTATAGGCCAAAACTAAATCAAAATGGAAACAAAGCATATCATCATTATGATTCCAATCCAAATCCTAAATCCTATATTATCTCTAATCATCTAAGAAAAATATACATCAAAATAATAAGATGATTGATAAAGAGAAAAGAAGAGAGTTTTTGAGGGAAGAAGAGAATTTTCTAGAATTGGACAAATGATCTTTCCATTGCACATTGTCCATCTTATACCTCCCTTACACTTTGGCGCCAAAAGGTTCACTCGTGCATCCTCACGTGGCCATGTGCTATGTTCCATTATTCGCACTATATACAACTATCACAAATTGTATGGTAGGAAATTGACAATTATGGAAACGTGAACAAAATCTAAGGCGTGATTCTCTGCCCGTGTTGCAGCTTGCAGCCATGGTTTTTCATTGCGCTTCTAATCCAGCAACCTAGCTGGTATCTTTGTTTCCCTCCTCCTCCTTATTGCAACTGGGTGTTCTTCTTCTTCTTCTGGAACTGCTTGATTCTGTGAAGTTGGATCAAGCTGGCTGCTTCAGCTTCTCTCTGCAAATCCATCTTCCAGACCTATAGTAAACCTTTCTTAGTATGCAATCTTGTAACGTGTAACTAGATGTTGTGCTCATTATGTGATATACTGATTTTCATTTGTGTGCCTTTTTTCTATCATTTCTCTTTGTCTGTTGCATAACTAATTTTGAGAGAGAGAGAGAGAGTGTGTACCTTCAATTGAAATTTCTTGATGTTGCTTTTCTATAGATGGTGAAGAGGAATCTTCAAATTCAGTGACTTCAGTTCCTATAAATTGGGAGTTGTCTTTTTTTATTATGTCTTGCAATATGTACTTGTTTTTGTGTCTTATATAGATATCCTTGCTTGTGACTTCAGAATTACATATTTTTCTAGCTTCTTGTAACTTAATAGATGTCCTTGTCAGTGATTCTAGCCGATCAACTCCCTAGTTTTCCACATATAATCATAAGGATGATTGTCTCATGCTATTTCAGGATTTCTTTGTCCCATCTTATAGAACTATGTCCACCTCAGTGTCAGCAGCCATTCCAAATAAGAAGGCATTGAAGCTCCTTGTTACGGAAGGGCCCCATGCTCAGAAAATGATTGGAATATGGCTTTTTACTTCTGCTGCGTGGGTATTTAGCATGGTAGTACTTGGTGGTGTCACAAGACTTACACGATCTGGTCTGTCAATGACTGACTGGAAGTTCACCGGTGGCCTTCCACCCATTTCAGAGGAGGAATGGCTGGTTGAGTTTGAGAAATATAAGCAATCCCCTGAGTACAAGCGGTTAGTTCAAGCACTGTTACTTATGTCTTCATCACTAAGATATATCTGTTCGGATGACACTTTACACACTGCAGCTCTAACTGGTGAATGTTGATAGTTGTAATTTCTAAGATACTTGTAAAAAATGAATAAATTCAGTTCTTAGAGTTTTCTCTTGCTTTGGGTGGGGAGTTAAATCTGACTCTGAGACCCATAAATTATTGCATTGGTTTTGCACTATGTTTCCAAGTTATTCTGTTGTCTGTGCATGAAATGACTGTTCTTTCAAGTGAGTAGGTTTTTCTTTGTTTATTAGTGGCATCACTTGATTTTGATCTCTTGCAGTGTTAATAAAGGGATGAGTATTGATGATTTTAAATTCATATATTGGATGGAATATGCACACCGCATGTGGGGAAGGGCACTTGGAATCATGTTTGCTCTACCATTTTCATATTTCCTGCGAAGAGGATATATTACTGTACGACTTGGTCTGAGGCTTTCTGCTCTGTTTGCCCTTGGTGCTGGACAGGGACTAATTGGTTGGTGGATGGTTAAAAGTGGTTTGGAGGTAAGAAGCATTCAGTTCTCTGCTAATTGATATTGATTTGATTTGTGAATCATGAATGCTAACATTTCTTTTCCTATGTGCTTTGGAAGGAGCCAGCATCTGAATATGCTGAGCCAAGAGTAAGCCCTTACCGACTAGCGGCTCATCTAACTTCAGCTTTTATAATCTATTGTGGCCTATTTTGGACTGCTCTTTCTGTTGTCATGCCTGAACCACCTGCTGAATCTGTAGCTTGGGTGAGGGGAGCAGTAAAGGTTAAGAGATTGGCCCTTCCTATAGGTATTCTTGTTGGCATAACTGCTATCTCGGGTGCATTTGTTGCTGGAAATGATGCTGTATGTTTATCCTTGTTGTCTGCTTTTTTCATTGTCTTACTAGGGATATCTTAGGGTTGTTGCCTTGTAAGTGAATTGTGAGAATGCTGATTTCATGATAAATTCCTAGGGTCGTGCATTTAACACTTTCCCGAAGATGGGTGATACGTGGATACCCGATGATGTTTTGAGCATGAAGCCACTTATGCGTAACTTCTTCGAGAATACATCTACTGTGCAGGTAATTGCAAGTTATGGAGCATGCATGGCTTGGCCAGAAACAATTTCATGGTGTCAGATGAGAATATATCCAGTCATGTTTAGTACTATGATTTATTCGGAAAAGTGGGAATAGATGAAAGATTATAATGTTCAGAATTTGGGAATCGAACAAGAGAACATGTATGGATTTTTCTTACTCAAAACTTTGCTTGAAGGAACACTTTTAAGTGAGTTGGGCCTTACAGTAGACATGGCTGCGTAGAGCTGATAGGCAAAGCTAGAACTTGTTTAGCTGATTCTACCCAGTGGGATTAAAGCTTTGATATATTGAAAGAAATATTCTATAAAACTGGTGGGATCAAAGCTTTATATACTGTTAAGTAATATTCTATAAAACTGGAATCTTGATTTTAGTCCCATTCTAAAAATTTTATCACTATTGTCCACAAGTAAACTAGCAGCATTGGATATGTAAATTATTAGTGTTGGCATTCTTTATGCCTATCATCATTATTTTTCCTTTCCACTCGTTCCTTGTTATTTGGTTGCTCTGAAATTATTAGTATTGTAGAATAACTAGTTAAACAATAAGCTGACTCTTTCTCTGAACAACCAAGTATGTTGCGTCTAGAAGTTGTGATGTATATATAAAAAGAGGCCAGTTTATATAGTTTGAAGTGCCTTTGACAACTCTTTTCTTTTTGTTCCACAGCCAACGTACAATAAATTGCTCAGTTAATCTGCCCTTTTTCGTTGGAAGGGGAAAATATTTTTTTGGAGATATTTTCCCGGACCTTTTTTGATTTGCTGCTTAAGTGACTGGTTACAGGGTCATGTTTGTACATTTAATTCAACATTCATTTGCATGGAAAGTTGCTAAAGTAGGATTGACATTATGCAGTGAGGATATTTTAGTGATCAGAATCAAATTTCCTATTTTCCCACTCATTGAGATCACGGATATATTTGTAACTGTTATTTTGAATGATGGAGAAAAAGGAGAGGATTTTGGTTAACAATGCTGAGCTCCTTCATTTTCAGCTTGATCATCGTATCCTTGCAACTGCAACTTTAGTTTCAATTGGTGGCCTATGGTGGGCAACAAGAAAATTAGACATCCATCCTGCCATCCGGTCTTTGATTGGAAGCACAATGGGCATGGCTGCTCTTCAGGTTTTACTCATATTTTAGTTATACTAGCTTATGAAGGTCTCTGTGAATAATTCGCCGAGAGGATTACCTGTGTTAACAGCAGCCAGCTTATTGTCTGTTTTGGTCCTAATTTGCTGCAGGTCACTTTAGGGGTGTCGACACTGCTGTCATATGTTCCTGTATCACTGGGAACTGCTCATCAGGCTGGGGCTTTAACTTTGTTAACGCTCATGATTCTACTCAATCACACTGTGCGGAAGCCATCACACTCACTTCTCAAGTCTCTACCTTCTGTTGCAAGAACAACCGCTAAATAATTTGATGAGTGGTTTTATAGTTGGAATGAAGCTCTGCTCCCTCTTCTCATCTTAAGTTATCATCAATTTTCAGTTGCCACAAGATACAAATAGGGATGACATTCGTTCTGCTTTCTTAGTTTGTTTCCTTTTGCAACAATATAATGAGTTGTAAGTGTTGCAGGCTAGAATGCAATTGACTTATGCAACAATGAGACGGAGAATTAGTCCATAAATATTAAGTGCAGTGCCAGTAAGAGTGAGTGGTTATGCCGATTGAAAGGAAGGCAATTTGGATTAATTGGAGAGACTTGAAGGGAGAAATTAGTCCCCGAGGCCAACCTGGAAAACCATAAATCAGTGACCCAATTGGACCCATAAAAATAGGAATTCTGACTCTTATCTGAAGTATGTATGTATGTATGTATGTATGTATGTTCTTTTTGGTACATTGGAGAAGATGGGGGCTGAATTAAAGCAAACCAGTGGTTCCTTGGGTAATGTCTTTTTGCGCGTTTTTTGTCTTTTCTTTTATCTTTCTGCAAAAACGCATCTAGGGACTGAAATCCAAGGAGAGTGCACATAAGAGGCCAAGAATATATGAACGGGGGATTAAATAGATCATGAAATTTGGAACAGAATCTCAGGCATCTTGGAGTTTTTTGGTATTATATTAAGATAAAACAATAATAATTATAATAATGGGACTAAATAGTCTAATCCTGCCTTGGGGTATCCCAAGTTTAAGGGCCATATAACTTGAAATACAATCCCATGTTTTGTAGTAATCTTTGAACTAAGTACATCCAGACTTTAATTGCTAAATAGAGCTATTTGGGGATTAGTTCATCTCACATGGCATTTCAAACATGGGATTGACATGTAGGATGACATTACCCTCCCATGGAAACTCATATCAAACGCCTTGAGAATAGTAGGTTATAGCCTTTTGTGTACTCATGCTACTCTTGAGATCTTAACTGTTGGAAGAATAAGTGAATTCCATAAATAGGTCTATATAATCAATATATTGAACACTTGGAATTGCCTAAATCTTGATGCAATAATTTCTGCTTCACCAATCATGAAGAGCAATCACCAACGTAGAGCACCTCACTCAAATCCCCACCACCCAAATGCATTCTTGAAAATAGAAAGGAAGTAGAATAAAACGAGGAAGGCACTTTTTCAATTTTTACTTTGTGTGTGTGTGTGTGTGTGTGTGTGTGGGGCATGTCATAGCTAGTATTTTAAAGGGATAAAGTCCAACCTCAACCATAATCTTAGTGAGAATTAAGATAAATATTTTATTACATCTGGTAAATATAAAATCCTAAATACATAGGTACCCCCATCCAAGGTCCAATCTACATCTCTCATTTACGCAATGGTGGGAGTGATCTGGTCCACTTGGAGTTTCATCTCGATTCCTTTTCTTATCTCAACTTCATACCAGTAAGAAGGTCGTGTAATTAGCAAGTAGACTTGCAAGTTGGGAGCCAATTACTAAGTGTTAGCTATAATGTATGCTTCTACTTGGACAAAAAAAATACTCATAAACTCACATTACCTTGAACTTGAACTTCGCTTGTTCAATCAGTCTATAACATTCTTAATCCCTCACAAAGTAATGATAGATTTTTTGTTATTTTATTCTAATCATTCTCCAGCCACTCTAAGTGACATATCTATTAACCAAGTAAATACTAGAGTCCTTAAAGATGTAAAACTAATCGGTCTTCCTTTCCATCTTGCATCCCTACATCTCAACCTAGTTATTTTTCTAAAAGTGCCCTGTTAGATTGAATCAATCATGATAATTAACAACATCCTAAAATAGTAGTCATGATGGGATTAAAACCTTAAAATACAAAAGATAAGTCTGTAAGGGCATCATTTTGGCAATGTCATTGATGGGTGAATTATGCATTATTTGTAGTGAGCCTAATTGATATGCAATGTAAGATGAATAGAGTATCGTTCTTGCAAGATATATTTTAAACTAGTAGACAATTTTAATTTAACCTAAATTGAATCAACTAATTAATAAGTGAACTAAACTACTTAATTCAAATGAATTTCTAAAGGAAAGAAACTATAGGTGTCACAACACTAGGGTTTAGATTTCATTTTGTTGTAGAATAGTCCCTGGGATAATTCCCCCCTGTAGAAGTCCCCGGAAAGATCCTCAAGAAGTGTGCATGTGGCCGGACAATAGTTTGTTGAGGTGCCACCTTCCAAAACCAAGGAAAAAGGCCAAACTCGATAATAAATAGCAAATAAATAAAATAAAGAAAGAAAGGAGAGAAGGCAAGGTGGCCAACCCTATAAATAAGGTAGCCATGGCCTTGATGCAGGTCTTTTGGCTGCACGAAAGAGTCTTTGGCTCCTACGGAAGACTCAAACCCATCGAAAAACTAGGGAGTCATTAGGAAACTCCAAGACTTATTGGGGATAAGTTATCGAAATCCACCCAGTGGAAGACTAGGCCACGGAAGACCACCTGATTTGTGCACGTGAGCCATCCGTGTGCGCGGCCCCAAAGACCTATTCGAGTCATCCGAAGACCCAGGTGCCAAAGACCCATCCATGACCTCAAGCAACGTCTAGGTGTGCCCATGTCACACCCTGCAAGGCCCCTTTCGCACACCAACCTCGGCCACGCATCCTTATGTTGCTCCCAACCAGCCTTCTTACGCCCATGTGCACTATGGTGACCCATACCTTGCCCAACCACACCCACGCGCGCTCATATGACCCTTACCACGCCCTAGCGTGCCCATGCAGCGTCGTATTGCGCCTCACACCTTGCCACTAATGTCTTCTATTACTATTAGTGCCCTTAATACTAGATGTAGATGACATATAACAGTTGTATTATGGGATTAATGATGTAAATCTTGCAAATATAATATATTTTCATATTTTAAGGTCATATTTTCATTCATACCTCTTCAATTTATATATATATATATATGAACGGCCCCTTAGATTTCTTGATGAAAGTTGTATTCTAAAATGTTAAAAATATGTGACAAAAACTTTTGGATTAAGATTTTTTAAAGATACCATCAATCCTTGGATTTCTCAAAAGACGACTATGATTCATATATTATGAACTGCCACATGGGTTATTACCTTTGATTAGTATGAGATACTAATGATAAATTGTGGTGAATTGCATGCCATGATCTATAGGATGGATATAGTAGACATATGGGTAGATGTTAGTTGAACATCTATTGAATGTGACACAAGTGACGGATTACATGGCTGAGAGGATCTATGATCTGTTACTGGCTTCAATTTTGTTATTAGTCCTTAGATTGGAGGTAGCACAATTATTTTGTATGTTGGTGCCATAGATTTGTCTTTGTTAACAACCACCCAGTTATTGCGATGAGAGATGCACTGTGTCGTCTCTATGTAGTGGCATATAGAGGTAGGTGATTGTTAATGGGATCCATTGATCTCCGATGTGAGGTGAACATCCTATGCGATCAGTGGTGGTTGTGATTGTACAAACCCCTAGCTAGGGTGCACTTAATTGGAAATGTGTTTCCAATGTCAGAAAGAGTTCTGATGTATCATCCCAATCACATCATACTAGATCTTGTCATAATTATTGAGTTAGTGAGTTTGATCAGACCATGGCTCTCACTCAATCAGGAAGTTAGTTGATGGAGGGATTATAGTATATGGTAATCGGAAGCCTTAATAAGTTCTGTTGAAGTATGACTTCATTACTGGCTAGATCCCCTTAACATAATGCTAATTGTCACTCAGGATCTTTTAGGGTACATCAGGAAGATGGAAAGATCTTCGTTATAGACCAAAAGTTTATTATCGACGTAAAAGTGTTTAATGTGTCCTGATTGCTACTTAGTAGTGAACCTAAAAAGTCACATGCATATCTAAGTGTAATGGCTGACTAATGATATGAAGTTGTAATTAATTAATGATCATCATTAAGAGATTATGATGACACTATCAAGAGTTAATAGATCAGGTTTAAATTAGTCGAAGCAACTGCAAAGAGTTGACGAGCATGCAGTTAAGAATTAATGGGGACCTTGGTATCATTATGAGATAATGAAATGGCTATTAAGTGTTAATGATAGGCCTAGATGTAATTAGCGAAAAATTGGAACAAGGGAACAAAACTAGTCGACCTACCTTGGAGGCGGTCAACCGGATCAAGGCTGAACTGGTCGATAGGTTGAGAATCAATTGACTGAACCTTGTTGAAGGGTGCAAAACGGTAGACTGCTTCCTCAAAATCGATTGATTGTTTCTAACAGCGAGGGTCGCGATTTAGCACGATTTCCTTGTCTTTTTTTGTAACAAACTTGAGGATGCGTGGAAGAGGCGGACAAATGGAGGATGGAAAGCATCCAGGATAGTTCTAGCTTATCTCTCCCTTGTCCCCCCCTCTATCTCTCCTAACTAGTTTGTCCAATTTGAGTGTTTAGGGTCTGTTGAGTGTTGATATATAAGGCATTTGAGAGAAGAACGTAAGAGAGCTTTTTTTTTTGCTTGATTTGTTCATTGCAATTGCTGCAATACTCTCTTAGCTAGATTTATTCTCTTCATTCTAGAGCCTTCAACCCATTCCTCTATGCTCTCCTTTGCTCCCTTTGTTTTCTTGTTGCTAGAGTAGTAACTACAATCCAATAGTGCGATTATTTGAATTTGGAAATCCTTTTTCTAAACCTATTTTAGCTTAATCACCTACAAGAGGCTTGGCCAGCACATTGGCACTTTTGTAGGTCTCAACCTCTATTCGGAGTGTGGACTAACTAGGGCCCTTGTGCTTTCGAGGGTCAGATTGGTCATCCGAGTGAGCTATTCTGAACGGTGAGATTGTTTAGAGCCATTGCTTGGGAGCTGTCCAGTGGGCATGGTTGCTGTCTTGGGAGGGTTTTCAGGCTCTACATTGAATCGGAACGCCAGTGATGTATACCTTCTAAACCCCCTGTGGTTTGGTTTTGATTTTGTATTGCATATGGTCGCCGATACCGAGTATTGCAAGGTGGTCTTGATTTAATTTTCACTGTGTTTGTTATGAGTTTTCAAAAATATTTTGAAAACTAGTAACACCCTTGCATGATACACCAAGAGTTGGCATTTCATTTCATCATTTTCACAGGTATTCGCAAATGACCCTCCTGGGCATATGCGCAAGCATTCGGTCAAGTCTTCGATGACCTCTCAGGTCACCTGAAAAGCCCCAAGATCTCACGCCTTGTTGCCTCATAGTGATTAGGCCAGCCTCATAAGGCCCTCTTTCTTCTCGGGACCCTTCCTGGGATGCCTAATCTCAGGACCACCAAGTACGGCAAGAGAGTCTCACACTCCCTATTGTTAGTGTTAATGCCCTTAATACTAGATTTAGATGACATCTAGTAGTTGTATTTAAGGGACTAATGATGTAAATTTTACAAATATAATAAAATATATTTTCATATTTTAAGGTCATATCTTCATTCATACCTTTCCAATTTATATATATGAATAAGCCCTTATGTTTCTTGGTGAAAGTTTTATTCGTAAGTGTTAAGAATATGTGACAAAGACTTTTGGATTTAGGATTTCTTAAATTGATCCCCAATCCTTAGATTTCTCAGAAGAGGGCTATGATTAATCACTTACGGACTAACACATAGGTTACAACATTTGATTCGTATGAGATAATAATGATAAAGGATGGTAAGTCACATGTCATAATCCATGAGATGAATATAGTACATGTTAGGGAATGTATGCCTTATATCCAAATGTTGTTTGGGTTCTAAGAGTATAATGTACATTTTTATTATATTTAGTGTAATATCAATAAGGGTGGCTTTATCATTTTCGTATTTGTTAGTTATTTAAACTAAGTTCACTTGAATGATAAATAGTTCTTGGATAGAACTATGTAAGAGAATTCATAATTGTGCTTATGAAGTGAGATTCTCTTAGCATATAATGGTTCCAATCCTAAATTTTCTCTGGCTAAGGTACATGTAAAATAAGGGCATTTCTTGTACTGTTGAGACTGGCACATGTCATGCTCCCTCACTATATTAGTGACAAGGTGTTCTCACATCCTGAAGCACAGAGATGTTTAGACAAACATGTGGATGCTTGTTAGAAACAAGATATGGCTTGTTATAAACAAGACATTGGAGTGACCCGCCATGAGAACTCACATGGATAATAGTCAATGAGATATCTCTTATGATGGTTGTATAAATTGATCTGTTGACTTGAGATCACTACAGTATCTTGTATGTGGAGTGTTGTGCTTTGGCACTATTAGCAAGTTGCTCATCATGAGTTGCTAATGCAGTAGTGTACGGGTACCTCATATAGCATACAAAGATAGTGAGTGGATCAAGATAGGATTCGTCACTCTTAATAGTAAGGGAGTATCCTAGGCCACTCGAGAGGTTAGTAACTTGGAATCCTTTTGTAATACCCCGAGAGCCCAGAGAAGTTAGTATATATCAAGGATAGTGTAAGAAAGGAAACAACACCAGCTGGATACCTTTTGGGCTGAATGTTAGCAAAGAACTCCCAAGTTAAGCGTGCTTGACCTGGGTAATCCAGGGATGGGTGACCCCCCTGGAAAGTTTGTGTAGGCCCATCGGGGTAAGTTGTTCCGGTCCTTCCTATCGCTCGATTGGGATGTTCAAGGTGGTATCAGAGCCGACCCCCGAGCTTCTGAGCGCGGTGGTGGGGAAAACCTCAGCGAGGAGGCTGAGTCCCAAGGGGGGTGTGTAGGCCCCTATGGGGGGTGCGTGTAGGCACCTTAGGCGAATCCCACATCGGCCATACAAAGGGGGAGAGATTTGGGACTGGTTGTAAGGTCGCATGACGAGGAGTCATGTGCTTAAGGGGGGGAGAATGTAATACCCCGAGAGCCCAGAGAAGTTAGTATATATCAATGATAGTATAAGAAATGAAACAACACCAGCTGGATACCTTTTGGGCTGAATGTTGGCAAAGAATTCCCAAGTTAAGCGTGCTTGAACTGGGGTAATCTAAGGATGGGTGACCCCCCTGGGAAGTTCGTGTAGGCCCATCGGGGTAAGTTGTTCCGGTCCTTCCTATCGCTCGATTGGGATGTTACACCTTTCAAGGTTGAAATGGAATTGAAAATAGAGTTTTTCAAGTTCCAATTCATCTAAGTTAACCAATTTTCGAGATTGAGAAAAACTATAAACAACCAATAGGGGTTGACATATCCATACCTTGGTTGAAGGGGATATGATGATGAAAGGATTGTATTATACTGATAAATCATTCATTGTCAGGTGTCATCCTAATTGTATGACTTCCTAATTATTTGGGGGTTATGAAGGCTTGCTAGAGTCTTCTCATGATCATCAATTATAAATTTAATTAGGACTATGTTTATAATTAAGTTTGTAATTGTGGCCAACATAGTTAGGAACATAATGGGTCACATGTAATAGAGACGATTTTGAAGATTTAAAATGGGACACTAAGTGTGACTTAGTGGAGATGTTTATATGTTATTCTAGAGAGCTATTAAAGTATTTAATAAGCCTTAGAATATAATTTCACTAAAGTTAAAACATTGGATGTTTAATGGGCCCAAGTGTTATTGGGCCTTGGAGAGATAGTAGAAGCCCAAAATGGTTTTGGACTTGGATTTTTGAATTTTTATAATTGAGTTTAATAAGATTAAGCTTGATTGTGTTGATAGGCTAAAATGATCTTTTAATTTGATTAAAAAATTATTTTTGGGCTTATTAAGCCTAACTCATTCGGTTGGGCCTTTGGTGGGCCTAAAACACGATTAAGCTCAACCCAAACTCTATATTTATTTATTTAATTGTTAAAATATAATAAATATCAGAATCTAAAAGGGTTGGGCTAGCCATCATAGGGGATTAAAGAAGAGGTTTCAAATTTTTATAACTTCTCCATTAATCTCCTACAATATCTCTCAATTAACACTCTTTCTCTCTCTTATTCAAATCTATTCATTTTGGTCTTATTTTTCTTTTAGTGTGCTATGTATAAGCATATATACATTCTAGAAATTTCAGTCTTGCTTGCTTGCTAAAAAGGCCATAACATACACACCAAGAAAATAGAGAAATTTTGTTTGATTGAAACAAAATTTTAAAGTGTTCAAGTCTTTAACTGAATTCAATTATCAAAGGGAAAAGGCCAAATGTGTGAGCAACTTGCAATTGGGTGACAACCGAGAACTATAGTTGCAATAGAATCTACGCTACAAGGGTAACATTTTTTAACCTTGTATAATATCTAGAATATATAATTTTTCAACATGAACATGTTTTTAACAATGATCTTGGCTTGTGTTTTAAGAAAATTTTGATTTTATCCACTACGTTTCTTAATCGAGAATTGTTTTCAACCCACTTAAAACCCAACAGTGCACATGTGGGTAGATGTTAGTTGAACATTTACGAAATGTGATGCAAGTGACGAATTACATGGCTGAGAGGATCTATGATCTACCATTAGCTTTGATTGTGTTACTAGTCTTTAGATCAAAAGCAACACAATTGCCTTGTATGTTGGTGACAAAGATTTTCCTTTATTAAGAACCACCCGGTTACCGTAGTAGGAATTGCACTGTGTGGTCTTTGTGATGTGACGTATGGAGGTAGATGATTGCTAATGGAATCCATTAATCTCCGACATGAGATGAACATCCTATGCAATCAGTGGTGGTTGTGATTGTACAAACCCTTAGCGAGGGTTCATTTGATTAGAAAAGTGTTTCCAATGTCGAAAGGACTTTCAATGTGTCATCTTAATCACACCATACTAAATCTTAGAATAGTTATTAAGTTAATGAGTTTGATTAGTTCATGGCTCTTACTCGATCGAGATGTTAGTCAATAGAGGGATTATAGTACATGGCAATCGGAAGCCTTAATAGGTTCTCTTGAGGTATGACTTCATTACTGGAAAGATTGCTCTAACATAATACCAGTTGTCACTCAGGGTCTTTTGAGGTACATGAGGGAGATGAAAAGATCCTCGTTGTAGAACAAAGTATTTAGTCGATGTCAAAGTGTTTAATGTGTCTCGATTGCTACTTAGTGGGGAATCTAGAAAGTCACACACATATCTGAGTGTAGTGGCTGACTAGTGATATAAAGTTGTAATTAATAAATGATTATCATTGAGAGATAAAGATGACACTATTAAGAGTTAACAAATCAAGTTTAAATTAGTCAGAGCAACTGTCAAGAGTTAACGGCCATGCCGTTAAGAGTTAACGGGGGCCTTGGTTTCATTATGAGATAATGAAAGGGCTATTAAGTATTAATGGCAGGCTTAGATGCAATTAACAAAAAATTGAAACAAAGGAATATAATTAGTCAATCAACCTTGGAGGTAGTTGATCAAATCAAGGTCGAACCAATTGACAGGTTGAGAATGGGTCGACCAAACCTTATTGATGGTTGCAAACCGATCAACCGCTTCCTTAAAATTGATCGACTATTTCTTACAAAAAGGGTTATGATTCGACACGATTTCCTCGTCATTTTCTGTAACAAACATGAAGACGCGTGGAAGATGTAGACGAAGAATGATGGCATGCATCTAACACTATTTTACCTTGTCTCTCCCTTGTCTCCCCCCCCCCCTCTCTCTCTCCTAGATGGTTTGTCTGATTTAAGCATTTATGGTTTGTTAGGTGTTGATGTATAAGGCATTTGAGAAAAGAACGTAAGAGAGCTTTTTTGCTTGATTTGGCTATCGCAATTGTTGTAATACTCTCTCGACTTAAGCTCCCCTTTGATTTCTTTATTCTAGAGCCTTCAATCTCTTCTCCTTTGCTCCCCTTTGACTTCTTATCACTAGAGTAGTATGACTATTTGGATTTGAAAATCCTTTTTCTAAACCTATTTTAGCTTAGTCACCTACAAGAGGCTTGGCTAACTAATGTGAAAATTTATTCACAAATTTACTGGTCATAATTGAGCAGTGTTCTTAGCATTTTATATGTATTTTATCTAGAATTTTCTAGTGTTTTGAGTTTTCTTTATATATATTTAATTTCTAGTACTTCTTATTATTTTATAGGAATACTGCTTGGTGTTTGGGTTAAAAATAATAACAAAATAAAAATTATAAAGTGAATTTCAAAAATAATACTATAAATTATAATGCCCCCATTTCAACAATTAATATTTATATATTTTCCCTCCAAGGACGCGATGCCAGTATGGCTACCAAAAAGTTATGGTGACCTCTTCCTTGAAAACCCCTGTCAAGGAGTTCAAAGGGAGGCATCAGAATAATTGGCGCCTGCCAGAGTCTTAATGAAAATGACACTGCTAGCGTGCACATTACCAATAATAGAGCTTTATTATCATCTCCCACGTCATCCATTACATTCTTATACATGTACCAAGTAACACAAAAACTAACACATAACCCTATTACAATATTTGCAACAAGAAGGCACCACCAGGACCTTATGGTCGGGACTGCTTTGTACACATCTAAACCCCTGCCTCGAGTACTGCTTAGCTTGCCCTTACTCGAAACCCTATTCTCACTTGGAATGACGCAAGCAAACGTGAGTCACAAACCTCGCAAGCATAATAGTATGAAGGCAACAAGTTAAGAACATAACTTTTCCTGCATCCCATGCGTTTCATACCTATGCATAAAATAAACAACATATATACGGTCCTTGGGACCCACATAAAATACACATACTAGCGCCCAAGTTCCACATACAAATTTGCTAGTAACCTAATATGACCATATCATTATTCTTGATCTGCCTTTTATCACATTATTTGACTTTTCCTGTCATTCATAACATATCGCCTTTTTCTATCATTCATCATTTGGTTTTTCCTATCATTCATAACATGCCTTTTCCTGTCATAATCATAACATGTTGCTGCCATGGAGCTCATCCCCATGGTCTTATGCCCTTCTCTCATGCTAGTCACTCTTCCTCACCATGCAATACAACACATAGGAAATGCAATGGCTTCTGCAACATCAACATGATGACAAGACCCCTATAAACCAAGCATTAGTCCATGCGCCAACATAAGAACACACACATGCGAAATATTCTAAATGCATATGCTCACCTAGGGGGTGTTTGTTAATCAAGATAAGAGGGAGAAAATGTCAGATATGGGAAGCAATCCGGATGTTTGGTCTTTTTAACGTGTTTTTTAAATTTATTTGACCATTTTCGAAAAAACCTCACGTGATCTCTTAACTCCCCCTTTCAAGATAAATTTATCTGACCTCCCCTCTCGGATAAATTTATTTGGTTCTTTCAAGATAAGGCTCAATTACTTATATGCCTCTTATAGGATAGTTAATGCCATTTATTGCATTTTAAAGATTTAAATTTATTAAAAAAACTTATTTATTTAAGTCTTATAATTAATATTATTTAATACATTTTTAAAGGATAATATGTTTTAACAATTTTTAAAATTTAAATGACATTATTCATTTCATTGATTTTTAAAATTTAAATTTCTCTGTCTCTCTCTCTCTCTCTCTCTATATATATATATATATTATTAACTAATATAATTCATTTCACCAATTTTTAAATTATTTAATTTAATTTATATTTTATTATCTATTATTAAAATATTTTTTGGCCATTTTTAATTATCTAGGTGGAATTATTGTAATTCTAATAATACTTATTTCTACTTTTCAACTCCTTTTAAATTTATTTTTGAACGTGAATTTAGAAAATAAAATATTATTTTTAATTTTAATTTTAATTTTTTTGATAATTGATATTAATCATAAAATAGTATTTTAATCATAAATTTAATAAAAGGGATATTTTGATTAAAAAAACTCTTATTTTGGTATTTATCATATGCATTAACAAACACATAAAAAGAAAAAATACAATTATCAATGGATTCTAAAAAAATTAACAAACACTCTGATAGAAGTCTTGGAATGCTTTTTAGCCTTATCTTGATCATTCCATATCTTGATTCGGAATGTATTTCAATCTTATCTTGATAACTCTTATCTTGCTCATTTTAACAAACGCCCCCCTAGTATACCCAAGTTAGCTCTTAGACTAACCAGCTTATGCTAATGCACACACAACCCCAGACACACAAAGCATGTTCCCCCTAATAAATGCACCCCAATCCCCATGCATCACACAATATCATGATATGCACACAATCGATGTGGGAATCTGACAGTACCAGCTCTTCTGGCCCGTCTATCGTTTATCATCAAAGCTGGTAATTGACGCTCATACATTCAGCCATCGGTTGCCACGACTCAAGATCGACAGTCAGTGACTTTGTACCCCATACCCTTAGATAGACGTAGAGAACATCAAACTCATACCCCTTAGACTTAGCATTTGTTAAGCTTTTCCCATGACACCTCATGCACTTGGCAACATAAACCTTAACTTACCATTCCCTTTGCAAGGAGAAACAAATATAAGCATGATCTAAACCTAACAATAAAGCACCATTCTTGAAGAATTTGAGGGAAAATCAAAACCCTCGTTTAAAGTACGAACATGACTTAACCTGATTTTACATTACAAGTCAATAAATTAATTGGATCAAACTATTTGATATCAAAGAGGATAGTGTAAGAAGAGCTTACAACCAAAACCAAAAGAAGGTACTCACGATCTGCAAGAGAGTTAGGAGCTTGCATAAAGGAAATAAAGGAGTGGAAGCTTGCCTGTTTAATAGCAGATCTGACAGTTTTTCTACAGAAACACCAATTCCTGCAAACTAAACATCAAATATTCTTACATAATATTGTTACAATTGATTTAATTTATTTTTCTATGAAATTATAAGGGAAAATGAGCTGGGACGCGCCCTCACATGCCCCAAGAAGGTTGGTCATGCACCTGCATTCTCAGCCCCTTCCAGCGCGTGTTCTGCACACACTACCATCTTCTTCAGCGACAAGGCTGCAGCTCAGTTTTTAGGCCATATCTCTTTCCTTTTAACTTCAATTCAACTGTCGTTTGAACCTACGACTCCCTCTCTTCCCCCTCTACAAGAATATAACAAGAAACTGAACTTACCTCATGGTTTCCCTAACTGTTTGGCATGACATCCGATGAAGACCCAAAAACTCTGATGAGGCTCGTTTTCTCTCATTTTTCCACCGTTTTTCCTTCTTCTCTTTGTAGAATTCTCCCATCTCTCTCAAGAGAAATATCCTCCCCTTTAATTCCCTCAATTTGGCATAAATTCACCTCAAAATCCCTTGGAATGCTTTGCTAATAACCTTGTGGCCCTATTTATAGACTTTTTCGACCAACCACGTGTTGCCACCTCGAGGGGTCATTATGAGGCTTCAATCTTATCCCCAAATGGCCAATGGTTGCTTGCCACATGTTCCGAAATTGGATTTAAATAGGATTTGGAATCCAAAATGATCCAAAGCTATATTTGAAAAAGTTTTGAAATCCAAAGTAATCTAAAGCTATATTGGAATATTATTTGAAATCCACAATCATGACTCCCAATGGTTAGTTGGTTCAGTTTGTTACTCCAATGATCTAGTTACGGGTTTTCAAGAATTATATCTTGGTTCGAACTTTTTAAAAATTGTACTTTTACCTGAGCTTCAAAATTATGATTTTGCCCCTAACTTCCTATGATCTTTTGGAGATATTCTATTTCCTTGAATATGAAAAATCTCGGGTATTACATAAATTAATATTATAATATCAATAAAAAATAAATATTATAAATAATTAATATTATAATATAATTAAAGTTAATACAATTAATAGTATATTAAATACTAAATATTATATTTTATTATATACTATATATTATATATTATTTTATGAAGTGGCGTGAACATGGAGGATTAAGGTGGCCATATGCATGTATATATAATAATAATAATAATAATAGTAGTAGTAATAATAATAATAATAATAATAATAATAATAATAATATATGAGAATGAATGGTGGGATTTGTCAGGGAATGAATTGGTGGAGTGCAGCAGACAGTAGGATTAGTAGCGAATGAATTTTGGAGGTTGTGCATGGAAGGATTAAAGACGGAAGAAAGGCGCACACAACAGTAGCCAAGGACACGCAACAACAACAGATTCAACACCCATATTTGGGCTAGGGAACTTCTTTCTTTTTCTTGCTTATTTAATTAATTCTCTTATGCTCCCACTGTTAGTTTGGGTTTTAATTAATTCTGCCATGAACTAATTTGTTAAACTAAGGCCATGTATTGGCCAAAACTATAATAGTGCCTTTTTTTTATAATTCTATGTGATTGAATAAATTGGGTTATGTTGAGTTGTGTGGTATTAGATTTAATATTTGTGAATAATTGACAATTATTTACATGATTTGATGCCTAATCTTGATATCGAGAGGAGATAAGTTAGTGATTGCATCATATGTACCATACACCATAAAGTAAAATTGACTATAGATAGAATTCGATTTTTTTGTGTAACTCTTAAAGGAGTATTTATAGAGAAGCAAAGCCTCCAAGGGTTTCCCAAACCCTAATGGATATGGGTCGGCCATTTACTAGTCCAACTAGTAATTAATTAAATAGGTTTATCCTAGTCTAACTATAAATTTAATTAAATGGCCCAAATCCAAAAATAAATTTAAATAAAATATTTGGTCCAAATCTAATTTAGCCCAAATATAATATGTAATTTAATATTTGGCCCAAATACTTTATTTATCCCAAATATTAATTTAAACCTGAATATATATATATTATTTCTTATTTGCCACTCCAACAAATATAGAAAATTATTAAATTAGAAACTCCTTTCTAATTTAATCTATTGTTATTTTAAGAAATTCTTTTCTTTATGACTACCCCTTATCAAATCGACATCATCACGTCTATTTGTTCTTTATTTGTGAGAACTTACGACAACACAACTTCTTACTGAAATGTTCCACTTAACCATACGTCCACTCTCATAGTTTAAACAATGAATTATACCTTTTGCATAAGACTCATTAGGCATCCAAATAAATTGACAATGTGTCGGTACTAACATATAAGACAAGATTGGCCTTTAGCAAGGCATCATGCCTACTCAAATATTCAGAAAGATTCATAATCCGTAAACAACATTTCATGAGCATGGTTGCTATGTAATTTGATCCTCTCGTCAATGTATTTTCTATGATCTCAAGTCTGGCAATGTGTTGCTTGATTACGATCACATGAATTTTCTTCGGTTCTCTAGATATCCTTACTCAATAGAAAGTGAATTAATAACTCCTTATTGATCTCTTTCACCATAGCCATGAGTTTAAAGTGAATATCGATCGAAGATGCCTTAGATACATCATCCTCTATCAAGGGATAGTGAGTCCCATTTTGGTTATGCACCCATCTCCATAAGCCTCACGACATGCCCAATGATCGCTCATGTGTAGCCTTTATCTAGGTCCATCGTAACGATGTCAAAGCATATCGATATTCTTATGAGATGACCGTGACAACCTTTGGTCTAAGGATTAGAAACACCCATCTCGTATAAGAATTCCATCAACATAAAACCAAAATGGATTATTATGGCGAGTCATATCCAATGATATGTTCTTCAATATTGGTCACCTATGTACTTGTCTAGGCATCCCCATGCCTATTGGTGTGAGACTTCCAATGCTATTAAATAGCGAAAACATAACGCATACAAGTCTTACCGCAATTGTCAATGTCCATTCTTGACATTGCTATGACTTGAAAAATTTAATGATATCTACAAACTGTGATACATCATCTCACATCTTTATAGATTAATCACAATATACATCATATAGACTTCTATCTAGTATCATTATGTCATTATAATAATAATAGGAAACTAATAAAATAACTTCTTGTGAAATTGAATATCTCCTTATTCAATAATAAATATGATTGCAATTATCAGTGTATAACATGCCTAATATGATTGGATCTAGAGCACCTACACTAACAAATTTTATATTGAGAAAATTTGTGATGAAAAAAAACCCCCGAGAATAACGGTACTTCAAGGAAGGGCGGGTCATTACAACTTAACCTTTATAGTTGGCTTTTTCAAACAAGGCTCAACCACAACCATTGCCTTTCATAATGCGTAACCTTTACACATGTTGGTTTTTCACATTGGCTTAGCCACAACCAAACAACCTTTTCAAGGATTAGGTGTATCCTTTACAAGTTTCACAAATATTGTGAAAGAATTTCTCAAGAGAAAAATATAAGATAAAACAATAACCACTGAAACTTTTCTCTTGAAAAAAAGTTACAAGATTTGATTGTAAAACACTCTCTTTGAAAAATCTCACAGAAGAATAAAATATATAAGCTCGTGAGACACAAGTGTTAGTGATAGTGCCCTAAATACTAGATTTACATTTCATGTGAAGTAAGTGAGCAGCACTGTTAATATATTCTTAATATTAATATAAGGTCATATCTTCATTCATATCTCTCGATCTCATTTTTAAGAATGAGTCCTTAGACTTCCTGGTTGAGTTCCTACTCTCAAGATGTTGAGACTGTGTGACTTGGATCTCCAATTTAGGATTTCTTAAAAGTATTCCCGGTGCTTAGATTTATCAAAAGAGGAATATCATATATTGATTAGTGCACCGGCACATGGGCTACTACCATTGTTAGCATGGGATTCTAATGGGAATGTGGTGGTGAGTCACACGTCACATTGCATGGGATGCATATCGTAGTCATGTGGGTGAGTGTTAGAGAACATCTACTAAATGTGAGCCTGCAACAAATCACATGGCTTGAGGATTAATGATCTATTATTGACGAACCAAAGGTGACATAGTGTCTTGTGTATTGGTGTCATGGATTTACCGTTGAGCAAAAATATCTGGTACTGTAAGAGATGGGAATGCTCTCATGCAGTCTATGTGCAGTGGTGTATGGAGACATATGTTCACTATTGAGATCCATTAATCTCCATTGGATGGGGGAGAACATCCTATGTGGTCATGTTAGTGATAGTGATTAGAAATCCCTTGGCCAAGGTGAGCATGAAATTGAAAGGAGTTCCAATTTCAAATTGGATCTGACATGCTATATATATCACACATCTTATTGGATCTATCATAGTTACCGAGTCCTGTGAGGTTAATCAATTCATGATTCTTTCTCGGTTGGGAAGTTAATCAATGGAAGGACTATAGTGCATGGTAATCAAGGAGTCTTAATAGATTCATATAAAATTAGACCTCATTGCCATTAGAATTGTCTTGAATCCTACCTAGAGGATACTCAGGACTTTCAAGGTGCTCTGGGGATTTGAAGAGATCCTCTTAGTAGGTTAAAAAGGTTCGGCTGACGTCAAGAAGTTGAAGTGTGTTGATTGCTACATGGCTGTGAATCTAGAAGTTACATGCATATTGAGTAATGTACCAGATTAGTGATTCATTGTTGTTAGTGTATTCCTTATCGTTGTGGGACAGTGATGCTGGTAGCTATCATGTGAGAGACACATGGATCTATGGATATGGGAGATTGCTATTGGATAGCAAGGAGCCTTGGTTACATTATTGGATAGTGTAAAAGCTATTATTGGATAATAGCGGGCCGAAGTGCAAGATCATCGAAGTGGGAGATGATATTTTACTCTTGTATTTGGTTTTGATGATGAAAAACACAATCAATTTATTTCCTAAGTCATTTGTCAAGAATATGATTTGTTGGAGATTATGATTTGTCAAGAATATTGTTGCCTAGAAAAATACCCAAGAGGGGGGTGAATTGGGTTTAAAAAAAAATTAATAATTTTAACTCTTTTAAAAACTCTTAAATGTGTGATCTTAATATGAGGTGATTGCAGTAGGATTAATAACAATAAAATCACACAAGCACAAGGAACAAGATAAATTTATAGAGGTTCAGCTCTAAAGGGGCTAATCATCTCTCTTAAGATTTAGCTTGAGGTTCTATTAGGGAGAATCAACACTAACTTTTAATTGGAGCTAGAACTAACATACAATCCCTTGCCTAAGCAAGAACCACTAGCATACTACTAGCAAATATAATCCTCTCACACAACAAGTGAGTAAAAATAACAAACTTACAATAAGAGATAATTGCAAACAAGTCACCAACGGTTGAGAATTCCACTAGCTAGCACACTTCTAGCACATCGAACATTCTCACTCTTGTTTAAATGCTCTATCAAGTTTGTTCTACACTTTGAGCCTCCATACTTACCCTATATATATATATATATCTTCCAAACACACCAGCTATTAAAGAAAAAGGTTAATATAAGTTTGAAATTCAAAAAATGTTTAGACTTTCTCAAACAATAAGAAAACATGTATCACATTTAAGTCAAAATAAATTTACCTTTTGCATGAGAAATCAAGATTTGAAAATTAAAATATAAGCTTTTGAGACAAATGATTAAAACAAAAAAACATGTCTAAAAGTAATTTTCTTTTAATTCAAAATAAATTTACTTTTGCATGAGTAAGAGAAAACATATCTAAAAATAATTCTCCTTTAATTCAAGATTTAAAAATTCAAATATAACCTTTTGAGACATAAATAATTAAAACAATAAAACATGTCTAAAACCAATTATTCTTCAATTCAAAATAAATTTATTTTTTACATGAGTAGGAGAAAACATATCTCAAAACAATTCTCCTTTAATTCAAAATAAATTTACTTTATGCATGAGTAAGAAATACATTTATCAATATATGAAAATTTAAACATAAACTTTTGAGACATAAGTGATCAAAACAAGGAAACATGTCTAAAGACAATCCACCTTTAATTCAAAATAAATTTACTTTTTTCTTGAATAAAAAATACATTTATATCATAAAAATATTTTTGTTATCATCAAAATCATATTTACTTACCCTTGAGCTTAACAAATATGAAAAGCAAAATGATCTATGATTTTTTATATTAGTTGGAGATTAGCAAAAACATGTTTTAAGATTTAAAAGAATCTCCTAAATGATTTTTCCAAATTGATTTTAAATCATTGGATAAACATATGTGTACTATAGTATTTTATGTATCATATTAATTGGAAAACATATGTGTTATTTCTCTAAGTCTA
This sequence comes from Diospyros kaki, assembly GCA_036245055.1. Taxonomy (NCBI): domain Eukaryota; kingdom Viridiplantae; phylum Streptophyta; class Magnoliopsida; order Ericales; family Ebenaceae; genus Diospyros; species Diospyros kaki. Next base: position 12,249,605 of record BSEG01000011.1, on the reverse strand, counting down.
GAAGATTAACACATTATAAGGAGACATATAAGAAAATATTTTCATTTTGAAAAACTATCTCCCGGTATTTTGATAGTTAATATTCATTATTGTTAAAATGATTTTTAATGAATTTTTCAATAAATAGAAGGTATGTATTTTGAGAGTTGTAAACTTTATAAATTCTGAATTTGTACTAAAACTAAAATTCTATTTTCTTATTATTATGATTTTAATTTTTTTAGATATTTTTATTGAATCCAAATAGATGGTACTTTCTTATTTACATTTATGTATTAAAGTAAATGGAAGGTAAAATATAAATTAAAGAAAATGAGGACATTTACTTAAACTAAAGAAATATGTTGTAATGTTTTGTATCATCATGCCTTTACTCTGTCGACTAACTCTCTTACTTTGTTGACTAACAGAATCGATATATTGACTTAGTCGACTAAGCAATAAGCTCTGTCGACCAATAGTATGCATGTTTCTGTCTTGGTCGACTAAACTATAAGCTTTGTTGACTAACAGTGCTTATGTACTGACTTGGTCAACTAACTCCTTAAGTCTATCGACAGAAAGATAACCTTGGTTGACTAAGTGCCATGCCTATTTATGTCTTGGTCGACTAAGTGTTCCGTTGTTTTTATGGCTTAGTCGACCAATCTATTTTGTCTGTCGACCAAGCTTGTTATGTTTTCTAATTTTGTCGACTAACCACTTTTATCTGTCGATTAAGTATCTTTCGCAAAAATCATAACGGCTAGTTTTTCAAATCCCAACTGTCACAAACGGCTAGTTTTCTCTTAGATCTTTTGGAATGCCTATAAATACAACTCAAGGATGATCAAGAAGAGGCTAATGGATGGGAACGAGTTGATCTAAAGATTACAAATCATTTTATTTGAGCTTACAAGAGATTGTGCTTTCATTGTTGTATTTTTCTCTCCAAAGTTTCGTTCTATCATTGTAAATTTATTCTTATGCCTTGTTTTCATTGTGAGAGAACTTGTAACTAAGAGTGTTAACTCTTAGCTTCTCTCTTTTATTTGTATCATTTTTATTTTCCTAGCTGCTTGTGCTACAGAACTTTCTCTTTGAAGCAAAGGGTTAAAATACCTAGTTAGGTGCTAGAAGGGTTGTTTGTATAAGCAAGAGGTTTGTAATTTCCTAGTCTTGGACTAGAGGGTCTACTTGGTTAAGTAGGAGGTTTTAGTGGTTTGTTTATAAAATCCTTAGTGAGGAGCTAAGGTAGTGGATTAGGCTTGGGTTAAGCCAAATCACTATAAATCTTTGTGTTCTCTTGTGTTTGTGTTATTTGTTTATTTATCTTTTCAAGCATCTCTATATTCCTTACTTGATTCATATATTTAATCTTTCATTGAAAAAGATTTCATTTTTTCAATCTTGTGTTCTCCATTGTCAAAATGAGATTGTCTTTATATGGTTGATACCTCATCGTTCCATTTCAAGGTCTTGAGATTTAAGGAAGCCATGGTTTTCATAGACGACATCTCCTTTTTATCAAAAGAATTTTTAAGGAAAAAGAATTTTTATATACCAATTCACCACCTCTCGTAGTGTGTGCCATAGCATTTCAAACCTAACGAGAAACAAAATAGCTTCAGTCGACCGATCCTCATGGTTAGGTTGAGCGAACTTAAGTAGTAAGGTTTGGTCAACTTAGGTTGATCGAACTGCACAGTTCGGTCAATTAAACTTAATCTGTGAGCTTTTGGACCACTTAGGTCAACTGAACCTCAGTTTAGTCGATCGAACTTCTATCGCTTTGTCTCGTCAGAGCATTTAATGCTCTAACAATTTTCATGATGATAAAGGGATGAGATGATGAGGAGGAATGCACGTTGAGCTTAGGTTAGGTATTTTGATTTTGAGTGGGTTTGAGATGGTTAATGCAAGCCACTCCTTACTCCATTAGATTGCTCTCTCTCTCTCTCTTTCCTACAATTGTTGTCTTCCTCTTCATCCTCCATTGCTACAACTTGCTTTTTTTGCTTCAAGCTTGTTGCAACTTCTTCCTCTTCTATTCTCCCACTTAGATCCAGCTATTGGATAGCCGAAGAGAAACTAAAATGGAACCTCAGAACAACTTCGATTCACCTTCATCAAAAGGGTCCTAGCGTGGCTTCGTTGGAGGATTCCGTGATCATCTTAGATATGGATTGACTAGGTCCTCCACACTTGAAGAGACGAGGTGCTCACCCAACATAGCGGCTTGCTCATGAGAGTTGATTCATATAACAAGGAGGAGAAGGATCTTCATTGAACAACCAACACTGATTTTCTTCATAGAGGTATACTGATAAAACCCCCTATGACATGGTTTTATCTTTTGAGCATATAGATGATATATATCATGTCTTGCAAGATCATTTTTGCTTTCGTTTTGCACTGCTTTTATTTATATATTTTGGTTTTGAAAAAGTTTTAAAACCTATAGATCCTTGCATTGATCCACACATGGTTGGTTTTTGGCCTTGGGCTCTTGTTTCCTTTCAACATAAGACTTTTGAAAATGTTTTGAATGATTCAGTGAAGCTCTTGAGAAGTAGTTGTTCTAAGTGTTGTAACCTTCTTTTGGCAACTTATTCTCCTATTTATAGATTTCTTGCATTGAATATTAGCTAACATGGAAAATGACAATTGGAATTATTCAATTGAGTCTGAACTGCCAATTTTTATCTCTATGAGCATTAAACAACAGATATAAATTCATAAAAGTACATCCATGTTATCTAAAATGTGTTTAATGAATTGAAAAGATAAACTAGAAGCATTCAGTGTGTCTGATGGCTATATTTTTTAAAATCTGTCAATCGATACTTGACTAACTTTTAAGCTTACTTGACTAATATAGAATCTTACTTGATTAGATATATTATGTAATTGATTATATGAAGGACTTACTCGAATATGACCAAGTCATTACTCGACTAATATAGAAGCCACATAAACTTGCATTATTCATTCAACTATAAGGCTAAGATTACTCGAGTACAAACACTTAATACTCGATTAAACTTAAAACTAGAAACTTAGCTAGCATCCAACCTATCTTTACTTGATTATAAGAAGATATTCACTCGAGTATAAAAATACATTAGTCGATTATAAGGAAAGTTTTACTCGATTAAAAAAGATGCTCAGAAAATTTATCATAAAAATATTCGATTATCAAAAAGTTTTACTTGAGCATAAAACATTGATACTTGATTATGAAAAACTCTTTACTCGATTAATTTTTGAAATGATAGAGGACTGTATAACATACTCAAGTAAGAGATTATGATAGTCGATTATAAAATATCTTTATTAGATTAAGTTAAAACATGTAATCGACTAATTTTGAAAATAGACTAAGCATTACTCGATTATATTCAAAACATACTCAATTGAATTTTCACAAAATCTTTTCAAAAGCTTTGCTTGATTAACTCAAAAAAATTACTCGATTAGCTCTTACAAAATTTATGAAATACTCAATTATATCCAATATATACTCACTTATTTTGAGAATATACTCGATTGATATAAACATATACTCAACTACTTTGAAAACATACTTAAGTATAACATCAACAACATCAAATTTGAGAATACATCAAAATGTTTTGGATATTATCAATGAACCAAATATATTTTTTTATAAAATCAAAATATAAATTTTTCAACATCCTTACAGTGGGGAATGAACCAAGAGTTGATCCATTAACTATAGCGATTACTTCCATACTATTCTTATTTGGGCATGTAATAAATTTTAAGGACTATTTATGTGTATTGAATGCCATTTGGAAGGGAGTGTCCAAGCATCTAATTGAAGATAAATTTTCAATAGTAGATGTAGTCTCAATCATAGTTAAATTTGACATTCAATTACAGTCAAATTTGAAATCACAATCACGGTTAAATTTGAATTTCAAATTATAATTATAACAATATTTATATTTAGTTACTGAAACCTCATTTTAAATTTAATTATAGATATAATAAATAGTTTGGATATGTGTTTATTAGTAGTGAGATAAGATTAGACCCATTTAAAATTATATATATAAAAATATAATTTATATTAAGAACAAAAATAATAATATAATAATTAAAATTTCAAATTCTCATACCCAATAAAAGAAATTAATTGTCTTTTGTTATGTTATGGGCAAAAGCCTATTAATAGACCCAAAAAGGCCAAAAGTCCAAAACATCTATGTGGACTAAAAGACATAAATTGTTCATAACTAGGGGTCTTGCACCAACTTGCAAACTTAATAACTCTAACATTTAAAAATCTCTTCAAAACTTTCAAGAAAATGATAAACAATTATCTATAAATAATTCTAATTCTAAATTTTTTTTAAAATATTGAGATAAATATGATTTATAAGAATCTTAATTCTTATGGGTTTCAAAATGTCAGAATCATAACCCAGTCAGATTAGAAAAAATTAGGGTAAACATTATCTGTAAAAATTATAATTATAACAAGATTAAAAAAAGTTAAAATAAGAGTTATTTACAATAATTCTAATCTCGAATTAATTAAAATTACTCTATATCTCTCTATAAATAACTATGTAATTATTCTTAAAAAGATATGTCTTTAATACTGATATTAATACAATTTTCGTAATCTTCAACGTTTAACTTAAATATCAAAATGTTTGCGCGGAGATCTCCTCGCACTCTCTGACTATTTCTTTTATATAGAGCCAAATGATTTAACGACAACATTTTCAATCAAATAAAATTATTATTATATTTTGACAATAATATCATTATTTCCCATCTCAAATTCATTTCATTATTGCCGTTCTCTCTTTCTATGATTTGCATCTTCCTTCCCTCAAGCTTTTTGGATCTCTCTCCATGCGATGAATTATTCTTTTGCCTTCCCCATCATATAAATATATATTGATTACTACACTGACCAACCTGTCAAAACATTCAAATCCAATCTATTACGGGTCTAATTTCGAATCCCGGGCAGGCAGTATCAAATCCAATAAACAACTGTAATATATAAATTTATTATTTATTATTAATTAGATACCGTTGACGTGTGCTTTTAAAGTTTTGATTATGTCTTTAATCGTAACGTGTGGCGTTGGTAAGCTGTTATGCTTACGCATGCTGAGTAGATTTCCTCAATGACTGATGCCTACGGATTCCCACCATTATTGTAAAAAATATATATAACTGGTGGCTATGAACAACTCTCATCATTATAATATTTCTATTTATATATAATGACTAATTGACTGCAGATTGCCACCACCATTATAATAATAATAATAATAATTATATATAACAAACTGTATGATAAAAGCAACATAATTGAGTCACTAAAAATATTATAGTAAATATGGAGTCCGGTTGCAACTCTGTCAAACTCCACGTTCTGTTGTTTATATATAGGAAAACTCTATGTTGGACCCGGTCCACCGGGCCCACTCCTGGACCCGACCCGCACGATGCACCACGTGTTCTGGTAGGCTCTCCTTTTCTCTTCCTCTGTTGTCTTCTATCTCGGTTCCCCTCTCTCTCCTCTCTCATGCCCCAGATATAATCCCATTTAGTCTTATCACATGATAAGTGGTTGAGTCATGATAATTTATGATTCATATCAATAAATTAAAAATTTAATTTTTTGTTTGATATAGTCAAGTAAAATCTTTACATGTAATTTATTTTCTTTATCGAAATTGAGAACACGAACAATAAGAGACCACACGAAAACAATAATTCCCAAATATAACCTCATTTAATATTCTTTGCTCTCTTTTCCCCGCCCCTCTCTTTCTCAAACTATAAAGACTCCACAAATAGTTGAAAAGTATGAAAAAAATACTAGTAAAAAACATGAACGATAAAAGTATTCAAAAATCTTATTATAATTAAATATATATTTAGTGAAAGTTTGAAATTATATTCATTTTCTAATATTTTTTATATTCTCAACTTTTAATAACTTAAAATGTAATGAAAACTCACTCAATGGTGATTTAAAATTAAAATCTTTAACTCTTTTTCATTATGAAATTCTCCCAATTAACAATTTTAGAATAAAATTTTAATCGGCTCATCGCTAAACAATTAGCGACAAATATTTTTGCTTTCTCGTTATTAAACACAAAAAAATTTTTGCTTCTAACTTTAGAGACGAATTTTTTTCTCTCTCAAAATAAAATTCGTTTTTAATTTGATTATGTAATCAATCTCAAAATCAGTCAAATTTTATATTTAGAGACGATATTTTTTGTCTCTAAATTAGACATAATTTTTTCTGTCTCCAACTCAAATAAGAAACGAAAAAAATTTCATCTCTAACTTTGCAAATGGACTTACAAAAAATTACTAGTCGTCGGCCACCGTCCATGGTAGATTCCGATGATTGGAATTGATCATCGGAATCTCCTTGGTCTAGAGACCAACATACTCAAAAATCAAAATGATCCAAAGGTTGGATTTTAATACATCTAAAAATCAAATTTTTAGAAAAATGATGCCCGTTTTTGGAATGGCATCACTGACCACTGTCCAGGTAGATTTCAACGATCAAAATTGATTATTGGAATGGCCTTGGTTTGATGACCAACATACCCAAAACTAAACTGATCAAATGGTCAAATCTCAATAGATTTGAAAATTAATTGTTTTTAAAAGGCTACTAATTTCTGGAAGGGCATCATCAGGCACCATCCATGGTAGATTCTAATGACTAGAACCGATGATCAAAATCGTCTTGGTCTGATGACCAACATTTCAAGAACTGGTCTTAAGGGCTTATATCTAATAGTCAACACCATCCATCCTTGAGAATCGTGCCCTTTAAATACCTAGCTATAGGACATTGAAAAAGACTTTCGATTTCAGTAAAATTTCAACACATTGATTGCATTTTTACTATTTTTGTGGATAGTTATCGGGATCCGATACTGACTTAGGCGTCGGAGGGTCGTCGCGGGCAAGGATTCTCGCAAGCCTTCTAACCCATTTTCGAGTGTCAACATGACAATATCCTTGCGGTGAACTCAAATCCTTATTGCCAGACCTTATGGCGAAGGCAAATTCTTGCGGGGAGACCTTGTGGCGGAGGTAAATCCTTATGGTGAGACCTTATGGCAAATGTAAATCCTTGCGGCGAGACCTTGTGGTGAAGGTAAATTCTTGTGACTAGATCTTATGGCGAAGGCAAATCCTTACGGCAAGACCTTATGGCAAAGGTAAATCCTTGCAGTGAAGTCAAATCCTTACGGTGAGACCTTGTGGGGAAGGTAAATCCTTGTGACAAAGGCAAAATCTTCACGGCAAGAGTCTTAAGGCAAAGGAGCTTGAGGTAAGATCCTTGAGTGAGACAAATCCTTGTAGAAAACACCTTTGCAGTGAGCATCCATGTGGCAAACTCCCTTGAGAAAACTTTTCTCACGGCAACCTCACTTCACCCGACATCGACCTCACGCGGACCCCACATCATAAATTTAATTGTTGTATTTTTGACAACAACAATTTGGCGTCGTCTGTTGAAAATGCAACAAAAAACCAATCTTAACACAAGATGCCGAGAGAGACAAGATCAGCCGGTTTGGTGAACCAGTCTAACCCCACCCAAAGGAGCGCTTGTACCAAGATGGGAGCCACAAGAGGCCCCAATCAAGCGCACCCTACAGTATAAGAATTTTTAGAAGATTACCCTAACAATGAAGTGCGTTCAGGGAACTTTACTATGCTCGAAGGCAATCAAACCGCCGGACTGGGGGGCATGGAGCGTTCAAAACAGGGATAAGTACATGCAGTTGGATTGAAGAGATATGCGATAGGGCTAGGGAAGCAAGTCCCACATGTAGCGCCCACTAGTCAGGAACAACACTCATTTGGACAGTCTTCAATTCCATATAGAAACCTCGTGGTGATTTCAATACCTCCGAGACCCACGGGGGCTAGCTCCACCCATAGTCCTATTCTCAAATTATGAATAATTGCAAAAGGATTTTGAGGAGCTAAAACACCAGAATGATGAACTCGGGATTAACAATGAGGAGAATATGAGAAGACTACAAGGAATCACTGCTTTGCTGTATGAAATAATGCCAGGCATCCACATTCCTGACAAGCGACAAACCGACACGGGGGGAGAACACCGGAGATCCCAAGACCACCCTCTTAGGACCACACGACAGGGGATAAGAATCGGAACTCCATGGTCAAATAACCAAGTCCCAGAAATGACATACCCGAGAAGGAAACATGACAGGAGGGTAGGGAAAGCTCCCATGTACAAAGAGACAGCAGAAAGCACCTACTCAAGAGCTCCTTATGTCCCATCTCCTTGTAAAAACGAAGTAGAATAGGAAACACTCAAGGCGTCTGACATCGAACGCCTCATGGAAGAGGCGCTAGAGTAGAAGAAGGTAATGATGGTGCCAAAGGAAACGCCCCTGAAGGGGTTTCCTCTATCTGAGGAACTCCAAAGGCAACTGGTGCAACTAGGGTTCAAGCTGTCACAGCTTTCGGTATACTTAGAAAAGGAAGACCCAGAAAAGCACCTACAACACTTCATCGCAGTGGTCATATTACATGGGTGGGATGACATCACTAGGTGCACAGCTTTCTCGCTCTTCCTGGCAGGATAGGCTCAATAGTGGTTCACTGAATTACTAACACGACATATGCAATCATTTAAGTAGTTGAAGAAAGAATTCCTGAATGCGTTCTCCATCTACCTCCCAAAGAAGAAGACTATTATATATCTGATAAGCTTGCAACAAAAACCTAATGAATCCCTAAAGCTATATATCAAGCGATTCAGAGCCACGACACATGAAGCAAGGGATCTTCCAGTCGGATTGCCAGCGTCAGCCCTTCTTGACGGAACTACGCACGCCCCATTTAGAAGATCCCTAGCCTTCTCCGAGCCAGATTCTGTGACTGAATTATTTGCTTGGGTAGAATAGTTTATCGTCCAAATGGAAATTTTGGACACATGGGAAGGTAATAGAAGAGGAAGGAAGACCCAACCTGAATTACGAAGGAACCTAGAGAATTCAGAAAATGTTGGGACCCAACACATGCATACTACAGACGCTACAAGGCAAGGCGATGGGGAAAACTTAGAACACCATGCACCTCAAGGGGTACTTCCCAGCTTTACCAATCATTAAGTCCAGTTGATAGGATAAAACACGAGACGTAAAGTTGAGCCTGTCACTAGAAGTGTTGCTCAATCCGACCAGGGGCCAGGATTCTCTTTAATTTTCCATTGTAATAATATTCCCTAATAAATAAAAGAATATACCCCCTGTATTCCCTTGGAGTAGCCAAAACTATAAGTCGAATCACGTAAAATCTCCATGAGCCTAGATTATTTGTATGTGTCATAGAATGTGATGTTGGTACAACAGCTGTAACACCCCAATTTTTTCTTGAGCGTGTTATAATTTAGGATTTCGGGATTATAAAAATTTTTCATATCACAATAACTGTCATACACCACATAATATCCCAAAAACCCTAATTTTTACCTTCTCAGCTTAACAAACCCAATAATCAAATAGCTAAGACAGGTATTAAAATCTCAAATGCGGAAGCTAGATCGAACCTGATATGGTTCAAAATCATAACATTTTATTTATCATAAAATTCTTCAAGACGTCTACAAAATGTATTAATATACATCGTTTCTAGCAAATGATAACTAAACATCTTAAACATATCCAAAATTACATAAGCTCGCACATAAACAAAAGTATGCTAAACATGTTACAGGTAGTAAATTAAACATCTTCTTCAGCTACCTCCTTTCCCTTAGAGCTGCTCGTCGAACCTGGAACGTTTGAATATTCCAGGAACATAGTCCAATTAGAAGATGAATCTTCTAGTGAGAAACTCCAAAAATAGTTTATATTGATGCATGATCAGGTATAAAATGTATGAGAATACAAGGAGAACTACTCCGAAGTGCCTCGTGAATATGTCAGCCTCCTCCAACGAGAGCTTTCTCAATGGCGCACGCATAGCGCCTCTCGGGAGGTCCCTAACCATGTCACTTCGGCCCGACTTCATAGAACTCATGCAAGCACCACATCCGTTGTGCCTTAGACTCACGGTCTTCCCCACGAGAGCTTTCTCAATGGCGCACGCATAGTGCCTCTCGGGGGATATCCGACTTTTGCCCTCGGCCAACAACAAATAGGTACAACAGTATGGCCACACGAATTTTATAAATGCAACAGTTAAAAAGAAAACAGCATATATTTTCAGGAAAATTCAGTTCAAAAATGCAACATGATTTCACGTAAGCGAATAATAAGAGTTTACGTATAAGAACTTCACGAAACACGTGTCATGCAATAGAAGTCTCTCATAATAGAAATAAAAATAAGATTTGGAGTGTAGGAGTCTCACGGAGTCTCACATTGTTAGTTTATCTCTTCGACGGTATAATTTCACAGCAAACGACCTATGTTTCTGCAGAAAACACACATTTTAGTAAACTTAACCTCAAATATTTTTACATAGAGTTGAACGGTATTAAATTAGGGGTATAACTGGAAAATTTTATGTAAAAAGGACCCTTAACGCGCCCTCACGCGCCCCAAGAAGTCTTGACACGCGCCCTCACGCGCAGCCATTTTCCGGCGCGTGTAACTCACGCGCAGGCACCAGATTCCGAACAGCAACGCGTCGTTTTCGTATTTCGGCCATATCTCCCTCGTTTTAACTCCGATTCGACCCCCGTTTGAACCTACGCGACCCTCTCTTCCCCTTCTACAGGATTATCAAAAAAAATAGAACTTACCTCACTTTTTACTGACTGATTTTGGCAAACTCCGGCGAAGACCCGCAACTCCGATGAGGCTCGTTCTCCCCGGCTTCTCCTTCGATTCCTTCCTGCCTTCTTCCCGAACTTTCTACTCTCTCTCTAGAGCAAGCTCCTCCTCTTAGAGTGCTTCAACTCTCAAGATTGCTTGGAATGGTTTGAGAACAATCCATGGTGCCTTTTTATAGATTTCTCCAACCACTCATATCATGCCACTTGTCACAATTTTAGCCATGGACTCCAAAGACTTAAAGCCATAATTGAGTGGCTTTTGAAATCCAAAGTTAGAATGAATTGAACTTTTGAGATCCAAGCTAATACCCCAAAGTTTTTCCAAATAACATTTTGGCCCTTTTTAAGTCCTCAACTTTAATATTTTACCACATAAGCTCTTAATTTTTATCCTTATTTCGTTTGGATAATTTTCTAATTACAATTACACCCTCAAATATCAAATTTATTGAGATATTTAAAATCTCAAAATTAATAACTCAAAATTACTCGACATATACGATTTTTCGAAGTCCCTTACCATCATTCGGCTATTTTAGGCTACAACTTAGCTTAACCGAAAAACCGTCTCTGATTTAATTTCTTTCAGCATCATAAATCTCGTCTCGAGATGCTCGTCAAAAATATACCTTTGTCCTTAGGTATCTAAGCTCCAGGGCACTCCCTACGACCGATTCAGTCACTTGTTGCCATTTTAAGCATATTTTTCGGTATTTTAAACTCACCTAAAATACGTGGCAATCTTACGAAAATATGGGGTATTACAACAGCTCAAGCATAGCCCGCTCCTGAATGTCAAGTTGCCTAGGGGAAATCTGGTGCTGATGACCATGAGCTAACCCAGGATCACCAGAAGATCCTATGCCAATGCCTGCAGACTCACCCAGATCCCTCGTTTGAGTTTGGTGTTATGCCTTTCTGGCTAGACCCAATTCCTTGGTTGATCTGGCGCCTAGGTCTCCTGGCAAACTTGGATGTCTAGTGGGAATCCCGCACCGGACCACTGGCCAAACCTAGATCCCCTGAGGTAGAATAGACCAAGAAAGGTGTGATGACTATATAATGGTTCTGACATGATTCCATTTATCGGAGTTAAGTCACATAGTTACAATCTGGATTCGATAACCACGAGCTAGCCTGGGATCACTAGAACATTCGATGCCTATGCCTACAGACTCACCAGATCCCTCGTTTGAGTTCGGTGCTATGCCTTTTTGGCTAAATCTAACTCCTTGGTTGATCTGGCACCTAGGTCTCCTGGCAAACTTGGATATCTAGTGGGAATCCCGCACTGAACCACTGTCCAAACCCAGATCCCCTGAGGTAGAATAGACCAAGAAAGGTGTGAAGAGAGATGGAGTGACCATATGACGGTTCTGATATGATTCCACTTATCAGAGTTAAGTCACATAGTTACAATCTGGATTCGATGACCACGAGCTGGCCTGGGATCACTAGGACATTCAATGCCTATGCCTACAGACTCACCCAGATCCCTCGTTTGAGTTCGGTGATATGCCTTTTTGGCCAGATCCAACTCCTTGGTTGATCTGGCACCTAGGTCTCCCGGTAAACTAGGATGTCTGGTAGGAATCCCGTGCCGGACCACTAGTCAAACCCAAATTCCCTAAGGTAAACTCACCCAGAAAGACGGACATGGAGGACATAATAGCTAGTGTGCTATGATCCATCTTGGGATCACCAAATGCTCCAAAGCCTATGACCGTAGGCTTACCTAGATCCCTTGATTAAGCCCGGTGCTATGCTCCAAGGCTAGACTTGACTCCTCGACTGGTCTTGCCCCTAGGCCTTCTGGCAAACTCAGACGCTTGGCAGGAATCCCGCAGCGAAACCTATCCTTGAGGGCCTAGTCGCTCCAGAGATAATCTGGTGCCTATAACCCCGACTGACTTAAGATCTTTAGGTATTCTGACACCAATGCCCGTAGGCTCACCTAGATCCCTTGATTGAGTCCAGTGCTATGTTACCAAGCTAGATCCGACTCCTTAGCTGATTCGGCCCCTAGGCCTCCCGGTAGACTCATATGCTTGATAAGAATCTCTTGTCAGACCTGGGGCCAAACCTAGATTGCCAATGGCAGACGAGCCCGTAAGAGGAAGGCAGACGCCCCCAGAAGGTTCTCTACTCAGAGAATACATTTTTTCCCTCAAGACGTCTCACGAAGGTTTAACGATGAGACACCTCCTGAACCAGAACACCAGGGGAACAATGCTCATTCCTCATGATGAATGGTTCCTGAATATAATCCATGAAGGGAGCAGAAGACATCCAATCCAAGAAGCAATTAAAGAAAAGCTTAAATTTAAAGCATCCTAACTCCATAACATGAGAGTGCCATAAGCATGATGGGTGATGAAGAAATTACCACTGGATACAAAACCAAGCTAGCGGTAGTGTATCTCTATGCCACCCTCAATTCAGTTGATATTTTACTTTTCAATTCTGTCTAAAGACAAAATAGAAGAATGGGGGGCAATTGTTGTCCCATGAAAAATCAAGGGGAGAAAAATGAGAAATTTTAAATAAAAATAAAAAATAAAGATGGGAAAAAGGCTTGCCGTAAAGTGGCCTCGCGGCAAGAAGCTGGCCATGAATGGCCTCGCGACAGCCTTGCCACGAGCTGCCTACTGCAGCCTTGCTGCAAGCTACCTCGTGTCTAGAGGTTGGCTGTGAGGGCCAACCTTACTGCAGCCTTGCTATGAGTTCCCTCATGGCTAGAGGCTGGCTGCTAAGGCTAGCCTCATGGAAAACGTCCCCTCTCGATGAAACCTAAGCTCCATTTAGCCATCACCATGTGTCAGCACCATCCATCCTTGAGAATCGTGCTCTATAAATACCCAGCTACAAGACATTGAAGAGGACTTCTGATGTCAGTAAAATTTTGACACATTGATTGCATTTTTACTATTTTTGTGGATAGTTATTGGGATCCGATACTAACTTAGGCATCGGAGGGTGGTTGCGGGCGAGGATTCTTGCGAGCCTTCTAACCCATTTTTGAGTGTTAACAGGACAATATCCTTGCAGCCAAGTCAAATCCTTGCGGCGAGACCTTGTGGTGAAGTTAAATCCTTACGACGAGGTCAAATCCTTGCAGCGAGACCTTGTGGCAAAGGCAAATTCTTGCGGCGAGACCTTATGGCCGAGGCAAATCCTTGCGGCGAAGTCAAATCGTTGAGGCGAGACTTTGTGGAGGAGGTAAATCCTTGCGGCAAGACCTTGTGGCGAAGTCAAATCCTTGTAGTGAAACCCTTGTGGCGAAGAAAAAATCCTCGCAACGAGAGTCTTAAGGCAAATGAGCTTGAGGCAAGATCCTTACTGTGAGACAGATCCTTGTGGCAAACACCCTTGCATCGAGCATCCTTGTGGCAAACTTCCTTGTGGAAACTTCTCTCATGGCAATCTCACTTCACCCGACATCAAGCTCTCGTGGACCCCACATCATAAATTTTAATTATCGTATTTTTGGCAACAACAAACACTAAGCACTATTGGGTAGGGCTTAATGTGCTAGCATTAAGCCCAATCCAATTATTAATAATTAAATAATTTTATTTATAATATAATTATTTAATTATTCTTATTTATCTAATAAATAAAAAAACTAAAATTATTAATTTTCAAAAATTACTAATTTATTCTTCTTCTCTTTAAAATGTGATTTTTTATTGGGTGGGACTTTCTAGGTTCACGATTAAATTGGCAACGAGAATAATCAATTATTATTTCTCATAAATCATGAGTGACATTTAGCAATATGTCATGATTATCCAATTTAATGTGAAAAGAGTATAGTGAATATTTTATTATGATACTATGTAATATGGTCCCTTTATCACCCTATATCTTGACAAGATACGAGATCTTGTACAGTAGATCAAATCTCTTAATCTCGTTATATGACTAAATCCAAAATCAATTTTGACTAATATGACACAACATATGAAACACGCATTCCATCGTCATATTACCTCAGCCAAGAATTTATCGTCAAATGATTATCAGATCGCATAAGATATCCTCCTTGCAAACCTCAATGTGATAGATTCCATGTCTAATGAACATATACCTCATACACCACTGAATCAGGCACATAGATACTTCTAATCATTTCTGATTAGAACAACCATATAGTATCATTGATATCCTAATCCACTAATGTACAGATACCTATTTTATCTCAGGTCTAAGGACTAGTTGCACATTTATAGCTAATATTGAATCATTGACCTGTGAGAAATAACCCATATTATTCAATGTTAACAGTCCTATTCAGTGAACTCGTTCCTATAACGAGCATCTCCCTTCCATATCTCATATAGATTAGCATGAGACTCACCAACCTCAACTTTCAATATCTCATACTGAACAAGGAGAAAGACAATGTGCTAGCTTTTACGAGTTACTACTATCTAGGTTAGGAACTTTATGGCTAGGAACTTGTTTATAATATAACAAATCATGGATTAACTATTACACATATTCTTAACACTTAAGAATGATATACACACCTTATTATACTAATGGATATATGTTTAATTTAAATCATATTGTAATTTAAATAAAAATATAAACTTGTCATTTAAATAAGTTTTGTGCTTTAGGAAATGCTAGGTGATAATTGTTGGGAGACTACCTTGCCTTGCAGACCTTTGACCTTAAAGGATCTTGAAGATTCTAGGCACTAGATGCTTGAAAGATGCCTAATTGTCTTTCAAGATAAGACTTAGTATAAGTATTTGACGAATCTATAATCTTGAGGATTTTAGACAATAAGTACTCGGGTGATTATTTTGAATTGTTTAGCAGGGATTGTGGAATTTGAAAGATTATCTGAACTGAGGTTAGGAACCTGGCAAAGGTCTAGTAGGCACCTGGTTCACGAAATCCTTGTGCCAATTTGGGAATTCGAATATTTGAAACTTGTAATAGTAGTGGTTAGTTAGATCCAAACAAGGGAGGAAAGTTGGAAACTTATTATTTGTGTTTTGGGTCTTATTAGTTAGTTACAAATGTTTCGGATTATTTTACTGTTAAAGGTTTAAATGTTGATCTCATGATTTTAGGTGTGGATATTTCAGATGGTGAAAACTCGACGTTCTAGAAGATTTGAGCCTGTCACCCTAAACCATCATGAGAGCAACACCCATGAGGAGGAAACACAATATTCTCGCGAAGAGATATCAGAAACTCCATAAGGAAATCCGTCTCAGGGAGAAAACTCAGAGGGTGGAAGTCGCATAGATCGAATGGAGAGGTGATAGAGAATATGTTGAACTTCATCCAAGGGACGCACTTAACAGGTCAGGCTAACCCCTGAACTCCTGATATCGTTGACAAATTTCAATGGTTGAATCCGCCTATCTTTCGAGGCAAAGCAGGAGCCGACCCAAGTGAGAGAGAATATTGGATTGAGCAAATTGAGAAAATCTTTAATTTTATCGGTTGCAACGAGGAGAAAAAAGTAGGTTGTGCCAGTTTCATGCTTCGAGATGAAGTAGATCAGTGGTGGAAGACCATGCAAAGGACCTTACAAGGTTCCAGGGGGCAAGGTACACCAATTGCTACATGGGTACAATTTAAAGAACTATTTAACTCTAAGTATTTTCCTTTGTGTAAGAAAATGGAGAAAGGTCAAAAATTTATGAATCTAAAGCAAACTGGGGACATAACCGTTGCTCAGTATGAAGATAGTTTCACTCATCTAATCAAGTATATGCCCATTTACAACTTGGACGAGGAGGCAAAAACTCAAAAGTTCCTTAGCGGGCTAAAACTAGAAATCCAGCTAGCATTAAGTTCTTTAGGGGCATGTACTTATGCAGAGGTGGTTCTACAAGCCTTGACTGTGGAGAGCAACCTCCATCGAATGAACGCCCTAGAGGCAGAATTCCAAGAACTTGAGGGCAAGAAATTAGAAAAAAGACATGATCTTGGGGTTCGAAAAGAAAATTTCTAACAGAAAGAGAACTATCCCAGGTGCCAAAAATTTCATCCATGAAGACCTTGTTAAAGAAAGAATCAAAGGTGTTATACTTGTGGAGGAAAGGACCACATACCCCGAGATTGCCCCAAAGGACCCATGTGCTTTAATTGCTAGCAGATTGGCCATTTCTCCAAGGACTGCTTGCAAAGAAGAGAAGTAAATCAATCCTGGGCGAACCAATGAGGCCAAGAACCGCAGCAAGGACGTGTGTTCTAGTTGACAGGGAAAGATGTCAATGCCAACCCAATGGTCATACCAGGTACTACAGATGTAAGCTCGGGCAAAGGCAAGGAGGTGGTGCACGGCTAGCTTTGAAATTTGAACCCTTCATTTACGTTTCCCGAAAACATTGTACACTTGTAACCTAGTTGTTACATTGAAAATGACAGCTAGGATACTTCAGGATGAATGATGTACATGTGCGTTCTTATGATTGCACCTTGAACACCTGTGTATCCGTGGACTGCTATTGTTTCGTAGTACGGGGTTGATATTTTGGTACCTGTCGAATTATGTTTACTTTAAAATAGTGGGAAATCCTATTTTTTTAACCTTTTAGGTTCAATTCTATGCTTCCGTTGACAAGAATTTCCCTAATGCCCTTGGAATTATCTAGGATGTAATTGGGAAAAGTTGTATATAAAGAATGGGGCGTTATGGTTGACACACCACCTAGGAAATAAAGATATGACATGTCAACCTATAATTTGGCTGGAAATGGAATGCCAAGTAGTAAGTTGGGAAATTGTAAGTTGAGGAATGTTATTGGTCAATATATGTTAAAGTAACGTTGGGTATGATTTGTGACTTTGAAGAAATTTGGTGAAGAATATTTTGGAAGTTAGCAAGGAATAGGGCGTGACTAACAGAGGATTAAGAAGGAAGATTTGGCAAGATTGTTCTAGATCCTGTTTCGGATTATTATGAGTATCTGGTGATGATATTTAAGTTAACCAACCTTTATAGGTTTAATGAATAAAGAGTTTAAACCATTAATTTGTGATGGTATTCATGGCCTTATATCTAGCTTGTTCTCCAAGAAAGAATCTGAATATGAAAAAAATGTCGGTACCAGGAGTATGGCTACTGCATAGTGGTCTGAGCGGGCTTAAAGATTTAGAGGTTTGGAAAAGGGGTGGTGGAATTATGATTGCATACATGGGTCGGGTAGGTCGTGACTTTGAGTGGTATGTTCTCCCCGATATAGCACGTGATGTGTTGTGTGCTTGCTTAGGAAATGTGTTTTCCCATAATAGCAAGCAATGGGATTGTAATTCCCATACTTGGCCTGTGGGGAAGAGAAATTTAATTCTGGTTACTGACCTGACCTTCGGTTTAGTATGCAGACAGTTGTACACCCCAATAATTATGAGCAGTTGGCTCTGATCTGGTTGTTTTGAATCTCACTATTGATACAGTTATTGGTACAATAGTAGGTATACTCTGGTACATTTGGGAGCATGAGTTGGCCTTTAAAAGTAGGAGAAAGTTAAGCTTGGGAAAAATGAGAATGAAAACTGTGGGTCTTGGCAGCTGGAAAATTTTGGGCAGTATTATGCCACCCATGGTTGGGAAATTAGTAGTCGGTGGGTTTGCCTTAGAACCTTGGCAACGCTATATGAAAAATTCGAGGTCTTCATGGGAGCTTGATGCACTTATTTGCTCATGGGATTTGAATGGGGGTGGTGACGAGATAGAGTTTTTGAAGGATTATGCTTGTGCGGTCCAACACCATCCTGGGTGAGTGAACGTGGTGGCTAACAAGCCTGCTCTAATAGCCTGTTCTAGGTGAACGTAGTGGCTAATGCAAGAATGAGCCTGTTCTAATGACCCGAGGGTGGGGACTGGAATAGGCTTTCTAGCCTGTGGCAATGAATGTGATCACTGAGGGAACATCTACTTACATCGCTAGCCTGACGATTCTCCCCCATCTGATGAACAGACCTGGCAAGCTCTTTTAGGAAGACTCAAAAGTGTGGTCATGTGTTGACAATTGGTAATGGGCTAGGAAGTTCAGATAAAATATTTCAATTCCTGAATCGAATTTATGTGCTTAGGGACAGGAGTTAAGGCAAACCATATTGAACGAGGCACACCAAGCCAAACAATGTATCTTGAAAATGTGTTCTGGAGACACGAAGATGTTGAGAAATATGCTTGGAAAATGAGAATTGATGCAAATTTTTAAGGAACAAGACTATACCACAGGTAAGGGTGTTGTGGAAGCATCATAATTTGGGAAAGGCAACCTTGGAGAGAGAGAAGGAAATGCGCCAAAAGTATCCACACCCCTTCGACCAAATGGAAATGTAAAACGAATTTCGAGGACAAAATTTTCTTTAAAGGAGGGGAGAGTGTAATATTCGAGATTTTTAAACCCAAATATGGGAGGAAAAATGACATTCTAATAGATTATGGAAATTTTGAGATAAAAGTTAAATTTTAGAGCTAGTGGTGAGATCATAAATATTGAGACCAAGTAAAAATGTAATTGACTTGAAGACTTGGGAATTTTTGAGATTCACGGATAACTTTGGGGGACCTAAGTGAAATGGACTTCAAAGTTTTATTAAAACTAACTTTGGATTCCAAAAGTTATTAAAAATCACTTTGGATCTCAAAACTTAATTAAATCAAGCTTGGGACACATGGCAACCATCCATTGGCTCTTTGAAGATAAAAATCAAGAGTAATCATTGGGCACCAATCTCAAGGGCCACTTGTCAAGAGGAGGGGAATCTCATGATTAGGAGTAGCAAATGGCACAAATCCATTAAGCCAAGTGGCAAGCTCTCATTAGTTTAAGATGTCTATATATACTAACCATTTGGCAAGCCTTTGGGCACCACTTTTGAAAGGGGTAGGTAGCATATAAAGGGAGGGAAATTCTACTGGAAAGAAGGGAGGAAGCTTTGCCCGAGTGGAGGCCGAAATCAAGCTGTCGAAAGATACGAACCCGTCTCGAAATTCATGCAAATAGTCACAAAATCTGCTTGTTAAGCTCAATTTCTTTCTGTAATCACGTAAAGGGTAGAAAGATGAGTCTATAGGTTCAAATGGGACTTGAATCGAAGTTAAATTGAGCAAGTTATGCCCGTTTTAATTTTCGGGGTCGGAAGTCCGTGCGCCACACTCTCCTAGCAGGGCTACGCGTCCAAGTACGTGGCAACCTCTTGTGGCCGCACGTGTGGGCGCACGAGGGCTTCTCTGGGCTTAAAATTTTGCATGTAAACTCCTATTTTTAATGTTTACCTACCTATCCAAGAATATTTTAGGATTGATTACTAAAAGGTCTGAGTTTTTACAGAAACAACTCACTTGGAGCGATGTTTGGCCTTAAACTTCGCAACTGAGAAGTGAGGAGCTAATGTGAGTGGTTCTTCTGCGTGTAAACTATTCTTGCATGTCTCTTACTTCATCTTGATCACTCTTGACTTCATTTATAAGTGGTTGCGGCTTGTGTTTCATGGTTTCCTTGCTTCCGAACATGTCCTCCCTATTTTGCACGTATCATAGCATTTTTTGTGATCATGGCGTGAGTGGTTCCTTCATCTACTTGTTTCATGTTGGATATTTTGGTTCATTTGTGAATGGCTTGTGGCTTACATGACATATTTCTCTCAGTTTGTGCATATCCCTTCTGTTTTGTCATGTTTTATGGCATTTGGTGACTGTGACTAGTTGTTGGGACATCATGGCTGATCTTACGGTGATCACATGCCCTTGCATCCCTTACGGTGGGCCAAGGAATTACCATGATGACTACGGGGGTGATTGTAATACCTTGGCACATTATGGGTGATCTTGCAGTGATCACGTGCCCTTGCATTCCTTACAGTGGGCCAAGGAATATCCATGATGACTAGGGGGTGATTGCTACACACTAGCATTGTTACCACATGGGAGATTTCTATTACTGCATAACATCTTATTTTCTACCTTTCCATGCACTTTCATTCACTTCATGAACTATCTCACTTATATATAACTATCTAATATGGGTATTTCATACTCCTGAAACATTCAACGTTCCAGGTATAATAAACGTGCCAAGTTCTGGAGAGACAAGCAGGATTATTGAAAAGGAAGTGATCGAGGCTCAGCATAAAATCCTTGTGTTCAATATTGTATATCTAAAACTTTGTATTTCAAGTACGGTGTAACAAGAATTGCTAGGAGTCTTGAATCTATTTCTATTTCCCTTATGTAACGTGTGGACTGCTTCATTTTCCTTAGCTTTTGGGGTTGTGAGAATATTAATCCATGCTTGTATTAAAGGCGTGTAATGGAGATATCATGGATTCTAAGTCCTACTTGAACTTGTAATAAGAATATCTAGTGGAAATCCTAGCTCTTAAGTTTGTCAGGTTCGATCCTTACTTCCGCTGATAAAGGATTTCCTAAAACGCCCGAGTGATGTATATAGCATGTAACAATGGTGTTTAGCTTCTCAATGTATTAAAAACATGGGGCCTTACAGGATCTGCTGTATTTTTTGTTATGTCTATTCTCTGCACATTTACATCTCCTTTACTAAAGATCTCCTTGATGAGATGGAAACATCTCTCAATATGTTTGGACTTTCGATGAGACCTCAGTTCCTTAGCTTGTGCTATAGCTTCATTGTTGTTGCAAAACAAGGGCATGGAAAACTCAATCGAAGGAACAATCCCAAGCTCTATCACAAACTTCTTGACCCAAACAGCTTCGATGTTGTAATACACTCGGCTTCTGTAGTGGAATCGATAGTCGTATCCTATTTGGAACTCTTTTAACTGAATACTCTTCTGTTACAAGTAAACACATAACTAGATATAAACTTTTTATCATCAACATCTGATTGAAAATCAAAGTCTATGTAACCTTTCACTTTAAGTTCTCGTCCTCCATAAATAAGAATCAGATTCTTAGTTCTTCTAAATAATAGATTATAAAAATACATTAATCAATTGAGAGAAAAATATACTCAACTAAGGAGATACTTGGAGATTTGATGTTAGAAAAATACTCAATTGAAAAACATTCCTTACTTGACTGATATTTGAAATACAAAGAGCTTGTAAAAAATACTCAAGTAGGAAACTTTAATAGTTGATTGAAAATAGATTTTGCTAAAGTATATAATTGACTGATCTGAAAGACATATAAAGCTATACTCAACTAAAAATATGCTCAGATTTCAACATCTATAAGGATACCTAATTTTAGACATACCAAACTCAATTGAGCTTAAAGGAAACATAGCTTTTGAAAAACATGCTCAAGTAGGTTTTTATGAAACTCGATTGAATACTTGAATATATTGAAAAATATACTAAGCAATACTTGATTGGCAAAGCTATTTTTGATCAAAGACAAATGTAGAAGTTCAAAAGAATATTTAAATACTTTGCCTTTAAAAGTTTCAAAAATACATATACTTAGTTTAACAGAAGGTTTTTATACTTAGTCGAACTTTCAAAATATTTTCTCAAAACATTTTACATCAAACTCGATTTATGTAAAACTATATTTTTCAGTTCTGAAATATGAGCCTAAAGTTCTCCAATTCAAAGCAAAATATTTTCATAATCTTTAAACACATTGATCAATGCAAAATCATGCATTTCATCATGCTCAACTTATACAAAATACATTTTTGTTATTTTGAAAGACATAACTATATATCAGTATGAAGTTTCTAGTTTAAATTAATTTAAAGAAAAATGTTTTGGAAATCATCTATAAACTATATTTACTGAAAATATATATTTTTAAATTATTTTTTCCATAAATCAAAATACAAATTTCTCAACAGACATAATCGATGATGCCATAGAATTTTAAGATTCGGGTTATCTCTTGGTCTCTTATTGTTAACCACACACAATTGCTTACTATTATCGTTAGTTACGTTTAGAATATAAAGATCGTTTATTGAATTTCCAATAGCTATCAATTTATTTCTAAAACAAATATCACAAACATCATTTCTAAAAGAAAATTCATAATTTTCTTTAACCAAGACAAGAATATAAATAATGTTACAAAATGCTCCCAAAACACATAAACAACAATTCAAAACTAAATTATGTCCCAATGATAAATGTAAAGAAATAGTGCCAATGGTCGTAGTCACAATTGTTGCTCCATTCGCCACCTTGAGCACAATCTCATCCCCAGCAAGCCTTCTACTTTGCTCCAAGTCTTGTAAAGAATCACAAACATGAGTTGTCACTTTAAAATCTAGAATCCATAAAGCAGAAGTATGAGCAATAGAAAAATATTCATGAACTATCATCATACCTTCTCATCCTTACACTTTAAAGAACTAAGGTAGTCTTTGCAGTTCCTTTTCCAATGCCCATCTTTGCCATAGCGAAAACACTTTCCCTTGTCAGCAACAAGTTTACCCTTCTTCTTACTTATCCCTTTGGATGCCCTCGGTGCTTAAGTAGCATTTTTCTTTCCTTTCTCTTTTTTAGTCTTACTGATAGAGGCAACAACCATCACAACACTCGTCTTTAAATTACCTTGAGTCGTTTTAAGCATATTCAACAGCTCAATCGGAGTGCACTCTATCTTATTCATGTAGAAGTTCGAAATGAAACCTCTAAATGAATCTGGAAAAGATTGAAGAATCAAGTCAATTTGAAGGTCAACATTAAGCTCAACCTTCAAATCCTTTAACTTTTCAATCAAGGAGATCATTTTGAGAGCATATTCTCCAACAGATCCTCCTGGTGTCATCTTTTTTCTAAAGAGTGCATTTGATATCTCATAGCTAGCCATGTGACTCTATTCACCATACAACTCTTGTGGGTGAGTGATCATTGTATAGTTGTCATCTTCTCATGTTGACGTTGCAGCTTGTTACTCATAGAGGCAAAGATATAACTACGATGAGATCATCATCTCACCAGTTATTAAGAGTATCCTACTCCTCCTGAGTAAAATGTTCAGCAGTTAGCATGGGAACAGGCATCCAAGACATAAGTAATCCTCTCCAAATGAAAACAATTTTCAACTTTCGGAGCCAGTCATTAAAATTTGGTCCAATTAAGCGATTAATATCAAGATTTTTTGCAAGTGGGTTAATTGAACCCATTAGATGTATCTATAGAAAATAAATAGATTGTTAGATATCTTATCTTTCTTAACTATCTAATTTTGGTCTTTAAATCAAACAATACCTCCCACTAAGTTTTTCAAATTCCTTACTCCCAATGAAGGAAAAACAAAATTCATCTTAGCATGACTTCCAATATGTATTTGAATTCTTATTAAATTTATTACTCCTCACATAATAGATTCTTGGAATAATAATTCTAATAAGTAGACAACTCTTATTCAATACATCTCATGTATGGTGCAAATATTTTACTTTGTCTCCCAGTCCAATAAACTTCACATTATAGTTTCTTTGCAATTGAACATGGTTAAATCATACCTTCATGCTGACAAGTTTACACAATTGAATATCAATTTCCTCACATTTATAGATTCTTGGGTCATGATATTTGAGCATCCCTGTCACATCAAATGTTATATAGAAATTAAAACTATAATGACCCGTTATCGAGTCTAAGTTATTTCGTTGTTATTTTTATGTGCTATATTTTGGAATTACTTGATCTAAATGTTAGAAATATTTAATGTGATGTTGAGAAGTCTAAAATGAATGAGATTTATGTATATGGAATAGTAAAAGGGAAGTGAATTTATATGATAGTTGACAAGTCAAGATAATGGAAATTTAAGTTATTGAAAAGTCAAATAAGTTGAGTGATGAAGAGTCAAAGCACGAATGTGTGTGTGTGAGCTTATGGAAAAGTCAAATTCGTGGGCTTAAATTGGAAGGGAAAAAAGGCTGTCGGATGAGTATATGTATATAGATATGTTTGTGTGTGTGTGTGTGTGTTTTATGGTTTACTTAAAGGGATTTTATGTGTGTGTTAATATATATATTTATGGGGGTAAAATTGGGAAAGGGAAAGTTTTAAAAGGGCATTTTGGTAGATTTGGGGAGCTTGGCGTGCAAGCTTATTCTCTTCACTTCATTCTCTCTATTTCTTCATCTTTCTTCTCTTGTTTTCTCTTGGGATCTTCTTCTTAGTTTGGAGCTTCTAAAAGGAGATTGAGTTGCAGTTCCAACGGCTTGGTTCAAGGCCTCCATTTTCTTTAGGTTTAGCCGTCTCAAAATCATCAAAGGCAAGTTCCTATTCCTTCTCTTTATATAGCAAGTTTCTTTCCTTTCTTGTTCCTATGCAATTTCTCCTTCTCCTCCTTTTTCTCTTCAGTTGTATGTCTTGATTCTTCACTTGAGTTAGTCTCCTTGGATTGTCCGTTTTTGGATTTTGGATTCTAGAAGCCCCTATCTCTTTGGTAAAAAGGGTTTCAACCCGGTTGTTTGTAACTCGTGTAGTTTGTCTTGAATTCTTAGAAAATTTCTTTAAAGATCCACATGGAGTTTTGGTTCACTCCATCTTTTTTTTAAGGAATGACAAGTTTATTGTTAGAGTTAAGTTGTATGTAAGAATTTGGTGTTGCTTGCATATATTTTTAGCTTCATGTGTAACGATCTTCGTATTAGGGTGTCTGTCGATCGATAGATCAAGCCTCATCTATCAACTGTTCGCTCCAAATGGTTCTTTCGGTTAACAAATCAAGCCTCATCTGTCGACCGTTCACTTGAAATGGTTATGTTGATCAACAAATAAGGGCAAGTTTGTCGACCGATTGAGGCGTTTACTTCTGGCAGTTGACAGTTATCTCCTGTTTGTCAATCGATCCTCCCCTTTAGTCACTCGTTTCTTCTTTTAATGCCTCTAATTCACCCTCAAATCATCATGGAACCTTCTAATAAGATCCTCCATCAACTTATAATATTGATTGTCATTATTGGAAGGTGGGAAATCTACTATGTGGTCATGTGTGCATTTGTTGGATTTTATATTATGATTGATTAATGGATGTGGATAGTTATGATGTGCATGGAAAAATGAAAATTCCCAAGTATGTGAATGGAAGTTTAATATATGGGCATGTCCATTTCGTGTGTATGGTGGTATGGCATATGCATGGCATATACATATATGAAAAGTAGCGCACTTATTATTTTTCACGGTGACTAACCGCGAATGAGGGAAAGGATATCCTAATAAGTCGGTAGGCACTTGCCTGACTGTGGGAGTTTTGGTTCATAATGCTTGCCTAATATAAAAACTAGAGCGTGAGTGGACAATGGTCCACAATATGATGTTATGGTATTATTATTACTGGTTATTGCATTGGCATATGATGTGGTTGATGATGAGGCATGATGAAAGGTTATATAAGTGGTAGGAATTTATGGATTGTTGTGTGAAGTTCTAGTATATTTTGTGGTTATTATTCATGCCTCGATTATTTACACTTCTTACTTGCTATATTTATGTACTTGTTGAGTCTTGTGCCTCACCCTTATTTTTTTTCATCATTCTAGATAACAATAAGGCCTAGGAAGGGGTCGAGACGAGCGGCGCTTGAGTATTGTGGGGTATAGACAGGTGTATAGGGCTCTCCCAACCAAACATTCTTGGGGTGTGTTTTAAGGGGTAAAGGCAAAATAGTTCATGTTGTATTTTAAATTATTGCCCTAATATTTTGTGATGTATGAGTAGTTCAGCCCTGATGAGTTATCAACAGAGTAAAGTTGAATGTACTCCTAAACTATGTATATATATATATATACTTTTGTGGTTGTGTTGTTTAATGAATTCAGTGAGGATGGTTTAAAGTGAGTTTTTATCTATACTTATACTTTTAGCAACCTCCTTCCGGATGTCCTATACTAGCAGGATCTTCAGAAGTGGGCCACTATAAAAACATTTTAACTAATATGCAACCCTTATGTGTTTCATATCTAATTAACACATGAATTAAAATGCCCCAATTTCTATCGTGATGGAAAGCCCCAATTAAGGTTTAACCTGTTACAATTTAATTTTATAATTATAGGAGATTTCTGGTATTTAATTATTTGGTCTCACTTTTCACATGCAACAATTTTACATACATTAATTATATACATAAAACATTGCATAAAATAGTCAATATGGTCATGGACTCAAACATGCATATTAGGCATAATTCCAACCATTTGAATTGTGCGGTGCATTCGTGGGTGTATAAAAGGAAACGCCTATAACTATTACAAGCATAACCCTTTTTCCACAGGGCCTTCATTTCCTTGATCGTTTCACCATCGATGACTTCACTCCAAGTCACGCCTCAATCAATGTAAATCCCTCGCTTTACATTCACTATAAACTACTTTTACAATGAAATCAAAAGCTAAATTATTTTACAATAGTCAAGAAAAAGACGACAAACCATGGAATGCAGGCCGTTAAATAAAATAATCAATACATCCACATAACACATACATCATCCATGTAGTCATCCATGTAGTGTCCCAACTCCATGACCAATACTGATATGCAACAAGACATCCATAACATACTACTAACAATTAAAAGCATATTAAAATCATTATATGATTATTGGACACAGGCATAACAATTCATACCTTGTTGTTTTGAAAAATATTTTTTTAATAATTAAAAAAGTGCCAAAAAAACATAATGGGCCTTAACGGTGCTAGCAAGGGCGACACATAGTTGTCGCACGCACGTGATGGCACACTCACATGATGCGGCTGCACACAACGGCTTAATCCGCGTGTGTATGCTACACAAGGCACATGGACAAGCCGCAGCCTGGCCCAAGGTGCACGCGCACCAAGCACAGCCTTGTCCGAGGCGTGCTTGCATACGCCGTCTCAGGCTCATTGAGGGCCCAGCCCGTGTTGTACTATAACAAGTCGCCGCCCTATACAGCGGCACATTCATCGGACCGATGTTGTTCACCGACACTGCCTTGCAGTCTCTATTCACCATCGCTGACACTGTCTAACAATGCCTATCCAACCGCCAACACTAGCGCCATACTCGCCATCATCAAGAGAGGTTAACGGTGCTACCGAATAACGTTGTATTCGATCGTTGATGCTACATGGGCATACCGAATCCAATCTCTAATGCTGTCCAGTAGCGTCAGATCCTCTTGGATCTAGCAACTACCTAGGCGACATCGATCAAGCATGGGAAGCCAAATCTGGGAACGTAACACCGTCATAACCAGAAAAACCCTCCTCATGATTGGATCTCATTCGGCATTATCCTTTTTTGGTACTTCAAAAACACTTATTTATGTCGAACAATCTCATAAATAAACCGTAAAACTGAAAAACCTGGCTCTAATCCCACTGTTAGAAAACCTAGATCTGATCATACGCAGCGGAATAAAATTTATTTTTTAGGTATCATGTTTTTAGAATTTTATGATTTACAAAACAAAGAATAAATGGAAGAATACCCGTTGACAAAATCCAATTTCTATCTTAGGTCACTTGCCTTTAAATCCTCCATGTGTAGGATGTCGAGTCGGTCCACCCGAAATTTCCTTTAATCCAAGATTGTCTCGAGAGAAGAAGCATAAAATTTTTGAAAATTTTTGACTAAATTCTGGTTTTTCCCCTTTGATTTAGGGTTTATGATCCTTTTTATAGGAAACCATGTGAAACCCTAAGCGTTATTGGGTCGGGCTTAATGTTCTAGCATTAAGCATCCAAAAACTATTAATTTATCCTTTTTCTCTTTAAAATGTGATTTCTTATTGGGTGAGACTTTATACATTCACAATTAAATTAGCAATGAGAATAATCAATTATTAATTCTTGTAAATCATGAGTGATATCTAGCAATATGTCATGATTTTTCAATTTCATGTGAAGCATATATAGTGAATCTTTTACTACGATATTGTGCAATACGGTCCCTCTATCATCCTATATCCCGACAAGATATGAGATCATGGACAACAAGTCAAATCTCTTAATATCATTATATGACTAAATCCAAAATCAATCTTGATTAATATGACACAACATATGGAACACACATTCCATCATCATATTACATCAACTAAGGATTTATCGTCAAGTGATTATTGGATCGCATAGGATATCCTTCTCACAATCCTCGAGGTGATAGATTTCATGTCTAATGCACATATACCTCATACACCACTGAATCAAGAACATAAATACATATAATCATTCTAGATTAAAACAACCATATAGTATCGTTGATATCCTAATCCACCAATACACATATGTCAACGTCATCTCAGGTCTAAGGACTAGTTGCACATTCGCAGCTAACATTGAATCATTGACCTGTGAGGAAGAACTCATGTGATTTAATGTTAATAATCCAGTTCAGTGAACTTGTTTCTATAACGAGCACGCACCCATCTTCCTTCCATATCTTATATAGAATGGCATGAGACTCACCAACATTATTTTCAATATCTCATATTGAACAAGAAGAAAGACTATGTGCTAATTTTCACGAGTTGCTACTATGCAGGTTAGGAACTCTACGGGTAGGAACTTGTTTATAATACAACGAACCGTGGATTAACTGTTAGACATATTCTTAACACTTAAGAATAGTATCCACTCCTTATTATACCAATATATATATATATATATATATGTTTAATTTAAATCATAATGCAATTTAAATAAAAACATAAACTTGTCATTTAAATGACATTTAAAGAATTACAAGATCGAGTCCCTTTGTGTCACTACAATTGGTTTTAAAAGCTCATATCCAACACAACAACCAACCACGAGTTTACTAGAGACATCCCCATGTCATATGGTATGCGACTCGCCACCCTTAACTATTAGCATCTCATACTAATCAAGGTAATAAACATCGTGCCAATCCATAATCGATCAATCAAAGTCCCCATCCGATTAATCTCGAGATCGTGAATATTTAAGAAATCTTATTACCAGATAATCTTCTTACATATTCTTAACATCTTAAGAATAAAGACTCTCAAGCAAGAAATCCAAGGACTCATTTATACAAGAAAAGTGGAGAATAATGAATGATGAAAAACTTACCTTTTTATAAAGATATACAAAGATATATCATATGTATTGTTTTTACACACATGCTACATGTCACCTAAATCTAGCATTATGGCACATCACTAACAGAGAGGATATGTTAGAAGAGACATAGGAGACACTGGAGGAGACGACGAAGAGAAAGAAAGGAGATGCCAAAAAAGATGAGGAGACACCAGAAAGAAATAGAAGATATGCTAGAAGAGACATTGAACTAAATGCATGAGACACCAGGTAGAGAGAAGAGATGCCGGAGGAGATGATGAGATGTTAGAGAGATACAGGAGATGTCGAATAAAGAGAGGATAGGTCGAAGGAGACAAGGAGACTCTAAAGAGAAAAAGAAGAGACTTAGAGACACTAAACAGATGGAGGATATGCTGAAAAGATGTAGGAGACATGAGAGAGAGAGAGAGAGCTAATTAAGTCTTGTGTTTGAAAATTTTTTACAACTATCAAAAATTAAATGGTGTTATCTGGAGCATTAATTTTTTTATAGCTTGAGAGAGAGAGAGAGAGAGAGAGAGAGAGAGAGACAGGGGCGTGCTTGCCACAAGACACATGGCCATGGTTGTCAGAATTGCGATTCAACTTGTATGATTTTATGATTTTAAGTGTCAAGAACTTCTAAATGACTCAACGTGCATATAAAATTAAAATTATCGTAGAATTAGAGTGAATTGCAACTCAACTCGGTAAAATGGTAGAATTGCGAGTTGGATGACAATTTTAACGATTTAAGGTTTCATGCACAGAAAGGTTAGAGATGAAAAAATTTCATCTCTAACCAACATAATACTAATTTTGATTTGAGGGCTACCCTTTGCCTCTGTGAACCCTTATATCTCTCAAGCACCTTCATCAGTCTTCCGCCATTCCCTCTTGCCACGTAGTTACTCAGTGTTCGTTGTCACTATTGATTCACAACTTCGATTACTCAATGTTTTCTTTGTTTTTGTGTTTACCTACTCAGTGCCACCGTTAAATGATTAATGAAGTTATTTCGTATTTTTGAAATTGATAGATGAAGTTATTTAGAAATTATTTTGAAGTTATTTAGAAATAGATGAAGTTATTTTGATGAAATTATTTTGAAATAGATGAAATTATTTTAAAGTTTTATATTATTTAATATTTTTAAAATTGAAAGATAAAGTTATTTTGTGTTGTACCACTCAGTTTTAGGATAAGGAAAATAGAAAATTTCCCTTATCTTCCTGGACAACTGTTCTCCCGAGATAGGCATTTCTTCCCGGACACGTTGTTTCTTCACAGGCAAGGCCTTCTTCCTAGACACGTCATTATCCTCAGGGTAAGACCTTTCTCTCAAACACGTTGTTTCTTCCCGGGCAAGGCCTTCTTCCCAGGCACATTGTTTCTTCCCGAGCAAGGCCTTCTTCATGGACATGTTGTTTCTTCCCGGGCAAAGCTTCTTTCTCGGGTAGGCATTTATTCCTGGATGCAAGACAGCTAGCCCTTTAAGTTCCCGAGATGCTAGACATGTAGCCCTCGAAGGTCTTGGGGACGCAGGACACGTGTCCCTTTGTGATCCTCAGGAATCACGCCTATAAATACCTAGCTAGAAGACAAAAAAATGGGACTTCCACTTTCGGTAACATTGGCACTCTTTTACTACATTTCATCGACAATTGTTTTCGTTCAATACTGACTTAAGCATTGGAGGGTTATCACGAGTGAGGAATCCCTGCGAACTTTCTAACCATTGTTCGTGATCACATCTTACTAGGAAGAAGCCAACGCCTTCTTGGAACACTCAGCATCCTTCTCGGAAGACAGCATAACATTCCTACTCGACACTCTCATTCTTCCTAGGAGAGCATTTTTCCAAGACAACGGGTTTTTCTCATACAACTTGCCTTCTCAGACTGTTACTTTTCTTAGGGTCTTGCTTTCCTTCCCAAAAACTCTCTTTTTCTTCCTAGAAGCCCTCTTCTCGAAATCCATTCTTTCCTCCCAGAAGCCTCCTTCTAGAAACCAGCTCTCCTTCTGCAATTTGACCTCACGAAGCCAACCATCTGTCCCTCCCAACGAGCACCTTCGCTTGGAGCTGAACGCAAACGTCTAGCGATCGTTTCCACATTATAAATCTTCAATTATTGTATTTTGAAAATAACATTTTAAAATAAGTATATATATTTCATTCATAAAAAATAAGATTGTAATAATCATGTTATTAAGTAATATTAATGTATTTTTATAAAATTATGTCTTATAAACATACAATAAATTTTTAAAAAATATTTTTAATTATTTCAAAAATCTTACAATTTTATAATTTGAGCTTTCAATTCAATTTTGTAAATGTTCCGTTGGATCCCATTATAAAATCCTGAATTTAACAAACTTGTACGTGACGCACCCCTATTGGCAAATAAACGAAAAATTGAGGAAGGGAGAGGCAGCATAGGGGCGTACCACAGGACATGTGACGCCCAATCCACAAGTGGGCTGGCGGTGCGGTGGGTCCAACATAGAATCTCTCTCATATATATATATATATATATATAAAAGTTTGTTGAGTCACTTTAACGTTGATGTTTTGTTGTCATTCCCATTGATGAGAATTGGAAGGGGCGGCATTAAACCGGAAAAGGACAGTTTTATGGCTCAATGGTCAAACTGAAATCTATTTTTATAAAATAAAATAAATATATATATAAATTTAAAAGCATATTAAGTAACATTAATTATTCTAAAATTAACAAAATATACAAGAATATTAATACAAATTTATAATAAAAGTAAAATAAAACTCATTATCAAATATTTAAATTGAAAATAAAAAAAATTAACTATATATTACCAAAATAATAATAGATGGTATTTAAATAATAGATATTAATTTCTTTTTGTTCCTCTGGAAATGGGATTTTACAGTCTATTTAAAAATTGAATTGGATGGAAATGGGATTTTACAATATATTTTTGGAAAAATTCAGCCAATTATGTAGAAACTTTCTTGGAGGTGTGTGTGTGTCTTACTATTGTATTTTAATTAGGACCCAAAATAAGATCTAAATTTAAAAAGTTTCTTAAGTTTACCAAGACATTAGATCCATTATGATAATCCTTTTATTGACTTTGTAGTGTGCTGCATGTTTTTTTTTCCTTTTCATCTCTTTTTTTAATTATATTTATTTATTATTCATCCTTTTGTTCAAAGACGGATCCAGGGGCTGGCCCGGGTCTCAATTCAAACATATATATATATATATATATAAAAGTCTCCCCTGAATTCTCCTTAGATCCAGTCCTTCCTTGGATCTTTCTTAGACTCGCCCCTGCTTTTGTTGCTTTCTTTATTTATTTTTTCATGTGATATTTGGACTATACATAAAATGCTTCAATAATTAAACACTGAAGTTGGGTTCGTAACATGATTGCAAATGAAAGGTTTAAAAACATGCCTTTTTAATGGTTCAATGATTATTTTGTTGTTTTTTTTGGGGAGGGGGGGGGGGGGGGGAAGGGGCGGAGAATTTGAAAGGTGGCTGAACTATAATATGTTCCCATCAACTAAATCTGACCAATAAGTTAAATTGATTAAGCTTAGACGGCAATCCCTCTAAATTATCTTCAAACACCTCCCTTGATAAGATGAAGCTTATTTCTACAAGGAATGGAATAGATATTTTTGTCTTGATGTTCCCTTTTACTATGATTGTGCAATATGGCTTGCTTTACTAAGGATTTTTTCTTCTTGTGTTTCTCTGTCATAAAACATTCAAAAAAATTAGATTGCGTTCACTTTATTTTTCAATTTTTAGTTTTGAATTTTGAATTTATTTTCAATTTTCTGTTTTGATAGTCTGTTTTTTGAAAATTAAAAACACGTTCTCTTTATCATTTTGAAAAACTATTTTTCAAAACAGAAAATTAGAAAATGTATTCTTTTTGAAATTTTGAAAATAATTTTTTAATAATATTTTATACAAAAAAAATTGATTATTCAGTAAATTAGAAATATTTAATGTTAATATATTATTAAAAAAATATATACATTTTAAAGTTAATAAAAAAACATATTTCTTTTGAACAGTAAAAACATATTTTATCTTTATATTTTTAAAAACATATTTTTGAAAATAAAAAAAAAATTGTAAAGAAAAATAAAAAAAAATCATTTTGACTGTTTTCATTATAAAAACGCTCAAGATAAAAAGAACGCGTTCTCAATAATCTTAAAATAGATATTTAAAACATAAAACTGAAAATAAATTCAAAAATCAAAATTAAAAACTAAAATACGAAAAGAATAGCGCCTAAATACTTTGTCATTCTATTATTATTATTATTATTAT
Organism: Diospyros kaki; assembly: GCA_036245055.1. Taxonomy (NCBI): domain Eukaryota; kingdom Viridiplantae; phylum Streptophyta; class Magnoliopsida; order Ericales; family Ebenaceae; genus Diospyros; species Diospyros kaki. The sequence goes on along the minus strand of BSEG01000011.1, from coordinate 12,215,436 downwards.
TATTATTATTATTCATAATTTCTTTTGAACAAGGAGACAACAAAGCTAAGCTATTATACGAATGTCTATTAAAGAAATAGCTAAACTATTATACATGTTTGAATGAATGTATATGTTATGTATATCTTAATGTGATTTTCTCTCTTCCTAATTTGTAGATACAAGTCGAGTAGAGAACACTTGGTATTGGTTGTGACTAATACATGGATTCTAGTGACATTTGTAATAATTTTTTTATTATAATTATAGGGAGAGATTACGATAACATGAATTATAATAATAGTAATAATGACAAATAAATATAGATATAACAACGAAAATACTCTTTATTGATATTATATTTAGTGACTGGTAAATATTACAATAATGATAAAAATATCCATCGTTGATATTATTTTCATCTATCATATAGATTGTTATAGTAATTGAAATATTCGTCATTAGTATTATTTTTAATGACTGGACTTATGTGTCTCACTACTTATATTAACGATGGTAGTTTTTTCCTGTTATTAATACTTTTAACGATAAAAATTTTAATGATGAACGACAATGAGAAGTCAACTTTTAACAAATAATTTTCTCCTCGTTAATTCTTTTTTTTTTTGATAGTGTTTCTAAGCTGATTCTTAGTTCAAATAGTTCGATCACTCGATCCAATTCGAATCTCACAACTTTACCATTCTTTTTGTGCTCTTTTTGTTATAAGAATGTTTTCTCTGCTATATAAGTGATCGTAGGTATATTTTTCACAGGGGGCATTAGGAATCAAACTTCTCTTGGGACATGAACTGTCATCAATCATTGATTAGCTTCCTCGGCGCGTGATTTGCTGGTTTGTCTACTGCTCAATGGAAGGATGGGGACTGCGGGTTCCTCCTCATCAAACTAAAAAGAAAAAAAGAAAAACTGAAACAAAATAATGAAAAGGTTATGAAAAAAAAAAAGAAGCTAATCTTTTATTATATTTTTAATCAAATTTGTAACTTTTTAATACTAAGTCAATATTTTTAATTTAAAAATAAAAATAATTGTAGACGTATTATTCTCGCTTAAATAATAGAGAATTAAAAGTAAAATAATCTTAAATGTGATTGTATATTTATTTTTTAGAATGTGTCAAATTCATGAGTCCCATCAGTTGTGTATGTCTAAATCAATCTATTATGTCTGAGAAATGATAAATTGAAGATAGTGAGCGGGCATTTTAAGTCTTCTTATTTCTTTCAATTATATCATATAATTTAAAATGACAACTTTGTTATTGACAATAGTGGATGACAATATATACATGATACAAATACATGATTTTTAGTATTAAAAAATTAAAAATTTAATTTATATATAAAAATAAGATTTTTTTTTCTAACATAAGAATCAAAGAAAACCAGATATATAAATCTTTAGTAGAGATTGATACCTTCTACCACATAATTTAAGCGCACTGACCCAACAGAACAGTCAAGTCAAGCTCGATAAATTCGAGTCAAAAATCCATGCATATGGCTCTCTTATAACAAATACGGTATTATTGTGCTGCCTAAAATTCAAACACGCAACCTTGATATACTCAACACCTGAATTCCATGCAGTCGACCACTTGAGTTATCTCAAGGGATTAGAAGGAAAAAAATTGAGTCTTAGGTTGTAGTAATTAACTCTAATAGACATTTTTTTTTAATTATTTGAATCAAAGAAAAAAAGTGGAAAGAAAATGACACAAATTTTAAGGCTACCTTCACCTGGAGACGTCTAGCGATCGTTTCCATACTATAAATCTTCAATTATTGTATTTTGACAATAATATTTTAAAATAAATATATATTTTTTATTAATAAAGAATAAGGTTGTAATAATTATATTATTAAATAATATTAATTTATTTTTTATAAAATTATATTATTATAAATATACATTAAATTTTTAGAAATATTTTAATTATTTTAAAAATTTTATAATTTTATAATTCGAATTTATGATTCAATTTTATAAATTCTCATTCGATTTCATTATAAAATCCTCAATTCAACAACAGTGCACGTGACGCACCCCTATTGGCCAATAGGAGAAAAATTGTGGAAGGGAGAGGCAGCACAGGGCGCACCTACCACAGGACATGCGGTGCCCAGACCGGGCTGTTGAGTCACTTTAACGTTGGTGTTTTGTTGTCATTCCCATTGATGAGAATTGGAAGGGGGTTTTATGGCTCAATGGTCAAACTGAAATCTATTTTTATAAAATGAAATAAATATATAAAAATTTATCAGATAAAAATTAATAAATTTAAAAGTATATTAAGTAACATTAATTATTGTAAAATTAACAAAATATACAACAATATTAATACAAATTTACAATGAAAGTAAAATAAAACTCATTGTCAAATATTTAAATTGAAAATCAAAAAAATTAACTATATATTAACAAAATAATAATAATAATAGATGGTATTCAAATAATAAAAATTAATTTCTTTTTGTTCCTGTGGAAATGGGATTTTACAATATATTTTTGGAAAAATTCAGCCAATTGTGTAGAAACTTTCTTGGAGGTGTGTGTGTGTCTTACTATTGTATTTTAATTAGGACATAAAATAAGATCTAAATTTAAAAAGTTTCTTAAGTTTACCAAGACATTAGATCCATCATGATAATATTTTTATTGACTTTGTAGTGTGCTGCATGTTTTTTTTTCCTTTTCATCTCTTTTTTTAATTATATTTATTTATTATTCATCCTTTTGTTCAAAGACGGATCCATGGGCTAGCCCGGGTCTCAATTCAAACATATATATATATATATATATAAAAGTCTCCCTTGAATTCTCCTTAGATCCAGTCCTTCCTTGGATCTTTCTTAGACCCGCCCCTGCTTTTGTTGTTTTCTTTATTTATTTTTTCATGTGATATTTGGACTATACATAAAATGTTTCAATAATTAAACGCTGAACTTGGGTTCGTAACATGATTGCAAATGAAAGGTTTAAAAACATTCTTTTTAAATGGTTCAATGATTTTTTTTTTTTTTCTTTTGGGAAGGGGGGAGGGATTGAAAGGCGGCTAAAACTATAATATGTTCTCATCAACTAAGTCTGACCAATAGGTTAAATTGATTAAGCTTAGACGGCAATCCCTCTAAATTGTCTTCAAACACCTCCCTTGATAGGATGAAGCTTATTCCTACATGGAATTGAATGGAATGGAATAGATTACACTTTAGATATTTTTGTCTTGATGTTCCCTTTTACTATGATTGTGCAATGTGGCTTACTTCAGTAAGGATTTTTTCTTCTTGTGTTTTTCTGTCATAAAACACCTAGAAAAACTAACGCCTTGTTCTCTTTACTATTTTTAAGTTATTTTTAGTTTTTAACTTTTTAAAATAGTAAAAATATGTTTATTTTTATATTTTGAAAAACTTATTTTTGAAAACAAAGAAAAATTTTGCAAAAAAAAATTAAAAAAAATTATTTTAACTGTTTTCATCACAAAGACGTTCAAAATTTTTAAAACGTGAAAAACACTAAAGATAAAAAGAACGCGTTTTCAACAATTTCAAAATAGACATTCAAAACACAAAACTAAAACTAAATTCAAAACTGAAAACTGAAAACTAAAATACGAAAAGAATAGCCCCTAAATGCTTTTTCATTTTATTATTATTATTATTATTTAAAATCTCTGTGAACAAGTAGACAACAAAGCTAAACTATTATACATGTTTGAATGTATGTATATGTTATGTACATTTTAATATAATTTTCTCTTCCTAATTTGTAGATACTTAAATATATAAGTCGAGCAAAGAACACTTAGCATTAGTTGTGAGTAATACATGGATTCTAGCGACACTTGTAACAATTTTTTGATTTTAATTATAGAGAGAGATTAGGATAATATGAAATTCATAGTTTTTTTTTTTCTCATTTTTTATGTTGTGAATTGTATGGAAGCCCTTGAGATGATTGTAATTAATACATAATCAATGTCAATGATCATATTTTGCATATATCTTATTTTTACTAAATTAATTGAGAACCACATTTTTATTATTAGTATCTCTCTTGTCAAAATTAAACAAAATAAATTCTTATATAACAGTAAAAATAATCATTAAAATTGTAATAATAATAATAATGATAAAGAAATATAGATATAACAATGAAAATATTCATTATTGATATTATGTTTAGCGATCGATAAATATTACAATAATGACAAAGATATCCATCGTTGATATTGTTTTCAACTACGATATATATTATTATAGCGATGGAAATATTTGTTCTTAATATTATTTGTAATGACGAGACTTATGCCCCTCATCACTTATATTAACGACGGTATTTTTTTTTTCGTCGTTAATACTTTTAACGACGAAAGTTTTAACGATGGAACATGATAGAAAATCAAGTTTTAACAATCAATTTTCTCCTTGTTAAAACTTTTTTTTTTTTTGTCGTGTTTCTGAGCCGATTCATAGTTCAACTAGTTCGACCACTCGATTCGATATGGTTCTCACAACGTTACCATTCTTTTTGTGCTCTTTTTGTTATAAAAACTCCTCATCAAACCAAAAAAAACTCCTCAAAAAAAAAAAAAAACCATTCGATTTGGTTCAACTAGTGCTCTTTTTTTTTTTGGTTCCTCCTCATCAAACCAAAAAAAGTAAAAATAAAAATAAAAAAGAAAAAATAAAACAAAATAATGAAAAGGTTATGAAAAAAAAACTTGTCTTTTATTATATTTTTAATCAAATTTGTAACTTTTTAATACTAAGTCGATACTTTTAATTTAAAAAATAATTAACAAGTCAAAAATAATCAAATTTGTAACTTTTTAATATTAAGTCAATACTTTTAATTTAAAAAATAATTTGTTAATTATAGACTTACCATTCTCGCTTAAATAACAAGAGTTCAAAAGTAAAATAATCTTAATTGTGATTATATATTTACTAGTAAAATGTATCAAATTCATTAGTCGGATCACTTATGTCTCAATCAATCTATTATGTCTAACAAACATCTTTTAAGTTTTCTTATTTAACTAATTTGTCTTCGAATCATATCATATAATTTAAAATGATAGGTTAACAATAATGGGTGACAATATATATTTGATACAAATAGATGATTTTTAGTATTAAAAATTTAATTTATAAATAAAATTAAGTAAAAAAAATATTTTTATTTTCAATAACTGAAGGTGCCTTGCTTTCCTTTGGTTCTTCTCCAGCTTTTAGATTGCTGCTTTTATTTGTGTTTGGTTTTGCAGAAGCGATTAAACGAAATTTGATATTTACAGCACAACTTGGGTCCCATTGAGAAATGGTATTATTCCTCCAATAATGAAACTTATTTGGGGGAAAGGCAATGCAACGACCGGTGGGGTCAGGTTTCGTCATGAACGCGACGGCTTGATCGTATTCGGGTCTAAATATTCATTCATTAAGACTTGTTGTTTGCGGAGACAGAAGGAAGAGGGAGGGAAAAAAAGTGACGCAGAGAGAGGCAAACGGAGAGAGAGAGAGAGCATCTGAGCATCTCCAAATATGGGTGTGGAGGAAGAAGCGCAACAGTCTCCGTTACTTGAAAGCTCCAAGCATTCTGATTCTGAGCGCCCTTTCAAAAGAACCGGTTTATTTCTTTCTTCAGCTACACATCCTTCTGTTTTTTTCGCCCTTTTCAGCTCTAGTTTGAACGGGCTTTCTGAATTTATGCTCTGTTCTCGCTTTGGCTTACTCTTTTGTTTTTTCCTTATAATTGCCTCAAGAATAAGTTTTATCTGGGGCTATGAAGAGATGGAAGAGGATAACTAGATGCACAATATATGTAAATTTTTGCTTGGGTATTCACGGAATTGTGGTGGTTTAGAGAAATCTCAAAAGGATAAATTAGACTCAAGGTCAACGGCTTACAACCGATCGCTAATTATATATGATGTTCTGATGTTCATTTAAGTTTGTTATCTTGCTTGATTCCAACTATACTTCGTTTCGCGTAGTCCTTGATTGTATCATCATCATGCTTTCGATGTCACAAACCTCCTCTCTGTTTTTGGAGGAGTGGTGTTTGGGCGATTAGCGCAAAGCATAAAACAGAAGGGGGGAATTTTTAAGGTTGTAATTGATTTGGTTCACAAGTGTTATTTTCAAGAATTTCATTCTGGGAAAGAGAAGGCGTATGCATCAGTAGTTATATAACCTTTTCTGAGAAGTAAATGTTGGCTTTGCAATTGGGGTGGGGTTGATTTTGTTGGCTGAAACGTGTGTTGTGTGTTATGTAGGAACAATATGGACGGCAATGGCGCACATAATAACAGGGGTGATAGGGGCAGGAGTCCTGTCCCTCGCGTGGAGCATGGCTCAGCTGGGCTGGTTCGTGGGTCCTTTCGCAATGTTGCTCTTTGCGGCCATCACTTTAGTTTCTGCAAGCCTTCTATGTGACTGTTACCGCTTTCCGGATCCTGAATATGGACCCGGCAGAAACCGATCCTATATGGAAGCTGTTCAGCTCTATTTAGGTCACTTCTTGAATTTTTCACAACTTGGAATGGGTTCATTAATTGTGCATTCATTTTGTAGTTAGTTTCCTTGAGAATTAATTGAGAACTACATATTGTATAATTGATGAGACAATAACAGCATTTGAAAATGATGTATATGCCATAGCCCTTGTGATCTAATTAATTTTTAACATAATAATTTAGACAAGAAGAACAACCAAGACAAAATCCCAACCTGAGTGAGTAACTCAATACTTCCACTGACCTTGTTTTTTGCACCAATTTGGCTATTTTCAGGAGAGAACAGCAAACGATTGTGTGGATTGTTTCTGCAGGAAAGCTTTTATGGGGGTGGAATTGCTTACACCATTGCAACTGCCATTAGCGTGAGGTAAGCTAATAAGATAAAACTCCACAATTCTCATCCGAATCTTCTTCTCTATTTCATTTCGGTAGCCAAATTTCACTTTTATCTGAAAAATTAAGAATATAACAGTCCTATCCCTAAATAGAAAACTGTATACAACATGCTGATGCTCTTCTTCAGTCTCTTCATCCTTCAGTTGGTTTCACATGGATGATACTGCTTATTGATGTTCGATTCATCCACAATTAACTGATGCAGAGCAATTCATAGATCGAACTGTTACCACAAAGAAGGGCATGATGCTGTATGCTTCTATGGGGAAAATACTTATATTCTGCTATTTGGAGCTGTTCAGGTTATAGTCTCTCAGATACCTGATTTCCATAACATGGCATGGCTCTCTATTGTTGCGGCGATCATGTCTTTCTCCTACTCTTTCATCGGGCTGGGACTTGGCTTTGCAAAAGTTATTGGTATATCTTCTAATGTGTTTCCTTTACCCTCTCATACTGATACTACTAGTTCTTCAGCTTTCAACCAGAAATGCTTCTGTATTAGAAATTAACTTTGTTGGGTTGCAAGTGCAGAAAATGGGGTGATCAAGGGGAGCATTGGAGGAAATCCAACTGTCAGTACTACCGATAAACTGTGGTTGGTCCTTCAGGCACTTGGAGACATTGCTTATGCCTATCCCTATGGAACAATCCTTTTCGAGATCCAGGTATTCATTATTCGTTCTATTGTCCATTAAGCATCATATATATATATATGTATATGTTTCGAGCAACAAAAGCTTTCAGTTTAAAAGGATACATAATAACGGTTCCTTTGTGATAAAGGATACTCTGAAGTCACCGCCGCAAGAAAACCAGACCATGAAGAGCGCCTCTACTGCTTCAGTATTCATTACCACGATTTTCTACCTCCTCTGTGGATGCTTTGGATATGCAGCCTTCGGTAGTGATACACCAGGGAACCTCTTAACTGGATTTGGGTTCTACGAGCCCTATTGGCTTGTAGATTTAGCAAATGCTTGCATTATTCTGCATCTAGTTGGAGGATACCAGGCAACCGCTTTCTCCATGATTCTCATCTACAGTTTGCTTCTGCTTAATATGCATGCTGCAGCTGCTGCTTTGACCGATGAACAAACATTATGACTAACCAAGACAATTAACATTTGTTTGTTTTGTTAGGTATACAGTCAACCGTTGTTTGCATTCGTGGAAAGATGGTTCGGCCAGAACTTCCCAGACAGCGGATTCGTGAACAATTTGTATGCCGTGAAACTCCCGTTGCTGCCGGCTTTCCAGTTGAATCCTTTGAGGCTGTGTTTCAGGACAGGTTATGTGATGTCGACAACTGTATTGGCCATGATGTTCCCTTACTTCAACCAAGTCTTGGGAGTGCTTGGAGCATTTAACTTTTGGCCATTGGCAATTTATTTCCCTGTGGAAATGTACCTTGTTCAGAGGAATATTGGAGCTTGGACTAATAAGTGGATTCTTCTCCAGACTTTTAGCATGCTTACCTTGCTTGTTTCAGTGCTGGCCTTCATTGGATCAGCTCAAGGCCTTGTAAGCGCAAAGCTTAGCTAGCTAAAAGCTCCATTGTGTATTTACATAGCATGTGATGTTGTACAGCCGAGTGCATTTGTGTGTGTATTGTTTTCTTGACCTCCATGGGTTACATGCTCTCTGCTAGTGATAGATTGTAAAAAATTTAAGACATTTGGATTGTAAGAATATTCTTGTTTATACCATCTTTCTTTAATGTTGGAACTAATATTCCAGCGTTCATTTATATTTCATGTTTCCTTACGTATTTTCTTCCTATTTTCTCTTTGTAGTTCTCTACGTACGTAATGTCCCTATTTATAAAAGATATATAGAATACAAGTTTTCTACTTATTTTCTAAGGGTAAATTACACTTACATCCTTGTCGTTTATTTTCATCTTCTACGCAAACTCACTTGTTATTAGTCAACGGCCCCAAATAGCTTTTTATCTTTTTTTGGGTGTTGAATTTGATTCATGAACATTTGTGCAAAAATAGTTAAAATTATAGGAGATTTAGATGAAATTTATAATAAAATCTTAAGGACAGTGGGGGAGGGGGGTTTTGACTAAATGAAGGTGGGGCTTGTGCAACAAATATAAACTACAAGTAATTTTAGAAACATTTTTAAACCACAAATTTTTTTCTTACAAGAGGCCATACCAATTTACCCTATATACGTGTAAATAAAGAAAAAAATATTTTAAATAAGAGTTTATTGGATAGTGTTTGATAGTTGTAATTTATTTTATACTTTTTTAGGCTAAGTTTTTAAAAAATTAAGTATTGATATAATGGTAAAATTGTTTACAAATTAGTTGTTATTTTGAGGTCAAAAATTCAAATCTCGTTAATATAATTAATTTTTCAAGGAAAAATAGATAAAAGGTATTTTAGGAAAATTCTTTATCATAAAGTTTCATAACACTAAACATGGTGTTTGCTTATATTACTGTTGTAGCCTGTTTTCTAGGAGGAGTTCTCATGAAAAAAGGAATATTTTCTTGGGAGAAAGAGTTCTCTCGGATAAGGAATGTTTGTTCGGATGAGTTCTCCTGGAGAACATCATGAGGAAGCTCTCCTAGGGGAATAACATGTGTTCTCTCGAAAAGGCATCCCACATACCAAAACACACCCGGTCGAGCCATTCTCTCGGGGAAGAATAAGGGAGACATTTCTCCCAAACAACTTCACCCTACATTGTCCTGCACAACGTACCACTGATGGATGCCCTAGTTCCTAGAAGACAGATTTTCACCTAATTATTTCAAGATAGAAGGGAGAAATCAAAAAGTGTAAAGGCATTTTGGCAAATTCATTTTCTATTTTCTTCAAAAGTCCCAAATAGAAGACAGATTAAAGCTTTATATAGATGGTTGTCACTGACTCTCTGGTTGCTTAGTATATTAATGCAATGCATGAATGCTTAATAGTCATCAATCTACATGAATGCTGGAATTAAAAGAGAATACATAACTACTGAAATAAAAGAACAATTAAGGGAATAATTTATGGAAGCCAGATGAAGAAAATGCTGACTTGGCTATTGGTCTCTTGACTTTTGGTCTTTATGAGTTGGGCTGGTGGGCTTATTGGACTGGGCCTGTTGTAATATCTCGTATTACATAGTATTAGAAAATAAATAATTTTCAATTATTTGGAAAAGACCTTGGGTGGTCCGGCAAGACCAAAAGTCGATTTCGAGAAATTAATTAATAAAATTGCCGAATCGACGACAGGGAATGCCCCAGAACTTGGATGTCCACGGAAGAGCACATGAGTTTGGTGAGTGTCTCGAGGTGAGGTTAATGACGCTGGAAGTGATCAGATCGGGAATAATTTTTAGAATAAATTTTGTGTAAGTTTGAATGGGTGCTAGTATTGAATGATCGTTGAGGGACCTCCGAGAAGCTGAAAGAACCCTAGGGGTGGTCTGATTTTGTGAGTAAGACAACTCTAAAGCATTTTAGGGTAGAGTAGAAGGTCTTGTGCAGGCGCAAGGACGAAATCGACCTTATCAAGTAAAAGTCAGATATTAATTTTGGAGAAATCAAGATTTAATGGGGCTTGATAGCTATTAATTAAGACATGGGGGGTCAAAGTGCAATTATCTAAATTTTTAATTGTAATTAATAAATCCCTCAAATGTAATTAAAGAGAATATAGAGGGTTTAAGGTGATATATATGTGTATATATATATATGTGTGTGTGTGTGCGCGCGCGCATTGAGTGTGAGCTTCCAGGAAGCTTTCTTCCCTCTGAAATTTTGAAACGCAGAGAAGAGAGAGGCAAAGTTGGGCCGAGCCATTCCGAGAGAGAGAAATGGAGAGAGATCGTGAGGGAGAGGTGGCCGAGGTCTAGTCGGAGGCAGCATCAGGTAGCGATAGCGTTGTAAGCTGCCATGGCCGACATGGAAGCAGCGGTTGTCACGAGCTGGTGGCTGAAGCAGTGGCCGTGTAGTAGCTAAAGGTGACCGTCGGATGGCGGTGGTCGTAGGAGCAACATGGGAGCGACCGGTGGCTGCCGCGGTAAGGTGGCTAGGAGCTTTGATGGCCGGCCATGGTGGACGCGGGGCCAGCAACAGCGAAGCTGCAACAACGCGTAGGGGGGCCGCGGTGGCTTGTGCCTAAGGCGGCAACGTGGTTGCGGGATGAGGCTGGCGGTGGCGAGCTGGCGGGTAGCGGCGGAGGCCGACGGAGGCTAGGCAGGTGGTGGCCGGTGGTGGTGCGCGCGGGAGTCGCTGAAGAAGAAGGTGCTGGAGGTTGAAGATGAAAAAAATAAAGAAAAAAAAAAGAAAAAAAAAGAAATATAAGAAAATAAAAATAAAGAAAATCAGGAAATTAGAGAAATTAGGGAAAAATAGCTAAAAACAAAAATCCAAAAAAATGTGAGAAATTTTTAAAAATTAATTTGGGACTCGAGAAGCGTGCTAGAGGCTGGAAAAAAGGGAATTGGAGTGCCATGTGGTAGCTCAAGAGGCAACGCCGGGTGGGCGTTTTCCCGATTTTACGTCCAAAATTATTGAGGTAATAAATGATTTCTTTTTATATTATTTGCATTATGAGAGATAATGTAGAATGAGTAATGGTTGGTTTATACCATTGGTTGAGGTTGATTGGAAGTTGTGGTCGGGTGTTGTGCAGTGTAGGGCAAAACTATAGGCCCTGGTTGAATGTCTGATGTATGGTTGGGTTTTTGTGTGTGGTTGCTTCTAGATTCAACCGGGAAGTCGGTGATCTTAGAAGAGCTTGGAGTTCGTGCTGATGCAGGAGAGGCTTCGAACCAGATAAGGGATGGCCCCATGTAGAGGTGGCCTTGCAAGCTGGTAAATATGGTTTATAAGTTTTTATGTAGTATTTGCATGTAGTGGTTAACACTTGCATGATAGGGGTTCTAGTATACCTATGGCCATATGGAGGACTAGTGTTGTGGGAAGGTATAGGTTGATGCCTCAAATCTCGGTGGGTGGTGAGGATGAATGGTGTAATACCCAAGAATGGTTTGGGGATATAAACGGTATTTAATGAAGGGCATAAAAGGAATTTTGAAAAAAATAAGACTATAAGGTATACTAACACAGTTTTGGATGACCAAATTAGTCAGAGAGAGTACCTCAGACCCTGGATAATTAAGAAAAATGATATAGTATCATTAAACAAAATAAATTATGATTTTTGGTGATGAAAGAAATTGTATTGGAATTAATTTTCGGTACAGCAAAAATACAGCTGTCGATTAGGTCGTAATATCGAATTATTATAGCTGACATCCAAAAATTCAACGGAGCGTGTCAAGGACTAGTATTTGATGTATAGAACAACCCTTAAGTGGTTTCAGGTTGAATCGAATGGATTTAGGGTCAAAACGATCAATCGGGCCTAAGTGTAATTCTCTAAAAATGCCCGAGGGAGGTCAAAACGGTAATTTACCAGGAGTTTCAAGGAGGAAACGAGAAGTACTGATCTTGTGGGTCTTAGTGATGGTGCTAGAAAGATTAGGGGCTTGAGGTTAAGGGCCAAAATGCAAAAGGAAATTTCAAGAGGGCCAAACTGTAATTTCTGAAAAGTTGCACACACATGGTAGGTCTGGCCGAGATTTTGGCCTGAAAATCAGGAGATTTGGGCAGAAAATCTCGCCAGGGCATGGCCTAGGGTAGTCTAGGAGGCGTGGGGGAGAAATTTTGGCCGAAAATCGGCCACGTGGGGGTCGGATTTAGCCTATAAATACTAAGGGTTTTTGGCCGAATTTGGAGCATCAAATTGCTCGATTTTGAGGGTGAATCGAGGGAAACCAATAAGGGGCTTTTGATCCTTGAAGCAAGAGGAGCATTTTTGGAGAATTTCGTGAGTTTTCGAGCTAGTTTGAAAGGGTTTTGAGGGTGGCTGAAAAAGTGAGGCGGTTCGCCTACCACGACCTGCAACTCGCCTTCCGGTGGGTTTTTCGGTGGCCTTTCAGCTTGAAATCGGTGGGGTTGGGATCGACTCTTCGTGGGCTTTCAGGGTGTACCAGTTTCGGGGTGATCGGAGCAACCGCCGGCGGCTGGCTCGAGGTTGAAGACGGTAGCGCGTGAGTTGCACGTGCCAGCCTTTGCTTGCACCCACACGCCAAGCGCGTGAAGGCGCATGACGAAGGGCTTTTTGGTAATTCAACTTTAAAAAATTTTATTTAATTATTTTATGAATTATTATGTAAAAATATTTGAGAAAATAGTTGTGTAGATATTTATTTTAGATTATTAGAGAAAAAAAAGGAAAATGTGAGAAAATTAAGGAAAAATTATAATTGTTGGATAAAAATGATGATTAAGGTGTCCTAGAAGGTTGAGGCGAAGTGACTCGTGCGAAGTTCGAAGAGGGCACGCAAATCGAGGTGTACTGCGCTTGTCAAGAAAAATTTAAAATTTCGTCAAAAGGTGAATGGTTCTACCCAAAAAGACTTATAGTAGCATGTGAATGGTTTACTACGAGTGTTCATCCTTATGGCTTAGTTTATTGTGATGGTTTGTCCAAACGGTTATTTACACATGCATTGAATTTCGTACGATAAATTGCATACATCGAAATGTTGATTTTAAGTTATGCATGTTATGATTTTCGGCATTGACATGTTATCCATGTGGGACGTGGGTTGTTAACCTGTGACGTAACCTTGGGTGATAACACTCGGGATGCGTACCAAGGCTTAATGCTAGGTGACCCACTTGGGACAGGGTTGAGACGAACTTTACCCTACGGTACTCAAGTGGTGGGGCTGAGAGTGGACACCACCCCGGTTGTTGGCTCAAATGGCGGGGCTGCGAGTGGACACCACCCCAGGTTCCTTTGAGCAATAGCATTAAATACCAAGGTGACATCGATAGTGCTGATGTGACACTCTTGGGGTTAGGGTTGCGTTGGGTTTTGGAATGCTTTTGAGTAGAAGCGTAATGCCTAACAATGACAATGGGGTGATTTCTGAGTTCATATGTTGAGGTTGTCCCTCTTAAGCAGGATTGGTTTGCCAATGGGTCGGTGTGGTCGTGTCGCCTTTAGAGAGAATGCATTTTCCCCAATTAGGGCTAAATGCTGTGAGGGATTCTCTTAGGCTGGGGCATGTCAGAATTTATCGATTTTCTATATATGATTTTGCATGTCTGCATGAAAATATTTTTGAACTCTCACTTAGATGATTCAGCATCTAATTTGGACTATGTCCCTGGAATATTCAAATGTTCCAGGTGAAAGCAATGGCATTAAGGGAAAGAATGTCATCGAGATGTAGCTGTTATGTTTAGTTTAGTTTTCGTAGGTTTTTGTCTATGATTACGATATTTAGAGATTATGTAATATTTTGATATTTTCATGTGAAACATCGATTTGGTTATTGTAAAAGGAATTGTCGGTTATATTTCATTGAGGTTTCGATCTTGCTTCCGTTGATGTGATTGATAATACCTGTCTTAGTTTATTAATTATTAAATTTTGATATACTGAGAAGGTACGATCGAGATTGTCGGGAAATGACTATGATGAAGGTATGTATGTCAAAGGGCTTGTGTTGTGTATATGATGTTGAAAAAAAAAAATATTTCCAAAATCTCGAGGTAATGCACGTTTTGGGAAGATGGGGCGTTACAAATGGACCTAGCCCCAGTTGCATGCACTTGGCATACATAATCATGTTTATATTCATATTTACATGCATTGCACCCTTACTGAGTCTTTATGACTCATGGGGTTTTACCTCATATTGTAGATGAAGCATGTCCAGATGGAAGTAGAGATGGTATCAGGAGGTTGATATGGCGACTAGCATTGTTGCACGAGTCTGTGAATTATATTATCTTTGTATGTATCCATGTGGTGGTATGCATTTATACTCATGTGATAGAATGTAAGTGTTATTAAGCGCTAGATGTCTTTAGCTGTTGTAATTCATCATAGTATGGTTGGTGATTGCAAGAAGGCTGGATGTATATGGTCCTAGTTGGTAGAGCCAAGTTCGGATCAGGTAAAGTTCCGCAAGGTATGTTCCCATAAATCCCTAATACTCAGCGAAGTGTGTATTATGGTAGCTTTGTGCCTGGGTCACCTTTGGCTTGCTATGAGGTGAGCTGAAGAAAGGTGAAACTCACTCGAGTTTCGAGTCCCAGTTCGTTATATTTTCTTTTCTATGTTTGGGATCGATTTCTCGAGTGGAGCGAAAGGAAGAACGAAGCCTAATCCCCACCTAGGGCGTTTCCTATTAAAACATAGTCCAACCTTTTAGTGTTTGGCTTGTCTGGTGAGTAATCGGCCGACTATTCATCAGTGGCGCCTGTACGTGGGAGCAGGTCGTTACACTTGTGATGGGCCCGGTCTTGTGGGCTTCATCTTGCTGGGCTGGGTTGGCCTTCTATTGCTAAACTGTGGGCTGAGATGAGAACTGGGGCCTCAGATGGCCTGGTTGGCTAGCAAATGCTATAGGTGTGCGGCAGACTATGGCTCACTGCGCCAATACTCCGGTTGTTGTTCTAGCCCGATGCGTCCCGAACCTCAAGGGCTGAGACTCGCGATCCTAACATTCCTCACACCTTCGAAAGCATCTTATCCTCAAAGTGCAGGTGTGGGAATTGATAGGCCAGATACTAGGTTGACTCCCATGTAACTTCCTTCGATGACATATTTTCCCACAAAACCAAGGCCTTGGGAGTCTTCTTCCTATTCTTCTTAACTGCACGGTAGTCTAGGACCTGCAAGGGCTTGACTAGCAGTGTTGTATCCTCGTTGAGCTCGGGCAGATCATGCACCACATCGGTCAAATGACCCACTTTAGGCTTAAGCTGGGACACATGGAACAATGGGTGGACACAGGTGTCTGTGGGCAAATCCAACTTGTAGGCAACTGGTCCTATCTTCTTCAGAATATTATAAGGCCCATAGTAGCAATAACCAAGCTTCATCTTGGCTACAACTGTTACGCTATTCTGCCTTCATGGCCACAGTCTAACATAGACCAAGTCACCTTCCTAAAATTGACGGTCTTGTTGCCTCTGATCATAATAGTTCTTTATATGTGTTTTTGCCTTTGACAAGTGGGTTTCTAGTTCCTTCAGCTGCTCATCCCGATCCAATAGCTCTTTGTCAACAGTATCCATTTTTGTTGACTGTGGCGTGTAGGACACTAGTGTGGGAGGTGTCCGCCCATATATTGCTTCAAATGGGTTGCATCCCAAGGATTGATGGTAGGACGCATTATACCAGTATTCTACCCATGCAATTTGGTCAGCTCATGTGTGCGGATTGCTTCGTGAAAAACATTACAAGCACTGCTCTAATGTGCGGTTGGTGACCTCGGTCTGTCTATCCGTCTATGGGTGATAAGATGAGCTTATTGATAACTTTGTCCCCATTGTCTTGAATAGTTCCTTCCAAAAATGGTTAGTACAGATTTTGTCCCGATCTGTCACAATGCTTCTAGGTAGGCCGTGTAATCAGACCACGATTTTCATGAACACACGCACAACAGACTGCGCAGTAAAGAGGTGCATGAGCGGTATGAAATGGGCATAGTTACTCAGTCGGTCCACCATAACCAAAATAGAAGAATACCCCAATGACTTCGGCAGTCCCTCGACAAAATCCATGCTCAAGTTCTCCCATATTTGCTCAAGCATTGGTAGTGGTTGCAGTAATCCACTTGGTTGGGTAGAATCACTCTTGGCACCCTGGCAAACGTCACATTCTGCCACATGCCTGGCCACCTGCTACTTCATGCCTTCCCAGTGAAAGAGTCGGTTAAGGCATTGCCAAGTGCGATAAATGCCTGAGTGTCCTTCTTCTCGTGAATTATGAAAATGCCGCACGAGCGTAGTGCGCAGATCATCAGCATCTGGCACATACGCCTTCCCTCAATAAAGTAACTATAACACCCCAAATTTCTTGAGCACATTATAAATTAAGATTTTGGGAATATAAAAATTTTATCACATCATAATAGCTGTCATACATCACACAATATCCAGAAAAAAAACCTAATTTTCACCTTCTTAGCTTAACAAACCCAATAATCAAATAGCTAAGACAGACGTTAAAATTTCAAATACGGAAGCTAGATCGAACCTGATATGGTTCACAACCATAATACTTTATTTATCATAAAATTGTTCAAGACGTCTACAAAATGTATTAATGTAAATCATCTCTAGCAAGTGATAACTGAATATCTTAAACATATCCAAAATTACATAGGTTCGCACATAAACAAAAATATACTAAACATGTTACAGGCAATAAATTAAACTTATTCTTCAGCTACCTCCTTTCCCTTAGAGTCGCTCGTCAAACCTAGAACGTTTGAATATTCCAGGAACATAGTCCAATTAGAAGATGAATCTTCTAGTGAGAAACTCCAAAACACTTTATATCAATGCATGATCAGGTATAAAATGTATGAGAAGACAAGGAGAACTACTCCGAAGTGCCTCGTGAACACGTTAGCCTCCTCCAACGAGAGCTTTCTCAATGGCGCACGCATAGCGCCTCTTGGGAGGTCCCTAACCATGTCACTTTGGCTCAACCTCATAGAACTCATGCAAGCAGCACATCCGTTGTGCCATAGACTTACGGTCTGCCCCACGAGAGCTTTCTCAATGGCGCATGCATAGCGCCTTTTGGGGGATATCCGACTTTTGCCCTCGGCCAACAACAAATAAGTATAACAGTATGGCCACACGAATTTTATAAATACAACAGTTAAAAAGCCAACAACATATATTTTCAGGAAAATTCAGTTTATATATGCAACATGATTTCACGTAGGAGAACAATAAGAGATTACATACAAGAATTTCACAAAACACGTCTCATGCAATAGAAGTCTCTCATAAGAGAATAAAAAATAGGATTTGGAGTATAGGAGTCTCACCTTGTTGGTTTATCTGTTCGATGGTATAATTTCACAGCAAACGGCCTTAGTTTCTGTAGAAAACACATGTTTTGGTAAACCTAACCTCAAATATTTTTATATAGGGTTGAGGGGAATTAAATTAGGGACAAAAATGAAAAATTTGGAGAAAAATAGGTTCCTCACGAGCTCTCACGCGCCCTAGAAAAGTGGGCCACGCGCCCTCACGCGCAGCTATTTTCCGACGCGTGTATCTCACGCGTTGCACAACAGTTTCAGACTGCATTGCGTCGTTTTCGTATTTCGGTCATATCTCTCTCGTTTGAACTCCGATTTGACCCCCGTTTGAACCTACATGACTCTCTCTTCCACCTATATAGGATTATAAAATAAAATCAGACTTAACTTGCCTTTTTTCTGACTGATATTGATAAACTCCAAAAAAGGCTCATAACTCCGATGAGGCTCGTTCTCTCCAGCTTCTCCTTCAATTTCTTCCCGCCTTCTTGCCGAACTTCCTCCTCTCTCTCTAGAGAAAGCTCTTCCTCTTAGAGTGCCTCAACTCTCAAACTTGCTTGGAATGATTTGAGAACAACCCATGGTGCCTATTTATAGATTTCTTCAACTAATCACATTATGCCACTTGTCACAATCTAAGCCATGGACTCCAAAGACTCAAAGCCATAATTGAGTGGCTTTTGAAATCCAAAGCTAGAATGAATTGAACTTTTGAAATCCAAGCTAATACCCCAAAGTTCTTCCAAATAACATTTTGGCCCTTTTTTCAAGTCCTCAACTTTAATATTTTACCACATGAGCTTATAATTTCATCCTTATTTTATTTGAATAATTCTCTAATTACAATTACACCCTCAAATATCAAATTTATCGAGATACTTAAAATCTAAAAATTAATAACTCAAAATTACTTGATATGTACAATTTTTGGGAAGCTCTTACCGTAATTCGATCTTTTTAGGCTACAACTTAGCTTAACCGAAAAACCATCTCTGATTTGATTTCTTTCAGAGTCATAAATCTCGCCTTGAGACGCTCATAAAAAATATACCTTTTTCCTTAGGTATCTAAGATCCAGGGCACTCCCTGCGACTAATTCGGTCACTTGTTTCTATTTCAAGCATATTTTTCAATATTTTAAACTCACTAAAAATATGTAGCAACTTCATGAAAATATGGGGTATTATATTCTTCCACCCTTAAAAGAATTTCGTCTTAAAAATTTGAAACATACTCGAATTTATTGAAGGTTAAATAATTATTGCATTCTGGAATACAATTTCTAGAAGAAAATATAAAAATTTCTTACTTTATTTCCATTTCCTCGAACAGATGAGGATATTTCTTCCTAATTGTTTCCTCAAGTTCCCACGTTGCCTCGTCATCCGAGTGCTTTCCCCACTGAACCTTCACTAACGGGATCTCTTTATTTCTCAACACTTGAGTCCGACGATCTAAAATTGCTCTAGGTGACTCCGGGTAGGTCAAGTCATTCCTTAGCTCAATTGTCTTTACCCGAACTCCGAGGGTTGGATCTGGCACATACCTTCGAACTTGGGAGACGTGGAACACATTATGAATCCCGGATAAGCTAGGTAGAAGCTCCAATCGATAGGCCAAAGGTCTGACTCTTTCCACAATCGGATATGGTCCTATATACCTTGGCTTCAGCTTTCCTTTACCGCTTCCACGCTTTACAAATGCTGGGGTGACACCTTGAGATACACTAGATCCCCTACCTCAAACTCTAGATCCCTTCTTCTTTGATCAACATAGGATTTTTGTCGGCTTTGTGCAGCTCAGATCCTCTCTTGGATTATTCGAATCTTATCGACAGTCTACTGCACAAGTTTGGGCTCCAACATCTGTCGTTCCCCTACTTCGGTCCAACAAATAGGCGACCGACACTTTCTTCCATACAAAGCCTCATAAGGAGCCATCCCGATGCTGCCGTGGTAACTATTATTGTACGCGAATTCTACCAATAACGAGTATTTTCTATGGCTCCATCTTGACACCCTCAAAGCAGATCCTATGTCCTAGATACTCTAACTCTGTCTGCCCAAAAGCACACTTGGACAGCTTGATGCAGAAACTTTCTCGAACCAGTATGCTCAAGAGTTGCTCTAAGTGCTGCAAATGTTGGTCCCTAGACTTTGAATAAACTAGTATATCATCGAAAAATACTAGCACAAACTTATGTAGCATGTGCTGGAAAATGTGATTCATGGCTGCCTGGAAAGTTGAAGGTGCATTGCACAGGGCGAAGGGTATGACTAGGTACTCATAATACCCATGGTGTGTCTGAAACACAATCTTATGTAAATTTCCTGGGTGCATCCGAATCTGATGGTTGCTTGCTTGTAAGTCCAATTTTGTAAAGATTGTTAACCTTGCTAACTCATCCAGCATGTTATCAATGGGTGGAATAAAAAATCTGTCCTTCACTGTCGCCTTATTGAGCGCTTGGTAATCAGTACAGAAGCACCAAGTTCCATCTTTCTTCTTAACCAGCAAGACTGGTGATGAGAATGGACTGGTACTAAGCCGCATCAAATTTTTCTGCAACATCTCCTTCACTTGCCTTTTAATCTCTACTTTCTAGTGATGGGCATATCGATAGGGAGCTACATTGTTGGGCTGCTCATCCAGTAGAGAGATGCGATGATCAAATGGTCAGCTTGGTGATAGGTTTGTGGGCTCCTTTACAACTGTAGGAAACTTGGCCAAGATTGCTTGTATGTCAGTAGGTAGTTGCATCTCCTTTGTGGCTTGAAAACTGTTGGGTTCCCGTGGCTGAGATGCTATCTGTATAGAATAGCACTTGCTGCCTACCTTAATCAATTTTTATATCACATTCACCTCTGCTGCCTGGGTAGTACCTGGTTGCATGGCTAAGCGAACTTGTCAGCCCGCTAAGGTGAACTCCATAGCCAGGTGCTTATAATCAAACACAACCTTACCCAATTGGGCTAGCCACTATACACCTAGTACTATGTCTACTCTAGCTAATGGTATGACATACAAATCTACAGTAACAGTAATGTGCTAGATTTTCAAACTTACAGCCTTACACTACTGTGTGCATGTGAGGCGCTCTTCGCTAGCTACTTGCATCTCAAAGGGCTTAATGCTAATAGTCGGGATCTGGAGCTTACGGGTGATTTTTGTGTTGATGAAATTATGTGTTGAGCCGTTGTCAATCAGCAAGCTAACAACTTTGCCCTTAAGCATCGCTGTCACCCGCATAGTTTGTGGCCTCGCGGATCCTGCTAGCGCATGAAAGGACACCTTAGGTAAATCCTCAACCTCCACCCTACTGTTGGTTGTAGTCGTGTTAGAGGGCATGTCGGGCTTTGCCTCTTCGTCTTCCTTCTCTTCTGGTGGGTCATCTACCTCGATCAAGAAAGATTAGGCCATCTTGCACTTGTGGCCTGGGATGAACTTTTCATTACAGTTGGAACAGAGGCCTTGCTCGCACCTGTTCTGCATCTCTGCCCATGATAGCCTCTTGACTCCTGGGAGTATGACTTGTTGCCTGCAGCTTGCGACATAGGTGACAGTTTGGCCATCTACGCCCTAAAACTAGATCCGATCATGACAGGGCTCTTGAAACTTATCATCCTTCAGCTGAGCAATATCAATTGGCTAGTGCATGCTGGTTGGTCGGTGAAGGTTGACTTCTACAGCGATGTCCAGATATAGGCCCCCAATAAACGCCCCAATTAGTGCCTTCTCTGGCCATTCGTAGACTTGGGTGGCCACCCTTTTGAATTCTTACAGCTAGTCCCTCAAAGATTCAGTCTGACGCATCTTAGATAGGACTTCATCCTAGTCCATGTAGCCTGTAGGCCCAAAACGAGTTCGTACCTCCTGTTTAAAATCCTTCCAATGGATGCTCTGGCCTTGATTCTCATATGTGCATGACAGTCACTGCCACTAATGGCTAGTCTCGCCCTTAAGAAAATAGGCAGCATACTCCACCTTTTCCTTGCTGCTCATATCTTGTGACTTGAAAACTAAATTGGCCCGGTTAAGCCAAGAGATGGGATCCTCACCAGAAAATGTTGGAAACTGCAGGTATGGTTTAAACGGTGGGCGGGTATTGAGTGTGGGGTTTTAGTTGCTGCCTTGTCCATCCATCTCCGATCCACCATTAGAGCCAGAATCAGACCTCTAGCTGGCTGAGGTAGTAGATCACCGCTTATGGGAAGACAAACTGCTACTGCCATGCCTTGGCGACTGTTGTTGTTGTTGCTGCATCAAGATGGTTAGATTTTGCAGGGTCTGCTCCACTTGTGAGAATCTTTCGTCCATGGTGTTGGCCATGTTTTCTAGATTCTCAATGCTCAAGGGATGCTAGAGGAGTTTAGTCATTTGCAAGCGCGCCTTCTTTGGGTGTGCCCGATCCTTCTGCCTCAGGGGATCATCGAATGGCATACCGTCGGGTAGAGGATCAGGTTCTGGGGGTTTTGGAAAAATGTCAGGTGCTGCAGTTTGGATTCCAATTGGAGGTGGCTACTCTCAAGTGAATGCATTAAGAGGAGATAAGATGTGTTCAAGAGGCGGCGAAGAACAAGGCGGGGGAAGAAGTAGCCAAGGTGACGACTGACTTGAGTTAACGATTGGAGGAGTTGGAGGTGTTGCTGATTCGCTGTTGTGAGGTCATAAGCCATCTCGACTGCCAGCATGAGGATGCCAGGGCGAAGCTTCACGATTTGAAGGTGGAGATTGCTTTTCTAAAAGCGGCGCTTGAGGCAACCTGATCGATGGCGGAGGCTGATAATGCTCAGATGTTGGAGGCCGCGAACGAGTATTTGAAGGGTTACGAGGAAGCTCTACTCCACGTTTGGACTTTGTTCCCAGGCCTAGACCTGTAACCTTGCAAGCCATATATGAGGGTCGAAGGCGGCTGACTTGTTAACCCGACCAAAGAGGCACATGCCGGGACTTCAAGGGGAATTCCTGGAGTTAAGGTGAACCAAGTTGAGGAAGGTGTTGTCGACGATGCCAAACCCTTTGGTCGAGTGGGGCTAATTTACCACTTTCTTTTTTATAGTAGCGTAGGTTTCTTAGCGTTTCCTTGATAGCCTGGTTTTGTCAAGGCTTGTGATATTGCGGCCTACTACTTTTGTTGCCTTTTGACTTACTATTCGTAATGAAATGTCCAATTGATTTTCTTTTCCGTAAGGCACCTTCTTTGTTTTCTTTCTAGTGTGTCACGCTTTCTCCTAGCCGAGTCGGGGCCCTTGAGTGCTGACGCAATGGTTCCTAAGTTAAGTGCTATGGCTGGTGCCTGATCTTAGAGTTTGGGGAAAAATGTTTTTTGGGGTGCAAACTCTAGAGTTTGACAAAGGTTTGGGGGGACTGTGCACGTAGCACAAGATTCAAAGTTATAGATGAGGCGACGCTTCGGCGGCGTTGGGTGTGCTACTTTGGCTAAATGTTTCGTCTTTTGGGTGTCCCTATTAGCACGTGGAAGGCGTTGATTGGTCATGGGGAGAGTGACCCTTTGTTTTTCAAGGAGAGGATATGATTGTATTAATGGAGCCATTTTTCGGAGCCTAACCGTATTTAATTTTTAGGGGATGGTGAGGATCTTCTGACCGTCGAGCGATTGCGCTTATAAAAGGGGGAAGGAAAGCCTAATTTCTTTCTGATGTATCAAGGAAAATGAAGCCAAGACCAGATCAAATGTGGGCCTCAATATGGCTGAAGAGAGAGAGAGAGCAAAGCATTCGGAGGAGGAAGAAGAAGACCCACTCGACATAACTGAGTGGGGTGCCCCAACTCCGCTATGCCGAGGGGGATGCTCTAGCTCGGTCTAACCGAGTGGGGATCCGCTCGGTCTAATCGAGTGGGGATCCACTCGGTTATGCTGAGTGGTCCCTCTCGGGGCATAACCAAGTGAGGGGTCACTCGGTTATATCGAGTGACCCCCTAGCCCGGCCATTTTCATGGTCCACTCGATTGCAATCGAGTGGACCCCCTCTAGTCATCAGGCGCCCAACCGAATGGGCTTTGAAATCCTTGAAATAAGCCGTGAGATCTCTGGATCGGGCCGCAAGATCTTCGCCGAGATTACCGCGAGGCCTCCCTCACCCTCTACTATAAATACAAGGTCCTGTCTCCATCACAAGGTATGCACTCTTGAGTAATTCAAGTACAATCTTTCACTTTTTCTTGAGATTTGACTTAAGCATCGGAGGGTTTGCGCAGGGACCTCCTCCCAGTCCCTAACGGTGCTCTCGTTTTATGGGCCAGTCGGTCGCCTCAGGTCACTCATTCATCCAAGGCCACTCGATTGCCTCAGGTTACGTTCATCCAAGGCCACTCGGTCCCCTCAGGTCACTCATTCATCAAAGGCCACTCGTTCATCAAAGGCCACTCGGTCGCCTCAGGTCACTCGTTCATCCAAGGCCACTCGATCGCCTCAGGTCACTCGGTTACCTCAGTTCATTCGTTCATCCAAGGTCACTCGGTTATCTAAGGCCACTCGGTTATCTTGGGCCGCCTGATCATCAGCCTACCAGATCACCAGATCTACCAGATCCACCAAGTCATCAGCCCACCAGTTCATCAGCCCTATTAGACCATCAGCTTTGTTGGATCACCAGATCTACTCGGCTGCCAGATCTAGTTGCTCATCGAGGTTCTCATGGTTAAAGGCACGACTCCCAAGACTTTTACATCTGTCCGCAATTGAAAATAGGTTGTTGTATTTTGTCAACAACAATTGGCACCGTCTGTGGGAAACGCAAGACAAAAAGTCAACTTAAGAATGGCAAACACTTGTGGACACCAACGAACTCTCTCTCAAGGCGTAGAAACACGCCTACCACCATGAAATTCTCAACAACAAGGACCGCCTCCCATTATTCCAGATTCTTACTCGCAAGTAGCTCCTCCGCCCACTCATAATGCTCAACCCCAATGGGGTGATCAGTCCGTTTCCCTGGGCTAACAAGAAGGCAACCAGTCAGTCCCACCTCCACCGAGCATTGGCTTAGGATCTCTCCCCACAAGTCAAGCAGGAACTTCGCGACAATCGCCGCGTACCGTCCTTTGGGAAGGGTACGAGGCATTGAGACAGCAACACGTGGAAGGTATGCAGGCACTCTGACACATGGCTGGTATACTCCAAGGAATGATGCCTGGAGGGATGTTACCCGATACATTGAAAAAGTTTATGCCATTGCCTGAGCCTCAGCCCGAGATGGGAGCTGATTCATACTAGGAGGCCACTCCCGATTCTCATTCCCGATCTACTCCTTGATGGGAGGATAGGCCCCGATCATCACCACTAAAGAAGAATCCTCATACTGCGACCCGAAGAAATGAAAACCCGAGAATGGAAAACAGGGCCAGAAGTCCCCAAAGGCAGAGATATCATGAAACAGTGGCTAGCACACCAACAAGACATGAAAACCAAACAGTAGCCAGCATGCGCGATGACATGAAAAGAGTAGTGGAAGAAGTACTTGAGCGAAAAAAGTTAATCCCTGCCACAGAGGAGCACTAGCGCAGAAAATGTCCCTTTACTATGGATATATTAGAGAGGCCTTTGCTACAAAAATTCAAAATGCCACAAATCACCCTCTACTCAAGAAAGGACGATCCATACAACCACGTTCAAAACTATGAGTCACTGATGATATTGCATGGATGAGATGGCGACATAATGTGCCGGGTCTTTTCCTTAACATTATCAGGACACGCTCGAACATGGTTTAACAGTCTGCTAGAAAGCTCCATTTCATCATTTGGGTAGCTTAGAACAGAATTTATCAGGGTTTTTGTGATTAACAGTCGAAGGAAAAAAGATGCCACATATTTGTTCAGTATACAATAGGGTAACAAGGAATCTTTACGTCAATTTGTGAATAGATTTTGCAATGTTACTCTTGAAGTTCCTGATTTACCGGCCTAAGTAGCAATGTTTTCCATGCTGCAAGGGACACATCTCGCCTCTCTTCAAGAGTCACTTTCCTTAGACCCTCCAATGTCCCTGGCTAATTTGTTTGTTAGGGCAAACAGGTATATCCTCCACACCGAGATCATGAGAAATGTGGGAGGGGGGAGGATGAAGACAGAGTACAAAAAAATAAAGATCGTGAAGGGGAAGAAGAGTCCGTACGACGACAGGAAAGGGTTAGGAGGGCAGACGCACCTAGACCTCAGTTTAATCACTATACCCGACTTTTGCAACCACGGTCAGCTATATTAGCCTCAGTAGAGGGGGAAGGACTCCTTAAACTACCCCGTAGAGTTGATAGACCCATGGGAAAAAATCGAAAGGAATATTGCAGATACCATCGAACCCGGGTGCATTCCACAAATCATTGTACAGAGCTGAAGAATCAGATAGAAATGCTCATCCGGGAAGGGCACCTACAAAGATATGTGAGAAATGAAGGGTAAGAAGGTCGAGAGCCTTGGCAAAGGAAAGACAGGCGTGAGTGGCACGAAAGGTAAAACCCAAGGAAGCAAGAGAGAGGAAGGGATCATAGACAAGATCCTCACTTAGACAATGAGCCAACTCAACAAGCCATTCACGTTATTTCAGGAGGGGAAACCCTAGGTGGGGACACATCGGCCTTGCGAAAGGCATATGCCCGTCAAGCCTACCAGGTTAATTCTATGATGGAAGTTAGAGATGATGAAGAGCTAATTACATTCGCCCCTACCGACTGAGGTGACATCATACTCCTACATAATGATCCAATGGTTATTTCAGCAGTCATGGCCAAACACCCCATCAGTAGAATCCTGGTAGGCTGTTCTGTTAATTTGAGTTACTAGAATTGTTTCGAGCAGATGCATTTATCCCATGATCGATTAAGAAAAGTGTCATCGCCTCTGTACAGCTTCACCAGAAAAGCAGTCCCAGTGGCAGGGTCTATTCAGTTACCCATCACGCTGGGTGAAGATCCTCAAATTGTGACTCGACAAGCAAATTTCATGGTGGTTAAAACCTCCTCGGCAGCATACAACATGATCTTCGGCCGCCCACTACTCAATGATCTGAGGGCAGTGGTATCCTCATGCTACCTATTGATGAAGTTCCCTATGCCCGCCGGAGTTGGACAGGTTCGAGGAGACCAAAAGAAGGCATCAACCTATTATGTGTCATCACAAAAGGAAAAAGAATTGAGGAAACCTTGTCCATTGCAAAGAAGGCTATACATAAATCCTTGGAAGAGGGAACCGCTCGCAAGCCTTAACCTGTAGAAGAATTAGAGGCAGTGCACTTGAGTGAAGTTGATTATGAGAAGTTAGCATATGTTGGCTCACAACTCCCGGAACATATAAAAGAAGAGATTGTGAAATGCTTGCAGGAAAATTTAGACGTGTTTTCTTGGAAACCAAAAGACATGCCAGGAATTAGCCTAGAAGTGATATGTCACCATTTGAATGTAGATCCCCAGTCCAAACTAGTCAGACAAAAGAAGAAAAACATTACCCTTGATAGGCTACCAGCATTAGAAGAAGAAATTAATAAATTATTGAGCACAAGCTTCATTCGAGAAGTGTTGCATCCTGAATGGTTGGCCAATGTTGTTATGGTCTCGAAGCCCAATGGGAAATGGCGTGTGTGTGGATTTTATCGACCTCAACAAAACTTGCCCCAAAGACTCTTATCCACCACCTTGGATCGACCGTCTCGTAGATGAAACATCTGGATTATAGTTTCTGAGCTTCTTGGATGCTTTCTCAGGGTATCACCAAATAATGATGTATCCCCAAGACTAGGAGAAAACGTCGTTTATCATTGAAAAGGGAACATATTGTTACTAAGTTAAACCCTTTGGGCTCAAGAATGCTGGGGCCACTTACCAACACATGGTGAATAAAGTCTTTAAAGAATTTCTAGGGGATACCATGAAAGCATACGTTGACAATATGATTGTAAAAAGTGGGGAGAATGAATCGTATGTGTGAAAAAGTTAGAACAGGTGCTCGGAGTCTTTAGACAATACAAAATGCGGCTTAATCCAACAAAGTGTGCCTTTGGAGTGCAATCTGGAAAATTTTTGGGGTACATGATTACATAAAGGGGGATTGAAGCAAACCCCGAGAAAATTCAAGCGATACTGGATATGAAACCACCAACATCAACCAAGGAAGTTCAGTGACTGACTGGACAGATGGTGGCCCTTGGGCGTTTTCTCTCCAAGTTCGCTGAGAAAGAGCTCCCATTTTTACGAACATTGAGGGTTGGGAAAAAGTTTGATTGGACAGAACAATTCCAGAAATCATTTGAAGCATTAAAAGAGTACTTGAAAGAAGTTCCCCTATTGACACGTCCAGAAACTGGAGAGACATTATACCTATACCTGAGGATAAGTGATGAAGCAATAAGTGCAGTATTGATCAGAAAAGAGGGACAGGTGGATCGACCAATATACTATGTCAGCAAGGTGTTGCAGGGCCTAGAGACACGTTACCCCTTTGCTGAAAAAGTGGCACTAGCTCTACTAATTGCCTCCCGAAAGTTGAGGCCTTACTTTCAAGCTCATTCAATTATCGTACTTACAGACCAACCATTACGGAGTATTTTATAAAAGCCTGAATGTTCCGATCGCCTCACCAAATGGTCCATTGAGTTGAGTGAATATGATATCCAATATCAAAAAATGAGAGAAAAGAAACAGACAAAATGGCTATTGTTTGTGGATGAGGCATCTAGCTCACAGGAAAGCGGCGCTGGAATAGTACTTGTACCCCCTGAGGGGGAAACGTTGGAGTATTCCCTACGGTTTGCCTTTCCAAGTACCAACAATGTGGCAGAATATGAGGCATTGATTGCGGGAATGAGAATAGCACAGAAATTGGAGATAACACGATTGATTGCCTATAGTGATTCCTAGTTGATTGTTCAATAGTTTCATGGGTAGTATGAAACCAGAGAGCAGATGATGGCACAATACTTACGCAAGGTAAAAGACCTGGCACAGACATTTCAGAGTTTTCAATTAACGCAAATAAATCAATTGCTCAATGGACACGTTGATGCCTTGTCCAAACTAGTGTCCATTAAAGAAGTGGTAGGGCCAATAGTATTTGTTGAAGTGCTTCATCAACCGAGCATTGGGGAGGAAGAAGTGTCATGCGTTGAAGTAAGAATAGACTGGCGAACGCCCTTCTACCGCTACCTAACCAGCAATAAACTACCCGATGATCCACAAGAAGCAAGGAAACTTAAGATACGGGCTGCAAGGTTTACTATTATAAGTGGGATATTATACAAGTGAGCTTACACCACACCTCTTCTCAAGTGTCTAGGCCCCCAAGAGGCTGAATATACTTTGGTAGAAACCTATAGCGGGATATGTGGAGAACATTTGGGAGCACGAGCCCTAGCAGCTAAAGTCTTGAGAGCCGGTTTCTTTTGGCCCACATTACAGTCAGACGCATTAAGGAAAGTTAAATTGTGCGACAAATGCCAACGACATGCCCCAATCCAATCTGCTCCAATATCCCAAGTACAGTCTGCGTTCCAGCTTATACCATTTCCCCAGTGGGGTTTGGATAGTTTGGGTCCATTCCCACAAGCATGAGGGTAAAGAAAATTCTTATTGGTAGCCACGGACTATTTCACCAAATGGATCGAGGCTGAGGCATTGGCCACCATTACAACAAGAAAAGTAGAATCAATGATATGGAAAGACATAATGTGCCGGTTTGGGGTACCAAGAATTATCGTTGCAGACCATGGAAAACAGTTTGATTGTGAGTCCTTCAGAAAATTCTGTGACGACTTAGGGATTCGACTACGGTTCTCCTCAGTGGCATAACCCCAAGCAAATGAGCAAGCTGAGGTCAGTAATCGAACTATATTGCATGGCCCAAAAACCTGCCTTGAAGGAGCTAGGGGGACATGGGCTGACGAGCTACCTTCGATTTTGTGGGCGTATCGAACGACTAGTCGAATTGCAACTGGTGAGACTCCGTTCAACCTGGTATATGGAATGGAGGCCTTAATTCCCATAGAAATTTCAACTAAGTCCCCTAGGCTGACGACATATGAGGAAGAAAATGATGCAAGGAATCTTGAAGCATTACGTGAAAATTTGGACTTAATTGAGGAGCAACGGGATAATGCTGCCACGAGGATAACTACCTATCAGAGAAGAATCGCCAGTTATTTCAATTCTCGGGTAAAGAATAAGCCCATGGAAGAAGGAGATCTAGTACTTCGGAGATCTTTGGTGACTAACGTGCTCAAGGATGATGGAAAGTTACGAGCGAATTGGGAGGGGTCATACCGCATTCTAAAGTTGATTGGTCCCAACACTTGTATTTTACAAACCCTTTTGGGAGACATCCTTGGAAAAACGTGGAATCTAAATTATCTCAAGTTGTATATGAACGCTGTACCTAGCAAAGTATCTACAATAACATAAGTCCTAATCGGGACCGTGGACGTAGGCACATTTGGCCGAACCAGGTAAAAATGCTTTTGTGTTCATTGTTTTCATCTTATTTTTATTTATCTGTAGGAGGGAGCCTTAACTCGTTGCCCCACTCACGGCCCAGTAATGAGGTAAAACACACTCAAACCCATTGCCTCGCTTATGGCCCTACAACAGGGAAAAAATGCGCTCAAACTCGTTGCCCCGCTCATGGCCTGACAACGAGGTAAAATTCGCTCAAACTCATTACTCCTCTCATGGCCCGACAACGAGGTAAAATGCCTCAAACTCATTGCCCCGCTCATGGCTCGGCAACGAGGTAAAACTCGCTCAAACTTGTTATCCCGCTCATGGCCCAACAATGAGGAAAAATGGCTCAAACTCGTTGCCCCACACATGGCCCAACAATGAGGTAAAATTTACTCAAACCCATTGTCCCACTCATGGCTGGGCAACGAGGTAAAATGCGCTCAAACCCGTTACCCCGTTCATCGCCTGGCCACGAGGTAAAATATGCTCTACCCCATTGTTCCGCTCATGGCCCAACAACGAAAGGAAAGCCCTGACCTTCTATCACTAAGGTCAACATTGAAGAATAAGTCAAACATTAAGAAGAGTAACATGTTGAGCAGACTAAAGAAGATAAACATCCAGAAATCAAACGATAACTCTCATTTCAGCAAAAGCAACAGGGGGTACAAAAAAAAAAAAAAAGCAACAATGGGGATCTACTAGCAGGAGTGAGACTTGCGAGAGGAGCGCTTAGTAGACTCGAATGATGCAGTAGGAATCTCAGGAGATACTGTTGGAAGTTCCCCTTCCTCAGCCTCATCCGTATTTGGCACATCTCCAACAGCTGCGCCAGGATCCCCTTCAATTGCCTCGGGGTCGTCCACCACGTCTTCTCCCCCACGGTTAAAAGGAAATGGATTCCGTGGACCAGTCAGATTCTCTAAGTCATCCACTAGAAAAGAATCCAAATAAGAGGAAGGACTCATAGGAGCCTCCGATTCATATTGACGGCAGTCCACCTGGGTAGATTCCTTAACTTCAGGAGTAAGCAGAAGTTCTGGTAAAGTCTCTCCCAGATGCTGAGATTCTAGATAGGTGCGGGCCAAGTAAAACCCATACTTTAAAAAACCTAAAGCATACCTCCCCTTCCTATCTTGGTAGTAAGTCGAAAGGTGGTATTCTTTCACTAGACCAGCCCTGATGGCATGGGCATCCCTACAGCTTATTTTCAGCTCCGTTAAGTGTAAGAAGTGTTCTTATAGAAGCGCTTCATGCTCCAACATCAGCCCAACATACTTTTCCTCTTCAGCCTTCAGCTTCGAGTGCAAATCTTGGATTTCCCCTTGAAGGCCCGAGGTACCAATAATAGCCTCGGACAACTGAGTATGCATTCTCTCAACTTCTGCCTCTACATTCCTCTTCCCGGCCTCCACCCAGTAAGCATGACACTTCAGCTCTTGGAGTTCTTCGTTCCATGAGAATTGACGATTCCTGCATTCTGACATATGCATGTCCACTTGTTCATGATATGCCCTTTCCCTAGCATTAGAAGCAATGATTCCTTGAATCCCTTGCACTAGGAGCTGCTCCACTTCATCCCTAGCATGTGAATAATTACTGCCAATAAATCGCCCTTCATCTCGAGGGAGAATGGTGGAATAAATGAGACGGGCACCAATCCCAGGTTCTGAAATAGAGTTTGTCTCTAGTACCTCGGGGGAAACTTGAAAGTCCTAGCCACTAAGCTTCGTGCCATCCCCAAGAATCATAGTGTGCCTCACCTTGCCGGGAGCGGGAAGTATAGAAGGCGGTCTCATTCATTTTTTTCCTTCCAAGCGACGACGATCTTTTCTGTTGGGAACCACAGGACGACGACACTCTTCTTCCACCCGCACCATGTCCCTGGTAAATTGAGAAGATGAGCTTCGCTCCTCGCAAGAACTAGGAGTCAGAGATGGAATGGCAACAGTGTAATACCCCGAGAGCCCAGAAAAGTTAGAATATATCGAGGATAGTGTAAGAAAGGAAACAACACCAGCTGGATACCTTTTGGACTGAATGTTGGCAAAGAACTCCCAAGTTAAGCGTGCTTAACCTGGGGTAATCCAGGGATGGGTGACCCCCCTGGGAAGTTCGCGTAGGCCCATCAGGGTAAGTTATTCTGGTCCTTCCTATCACTCGAATGGGATGTTACAGGTGGTATCAGAGCCGACCCCCGAGCCTCTGAGCGCGGTGGTGGGGCAAACCTCAGCAAGGAGGTTGAGTCCCGAGGGGGTGTGAGGCCCCTATGGGGGATGCGTGTAGGCACCTTAGGCGAATCCCACATCGGCCATGCACGGGGGGAGATCTGGGACCAGTTGTAAGGTCGCATGACGAGGACGTCATGTGCTTAAGGGGGGGAGAATGTAATACCCCGAGAACCCAGAAAAGTTAGAATATATCGAGGATAGTGTAAGAAAGGAAACAACACCAGCTGGATACCTTTTGGGCTGAATGTTGGTAAAGAACTCCCAAGTTAAGCGTGCTTAACCTGGGGTAATCCAGGGATGGGTGACCCCCTGGAAAGTTTGCGTAGGCCCATCAGGGTAAGTTGTTCCGGTTCTTCCTATCACTCGATCGGGTCGTTACAAACAGTCTCTTCACGAGAAAGAGGGATCGATGCTGGGCTTTCCATAGGAGAAGGGGCTTCCACACCCAAAGTATCACCTCTCGGGCGACGACACCTTTCCACACCGATAGAAGAAACTTTGGCAGGCCTGCGTGATCGATGAGGGCGAGAGGGGGTAGATCCTTCAGCAGCACGAGTAGAAACCCCTGTCGTTGCCGCAAGGCATGCCTCCTCCTCACGATGACGTCTGCGTAATTCCATCAATCTACCTAATCCAGCCATCTCTGCAAAAATTAAGATAAATCATTTAGTAAGGAAAATGATGCAATTATGGAACAAGGAAGGCAATAGTAAAAGATAATCTACCCCCAGGAGTGATTTCTTCCTGAGGATCGAAAAGTGGATGTGAAGACCGCTGAGCCATTTCCATCTCCTCCTCCTCGACTCTTTCCATTTCTCGGTTAGACAGCATAGAAGATGGAGGAGGAGTAGTGGGCGTCACAACCGCCCAACCCTCGACTCTAAAATTTTCTAAGTTCAAGAGGCTCAACAAATTAACAGGACCCTGCGCCATTAGTATCTCCACAAGACAACGATATACGCCTCGAACGTTTTTGCAGGGAGGGAACCCTTGGCTGGCATCATGATGATTCCAATGCGTGGGAGCATCCCAACCGGGTGGAGGCTCTATCACCAACCATCGCTCTTCGAATCGGTTGATCTTGTTAGGAAGGGCACTAAATAGCTCAAAGCCAGATACCTTTTGAAGCGTATAAAGATGGCAGTCTTTGCTAGCCTTTCGTAACCAATAGAAGCAACTAAAGAGCATCAAGGAAGGGACTACATCCATTAAGGAAGGGACTCCATAACAAGGTGTGCACTCTTGAGTAATTCAAGTACAATCTTTCACTTTTTCTCGAGATTTAACTTAAGCATCAGAGGGTTTGCGTGGGGACCCCCACCCGTGCCCTAACGGTGCTCTCATTTTGTAGGCCACTCGGTCTCCTCAGGTCACTCGTTCATCCAAGGTCACTCGTTCATCCAAGGCCACTCGGTTGCCTCAGGTCATCGTTCATCCAAGGCCATTTGGTCGCCTCAGGTCACTCGTTCATCCAAGGCCACTCAGTCGCCTCAGATCACTCGGTTATCTAAGGCTACTCCGTTATCTTGGGCCACCTGATCATTAGCCTACCAGATCACCATATCTACCAGATCCACCAGGTCATCAGCCCACCAGTTCATCAGCCCTATCAGACCATCAGCTTTGTTGGATCACCAGATCTACTCAGCTGCCAGATCCAGTTGCTCATCAAGGTTCTCATGGTTCAAGGCACGATTCCCAAGACTTTTACATCTGCCCGTAATTAAAAATAGATTGTTGTATTTTGTCAACAACACTTTCCATACTATCTTTGCTCGTTTGTGTCCTGATTCTGGGAGACTAGGGAAATGGGGTCAGTGTTTCACGGTGGGGGTTTTCATCTGGGAGGGGTGTTTTTGCTGGTAGCCTCATGGGTGGTAACTTCCCAGGTAGCACGGCAAGGGCCGAGAGGTCTAAGGTTCAAGGCGTTTGGGCGAGAGTAGTACTAGGATGGGTGAGGAGTGTTGTGTTTATAATGGGTGATGTGGCTTTCCTGGAGTTCTCCTTCGGTAGAAGCACCATGCTTTGGTGTCCAAGTACTCGGATCTCTAATGTCGACATCATCAAGCTAGAGGTGGGGGTCATTTGATAGCTCCACGGTTAAAAGTGTGAAATATCGACATCACCTAGGTGCTAAGTTGTCTTGGATTTTCTTAAGGAGCAGCTACTGCCTGCCAAAATCTGACCCCTTTTGGGACTAGATGTCAGGCGGTACAAAAGAGTTTCAGCCTTTCCCAAGTGGCCCGTGGGAAAAGTAATTACTGATGATTATAGGAGGAGTGCGTCCTGCAGCGACTGCTGCTTGGCCTTACTTTACTTCAGTTATGTTTTCAGGCATTTTTGCCGTGTAATGGTTGTAGCGTGATAGGCAAGTTTAACGTGAAATCATTATAGATATGAAGCTTGTAATCAGATGTAAATTTCGTAATGAGATGTAGGTGTCTTCTGGGTACCTTATTTTTCATTGTGTCTTTGACGCTCCTTCTAGTGATAGCGCTGCATTCTGACCCTTCTGATCGTATTTGATATAAGATACTTCGTAATCGGACCTGAGCACAGCCATGCTGGTCCCGAGCACGGCTTAAAGATGGACCGAGTCTAGTGTGAGGTCCTGTGTGCCTGTCTAATACAAGGTGTGGCTCGATAGGGTCAAGGCAAGCTCGAAGCGCCTAGAGCAATGATGGGGCTATGCCCGAGGTCCACGTGGGGTAGATTGACCATGTCAGTTTGGGTCCCGAGCATGGCTTAAAGGAGGATCGAGTCTGGCTCGAGGTCCTATACGCCTGTCTTATACAAGGCATAGCTCGATAGGGCCGAGGTAGGCTCGAGGCGCCTAGAGCAGTGATGGGGTTGTGCCTGAGGTCCACGCGGGGCAGACTGGCCATGTTAGTTTGGGTCCCGAGCACTGTTTGACGGAGGACCGAATCTGGCTCAAGGTCCTGTGTGCCTGTCTGATATAAAGGGTGGCTCGATAGGGCTGAGGCAGCCTCGAGGTGCCTAGAGCAATGATGCGACTATGCCCAAGGTTCGCACGGGGTGGATTAACCATGTCGGTTTGGGTCTCGAGCACGGCTTAAAGGAGGGCCGAGTCTGGCTTGAGGTCCTGTGCGCCTATCTGATACAGGGCATGGCTCGAGGCACCTAGAGTAATGACGAGGCTGTGCCCGAGGTCCGCATGGGGCGGACTGAACATGTCGGTCTGGGTCCTAAGCACGGCTTAAAGGAGAACAAAGTCTACCTTGAGGTCATGTGCGCCTATCTGATACAAGGTGTGGCTCGATAGGGCCGAAGCAAGCTAGAGGCGCCTAAAGCAATGACATGGTTGTGCTCGAGGTCTGCGTGGGGTGGACTGACCATGTCGATCTAGGTCCCAAGCACGGCTTAAAGGAGGAACTAAGTCTGGCTTGAGGTCTTGTGCGCTTATCTGATACAAGGCATGGCTCGATAGGGCCGAGGCAAGCTCGAGGCCCCTAGGGCAATGATGGAGCTGTGCCCGAGGTTCGTGCGGGGCGAACTGACCATGTCGGTCTGGGTCTTAGCACGGCTTAAAGGAGGACTGAGTCTGGCTCGAGGTCATGTGATGACAATTTTTTGCAAGTGTACGGATCGCACAAGAATAGAGTAGTGAGTAGAATATCGTTCCCACGAGGACCGGGTGATAATTACCAAAATTATATTAACCGAAATGTTATTTAAACAATTGATTAAGGAGAATTAATTTAAGAAATGAAAATAATAACACATAAAGTAAATATATAGAGTTTCAAGATTTGGAGAGGACCATGGTATTTCGATTTCACATAATTAATCTAATTTAATTTAAATGGTTGATAATCCAAATTTAATTATTCATGCAATGATAATTAACCACACAAGTCAAATTTTTATTTCCATTCCAATTATATTCTTGTGATATTTATTATCTAGATTAAGTTATAGATTTTTCCTTCCGGTCTAAATCTATATCAACATATCAATCAAATATTGACCAAGTATTTAATAGCATTAAGCATAATAATAAACACTTGCATGAATAAAGAAAATCAATCCATAAAAATCAAATTATCATAATTAGATTACATCAAAACACCCTAGTTATAGAGTATAGTTCATTTTACAAATTATGTAATCCATAACAAAACAAATGAACATAAATATAGAATTTAAAAGAAATGAAAAAAGAGAATAAAACTCTTTTGATGTGTAGGATTTCCTTCTCAAAAAATGTTCTCACCAATTCTTGAAGAAATCTTTCACCAAAAGTGCTCCAATTCTCCAATCCTTCATGCTCTCTTAGCTCTAACTCTTCCAATTTTCTAGCCTTCCTTCTCTTTTTATACTCATTCATTTCTTCTTTTCCTTAATTTTCTCCTTAAAATATCGGATACCCTACCTCAATGTTTTCCTCTCCTTGTTTTCCTCTCCATGTTTTCCTCTTTCATGTTTCATGCCACCCATGTCCACTCAAAAGTTTAGGTCCCATATCGAATACAAAATAATCCCTCAAAATATCAAGAATTACAATTTAGGGATTTTTGTAAGGTATGGGCTTAATTTAATTAGACTTTTGGGCTAGGCTTCTTAGGTCCAATTGGGCCTAATTATTCATAAAATAGGTAGACCAAATAAGCCTTAAAAGGCCTCTTAATCCATCTACAAATCAGCCCAACTTGGAGAAAATGGAATGCAAAATTCGTAGGTAATGTTGAATTTTTGACAGCTTTAACCTTCTGTCACTCCAACAGCCATAACTTTCTGTTAAAAATTCGAATTTACATATTGTTTGAAGTGTAGAAAAGTAGACATATAGAGCTCTCACATATATTTTTTTCAAAATTTTTTTACATTCCAATTGGTACAGCTTTTATTTTTAATTGGACCATTGAGTAGCGAAAATCCATAACTTTTTCTCTTCTTTCTCACTTTTCCTTCAAATCCTATTAACATGATAAATTACCTAAAATTAATATAGAAAACATATATAAGCATAATAATTAAGCATAAAATCAAGCAAGAATGGTATAGAAAATATGTGGAAAATATTAGCACATCGTTATGTGCGCCTATCTGATACAAGGCGTGGCTCGATAGGGTCGAGACAGGCTCGAGGCACCTAGAGCAATGATGAGGTTGTGCCCAAGGTCCACGTGGGGCAGACTAACTGTAAAACCCTGTTTTTGAAATAAATGAAAGATGTGAATGTTCCATAATTCGTACCATTAGAATGAATAAATTCAAGGTCTTATATAGCAGATTGTTAGTAGAAATTAGCCGAATCAATCAAAGGGAGTATCCCAAAGCTCGAAAGATCAAAAGCAAGATCACATCATCGATTCTCAAGTCAAAATATGATTTTTAGTGCTGAAAGAAATCGGATCGGGGATAGTTTCTGGTATAACTTTCAGTCCGGGCTGATAAAATCGAATCGTCAGAGAGGGCTTCCGAAAAGACAATGGAACCCTTAGGGGGCCTCGATTTTTCATGTAAAATAACCCTTCAATGTTTCAGGTGGTAACGAGAAGAGTTTCGATGAAATAAGTCAATCAGGCCTAAGCGCAATTTTTTGAAAATGCCCGAGGGAGGCCTAAATATCATTTTTTTAAATGTTTGAGGCATGACTGCCAATCTTGGAACCTTAGGGTCTTAGTAGAAGCAAGGAAAACCTCAAGGGCTTGTGAGAAAGGCCAAAGTGGGAATTTCCAAAACTAGAGGGTCTAAAATGTAAAATTGGAAAAGTTAAAGCTGTCATGGCCGATAGCTCCTCTGGCCATCCATCCCTCGGTGCCTCTAACCTTGGGAATTCTGAGGAAGCAGTTTAGGGAAGCTCGAGCATCAATCAGACCTACAATCGAACATGCAAGGGGAGCCAAAACTTCAAAAAATTCGGGCATGGCATGGCCGAGTTGCAGCGCCTGTAAATGGGTCGTTAGAGAGGCAGTCAGACGCCTTTGAGGTCGCCCAATGGAAGGTTGAGGCGTTAGGGCATCGGGTGAGTGGCCATGGGCAATTTCGAGGCTCGATTTTGAGTTATAAATAAGAAGAAATGGCCGAGGGTTCGAGGCATTATGGCTTAAAATCGAGGGTATTAGAGGCCGAATCGAGCTTAGTTAATAGAGGGCTTTTGCTCTAGTGAGGGTGTAACTCCCCAAATTTTTCGAGCGTGTTATAACTTAAGATTTCGGGATTATAAAAATTTTTCATATCACAATAGCTGTCATACACCACACAATATCCCAAAAACCCTAATTTTTACCTTCTCAGCTTAACAAACCCAATAATCAAATAGCTAAGACAGGTATTAAAATCTCAAATGCGGAAGCTAGATCGAACCTGATATGGTTCAAAACCATAACATTTTATTTATCATAAAATTCTTCAAGACGTCTACAAAATGTATTAATATACATCGTCTCTACCAAATGATAACTAAACATCTTAAACATATCTAAAATTACATAGATTCGCATATAAATAAAGATATTCTAAACATGCTACAGAAAACAAATTAAACTTATTCTTCAGCTACCTCCTTTTCCTTAGAGCCGCTTGTCGAACTTGGAACATTTGAATATTCCAGGGACATAGTCCAATTAGAAGATGAATTTTCTAGTGAGAAACTCCAAAACAGTTTATATAGATGCATGATCAGGTATAAAATGTATGAGAAGACAAGGAGAACTACTCCGAAGTGCCTTGTGAACACGTCAGCCTCCTCCAACGAGAGCTTTCTCAATGGCGCACGCATAGCGCCTCTCGGGAGGTCCCTAACCATGTCACTTTGGCCCAAATTCATAGAACTCATGTAAGCACCACATCCGTTGTGCCTTAGACTCACGGTCTTCCCCACGAGAGCTTTCTCGATGGCGCATGCATAGCGCCTCTCGGGGGATCTTCGACTTTTGCTCTCGGCCAACAACAAATAGGTACAACAGTATGGCCACACGAATTTTATAAATGCAACAGTTAAAAAGCCAACAACATATATTTTCAAGAAAATTCAGTTCATATATGCAACATAATTTCACGTAAGAGAACAATAAGAGTTTATGTACAAGAACTTCACAAAACACGTCTCATGAAATAAAAGTCTCTCATAAGAGATTAAAAAATAGGATTTGGAGTATAGGAGTCTCACGGAATCTCACATTGTTGGTTTATTTCTTCAACGGTATAATTTCACAGCAAACGGCCTATGTTTCTACAGAAAACATACATTTTGGTAAATCTAACCTCAAATATTTTTACATAGGGTTGAAGGGTATTAAATTAGGAGTATAACTGAAAAATTTAATGTACAAAGTACCCGTCACGCGCCCTCACGCGCCCCAAGAAGTCTGGCCACGCGCCCCACGCGCAGCCATTATCCGGCGCGTGTAACTCACGCGCAGGCACCAGATTCTGAACAGCAACGCTTCGTTTTCGTATTTCGACCATATCTCCCTCGTTTTAACTCCGATTCGACCCCCGTTTGAACCTACGCGACCCTCTCTTCCCTATCTATAGGATTATCAAAAAAAAGGGACTTAACTCACTTTTTTTCTGAATGATTTTGGTGAACTCCGGCGAAGACCCGCAACTCTGATGAGGCTCGTTCTCCCCGGCTTCTTCTTCGATTCCTTCCTGCCTTCTTCCCGAACTTCCTACTCTCTTTCTAGAGCAAGCTCCTCCTCTTAGAGTACTTCAACTCTCAAGGTTGCTTGGAATGGTTTGAGAACAATCCATGGTGCCTTTTTATAGATTTCTCCAACCACTCATATCATGCCACTTGTCACAATTTTAGCCATGGACTCCAAAGATTCAAAGACATATTTGAATGGATTTTGAAATCCAAAAGTAGAATTAATCCAACTTTTGAAATCCAAGCTAAAACCCTAAACTTATTTCAAATAACACTTTGGCCCTTATTTCAAGTCCACAACTTCAATATTTTACCACATAAGCTCTTAATTTTTATCCTTATTTCGTTTGGATAATTCTCTAATTACAATTACACCCTCAAACATCAAATTTATTGAGATACTTAAAATCCCAAAATTAATAATTGGAAATTATTTGATATGCACAATTTTTGGGAAGCCCTTACCGTCATTCGGTCTTTTCAGGTTACAACTTAGCTTAACCGAAAAATCGTATCTGATTTAATTTCTTTCAGCGTCATAAATCTCTCCTCGAGACGCTCGTCAAAAATATACATTTGTCCTTAGGTATCTAAGCTCCAGGGCACTTCCTATGATCGATTCGGTCACTTGTTGCCATTTTAAGCATATTTTTTGGTATTTTAAACTCACTTAAAATACGTGGCAACCTTACGAAAATATGGGGTATTACAAAGGGTAAGGATCGTTTCTGGAGAAATTGGAGTGGTTTCGTGTGCGTTTGAAGGGGTTTCGATTGATCGCCGGAGAAAGAGGCGGACATTTTGGCCGAGAGTTCGAGGCTTCGGTTGAGGGCCTTCCGAACTTCCTTTCGAGCTTTCAAGCAGGCCATTGTGATCGACTAAAGCAGGAGATCAAGCCAAGCCAAAAAAACCAGATCTCCGGTGTGCCGTCGCCGGGGAAGACAATCGGAGCGTGGGCTTCACGCGCCTCTCCCACTCGCAATCCACGCGCCTCGTGCATGAGGGTGCGTGTTGTAACACCCGGTGTTATAGGTGTTAAAAGAATGAGAAAGAAAGTGAGAAAATTTCAAAAAATACCTTTGAGAGGGTGTTGGATCCTTGAGATTGAGGGTGCCGTATGAGAGGGGTATTTTGGTAATTTGGATAGTGAAATCCAAT
Organism: Diospyros kaki; assembly: GCA_036245055.1. Classification (NCBI taxonomy): domain Eukaryota; kingdom Viridiplantae; phylum Streptophyta; class Magnoliopsida; order Ericales; family Ebenaceae; genus Diospyros; species Diospyros kaki. The sequence continues at coordinate 12,174,171 of BSEG01000011.1, read as the reverse complement.
ATAAAGGGTATTTTGGTAAATTGGAAATAATTCCTATGTGGAATTAGGTATGTAAGTGAATAAAATCCAAATTTGGTGTTTATGTGGAGATATATGGGATTAATAAATTCACAAGGGGTATTTGGAAATTTTGGAATTTAATTCCATAAAGGAATTTAATTATGGAATATTAGGAAAATGGTGGATATTCAATTATGTGGTAAAGTAATTAATTTTTCCCTATATTAGAGAATAAATGTGGTGATGCCACATGGATGGAGGAGATTAGAACTTGGAAGCCAAGGTTGTGTCTTAGAGTGACACATGGCACTTTGTGGTCCAAGTTAAATGAGAGATTAAATTAAATGCAAAAAGAAATGCTAAAAGGGTCTTTCAAGCATTTAATGAGAGGCATGATTATATGGATTAAAGAAAATCCAAAAGAAAATGGTAAATGGTCACCATTAATGCCTTGGAAAATATGAGAGTTAAATAAATCAAAAAGGAAAATGGGAAAATGGTCTCCCATTAATGCTTTGGAAATTATGAGATTTATTTAAATGAGAAAGAAATCATTTATGTCTTTCAAAGTGGTCTCTCATGTGATGGTGGAAAATTGTCCCATTAAATTAAATGGGAAAGAAATTTATTTATGTCATTCAAGTGTGATGGTTATGAAAATAGTCCCATTAATTTAAATGGGAAAGAAAGGATATTTCAAAGGATGAGATTAATTCTTGAAATGGGAAAGTGATCCAAGGGTTGCCATTAAATCTTGGAAGTTGGCATGGATTGCCAAATGGGTGGAGAGATTTTAAAGAGAAATGATTGGAAGGTGGAGATTTAATCTCCAAATTAAATCAAAGGCTAGGATTAAAACCTAGCAAAGCACATGGATTGTGTTTCCTTTGGATGGCTAAGATGTTGTCTTGTAAAGTGAGAAAAGATCCAATGGTGGATCTTAAGCAAGACTTAATGCCATGGATTGTGTTAGTTTGGAGGGTGAGAATTTATTCTCACCAAATAAATCTAATGGCTAGGATGCATTCTTGAAATATGAGGGAACTAGTATAAAATGGCAAGAAGGGAAGTCTTGGTTTCCTTTGGCCATTTGGAGAAAGAAATGAAGAAGGAAAGAAAGAAAGGGAGATAAGAAAGTCTCCCATGGAAAAAAAAAAGGTGAAGAAGAAGAGAAGAAATCAAGTAAGTGCATTCTTCCTTTCTTTATTTAGTGTTCTTTTATCCAAAGAAAGTGAGTTCTTGTTTGAATGCCATTTTAGATGGGAGAAAATGAAGATGGAAGCTCTATTGAAATGGAGATTTAATATTCAAGAAGAGGTAAGGGATGGCCCCATGGGAGGGTGGCCTTGCAATGGGTTTTAAATATGTTTCATAAATGTATACATTGCATTTGGCATGTTCTTTTATGTTCATGAGACTTATGGCCATAGGTTAGTTTGGGAACATGGTTGAAATGGTGGGTTGATGTCTCAACCTTGGAGGGTTGTGAGGGCAAAGAAACCTAGCCACATTTGCATGTATTTGGCATCATATAATCTTGTTATATTCATATTTATTTGGCATTGCACCCTTATTGAGCTTAATAGCTCATGAGGTTTTTACCCTCACATGTAGGTTGTGAAAGCATGGTAAAGTAAAGGAAATGGTGGAATGGCATGTGGAAGCTTGGAAAGAAGATTCAAGTGTAGGTTATGGCTTGTGGAAGCCTATGTTATTGTGTTTGAGTCATGAGATGTAAATTAATTTGATTATTAATGGTTTGTTGAAGCCTAAGATCATGTGTGTATTTCATATCTTGAGAGTATTTGATTTTATATTAAGATGAGATATTGGCTTATGGCATTTGAAGCCTAAGTTGTGATGTAAGTCTCATTGTTGAGATATGTTGTAATAAATAAAAATTAAGATGGTTTGTTTGAGAAATAAGGCTTTGGAATGAGAAAAGTGGAGGATTTGATGCATTTAGAGGTGTGTGAAATTTCTGGAAAATTTGGAGTTGGGAAGCTCAAAGAAAAAAAAAAAAAAAATTTTGGAAGCACCTGCAGCCTGCGCGCGGGCGGGGCAGCATGGGCAGTCGCCCGCGAGCCCAGGAGGGCGTGCGCAGGCTGCCGCGGCCGCTCGCGCAGGCAGGCGAGAAGCTGCGCACGTGGGCGGGAGCGCGCGCGGGCAAGCGCTCGCGGGCAGCCATGCAGTCGCGCGCGCGGGCAGGCGCTCAGCGGGGCCCCGCCGGCCAATTTTTTTAAAAAAGTTGGATTTTTTGGGGATTTTGGGCCATTTCTAAATTGAATTTGGGCCCTGAAGGAATTTTCAAAAATAAAGGGATTTTCGGGCATTTTTGGAGAAAATGCCGAAATTTTTGAAAAATTAAAAATTTGAGTTTTTTCTCCAAAAGTGGTAATCAATCAATGGATTGGTTTAAATAGTGATTTATGGAGCCCGGTAAATTCTTGGATGGGAAAAGAATTAAATATAATTGAGAAAATGGCAGTTGGGCATTTTCATGAGTTTTCTTTTTAGCCAATGCGGTGTGGTTAAAGCCCAATTTCGTTAGTGAATCCTGGGAATGAGGGAAGGGAAGGATGAGCCTCGTTCTCACCTAGGGCGTTTCATCTTGAAACATGGTCCACCCTTCACCTAAGGCCGGGCAGGTGGACAATTTGGGTAATTGTTCACGAGTAACACCCGTAAGTGGGAGCGGGGCGTTACAAGTGTGCAACAGGTTTTCTTCCAAATTTTTTTTATATGTTTTAGAAAATTATTTTAGGATTTTCTATGCAAAAAGATTTGGAAAAAATTGGACTTAGGTATTTATTTTAGAATTTTAGTGAAGAAAAATTGAGAAAAATCAAAGGAAAAATGCGAGAAAAATGCGAAAAAAATGGTTTTAGTATTTATGGATTTAACATGATGTCTAGGGTGCATTAAGGCTTGAATTTGTGTGTTGGTTCGAATTTCGAGGATTTGCACGCAAATCGAGGTGAAGCACGTGTTTCGAGGATCATCAATTTGTCAAAGGTGAGTGAGTATATGATCGGGGCTGTCGAACACCGATAGATTAGATAAATGATGATTTGGATTTGCAATAGGGTGTAACCCAAAGTCGTCTCCCAACGAACCTCAAGCGGATCTGTCAAAACAAGGCTAAACGGGGGGGAAGTTTTTGATGAAAAACAGAAAACAAGATAAGCAAGAACACAATAAATAAATCGAGATGCAATCAGTTGCAAACCAACCTTATATCCCAATTTTCATCGCCTTCTCAATAAACAATTTGTTTAGTTTTAATCCTCAAATCAAAAATCAGAAAATTCTTTAACAACCGTCAAAGATTTGGAAAAACCAATAAACAGATTCATAGATTCAAGACTGATTGAAGTACCATCCAAACAGGTTGTTCTTCCTTCCAGTTAAAGCCTCAACCGAGCACAAAAACCTTGGATTCTCAAACAAAGACAATGCATGCATTCATCCAACCGGTATCAACACATACACAGATTTAAGAGAGAACGGAAACAAGAGAACAACAAAGTTAAAACTAAAACAAACAGATTTCCATTAAAACCAAAGACTCAAACCGAGAACAAGGATGGTATTGCCACTGATTACATAATCCTTAGCCTTCCATATTCACAAGAACAATGGAGAGAAGAGAAGGAAAGTTGGCTACTGTTCACGCCCTTTAAAAGAATGAATCTTTTAATGGCCTCTTAAGGTGCTTAAGTAGAGCTTTAGGAGGAAACCGTAGGTTACCGCCACTTCACATCCAATTTCGGATAGGTTAACGTGCGTTCTAGGCTTCTGCCTCTTCATAAGAATTTTAGATCAGGAAGATTAGATGAACTTGGGCTTTTTAATTACTTGATTTGGATATCGGACGCCCAAGATATGGCCTTTTAAAGAATCAGTATCTGTGCAGCTTTCCTAATTTGACCCAACTTCTTGGCCCCGATTTTGAAGCACTGTTTGAAGGCCCAAACGAACTCGGATTTGGACAAACCATACCATTACAGAAAGCTCAAGAAGTCCCCTACAGTATCTCTGAAGACATCATCTTCATTCTGGAATTTTATCTTGGCCAAAATGCTGAAGGAAGTGCAGGAGGTCAAATCTGCTAAAAAATTGCCCTTACTTCTCTATCTCCAAATCTGCTAAAACTGCCATCAAGATGTCTCATGCCCCATCTCATGCTCCATAGCCCTAAACCTGGAAAAATAAAATAAAATAGTGTGAAGCCCAATTCCTATAAAATAAAATGAAATAAAATCAAGATGAATGAAATAACACAACTAATGTGCAAAAAGGACTAAATATGAGGGCTAAATAGTATAAAAATATGTGCTCTATCAAATTCCCCCACATTTGGACTTTTGCACTCCTGGGAAAAACACTAAACACTAACATTCACTCTTTCAAATAAAAAGGATGCAAAGAATGCAAAATGAGAGGCATGACAAGTTTTATAGGAATTCAACATTTCAAAGATCATCTTTCTTACACTTCCCAAACAAACAAGTAGCATGGAAATTTTACTTGGCAAGGCGAGTCAAAATAAGCAGACCCTGATAGAATAAGAACATGCTTTCAAGTTCCTCAAATACTATGCCCAACTCCACCCAATCATAATTCCACTACCAGATATGCTTATCTTCTAAATCTCCACTCTCAGTGCTTTATGCATGCAAATCAAAAGGACTTTTATTCATGGCTCAAACATGGTAAGGGATAGGAAGATAACAATGAAAAGTAAGCTTTAGGAAGAAAGAAAACATTCAAGACAATCCCAAGATCAATGAAGAACTATTAAGAAAGCAGAAAATAAAACCTTTTTTTTTCGCATGGTGGGTGCGTTTTACGCTCCATCCCACCTTGGTGAGTGCGTTTTACGCTCCATCTCACCTTTGGCCTTTCTATCTATTTTTTTTTTCTTTTCTTCTTTTGATTCCAAAGGACTTGCTTAATTTTTTTTTTTTTAATCAAGGGATGCAATGAATGTTCTTTAACCTAAAGAAGGGAAAAGATCATTTTTTTTTTATTTTTTCTAAAACTCCTCCCCCCCACACTTAAACATTACATTATCCTCAATGGAAGCATGCAGCAAGAATTAGGTATAGGACAAGTAAATAATAAAAAGAATAAGGAGAGAGGAACAGCCTGATTTTGTCAATTGTAGGTGGCGTTGAGGAGATGCAGCTCCTCCATAGTATGCTCCTGAAAGCTCTCGTAGAATGGCTTAAGCCGCTACCCGTTGACTGTGAATCGACTTGTGGTTGACTCATCCATAAGCTCAACTGCACCATAAGGAAAAACATGAGTAACCAAAAAAGGATCAATCCAACGAGAACGCAACTTACCTGGCATTAGTTTTAGACGGGAGTTGTATAGGAGGACTTTCTGGCCAACTTCGAACTCTTTCTTGTTGATCAATTTGTCATGAGCTGCCTTAGTTTTTTCTTTGTAAACTCTGGAGTTCTCGTATGCTTCCAATCTCAATTCTTCAAGCTCTTGCAATTGAAGCTTTCGTTGGGCACCAGCCTCTGTCATATCCATGTTGCATTGCTTTACCGCCCAATAGGCCTTATGCTCGATCTCTACCGACAAATGACATGCTTTTCCAAAGACTAGTCGATATGGGGACATGCCAATAGGAGTCTTGTAGGCCGTGCGGTAGGCCCAAAGTGCATCTTCTAACCTTTTGCTCCAGTCTTTCCTGTTGGGCTGGACTGTCTTCTCTAGAATATGCTTGATCTCTCTGTTTGAAACCTCAGCCTGCCCATTGGTCTGTGAATGGTAGGGCGTCGCCACTTTATGTAAGACTCCATACTTTCAGAGCATGGATTGCATCGTTCTGTTGCAGAAGTGGGATCCTTGATCACTGATGATGGCCTTGGGAATGCCAAACCTGCAGAAAATATGAGATCTAACAAAATCTGCAACCACAGAAGAATCATCAGTCCTGGTGGCTTTAGCTTCCACCCATTTCGAAACATAATCCACAGCCAAAAGAATGTACAGAAAACCAAAAGAGACAGGAAAAGGACCCATGAAATCAATACCCCAAACATCAAAGATCTCACAAAATAGTAAGGGTTGCTGAGGCATTTCATTCCTACGTGATATTGATCCTGTGTGCTGGCAACGTGTGCAATTCTTACAAAATGTATGAGCATCTCGAAAAAGGGATGGCCAATATAAACCTGAGTCTAGGACCTTTCTAGCTGTGCGTTGAGGACCAAAGTGACCACCACATGCAAGTGAATGACAGAAATGCAAGACTAAAGCAAACTCAATATCGGGCACACATCTCCTAAGGACTTGGTCACTACACATACGCCATAGATATGGATCGTCCCATACATAGTACTTGGCCTGACTTTTAAATTTACTTAGCTGATCTCTCTTAAGATGGGCAGGGATATCAGATGCAGCTAGAAAATTAACAATGTCAGCATACCAGGGCTCAGTACCATGCAAGTGATAGAGTAACTCATCTGGGAAGTCATCTTTGATAGGCTGACAGTCCATGGTAGTGGCATCTGAAGAGGAAGGAAGCCTGCTCAAATGATCAGCCACAAGATTCTTAGCTCCACTCTTGTCTTTGATCTCAACATTGAACTCTTGAAGTAGGAGCATCCACCGTATCAACCTGGGTTTGGCATCGTGCTTCTTCAAGAGATATTTCAAAGCTGCATGATCAGAAAACACAACAACTTTAGAACCCAGGAGATAAGAGCGAAATTTATCTAAAGCAAACACAATGGCAAGAAGCTCCTTTTCAGTAGTGGTGTAGTTTGCTTGGGCGTTATCCAGAGTGCACGAGGCATAAGCAATGACGTGTGACTTCTTCTCCACTCGTTGTGAAAGGACGACACCAACTGTATAATTGGAAGCATGATGGGTGGAGAAGTCAAGCGCCTCTTGAGCTCCTCAAAGGCCATCTTGCAAGACTCATCAAATTTGAATTCCACATCCTTCTGAAGCAGGTTGGACATTGGAAGGGCAATCTTGCTGAAGTCCTGGATGAATCTCCTGTAGAATCCTGCATGTCCAAGGAAAGAACGTACCTCCCGCACAGACGCGGGGTAAGGTAAAGAAGAAATGATATCGACCTTGGACTTATCAACCTCTATACCCCTCTTGGACACAACATGACCCGAAACAATCCCCTGCTCAACCATGAAATGACATTTTTCAAAATTTAGGACAAGATTCTTCTCAACACATCTCTCCAGGACTCTACCCAAACTGATTAGACACTCATCAAAGGAGGTCCCATAAACTGAAAAGTCATCCATGAAAACTTCCATGCAATGCTCAAGTAAATCTAAAAATATACTCACCATGCATCGCTGGAATGTACCTGGGGCATTACATAGACCAAATGGCATCCTCCGGTATGCAAAAGTGCCAAAGGGGCAGGTGAAGGTGGTCTTCTCCTGATCCTCCGGTGCTATACAAATCTGAAAATAACCAGAAAAACCATCAAGAAAGCAGTAATGGGACTTTCCAGCTAACCTCTCTAGCATCTGATCAATGAATGGGAGTGGTAAATGATCCTTCCTGGTAGCTTGGTTGAGCCTCCTATAGTCAATGCAGACTCTCCAACTGTTCTGCACTCGCATGGGCACTAGCTCATTCTTCTCATTGGCTACCACTGTGAATCCTGTCTTCTTCGAAACTACCTGCACTGGACTCACCCACTTGCTATCAGAGATAGGATAAATAATGCCAGCCGAAAGTAGTTTACTTACCTCTTTCTTGACCACATCTAGAATGGTGGGATTGAGTCTCCTTTGGGGCTGTCTCACTGGTCAAGCTTCTTCCTCTAAATGAATCCTGTGCATGCATAAGGAAGGGGATATACCGGGAATGTCTGTAAGTGACCAACCTATGGCTCTTTTATGTTGCTTCAACATATTCATCAACTTCTCCTCTTGGTCAGGATGAAGGTTGTCGGCGATGATCACGGGTAGGTTGTCTCCATCCACCAAGTAGGCGTACTTCAGATACTCGGGCAGGGGCTTACACTCCAAGGTGGGTGGCTGTTGAATTGAAGGCACCAGTCTGCTTATGTTGCCACCTACCTACAATACATTCTCAACAATAGAAACTTCCTCTATGGGAGGCACATCAGAATCGCATATAGTATGAGAAGGTGCACTTTCAACAATACTCAAAAACTCATCTATTTCAGAACAAACACTACACTTACTGAGTCCGTCATGACACTGAAAGCAATGCATATCATCAGGAAAATTATGGATGGTGGGGAATTCGGACTCAAGATCATACAACTCAACACATGCTTTCTCGACCATTAAGTCAATAAAGTTAACATGCAAGGCAGAATGATCTTCTAAGGGATACTTCATGGCATCAATAATATTGAATTGAATAGTGTTACCAGCAAACTCCATAGATAAAGTACCCTCATGCACATTAATTATTGTCCTTGCAGTTTTCAAGAAGGGTCTACCTAGAATAAGTGGTGCGTGTCCGGGTGTGTGATCATCCTCCATATTCAAAACATAGAAGTCAGCAGGGAATATGAAATCCTTTACCTTCACTAACACATCCTCTAATACTCCCTCAGGGTATGCTGTGCTCCTATTTGCCAACTGGACCACCACTCTTGTAGATGTCAATGTGCCTGCACCTGCCTGCAAAGAAGAATACACAGATTTAGGCATCACATTAATAGAGGCTCCTAAATCCAACATAGCATTATGAAATTGCAAATTTCCAATAGTGCAAGGAATGGTGAAAGTCCCTGGATCTTTGCATTTCTGAGGCATGGCAGGTTGAATCAATGCTGACACATTTCTTCCCAAGTTGATTTTTTCATTTCCTTTCAGTTTCCTTTTGTGGGTGCACAAGTCTTTGAGAAACTTGGCATACTTGGGAATCTGTCTGATGGCCTCCAAGAGTGGTATGTTCACCTCAACTTTTTTGAAAGTCTCCATGATCTCCTTGTCCAACTCAGCTTCTGCCCTCTTTTTATTTTGAGTGGCTCGGTGAGGAAATGACAGTGGATGGTTGTAAGAAGTCTCCCCTCTATCTTGATCAATGGTGGTGGGCTGCTTGTCCTATTGAATGGGAGGAGGCTGATCTTCCTTTTGGCTTTCTTGTTGCTGCCCAAATTCTGGTTGTGGAGAGGGTGGGCTGCTCAACTCCTTGCCACTGCGGAGAACGATAGCACTTACATTGCCCCTTGGATTTGAAACTGGCTGTGAAGGCAACTGACCCGAACCCTGACTCCGTAGCTCACTGATGTTGGTTGCAAGCTGTCCAATCTGTGTCTCTAAATTTTGTATGGCAGTGTTGGTCCTTTGCTGAAACTGGAGATTGTTGGCAACGAGCTGCTTCATGATATCTTCCAAGCTTGATTCGGATTTAGGTGCTGGTTGTTGTTGCTGCATTGGTTGACTTGGTTTTTGTGCATTGAATCTGTGCTGCTGATGTTGCTGCTGCTGTGGATGGAATGGCTGGTTAGAAGGACCTCCATACCTCAAGTTCGGATGATCTCTCCACCCTGGATTATAGGTGGCAGCATATGGATCATATCTGTGTTGCTGTGGCTGCTGATGATGCTGTGGCTGGAATGGTCTTCCTAGAAAAATACCAGCACAGGCTTCTGTATTCTCCTGCAGTTGAGGACATTGGTCAGTACCATGGGAAAATAATGAACAAATACCACATACTTGCTGAGATTTGGACTGTCTTTTATCAAGGGCTAGCTATCTGACCATGGAGGCCAATTCCTCCAGTTTGTTCTCTATCCTCTGTTGGTCATTGATGGCAGCAACACCAATCTCATTGGCCTGCCTCATGGGAGTGGCTGATCTGGTACCAAACTGTTGGGCATTCTGTGCCATCTTGGAGATTAGCTCTTGAGCAGTTGCTGGTGTCTTTTCAGAGAGGGCTCCTCCACTAGCTGCATCCACCAAATACCTATCCATTGGAATAAGTCCTTCATAGAAGTATTGGACCAGCAGCTGGTCACTGATTTGATGGTGTGGACAACTAGAACAAAGTTTCTTGAATCGTTCCCAGTACTCATGTAATGTCTCCCCATGATTCTGCCTTATGCCACAAATTTCTTTTCGAATGGCAGCTGTTCGAGATGCTGGAAAGAACTTCTCCAAAAAGATTCTTTTAAGTCCATCCCAACTTGTGATGGCAGCAGGTGGTAGGTAGTATAACCAATCCTTTGCAGCTCCATCTAATGAAAATGGGAAGGCCCTAAGTTTTATCTGCTCCTCATCAACTCCTTGTGACCTCATTGTGGAGCAGACAACATGGAATTCTTTGAGGTGCTTGTGCGGATCTTCACCTGCAAGGCTATGAAACTTGGGAAGCAAATGGATTAGCCCAGATTTCAATTCAAAGGTTGCATCCAATTGGGGATATTGAATGCATAAAGACTGGTAGTGCACATCAGGGGCAGCCAATTCTCTAATGGTCCTACCATCCAAATGACCATGATTTACAATATTTCCATTATTTCCATTTCGATTGTGTTCATTCCCATTAGCTGCCATTATGTTTAAGTCAGGGATAGGTATAGAAACAGAAGGAATATCAGATGCAATGGCAGAAAAGGCAGGAGGATTATCATATTCATTGAGGTGCTCTAACTCTCTAGCCTTCCTTTGCTTCCTAAGGGTCCTTTCTATTTCAAGGTCTAGGTCAATTGGTATGTTTTTAGAGGACCTGGTCATGCACTAAAGATCAGCACAAAAACATACTCAAAATGACTCACAAAGAACAGCACACACACTGGCCTATGCACACCAAAAATGCAAAAACGTAAGGCACATAAAATCTATCAATCAAGAAGCCCTAAGATGATTTTTTAAGCATTTTTTTCACAAAATTTCACCACTCCCACATTAAGGACCCTAAAAGGACAAAAACCAGCCACTGAAAATCACAAAAGTGGCCAAAAAGTGGTCCAAACGTTAGAATTTGGCCAAAAAAGTCTCTTATCGCAACAAAGCGGTGAGTCTTGATCCCCACACCCCTATTTCTTTGGACACCAAATTTCAACTCAATCGGACAAAGTGGAAAAATGTGAACAATAACCGGGAAACTAATTTTTCCCAAAACCGGCTCCTATTTTGCCTCTAAAACCACTCTAAATGCAAGAAAACATCAAGGGAAGCATAAAGACATGAAAGAACATCAAGTAAGGATGAGAAAGGAAGAGGATAGAACCGATTTCTTGATCTCAATCTTTAAATATTGCTATCTGTCATGGAGGCTGTCAAAACTGCTAAATAAGAGTTTCTGTTTTGCACTTGTTGAGTTTTCTGTCAAGGCTGCTAAATTTTGTTATCTCTTGCACTTGGATGCAACTTGCTTTTCTCCTACAAAACAAAGAATAAGAGTTTGCTATCAGTAGCGAGAATAAGAGCATAAGAGAAAAAGAGAAAAAGAGAATAAGAGTTTTCTGTTTTACTGGTCTCCTACAAAACAGAGAATAAGAGTTTGATGGTCTTCTTGATTTGTGGCATAAACTTGGTACGTGGCATTGTATCTAGTAGTGCCGAGTATGGTTAACTCGCTTTGGACCAGTAGCCCGCAACCAGCTAGTTTCCAACCTATATACCAAGTAGCAACCACAATTTTTTTTCAAATCAGTCTTCTTTTTGACATAAACGAGATTGGTTCCCCGGTAACGGCGCCAAAATCTGATCGGGGCTGTCGAACACTGATAGATTAGATAAATGATGATTTGGATTTGCAATAGGGTGTAACCCAAAGTCGTCTCCCAACGAACCTCAAGCGGATCTGTCAAAACAAGGATAAACGGGGGGGAAGTTTTTGATGAAAAACAGAAAACAAGATAAGCAAGAACACAATAAATAAATCGAGATGCAATCAGTTGCAAACCAACCTTATATCCCACTTTTCATCGCCTTCTCAATAAACAATTTGTTTAGTTTTAATCCTCAAATCAAAAATCAGAAAATTCTTTAACAACCGCCAAAGATTTGGAAAAACCAATAAACAGATTCATAGATTCAAGACTGATTGAAGTACCATCCAAACAGGTTGTTCTTCCTTCCAGTTAAAGCCTCAACCGAGCACAAAAACCTTGGATTCTCAAACAAAGCCAATGCATGCATTCATCCAACCGGTATCAACACATACACAGATTTAAGAGAGAATGGAAACAAGAGAACAACAAAGTTAAAACTAAAACAAACAGATTTCCATTAAAACCAAAGACTCAAACCGAGAACAAGGATGGTATTGCCACTGATTACAGAATCCTTAGCCTTCCATCTTCACAAGAACAATGGAGAGAAGAGAAGGAAAGTCGGCTACTGTTCATGCCCTTTAAAAGAATGAATCTTTTAATGGCCTCTTAAGGTGCTTAAGTAGAGCTTTAGGAGGAAACCCTAGGTTACCGCCACTTCACAGCTGATTTCGGATAGGTTAACGTGCGTTATGGGCTTTGTCTTCTTAATAAGAATTTTAGATCAGGAAGATTAGATGAACTTGGGCTTTTGAATCACTTGATTTGGATATCGGACGCCCAAGATATGGCCTTTTAAAGAATCAGTATTTGTGCAGCTTTCCTAATTTGACCCAACTTCTTGGCCCCGATTTTGAAGCGCTATTTGAAGGCCCAAACGAACTCGGATTTGGACAAACCATACCATTCCAGAAATATCAAGAAGTCCCCTACAGTATCTCTGAAGACATCATCTTCATTCTGGAATTTTATCTTAGCCAAAATGCTGAAGGAAGTGCAAGAGATCAAATTTGCTAAAAAATTGCCCTTACTTCTCTATCTCCAAATCTGCTAAAACTGCCATCAAGATGTCTCATGCTCCATAGCCCTAAACCTGGAAAAATAAAATAAAATAGTGTGAAGCCCAATTCCTATAAAATAAAATGAAATAAAATTAAGATGAATGAAATAACACAACTAATGTGCAGAAAGGACTAAATATGAGGGCTAAATAGTATGAAAATATGTGCTCTATCAGTATACCAACCTATGACCTAGTTTTATGTGAGTATCCTATTAAGGAAAACATGGTTTAACGTGAACAAGTAGTTATGTTCCAAAAACTCGATTTAATGTGAGAGTTTTCCCTAAAGTGAATTGTGAACGTTCTGTCATGAAAACCGATTTGGTCATGTTATCATACTTTGAAGTGAAAATATCATGTAGTTGCATTTGCATGCTATGATGAGATATGCACACATCCATGTTGACATTTATTGATCATACATTGTATATGAGTTCACGATGGCACTGCTGCACCCATTGACCTCGGTAGGGAAAGGAAGCCGTAGCAATGAGGGGTAGCATTAAGGTGCAAACAAAAATGCGGATCGGTATCGTTGCACCATTGACCTCGGCATGGAAAGGAAGCCGTAGCAATGGGGGTAGCATAAGGTACGGTCGATTTACGGAATGAAATAAGGAACGAGGACATGTTGCATCTTGCATTCATGCACGAAAATTATGATTTTTATTTCACTCACTTAGATGATTCATCATTTAACTTGGGCTTCTGCCCCTGGAATATTCAAATGTTCCAGATGTTGTTGTAGCAGAACCAGGTATTGACAAAGCATGTGATGGCACTTTGCAAGTGCACGATGAAGTATGAATATGATGTTAAAGTTGATGTATTTAAGTTCTGCTGCTTGACATGTGAACATTTGAAAGACGTTGATGTACTATCGAAATTATGGTTATTGTAACTTTAGGTTCGATCTTTAGCTTTAGCATGTAATGTTTTAACGACTACCTTTGAAATGAATGAAATTTTGGGTTGATAATCGATGTGATTTAGCATTTAGATTGAAAAAAAATATATATATTATCCCCAAATTGTCCTAGTTATAGCATGCCCAAGAAAGTGGAGTGTTACACTAACCATGTCAATTTGGGTCCTGAGCATGGTTTAAAGGAGGATCGAGTCTGGTTCGAGGTCCTATGCGCTTTTTTGATACAAGACATGCCTCCATAGGGCTAAGGCAGGCTTGGGGCACCTAGAGTAATGACGGGGCTATGATCGAGGTCCATGCGGGGTGGACTGATCATGCTACAAGGTGTGTTTACTCATACTTGTATTTAAATTGCTTTAGTAAAACATGGGATTTTGGAAATACCTTGGGATATCTTGTTATTTTATCAATTTCATTTGAATGTTTGTCTTTCACTAGTGTGAGTACTAGGTTAGCCGAGGTTGCGGATGACTTGGACTTGTATTTAGTTAGTTAAGCAGGGCAGGGGTGATCCGGGTTGAGAAGATGTTAGGGTGAAAATAGGGATATTCTAAGGGTTCCCGAGAACTGCCAAAAGAAAGCCTGTGTTTGTACCTTGTGAAGATATGACAAGTAATAAGCAGAAGTAACTTTCTTTGATTTAATAAAGTGTATTGTAACAGTGAGTCCCCGAAAGGATGGCTGCTTAGCTATGGTATGTCCGTGCTTCACCCACGCTCTATGGTTTGGGTGAAAGTTTCCTTCTGAGCTCGGCTAGGTGGCGAACTTCGTTGTTGATGCTGTTGGTGATCTGGTGAGGTATGCTTGCTATAGACAATCTACTTCGAGCGAGGGTCCGGGCCCCTTGGGTGGAGTTCTATTACAGGTTGACAACGATTGTCCAATGGTCGATTTTACTATTCTAACTCCGCCATGTGCATGCCAGGGTGTGGGGCTTGGCTACTTGTTCATGTTGCATGGTTGCTGCTTTCAGGGGCTTTACTTCCTCTATTGTCCTTGCGGGGCTTGGGGCTCACAACTCTGAGGCTGTAGTGGTAGCATTACTGAGCCTCTTTTGGATCGGTGTGGACGGCTCCGACCTTAGTATCTGACACTGGGAATTTCATGGCCAGATAGGGAGTGGATACTATTGAGCCTAAGTTGTTGAGAGAGGGGCGACCGAGCAGTGCATTGTATGGTGTCTAACAGTCAGTGACTAGATATTGGATGCAAATAGTTTTGACGAGGGGAGCCATCTTGAATGAACTCAGTAAGTCCATGTAGCCCCTGACGCCTATCTATTCTCTAGAAAAACCAATTAGGTTCCCATCGAACGATCTTAACTCCTTTTTGGGGATTCCCATTTTATTTAGGGTTGACAGGTATAACAAGTCAGCCAAGCTGCCTTGGTCTGCTAGGACCTTCTTTTCCAAGAAATTCGCGGTGACAATAGAGATTACCATGGGATCATCGAGGTTTTTATCGATACTTGGTGAAGGAAATTGCGAGGTGTCGGGCTATCCTCTTCGGCTTCCTCTCGGTGCTATCTATCGACATTACCGCCCGGAGGTGTCGCTTCCTTGCTGAGCTTGATTCTCCTTTACCTGCAAAGCCTCTAGAGATGGTGTCAATGACTTCGGCTACTGGATTCCCTGGGAGTGGTCTGACGTTTTTCCTGTTGCCTGCTTAGTGCCGTCTCTAAGAGCTGCGACTTCGTTTATAATACCCCATATTTTCATGAAGATGCCACATATTTTTAGTGAGTTTAAAATATCAAAAAATATGCTTGAAATGGAAACAAGTGACCGAATCAGTCGCAGGGAGTGCCTTGGAGATTAGATACCTAAGGACAAAGGTATATTTTTGATGAGCGTCTCGAGGCAAGATTTATGGCGCTGAAGGAAATCAAATCAGAGACAGTTTTTCGGTTAAGCTAAGTTGTAGCCCAAAAAGATCGAATAATGGTAAGGGCTTCCTGAAAATCGTACATACCAAGTAATTTTGAGTTATTAATTTTGGGATTTTAAGTATCTCGATAAATTTGATGTTTGAGGGTGTAATTGCAATTAGAAAATTATCCAAATGAAATAAGGATGAAATTAGGAGCTTATGTGGTAAAACATTAAAGTTTGAGAACTTGAAATAAGGGCCAAAGTGTCATTTGAAATAAGTTTGGGGAATTGGCTTGGATTCCAAAAATCAAATCCATTTTAGCTTTGGATTTCAAAGGCCATTTAATTATAGGTTTGAGTCTTTGGAGTCCATGGCTAAAATTGTGACAAGTGGTATAATATCATTAGTTTAAGTAATCTATAAATAGGCACCATGGGTTGTTCTCAAACCAATCAAGAGAGCTTTGAGGAGTGAAGCACTCTAAGAGGAGGAGCTTGCTCTAGAGAGAGAGAAGGAAGTTCTGTAAGAAAGCGGGAAGAAAGAAGCGGAGAAGCAGCGGAGAACGAGCCTCGTCGAAGTTGCGAGCCTTTGTTGGAATTTGCCAAAATCAGTCAGAAAAAAAGCAAGGTAAGTCCTTTTTTTTTATAATCCTATAGAGGAGGAAGAAAGGGTCACGTAGGTTTAAACGAGGTTCGAATCAGAGTTAAAATGAAGAAGTTATGGCTGAAATATGAAAATGAGGCATTGTTGTCCAAAATCTGGTGGCTACACGTGAGTTACATGCGCAGAAAGGTGGCTGCGCGTGAAGGCCTATTTTCCTTCAAATTTTCCAGTTATACCCCTACTTTAATACCCTTCAATCCTATGTAAAAATATTTGAGATTAGGTTTACCAAAACGCATGTTTTCTGCAGAAACCTAGGTTGTTTACAGTGAAACTGTACCGTCTTAGACTCCTATACTCCAAGTCCTATTTTTTATTCTCTTATGAGAGACTTCTATTGCATGAGACGTGTTTCTTGAAGTTATTATACATTAACTCTTATTGTTCTCTTACGTGAAATCATGTTACATATATAAACTGAATTTTCCTAAAAATATATGTTGTTGGCTTTTTAACTATTGCACTTATAAAATTCGTGTGGCCATACTGTTGTACTTATTTGTTGTTGGCCGAGGGAAAAAGTTGGATATCTCCCGAGAGACGCTATGTGTGCGCCATCGAGAAAGCTCTCGTGGGGAAGACTGTGAGTCTAAGGCACAACGAATGTGGTGCTTGCATAAGTTCTATGAGGTCGGGCCAAAGTGACATGGTTAGGGACCTCCCGAGAGGCGCTATGCGTGCGCCATTAAGAAAGCTCTCGTTATAGGAGGCTGACGTGTTCACGAGCCACTTCGGAGTAGTTCTCCTTGTCTTCTCATACATTTTATACCTGATCATGCATCGATATAAACTGTTTTTGGAGTTTCTCACTAGAAGATTCATCTTCTAATTGGACTATGTCCCTGGAATATTCAAACGTTCTAGATTTGACGAGCGGTTCTAAGGGAAAGGAGGTAGCTGAAGAATAAGTTTAATTTACTATCTATAACATGTTTAGCATATTTTTGTTTATGTGCGAACTTATGTAATTTTGGATATGTTTAAGATATTCAGTTATCATTTGCTAGAGATGATGTACATTAATACATTTTATAGACCTCTTAAACAATTTTATGATAAATAAAGTATTATGGTTCTGAACCATATCAGGTTCGATCTAGCTTCCGCATTTGAAATTTTAACGCCTGTCTTAGCTATTCGATTATTGGGTTTGTTAAGCTAAGAAGGTGAAAATTAGGGTTTTTGAGATATTGTGTGATGTATGACAACTATTATGATGTGATAAAATTTTTATATTCCCAAAATCCTAAGTTATAACACGTTCAAGAAATTTGGGGTATTACAGTTGGTATCAAAGCGAACCTAAGGAAAAGTTCGCATGTGGCTAGATGAGCAAAGCCACCATAAGTTTTGGGAATTAGGTTAGGATTTTTGAAATATTTAGTGGCAAACTCTTGTTGCTTATTCAAATTGAATTATGCCATGCCGTGATGATTTAATAGATCGCCCTGTCTTCTTGCCAGATGCTGAATCAAGAAGGAACAGGGGCAAGAGAGGCAATGGCGAAGAAAGCAACACCAACTCGCACCTAAGAGGTAGTGTGGAAGGTCAAAGAGATGCACGAGCCGACCTTGGTGAAGGCCGAATTGATAGGATCGAGAGAATCTTAGAAGGCATGGCTGGGCGAATTTTGGAGTTGTAGCCAGAGCAAGGAAGAGTAGATTCATTGGAGAGGTATCTACGACAAAACCTGCCAGTGTTTCGAGGAAAATCGGCAGATGACCCTACAATCAATGAATACTGGTTAGACCAGACCGAGACGATCCTACAAAGATTGAGAATCCTGAATGAGGACAAGGTCAAGTGTGCGACCTATATGCTGGAAGAGGAAGCGGCTCAATGGTGGAGGTCTATGCAACGAGCGATCCTGTAATACCCTTGATAAGTCATTCTAAAATTATCGATTAAGGGAAAAATGGTATATGGAAATTATCAAAATTTCCCTTCAACCAAAGAGAAGGCACATAATATATATGATGCCTTAGGAGGGGCAAAACAGTAATTTGGAGTTCCGTCCCATAAAAAGATAAATTATTTTGGAGAAATTATTTATATTGGAGAATTGATTTTGGAGAATTTAATTCTTGTTCAAGTGTATGGATAATTAGGAAATTAAAATGGAAGCCAAGTATGGTTAGATTTGTGACACTTGGCAAAATCTCATGGAATGAGATTTAATTAAATTTGGAGAATAAAGATTTATTTAATTAAGAGAAATTGGTGACACATGGCATGATCTTAGGAATCAAGAGATGTGTTTAAAATTAATGCAAAAAGAAAAGAAATTAGTCTCTCAAGCATTAAATGAGAGCTATGATGGAGGGAATTAAAAGAAAATCCATATTAAAAAGAAATTAGTCATGCATTTATGTGGGAAAAAGGTGAATTTAAATAAATGCTAAAGTAAATGGATTATGTCTTTCAAGAGCATTTAAATTTAAATCAAAAAGAAAATATTTTAGTCTCCAATAAATGCTTGAAAATTTGTGTATTTAAATTAAATGGAGAAAAATTGAGAAATTAGTCAATCTTGAAATTAGTCATTGTTTATTTATTTGGAAAATAGGAGAATTATGGGAATTTGGGATTGATCCAAGGGATGAAAATTAGTCTCCAAAGAAAGAT
Source organism: Diospyros kaki (assembly GCA_036245055.1). NCBI lineage: Eukaryota > Viridiplantae > Streptophyta > Magnoliopsida > Ericales > Ebenaceae > Diospyros > Diospyros kaki. Next base: position 12,155,259 of record BSEG01000011.1, on the reverse strand, counting down.
CAATGGATGAGATTCAATGAGACAAAGCCTTTTGGATTTGTGTTTTCTTTGAGTCTAGAGAAGGGTTCTCCAAAAAAATCAATGGCTAGGATTAAATTTGGGAGAAGCACAAGGATTGTGCTAGTGTTTAAAGGTGGAGATTGAGTCTCTTGAATTAAGAAGAAATCAATGGCTAGGATGTAATCTTGAGATTTGGCATGGATTGAGAAGAAAATCTCTATAAATAGGGAGTTGGGAAATTAGTTCAAGGTTTCCCCACATGTGAAGAGAAACAAAGCAAGAATAACTAAGATTAAGAGAAGGAAGGAGAAAGGCTAGCAAGAGGTAAGCCTTATTTCCCGCTCTTGAAATAGTTTTTAATGTTTGTGTATAAGAGCTAAGGTTGTATTTTCTTTCTTTAAGGTGATTTAAAGTCAAAGAGAGAGTCTTGGCTTGTGGAAGTGTTGAAGCTTCAAAGATAAAAGGTAAGGGATAACCCCAAGTGGTGGGGTTTTGCTTGCATTTGTACATGTTTTGAATGAGTTGCATATAATGGTCTTATTGCATGTTTTGTGTTCTAGTGGACCTATGGCCATAAGGAGGACTAGTGATGAGAGAGGGGTTGTTGGTGCCTTAACCTAAGTGGTTATGAGGGCATGGAGGACTACCCTTAATGTGCATTGCATTTGCATTACATGTTTATATTCTCATGTTACATTTACATTTGCATAGCACCCTTACTGAGCTTTGGCTCATAAGGTCCTTTGACCTCTATGTAGGTGGAGTAGCATTTAAAGGAAAAGAGTTTTGCAAGGTTGAAGGTAATGAAGCAAGGGAGAAATGCATGTGAAGTATATGTATTTTGTGGGTTTAGTGGTTAATGTTGTATTTATTTGTTAAATATGTAATGAATGCTTAATGTGGATGAAAAGTGGCAAACTTGAATGTTTTGGAAGCCATTTGTAGTGTAAAAGCATTCTGGAAATTTTGAGTTTAAAAGAAAAAAATATATATTTTTTTTAAAAAAAAAAAGTTTGTGGCAGTGTGCTGGCCCAGGGGGCGTGCCTGGGTGCGCCTAGGCGCGGCCGGGCGCGGCCACGCACCAGCATGCGCGCGCGCAGGGCATGCGGCCAGTGCGCGCACGGCCTGCGCTGGGGGGGGTGCGGCTGGCTGCCGCACGCCCCCTGCTGCTGTTTGGATTTTATTTTTATTTTATTTTTATTTTCTGTTTATTTAAATATATTATGTTATTTTGGAAATTCTGAAATAATTTATGTTTAAATAAATAAATAAAAGAGTATTTTAGCCTACAAATTAATTATTAAATTAATATAAATTTGAGGCAATTGTGGGAAAATTTTCTATATTTTGGGAAATTAAATAATGGAGTATTTTCCTTAAATATGAAATTGGATAAGGATTCCTTGAGGTTTGTATTTCAAAAATTAATTTCCTAATGGTTGGAAAATTATGGTATTTTGAAATAATTAAATGGGAAAAATCAATGGAGATTTAGTGAGGAAAATTTATTAAATTTTTCCAAAGAAATATTAATCCAAATATTTTCCAAAGGAAGTGGAAGTGAGATAAATAGGTTAATGGTTGGGGCAAAGAAAAGAAAAATTATTTTCTCATGATTAAGGCCTTATGCCATGATTTATTTGAAGGTAGTGAGTTAGTTTATTTCTTTAGATCCTGAGAAGTCATCCTTAGCTCTTCATTAAGAGCGTGAGAATGGGTGACACTTCTCGAGGTTTCGGGTTTTATTTTTGTGGGGTTGTTTCGTTATTTCCCGAATCCTCATGTGGAGCGAAGAGAGGGCAAGGCCTAGTTCCCACCTAGGTCGTTTCTCCTCGAAACGTAGTCGTCTCTTCATCTTTGCCCTAGCGTGAGAATAATAAGCTGATTATTCATGAGTAACACCCGTAGGTGGGAGCGGGGCGTTACAGTTTGGTATCAGAGCATGGTTAGAGCATCAAGTGGAAGATGCTTGGAGTAATGTGGTTGAAGGTTGATCGGAAGGCCTTGAAAGTAGGACCGCAAGTGACCGAGGACCTGAATGTGGAAATTCGGGGGTTCATGAGGCATTCTAAGGATAAGAGTTCCTGGTGAATGAAGTATTGAGGCTCATGTGTGGACACGAAGCCAAATCATGATAAGAGCCATAAAAAGGGCCTGGAAGGCTCGAGGTATAGCTAATTCAAGAAGGGATTAGTAGAGTAACCCTATGTTAGGAAGATGTTCAAGCCTGTATGAAGGAATGGAGTGGTTCTTGTAGAGATGGTGTGCTAAGGGTTGTGTGCTTGAACTAGGGTGAGCTAAGGTTGAAATTAGCTCGAAGCCCAAAGAAAGAAGTCGTCAACAGGTGGTGTGACGAGCTCCAGGAATGGAGTAAGCTAAAGTTTCTTGTAGAAAGGCTCCAGGTGGAGCGAGCATGTGAAGCATATGCCAGTCATAGCTAGGGTAGGTATGACGTAGGTAGCTTGCAGAGAGACTCCGAGGAGAGTCGGTTGTGAATTATGCATAAGGGATGCATATGGTGCCATGTGATTGTATTACTATGTGGAGGCGGCCTTGCAAGTTGGTAAATGTGTTTGATAATGATTTTATGTTGCATTTGTATGTAGTGGTTATCTTATGTGATGCAAGATCTAGTGGTTAATTTGCGTGATGCAAGACCTAGTGGACCTATGGCCATATGGAGGACTAGTATGGTGGGGGATGATAGGTTGATGCCTCAAACCTTAGTGGGTTGGGAGGATAAGTGGGCCTAGCCTCATTTGCATGCATTGGGCATACATAATCATCTTTATATTCATATTTGCATGCATTGCACCCTTACTGAGTCTTTATGACTCATGAGGTTTTACCTCACGTGTAGATGTTGCAAGTCCAGAGGCAAGCAGGGATGGCGCCGGGAGACTATTGTGGCAATTAACCTTGTTGCCTGAGATGTGTTGTTGTGTATTCTCTTGTAACTTTTTATACGTATTCATGTAATTGAGTGTAAGTGATATTGAGCACTAAGTGTATTTAATTGTTGTAATCATCATGGTATGATAAATGATTGTGAGATTGTTCTTTGGATATGGCTCAGTTGGCCAAGATGAGTTTCGGACCAAGTAAAGATCAACAAGGTACGTTCTCATAAATCCCCAATACTTAGCGAAGTGTTTGTATGCTAGCTTTGTGCCTGGGTCACCTCTGGCTTGCTTTGGGGCCAGCTGAAGAGAGGTGAAGCCCACTCGGGTTTCGGGTGTCGATCCGTTGTGTTTTTTGATTGAGTGTGGACCGATTCCCGAGTGGAGCGAAGGGAAGGACGAAGCCTAGTTCCCACCTAGGGCGTTTCCTGTTGAAACATAGTCCAACCCTTCAGTCGTGGTTTGTTGGGTGAGTAATCAGGTTGATTATTTACTGGTGATGCCCGTAAGTGGGAGCGGGTCGTTACAGTTTGGTATCAGAGCATGACTAGCTATATGAGTGGAAAAGGCTAGCATGCTTGGGTGTTAAGTATGGTCGGTTAAGTAATTGATGTGAAGTGATTGCCAGAATTTTGAGTCAAGGATGTCTGTGATGGATTGAATGTAAGTCGAAATGTCTTAACTGCTGAGTTGGGGTTGAGAATAATTGATGTGAAATTTTGAGATTTCGATGTGAGATTAATCCGATAACCTTGAAAGTTGGACAGGTGGTCTAAGGACCCTAAAGGATCGGGCGTTGAGGCCTATGATGACTTTGCGGGTATGCTTGGATTTTCCTGTTCTAGGGATAAGAAAATATCTTGGATTGAGATGATTTACCCGTAAAAGGTATATAAGTCGTGAAAAAGGAACCGAAAACCCAAGTGTGGGTGTCGGTGTCAGGAAAACCAGAATAATGGGATTTGGGTGTATGGTGTGTTTTAAGGATGAGGACTCCTTGAGATTGAAGTGTTGAGGCTCGTGTGGGGACGCGAAGCCGAAGCACGCCTAGTCCGAGAGGAGATTAATGGAGCATCCCTATGTCAGGAATTTGCCGAGCATGTTCAAGGGAATAGAGTTGTCCCTTGGAAGTGGTGTAGTAAGGCTTTCCCGCTTGAGATAGAGTGAGCTAAAGTGGGAGTTAGCTCAGGGCTCAGGGAATGAGTCGTCAGCGGGCTAGGTGGTGAGCCCTAGTAAGGGGGTAAGGTTAATGGCAGTAAGGCTCTATGGGGAGCATGCGTATAATGCATCGGTATGTCATGGCCAGAGAAGGCATGACGTAAGCAGAATCCGGAAGGACTCTAAAGGGAGTCGGGATGCAAGATGTATGTGATGCGATGTGATCATATTGTCATGAAGATCCCAGAGGGGATGTGCCTAGGGTATGAGTGGACCCTAGTTAGTTTCATGATAAGACGAGGTCTAACCTTGGGAATGATAAGTGTGGCAAGTGGACCCTAGCGAGTGTTTGTGTGAGATGAAAATCCCAAGTGAGTCGAGCTGGAATCCAGGGGAATCCAGATTTGGGATAAAGGAGTTGGGCATGCATAGATATGCGCATGGGAGCCATGGGATTAGAAGTCTTAATTGTGAAAGGCCAAGTGACCATTCATGTGATAGATGGATGAGGGGCCAATCCAAACTCTCATTGATGCCTGGGGTCGAGATGACGCCTAAGGTTACGAGACCCTTAATGGGAGACGCGGAGGTCACCCAACGAAGGATATGAACGATGTGTGGGCCGAGGATGGTGAATTGTGGCAACAGGACATCCGTGGGCTATGTGTGCACAAGAAATGCCAACTTTGGATGCCGAGTGGGTAGGGGCATGGTGAGTAATGTGGAGGCCCCGATTGTATATTTCAAATCATGGAAGCTCGAGCGAGGCATACGGAAAGGCCAGGCCGGGCGTAGTGACTGAATGCATTCATGAGTGTGCAAGGAGAGATGAGATGTCTCAATTTACCTAGAAGGTAATGGTTGGCGCTCCATGGTTATGGGTGCCAGAGCCTGAGATGGGCTCAGCATGTCGATTGTGGATTGAGAGATCTATGATAATCAAGCTCTAGGATGAGCTGGGTGGCGAATGAATCATGATGGAAGGGGACCCATTGTCGTGAAAAGTTGGAGCTTTCAAACGTTGAGTGAGAGCCGTGAGGTATGATATAATGGGGTAAGATCATGAGGCCTCAAATGTGAAATGGTTTGAGAGTCTTGAAGCGGTAAGAGATGTGAGTCATGAGGAGCGAGGTTTATGGTTTGAGCTTAGGGTTATCAAGGCAAGGATAACCAAGTAAGATGGCTTTGGTAAGATGGTGGTGGAACCATCGGGGTTGGAAAGGCTTTAAGTAGCTTTGATGTGATGGGTGTAAGGCTCGTCATGATGGATCTGATGCTATGGACCGTGTGGCAGAGGACTAATGAGTTAGCTCGCGTTGAGGGCAAGTGGCCCATGGGCCTGAGCAATTTAGTGAACTGCAGGTGATGGTCACATGCCGAAGATCTGGAACAACACCTTAAGAGAGATTTGGATAGGTGAAATCGATAGTCTCCCATAAGAGATAGGACATCTAGAGTAATCCTATGGAGGAATTGCTGAATGCGGTAATGTTCTGATAGACTAGAAGCCGAGTAGGAAGCTTGGTGGGGGTGATGCTATGGGTGCGACTCAAGTCAGTGTGGGACCTGAGCCATGCTGTAGGAAACAGTTGTTGGGCCAGTGTAAGGGAGCAACACGGTACTGATGATTAAGTGTTGACTCTCTGAAGCACAGGGCAACACGATGGGGAATCAGTGTTGGGCCAGTGTATGGGAGTGACATGATAGTGATGACTAGGTGTTGCCTCGCTTAAAGCACAGGGCAACACAGTGAATATGCAGATGGTCAGGGGCTGAAGATCTGTGAGATGCATGATAGGGGTGGCGAAAGCTGTGGTCAGTTATGCAACTCAGCTGCGAGTAATAAGCGGTGTGGAGGCAGTTTAACGAATGTAAGGCATTGTAGTGTCTCGAGATGTTTGAGAAAGAAACCCATGGAAAAGAAACGGGTCTAGTGTGGGAATAATGCTACGGTTGATGCCTATGGGTGACGGGTCTAATGCTAGGGACCACTGATACAGAAGGTTAGTTCACGGGAGGGACTGCAGCCCTCTATGTGGAGTAACCCGTCTGTAGTGGAGACGATTAGACGCCGAAGACCTGGGGTATGCTGTAGGTTATGCCTGAGCCAGACCTAAATTTTCGTAAGGGTTGAAGTTTGGTGGTAGTGTTTTGGTGTCAAAGCAGCAAGAAGGTTTGTGAATCGATTGGGTGATATCTTGTGGTGTGATAACAAGAGGTGTGGCGATGCTCCTTGCTAAAGGATGCTAAAATAGTTGTGGTTAAATTTGATCGAAGTGATCTAGTAAATTGGGATGATGAACCCAGTGTGATCTTGCAGTAATGCGTGAAGAGGGGATTGATTGGTAGAGTTGATAAATGGCTCGAGAATGATACCTAAGTACCGTGGAGGGCAAGACTTACGAAATGGAAGCCAACCATGAGATGAGAATATTGAAGTGCGTGAAGGCTTCGAGTAAGGGGATCTCTAATCTTGGGATGTGAGTTGTGGCAGGCTGAACGCGTGGCTAAGGCATGGTTTAAAATCTGTGAAGGCTCGCAAGTGCACAGTCTAGTGTTAGTCCTGATGTGTCGATGCGAAAATGAGGAAGCATCCTCATGAAGCACTGGATGGATTTTCAGTTGTTGACACATGATCAATTGCCAGGTGGTAGCACTTGATGGCAATAATGGAGCGTGAGGCTCGAGGACTGTGAGGTAAAGTCTTGTGGGTTGCCGTGTATGCAATATAAAGGTTCAGCGGGTCCTGGTGGTTAGACCAGACAAATTGTGAGAAAGAGATCCAAAGTGATAAAAGATGGTTGGTTAGGGCGGTATTGTGCCGCTTGAAAGAGTGTTACTCCGTAGCAAGGGATGTAAATTGTAGTGTTGAAATGTGGTCAGGGTAGAACTTGAGATGTTCTCCCAAGAAAAGTTGCGCAAGAGGCAACAGTGTGGGATAAACTTCCTAAGGCACTACAACTTTATCAGGAGAGAGATCACCCAGGGAAAAACCAGCATGAAGACGAGCGCCTGAGTAGGAAGGTGAGTCCTACGGCATCAAGTGGAAGTGTGAATTCCACATGAGTGGCATGGGTGATTTCCAGTGGATGGAACTTAAATCGAAGCGGTAGTCGATGATTTCAAGAGTAGTGCCTAGAGTCGGGTTGTGTTGGTTGTGAGCCGAGTGATCCGGCTAGAGGTAATCAAGTCGGATAGATGGAAGATGAAGGTGAATTTAAGATGTCGCCAATGGGAGTAGAAAGATCGAAGGAAGAGCTTATGGGACGAGATTGGTTTCCAGGAGTGGTGTTGAGGTGATGAAATCACCTAAGGGCTGGGAGTGATACAGCTGGAAGGATACCCCACTATGTGGGCAATTGAGGAGAATTAACCTCGTGTCTAAGGTTAATGGTTGTGAAAGGAAATCGGCTAGTGAAGTTGTTGTATTGTTAGCACCCAAGTGGTCGCTCACCAAGTGGTGTGAGCTGGTTGTGGCAAAGTGTATAAGAAATTCGGGAGAAGCCAGAGTCTCTCAGGGATTTAGCGAGCTGTTATAAGTATAGAAAGTGATGTGAAGAAGTCGGCCTAAGAGTGGGGTCGTGCTGGTTACGATGACCAGTAAGATTCAAGGAGCAGCGAGTCTTTTGAGATGAGATGGTGATGTCATTGTTGCTGTCGGGAAAAAGATGTTGACAGGAAGGTCAAAGGTAACCATTGTGCATGGTAAGACCTCGAAGCCGGGTATGAATGGCCATAAAGGCTGGTGCCTGTGAAATTTGAGATGCAATGACCATGGAGGGAAATTCGTTGCTGTCATGGTATTGTCCTAGCTGAGGAGAACAAAGGGAACCATTATGCATGGTTTAAATCAGGTGTTTATTGTGGATTGAGAATGAACCTGATTTAGGAAGGCTGAAGGTTTCGTGCCTCTAAAGTAAGAGGCTCTATCGAGAAATGGCAAAATTTGAAAGGTCCCAATGAAATTGTAGCTGGGCGAGTGAATTTGGCTAAGAAGGCCGCTACAAGAGTGGGGGTGTAACCATGTTAGCTTATTCTGGTGTGGACCAAAGGCACGAGTCATCCTACAAGTGCGATGCAATAAGTGATTGTGCAGATGATAATAAGCCAATCACTTGTGCCACGCACCGTGGGTGATGACGAGGGTTGATTAAAGGTTCCACGACCTTAAGCGCAATGGTAGGATCCTTGACTCACGGTAGGGTAAATAGCCAAGGTAAGGCCTAGCATGGGGAGATAATTGTAAAAGCTGTAATGAGATGAAGAATTGAAAAGGGGTTGCTCAGTGAAGAGTTCCCTTGTATAGGTAAGAGACCCCTACTAGCGTGTGATATCGGCTAGTAAGTATCGTTGTGTGCTTAATGCGAAGATCTCCTAGTTGGGAGAAGGTTGTGGCCCGAGCATGGTTAAGCTCGAGGTGAGATTGTAATGGTGCGTGCATCGCCAAGCTCGAGTTAGACTCGGGTAATGCATGTATGGTTGAAATGTGTAATTACCTGGCATGGTGTTAAGTAGGGCGATTTTGCGTAATCGTATCGATAAATGAGGGTCGGCTGGTCAAGGTAGAGGACCATGTATGAAATGGTCGAAGTTGGCAAGGTGGGCCAAATGGGTGCTTCCCAGGTAGTGCTAGCATGGTAAGTTGATCGGTAATGAGAGGTTTCCATGAGGATCAACTCAAGCTATGCAGGCGTGTGATTTATGGCGGTATGCCATGGTGAATGGGTGTCAGAGTGTCTTGTGGGCACTAAAAGAAACATTGCGGTGGATGATCAGTGCTAAGACGTTGCTAGTTGGACCAGCGTAAAATCGTGGCCATGTGTGATTGGCAGTGGGAAACGTTGCCGTGTGGGATCGGCGTAAAATCGTGGTAGACTGATCAACGATGCAATGTTAGTGAGAGTTTGTTTGATCAATGGAAAATGGGAAGTGGACAGCAAAGTGATGCTTCGAGGTAGAGAAAAATCCATCTATAGATGGACAGCATTGTAGTGAGCATGACCAGCGACCAGTGGTACGATTTGGCTAGAGGCCAAGGTGGTATTCGGTTGGTGAATATCCTTGAGAGGCAGAGGACCAAATGCCTAAGTGAAGCCTTGAGGTTGGAATAACTCGAGGTTAAAGTGGAGAAATGATTCGGCTACGGGATTCTCGAGCAGGGGATTCGGAGAGTAGCCTGAGAATGTGATTGTCTTGGGCAGGAAAATATGGTAAAGTGAATTTCGAGGACGAAATTCTTTAAGGGGGGTGGAATGTAATACCCGGTATTACATGGTATTAAAAATAAATAAATTTTGATTATTTTGGCAGGACCTCGGGTGGTCCGGGAAGCCCAAGAATCAATTTCGAGTAATTAATTAATGAAATTGGCCGAATTGGCGGCAGGGAGTGCCCCGGGACTTGGATGTCCATGGGAAAAGATGAGAGATTGATGAGCGTCTCGAGGTGAGATTTATGACACTGGAAGCGGTCCGACCGGGAATAATTTTTGGAATAATTTTGCATAAGCCCGAATGGGTGCCAATATCGAATGGTCGTAGGAGACCTCCGGGAAGCTGAGGGGACCCTATGGGTGGTCCGATTTGGCGAATAAGGCAACCCTTAAGCGTTTTCGGATCGAATAAAGGTCCCGTGCAGGCACAGGGACGAAATCAGTATTTTTGAGTAAATGCCGGTCACTAATTTTCGAGGAAGTCGAGTTGGGAGTGGCTTGATGATAATTAATTTAAGCCTTGGAGGGTCTAAGTGATATTATTAAAATCCCAAGTGTAATTAAATTTCCTTAACTATAATTATGGAAAAATTGGAGGGATTTAACAGTAATTTATGTGCATATATATATATATATATATATATGTATGCGCTTGCGTGAGTGCTGGTGAAGATTTCAAAATTCAAAATCAAACCAGAGAGGGAGATTGAGAGAGCAAGGCCGAGAGAGAGCTCATGAGAGAGCTGCGGCCGAGCTTGAGAGAGATTGAGAGAGAGATCGCGAGTGAGAGCTTGCGAGAGAGAGATGCTGGCCGGATGTGCTAACCGAAGGCAGCAACCATGGCTGTCGTTTGATGGCCAAAACAGAGAATGGGAAAGAAAGAGAGGGAGCCTGGCCGAAGATCGCGAGAAGCCGAGAGAGAGAGCTTGCGGGAGAGAGTGAGAGAGAGATCAAGAGATGGAGAGATGGCCAACTAAGAGGCTGCGTGATGCAGCGACGGCCATGGAAGCAACAACGGCAGCGAGCAGAGGCGGCCATGGCGAATGTGGCTTCTGTCAATGCTCCGAACAGCAAGGAAGAAGGCAGGCGGTGGTCGCGGTGACCCGGAGGCGAAGCTCGCAACCAGAAACGGCTGCGCGCAATGGCGGCTTGAAGCGGTTGGTTCGGCTATGGCGATGGCTGGTGCGAGCAGGGAGTCGCGGGCTGCGGTGGTTGAGGCCGATGACCGGTAGGTGCGCGCGGCGTGAAGCGGTTGGCGGAGCTGCGGGTGGCGGCCGGAGAGGCCAGCGACGGTGGTGGCCAGCGCGCAGGTGCTGTCCGCGCAAGCTCGATGATGAAGAAGAAGAAGGAGCTGCGCGGGAAAGGGAGAAGGAAGAAGACAGTGAACAGGAGCCAGCGCGCGCAGGAAGGAAAAAAAAATAGAAGGAAGAAAGAAAAAAATAAAAAGAAAAAGAAAAAAAAAAGAAGAAGAAAAAGAAAAATATGAAAAAATAGGAAAAATTCCAGAAAAATTCTAGAAATTATTTAAGGACACGAGGAGTGTGTCGGAAGCTTGAAAACGAGATTTTGGGTGCAAATGGTAGCTTGGGAGTCAACGCTGATGTGGGCGTTGGTCCGATTTTCTTCTCCAGATTGATTGAGATAAATGAGTTAATTTCTTTGAATTAATTTATTTAGAGAGTTAGTAATTATTTGTTGGATTAAACCTTGTGTTAAGGGTTATTTGAAATTTAGTTGAGGGATGATTTTGGCGAAGTTGAGGACATTGGGTTAATGTCGAATGTTAATTTAGTTGGGTTTTTATGTGTTTGCCTCTAGGTTCGATCGGGAAGGCCATGATCCTAGAGGAACTTGAGATTCAGGCTGGAATTCGGGCCGAGGCAAAGATGATGCTTCGAGCCAGGTAAGGGACGACCCCATGTGGAGGTTACCTTGCAAGTTGGTAAATGTGTTTGATAATGATTTTATGTTGCATTTGCATGTAATGGTTATCTTATGTGATGCAAGATCTAGTGGTTAATTTGCGTGATGCAAGACCTAGTGGACCTATGGCCATATGGAGGACTAGTGTGGTGGGGGATGATAGGTTGATGCCTCAAACCTTAGTGGGTTGTGAGGATAAGTGGGCCTAGCCTCATTTGCATGCATTGGGCATACATAATCATCTTTATATTCATATTTACATGCATTGCACCCTTACTGAGTCTTTATGACTCATGAGGTTTTACCTCACGTGTAGATGTTGCAAGTCCAGAGGCAAGCAGGGATGGCGCCGGGAGACTATTGTGGCAATTAACCTTGTTGCCTGAGATGTGTTGTTGTGTATTCTCTTGTAACTTTTTATACGTATTCATGTAATTGAGTGTAAGTGATATTGAGCACTAAGTGTATTTAATTGTTGTAATCATCATGGTATGATAAATGATTGTGAGATTGTTCTTTGGATATGGCTCAGTTGGCCAAGATGAGTTTCGGACCAAGTAAAGATCAACAAGGTACGTTCTCATAAATCCCCAATACTTAGCGAAGTGTTTGTATGCTAGCTTTGTGCCTGGGTCACCTCTGGCTTGCTATGGGGCCAGCTGAAGAGAGGTGAAGCCCACTCGGGTTTCGGGTGTCGATCCGTTGTGTTTTTTGATTGAGTGTGGACCGATTCCCGAGTGGAGCGAAGGGAAGGACGAAGCCTAGTTCCCACCTAGGGCGTTTCCTGTTGAAACATAGTCCAACTCTTCAGTCATGGTTTGTTGGGTGAGTAATCAGGTTGATTATTTACTGGTGATGCCCGTAAGTGGGAGCGGGTCGTTACACTTGGCTTGTGGAAGTGTTGAAGCTTCAAAGATAAAAGGTAAGGGATAACCCCAAGTGGTGGGGTTTTGCTTGCATTTGTACATGTTTTGAATGAGTTGCATATAATGGTCTTATTGCATGTTTTGTGTTCTAGTGGACCTATGGCCATAAGGAGGACTAGTGATGAGAGATGGGTTGTTGGTGCCTTAACCTAAGTGGTTATGAGGGCATGGAGGACTACCCTTAATGTGCATTGCATTTGCATTACATGTTTATATTCTCATGTTACATTTACATTTGCATAGCACCCTTACTGAGCTTTGGCTCTTAAGGTCCTTTGACCTCTATGTAGGTGGAGTAGCATTTAAAGGAAAAGAGTTTTGCAAGGTTGAAGGTAATGAAGCAAGGGAGAAATGCATGTGAAGTATATGTATTTTGTGGGTTTAGTGGTTAATGTTGTATTTATTTGTTAAATATGTAATGAATGCTTAATGTGGATGAAAAGTGGCAAACTTGAATGTTTTGGAAGCCATTTGTAGTGTAAAAGCATTCTGAAAATTTTGAGTTTAAAAGAAAAAAAATATATTTTTTTTAAAAAAAAAAGTTTGTGGCAGTGTGCTGGCCCAGGGGGCGTGCCTGGGTGCGCCTAGGAGCGGCCGGGCGCGGCCGCGCACCAACATGCGTGCGCGCGCGCGTGCAGGGCATGCGACCAGTGCGTGCGCGGCCCATGCGCGCGCGCGGCCTGCGCTGGGGGGGCGCGGCTGGCTGCCGCATGCCACCCCTGCTGCTGTTTGGATTTTATTTTTATTTTATTTTTATTTTCTGTTTATTTAAATATATTATGTTATTTTGGAAATTCTGAAATAATTTATGTTTAAATAAATAAATAAAAGAGTATTTTAGCCTACAAATTAATTATTAAATTAATATAAATTTGAGGCAATTGTGGGAAAATTTTCTATATTTTGAGAAATTAAATAATGGAGTATTTTCCTTAAATATGAAATTGGATGAGGATTCCTTGAGGTTTGTATTTCAAAAATTAATTTCCTAATGGTTGGAAAATTATGGTATTTTGAAATAATTAAATGGGAAAAATCAATGGAAATTTAGTGAGGAAAATTTATTAAATTTTTCCAAAGAAATATTAATCCAAATATTTCCCAAAGGAAGTGGAAGTGAGATAAATAGGTTAATGGTTGGGGCAAAGAAAAGAAAAATTATTTTCTCATGATTAAGGCCTTATGCCATGATTTATTTGAAGGTAGTGAGTTAGTTTATTTCTTTAGATCCTGGGAAGTCATCCTTAGCTCTTCATTAAGAGCGTGAGAAGGGGTGACACTTCTCGAGGTTTCGGGTTTTATTTTTGTGGAGTTGTTTCGTTATGTCCTGAATCCTCATGTGGAGCGAAGAGAGGGCAAGGCCTAGTTCCCACCTAGGTCGTTTCTCCTCGAAACGTAGCCGTCTCTTCATCTTTGCCCTAGCGTGAGAATAATAAGCTGATTATTCGTGAGTAACACCCGTAGGTGGGAGCGGGGCGTTACAGATACCTAACCAGACAGGATCACAAGGGTCGGCAACAGACGTAAAAGTGGGGGAGGCACCTCAGATGTCGTGGGAACGGTTTAAGGAACTGTTCAACGAGAAATTCTTTCCCACTTGCTGGAAATTGGCTAGAGCTCGAGAGTTTATGAACTTACGCCAAGGGCCAAATATGTTTGTAGCCCATTACGAGGCTGAATTTTTGCGGTTAATCAAGTATATGCCACTGTACGGGATTGACGATAGGGAAAAGGGATGAAAATTCCTACAAGGCTTGCGAATCGAATTTCAATAGCTGATGAGCCTGGTCCATGTGGAGTCTTATGTAGACATAGTTTTCAAAGCTATGACGACTGAGGAGAATATGATGCGGGTGGCAGAACTAAAGGCTACAACTGTTCAAACTGGAGGACAATAAGAGAAATCCCACTCGACTATGGGACCTCGAGATGGGAAGATTGTGAAAAAGGGCAAGGCGTTCTTTAAATGCAAGAAGAGGCACCCGGGCAAGAGGTACGATGGCCAAAGCATTATCTGTTACACCTTTGGATAGCTCGAGCATACTTCCAGAAATTGGTCAAAAGGAATGGTCCAAGAAGGTAAAGCTATAGCAGCAACACCAATGAGCATGATCTTCTACAATTGCAACCAGTACGGGTACAGATCGAGGAATTTCCCAAAGAAGAAAGAGCAGCCACTAAAGATTGAAGAGGGAAAAGGGACCAGACAGGGGCGAGTCTATAATTTGACCAAAGAAGACGTAGAAGCGAACCCTACAGTTATCTAAGGTACTCTCTTCATTTTGGATACTCCTTTGCATGCATTGATAGATCCAGGGTCTACCCATTCTTTTATATCGCATGCTTTGGCTGGGAGTTTGAGAGTAGAAACCGATTCTATGGGGTGTCTTATGGTGATTTCGACACCTATGGGTAAAAGTATGAAGTCCTCAAAAATGGTGAGGGGATGAGAAATTAGCTTGAGTAATGTTCGGTTCCAGGCTGATCTGATTCTGTTATAAGTATATGACTTTGACGTAATCTTAGGGATGGACTTCTTGTCTAAGTACAATGCCAATATAGACTGTCATAGGAAGATAATGACCATGAGAAAACCCGAGGGAGGATGGGTCAAATTTCGGGGACAAGGCGACCCAGAGGTCATAAAGATGATTTCAGCAATGAAGGCTGCAAAGCTGTTGAGCCGAGGAGCTCATGGATTCATAGCTTATGCTCAGTTAGAAGAAAGAGAGGTACCGAAACTCAATGAGGTGCGAGTAGTACGAGAATATGATGACGTGTTTCCAGAAGAATTGCCAGGACTACCTCCACCTCGGGAAATCGAGTTCTCAATTGAGTTAATGCCAGGAACCCATACACGCATAACTAGGAACACATACAAATACCTTAATACCGTAACTGGCAACAGAAGCACAACCACCAGTTCTAGGCATGCATAAAGATAACTGACGCAATAGGGTTACATAGGTTATACATGCAAACCAGTGCCAACAACCGAGAAGGTAACAACCATGGCACTACAAAAATAAAATACACTCCAAAACAGGATCTGATAGGATTGACCTGTACAACGACTACGTGTCAGGTCAAGTACCACTAGACTCGCCCTCGATCTTGGCCTTGCTTTTACCTGGAATGAAGATAAATAAGAGTGAGTCACAAGACTCAACAAGCTTATAAGAAAGGAAGGCTAACAAGAGTATGGAAATCTAAAAATACACCGCACCCCACGTGCAACATCCATACATACCATGTCCATGAACCGCATATCATATGCAAAAGGAAATAACTGCATAATATAAATATGCACATCTCTGACCTTGGGGCCCACAGAAGAAGCAATAGCACCCAAGTATCCATTACAAACCTATCACTACCCTAAAAAGGCAATACGGAGAAGATAACTCCAACATCGGGCTGGCGTTACCGTCACCCTGATAATAAATAATAACCCGGCATGCTTCACCTCGTCCGTTAACCTCGGCACGAATTACCATCCGAGAACAGCTATGACTCAAGAACAGCGCCAGGAACCATGCAATGTACATAGAAAATGCAGCGGTATATCGAGCATAAATGTGATACATAACCCCTATAAGCCATGCATCAAGTCTCGCTCGCCCACATAGGAAAGTACATACAATGCAGTGCTTGTGTCTAGCTATCCTAGATATGAAAACCAATCTAGCATGCCCGTGGACAAGCACACAATCATGTACCCCCAAATGTATTATCCCATGCCCCAACAAGTATTAAAATATTAAATACAGTGTAAACCCAATAATCTCTAACGTGGGACCCACAAGCTGAAACCTACCCCATATGTAGCCTTAGCTTTATTTCACAAAGGAATAGAAGAGGAAACTAACTCTCCATTGAAACAAGAACAAGACCCAATTTACTATTCAAGGCCAAGTTACTATTCACAGCCCAGTTACTATTAACGACCCAATTACTGTTCAAATCGAAACTTATCCTCACCGATAGTGGTTTTAACCATACAAGGACAAGAACAATTTAACAACATTTATTGAGAATTAAAAGAAGTAAAATATTAAACAAAATAATAACAGTTACTATTCATCATCTTCTTCAAATTGCCAACTGCAAGATTTTCTTCAAAATAATACACAACCTCTTCCATTTCCAAGCAACTGCCCAACCATTTAATCTCCATGTCTCAACAAAGCATAATCTCACAACCAAGAGTTCAAACCATACATAAAAAACTCATGGAATAAAACTTGCAGTAGCTTTAATGGAGGTGTATGTATATGTACGTGTATGTTAAATGGAGAGGAAGAAGCTAAAACTAACTTGAGAAAAAAAATAAGGAATGGATCTTGTAAGAAAAATGAGTTTGCAAGAGGAAAGAAGCTTGCAAAGGAGAAGAGAAGCTTGCCTGAAGATTGAAGAAGAAGACCCAAAAGCTGCTGCAACTCTTCTTCTTTTTCTGCTCACTGCCGAACGCTGGAGAAATTAATTCCCCCACTCTCACTCTCAATTTATATAGGCCAAAGACAAGAGGAAGTGAGATTGGACACATGCCATAATCTGCAAAATTTTTGGAAAGCAAATCGCCACTGTCGTCCATCGAAAGTAATTTGGAATGCAACATTTCGCTAGTTTTTGGACAACTTCGACACAGTTTTGTAATTTGGCTATAAGTCTCTCATACGAGATTCGATTTGGGTTACTCAAGATTTTATAGAACAAAAAGACAAAGATATACAACTTTCATGGTTTAAATTTTGAGCAATTCAGGCTGAATCATGGTCGAAAATGAGTTGCAAAGTGGAAATAGAATGCTAGAACGTAGCGTTTATGATTTTTTGGACAGCTCCAACACATCTTAGTAATTTGGCCATAACTCTCTCATATGAGATCATATTGGGGTGATTCAAGATTATATGGAAAGACAAGAGAAAGATATACAATGTTTATGTTTTGGGTTTTGAGAGATTCGAGCTGTATCATGGTAAAAATCGGGTTGTAATGCAAAAAATGCACACTAGAAATATGGGCAATCCGAATCACACACACCCAATTGGAATCACTCTCTCCCAATTCGGATCATACTCAAAAAAATCACCAAATCTCATCCCAATTAGCCTTGATTCAAATCATTTACTATGCCATCCAAATCATACACACAAAATTCAAACAAGCCATTTGAATCAACTACTGTAGGCTTCGAATCACCCTCACAAACACTTGGCTAAAATTTAATTTTGACTTTTTGCATTTGGATATTCCAAGCTTCTATTCAAATAGAAATTAAATTCATTCGGATACTCCAAACATATATGCAACACTTAATTAATAAACATAAAAAATAACATATTAAATATCAAGGCTAACCAATTCAACTGCAAAGCATGACACAACATTAATTAACTAAATTCGGGTCATTACAATTGAGATCCTTGATCTAAAGGGCCTCTTGAAAGAACTTGTTGATGAATGCCCGCAGTGGCTCGTGTTCGCCTTGCTTCAGGTTGATAAGACTAACAGACGTCTTGTGATGAGCTCGGCTAGTGGACAAATGAGTGAGGAAGTGAGTGGCTAGCTCGGAGAAGTCATGGATGGAGTTTGACTCCAAAGACGAGAACCACAACATGGCTGACTTCCTCAAGGTACTAGGAAAGGATCGGCACATGATTGGGTCCGAGCTTCCGCTTACCAGCATGGCGGTAGTGAATATGGTGAGATAGTCCTGAGGGTCGATGGTGCCGTCATAAGGTTCCAAAGTGTTGGGGAGGTGAAAGCTGTCGAGTAAAGGAAAGACCATGACGAACTTGAAAAAAGGGTGGTTGTGGGAGTACAAAGATGCGGAAGGTGGGGGAATAGGGGTGTGGGTGGCCTGGTGGTGTTGTTGATGACTACCTTGTGCATCATAATCAACCCACTCGTTGGGTTGGTCGTGCTGCTGGTTTTGGATCTACTCAATAACTTGGTGTTGGAGTAATTGGACCGTCTGGAGAAGGACTTCTATGACAATCAAATTTTGGGGGAGATAGTCTGCGTTGTTCAGTTCTTGGGAGGGAGCATTTCTGGTTCGAACCATGGTATGGAAATGGGGTTGGCTTGAAAGGCTCTAGTGAAATTATGGGGTAGGTAAATTTTACCCAGCCCCACGGTAGGTGCCAAATGTTCATTCCTGACAAAAAAAGAGAGTGATTGGAGCCGGGGTCGCAACGGCGAAGCTCGGGCTCCGACGATGGGTTCGTCCAGTGGCGGCTAGCACCTGCAAACACTCCGTTACTCGAGTGAGTAAGAGTAAGGAAATGGGCAGTGTATTAGTAGGTCAGAGGGCAGAACATACATTGGCTCTGAAAAGAGGCGGCTGATATAGGAGAAGGAGACGTCATCCTGCATGCATGCGTCGTGCGTTTGTAGGTGATGGAACTGACTATCCAGCACCGATGGAGGTTCCCAGGCAGTATTATGGTGGCGACAAGACCCTCATTAATGCGGTTGGGATCCACTATTAATAAGGATGGGATTTGAGGCAGCTGTGTGGATACCCAGTGGGGGTTTGCAATGATGCCACGGCAAGCTAGCACAGGGCTAAGATTGGGCCCAAACGGTCCAACGATGTTTTCTAGATTCTCAATGTGGTCCCTGTACGTTTTTCTTGCCATTGTTGGATGACTGTTGGATATAGAAAACTTTTGAGAACGTCTTCCAAGCACTGACCTTCGTAAGATATCGTAGGTAGGCTCTCAATGAGAGCACCAATGATGGATGCCTTAGTTCCCAAAAGGCTAATTTTGACCTAACTATCTCAGGATAGAAAGGGAGAAATCGAAAAGTGTAAAGACACTTTGGAAAATTCGCTTTCTATTTTCTTCAAAAGTCCCAAATAGAAGGCAGATCAAAGCCTTATATAGATGGTTGTCTCTGACCCTCTGGTTGTTCAGTACATTAATGCAATGCATGCATGCTTAATAGTCATGAATTTACATGAATGCTGGAATTAAAAGAGAATGCATAACTACTGAAATAAAAGACCAATTAAAGGAATAATTTATGAAAGCCAGATGAAGAGAATGCTTGATTGATGCTCAAAAATGCCAAAAAAATTGTTATATTTTTATTGCCTCTTAATTCATTTAATGAGCTAAAACATCAAAAATACTTGTTTGTAGGCCCAAAGGAAGAAAAAGAGTCAAAGGATGAAATGAACTATAACCAAGATGATCAAATAGATTCAAATGAGGATAAGGAGAAGAAGCCAAGAAATGAAGTAATTCGGATGTTAAGTATGATAGTTAATTCATTCGAATGAATTGAGAATGAAAGATATTCAAATGAAAATATCGTATGAAAATGTTGAAGACATATTCGGATGAAGGCTGAGTAATTTGAATGTACTGGAGAAGAATGAGAAGACATTCGAATGATTAGAAGAAACCTAAGAACAAAATCCAAAATTCATTCGAATGGATTTACTGTTGTATTCGAATGATCGAAGAAAAGAAGGAAGAAAATGCACAGTAAGTTGAAATTCATTCGAATGAAGAAGGAGACATTCGAATGACATTGATAAATTCAAAGAAATCAAAGAAGACATTCGAATGTGTCAACACACATTCGAATGAAAACCCGAAGACTCTCTAACATGTGCAAATGAACTCGGTGTCTCTAAGATAAATACAACCAACTTTTTGAGTAGCTTTTCACCACCAAGTGGTCTCCTCCTCCATGTGCAACAAGCTTAACAGGAGCCAGCATTCCTCAGAATCAGGAGAGTCCCCATCTACCTCTTGACCAGAATAAGGGGACAAGAGCATTTTTCACGTTCTTTACATTTTTTTCTGTTCTTTTCTTTCTGTTCTTTCATTCCAATAGTGTTGTTTCTTCTTTTTGTTCCATTAACACAGTGTTCTTCATTTCTGTTAGTTACATTCTGCAATTTCTTTCATGCTCGTTTACATTCTACAACTCTCATTGACTGTTCATTTACAATTCTGTATTTTTAATTTCTATATTAACATTCTAGCACTTTAATTCTTGTCTCTTTAATTTTTAGTTGGAGATGTGTGGCTAAGCTTAAACTTGGGCCAAGGCAAGGACTGTGTCTAGTGCTACTATCTGCCCTAGAGAGCCGAACTCCGATTGAATTAATAGAATGCTGATTTGAATTGAGAAATGTGTGTGTATTGAATCTTTGGGTTTTGATTGAATCATAAGCCTAACGTAGAGTCTCCATGCCATGTATGGAGGTTACCTAAACTGGAAATGCTTTCATACTCAAGTTGGAATGATTAATCTGCGACCCAATTTATGGTGGTTGCTTAATTTAAACTCTCTCATGCCATGTATGGAGAGTGCTTAACCTAGAACTATCATAATCTTGAATTGTGGTTAATTATCGGATCTCAAATGCGTGTTAATCTATATTTCAATTTATGATAGTTGCTTAATCCAGACTCTCTCATGTCATGTATGGAGAGTTCTTAACTTAGAACTATTATCATCTTGGCATATTGTTAACTACATAACCTCAATTTAAATCAGCCGATGTTAATATTTTGATATCTCTTTGGTAAGTCAGTGGGCTGATACAGAAATTTCCTTGTCCCAAGATTTGTCCATCCACAATCTCGCTTAGCTGAGTTTTTGCATTTAGACCATTTCAGAAAACTTTTATCAAAACCAAATGCTTTGTGATTTTTGTTTTCATCCATAAATAATCTCCCAGTGAATCGACCTGGACTTATCCGAAAAATTAAATTGTGCTATAGTGCACACTCGTACACTGGCAAGTATAAATGCCTTGTACCTACATGTTTGTTTCTTCTTTGTTTATTTTGTATGTGTTTGTTTGAAGTAAATACACAAGGTTAAGTGCAGCCAATGCTAACTTGGCTGTTGGTCTCTTGGCTTCTAGTCTTCACGAGTTGGGATGGCAGGCTCTCTAGATTGGGCCTGGTCTTATGGGCTTCATCTTGCTGGGCTGGGCTGGGCTGGCCTTCTGTTGCTGAACTGTGGGCTGAGATGAGAGCTAGGGCCTCAAATGGCCTGGTTGGCTGACTAATGTTGTAGGTGTGCGACAGACTATCACTCACTACGCCAATACTCAGGCTATTGTCCGAGCCTGATGCATCCCGAACCTCAAGGGCTGAGATTCATGATCCTAATAGTACACCTAAGCCAGGCTCTCATTCCTCTTGGGGGGGCTCCCATTATTGTCAAAATATAACAATGAATTAGTAATATGGAAAAGGTGATCTTGATTGTCTTGTGTGATGATGTTCAGGAGACCTAAGGGTTTTGCTATAATGATAAGGAGACTTGTGGGTCTTGTTGCAATGATCAGGTGCCTTGATGAATGGGTGGCTGCTAATGAACGAGTGCTCTTTAATAACTGAGAGGTCCTAGATGATCAAGAGGCCTATCAAGACGAACAACCCGTTAGAGGTGAGAGTAGAGGTCTTCACGCAAACCCTTCAATGCTTACGTTAATCTTTGAATGCTTGAGCTTAAGAATTGGAGTTAGAGTTGAAAAAATAAGCATACTTGAGAGAAGAGGCGGGGCCTCTTATTTATAGAGGAGGGAGAGGGGGACACGTGGTAACCATCCTAGGTTTCCTGGGTGGCATATTCCAGGTATATTCCTGACATATTGTTGGCATATTCGGTGAAATCTTAGAATATTCTTAGCATATTCAGTTTGAGGAACACCCCAGAAAGGTATGTCGGCTACAAGGGAGGCTCCTAGGGGCGAGTCGCCATCATAACCGTGTAGCCATTCAGGACCGATAAAAGTAAATCAATATCACTATGAGGCAAGCACCGTAGTTCAAAATTTGAACTTTACCTCGATCCCGGGGATTGGATCAATGTCAAAACCAAAACATTCACATACATAATAAAATAAATCTAACCATTTGATTTTTGAGTCTTTCGTGGATTTGAGCCATCCAAGTGTCCGACCTCTAAATTGTTATATGAGGCATGCCTTTAGCGAGGAGAGTAAAATGGGAGTACTAGCTCCTTCTCCTTTTCGTGGATTGCATATGGATAGAAAGAACCTCCCTGTTTTGAATCAATGTGGAAAGAAAAAATGGAGAGAGTGAATGGCAACTTTTTTCTCAGCTCTTGAGAAACAACAATACACAAAAATCACACATATTTTGGGTAACCCCTAAAGGGGTATTTATAGATGAGCAAGGCCTCCTAAGGTTTTCTAAACGCTAATGGATATGGGCTAACCCTTTACTAGTCCAATTAGTAATTAATTAAATAGTTTTATCCTAATCCAAGTAGAAATTTAATTAAATGACCCAAATCTAATAATAAGTTTAAATAAAATATTTGGTCCAAATACTCTATTTAGTCCAAATATATATATATTTATTTTATTTCTTATTTACTGCTCTATCAAATATAAAAAATTATTAAATTAGAAACTCTTTTCTAATTTAATCAATTGTCATTTTAGAAAACTATTTCCTTTATGACCACCCCTCATCAAATCAACATCATTACGTCTATTTGTTCTTTTTCTATGAGAACCTACAACGACGCAACTTCTTGCTAAAGTGTCCCACTTAACCATACGTCCGCTATCCTAGTTTAAGTCAGGGACCATATCTTTTGCGTATGACTCATTAGGCTTCCGAATATGTTGGCAATGTATCGATACTAAGACATAAGACAAGATTGGTCTCAACAAGGCATCATGCCTACCCAATTATTTAGAAGAATTCATAATCCCTAAATAACCTTTCACGAACATGGTTATCGTATAATTCGATCCTCTCGTCAATGTATCTTTTGTGATCTCAAGTTTGGCAATGTGTTGCTTGATTATGATCACATGAGTTTTCTTCGATCCTCCCGATATTCTTACTCAATAGAAAGTGATTCAATAAATCTTTATTGATCTCTTTCACCATGGCCATGGATTTAAAGTGAATATCCACTGAAAGCGCATTAGATACATCATCCTCTTTTAAGGGATAGACGAGTTCCATCTTGGTTTTGCACCCATCTACATATGCCTCATGATATCCCTAACGATCGCCCATATACAACCTTTGTCTACGTCCATCGTAACGTTGTCAAAGCATACCGGTCTTCTTATGAGATGACCGTGACAACCTTAGGTCCAAGGATTAGTTACACCCATCTCGTATGTGAATTCTATCAACATATAGCCAAAATGTATTCTCATGACAAGTCATGTCTAGTGACATGTTCTCCAACATTGGTCACCTACGTACTTGTTTAAGCATTCCCATGTGTTGTGCCATCAATTTTGAGGGAAAAATAAAAATGAAAATAATAAAATATATATATATATTATATATAATATAATGTATATTATATATATATAATGGCCAAGGGCTGGCCGCAAGGGCCAGCCCCACCAGTAAAAGACTCGTGGCAAGAGAGCCGCGAGTCTGGCCACAAGGGCCCACCTCGCGACACCAGCCGCGAGGAGTAGCCGCGAGAGAGAGGCTCGCAGCATGCAGCCGCGAGCCGCCTTGCGGCACTCAGCCACAAGGCCCCATTGCCTCGCGGCAACCCTTGCCGCAAGGCCCAGCTGCCTCGCGGCAACCCTTGCCGCGAGGCTCAGCTGCTCGTAGCTACATCGTAGCAACCCTCCCATTTTCTTTGGCTTTAACCCACTGAGAAAACGCCACGTGTCGGCACCAGACACCCTTGAGATCCATGCCTTATAAATACCCAGCTACAGGACATTAATGGGGACTTCCAACTTCGGTAAAACTTGTCACTTTGAATACACTTTTACTATTTTCGTGAATAGTCATTGGGATCCGAGACTGACTTTGGCATTGGAGGGTCTTCGCGGGAAAGATTCCTGCAAGCCCTCTAACACATTTTTTGAGCATCAACAAGGTCAAATCCTTGCGGCGGACCTAGCGGCGAAGGCGAAGCCTTGTGGCAAAGCTAATGGTGAAGCTTGTGGCAAAGCTAACGGCGAAACTTGTGGCTAAACCTTGTGGCGAAGCTTGTGGCAAAGCCTTGTGGCGAAGCTAGCGGCGAAGCTTGTGGCGAAACTTGTGGCAAAACCTTGTGGCGAAGCTAGCAGCGAAGCTTGTGGCAAAGCTAGTGGCGAAACCTTGTGGAGAGGCTAGTGGCGAAGCCTTGTGGCAAAGCTAGCGGCGAAAGCTTGTGGCAAAGGGCTAGCGGCAGAAGCTTGTGGCAAAGGCTAGCGGCGGAAGCTTGTGGCAAAGGCTAGCGGCGGAAGCTTGTGGCAAAGGGCTAGCGGCAGAAGCTTGTGGCAAAGGCTAGCGGCGGAAGCTTGTGGCAAAGGGCTAGCGGCAAAAGCTTGTGGCAAAGGCTAGCGGCAAAAGCTAGTGGCAAAGGCTCGTGGCAAAAGCTAGTGGCAAAGGCTAATGGAAAAGGCTTGTGGCAACGGCAAAGGCTTGTGGCAAAGGCTAGTGCCAAAAGCTAGCGGTGAAGACTTGAGACGAATTCTTGTAGCGAGCATCCTAACAGCAAACTCCCTCGTGGTAGCATCTCTAACGGCAACCTAACTTCACCCGACATCAAGCTCGAGTGGACCCCACACATCACAAATTTTAATTGTTGTATTTTGGCAACAACAATTTGGCGTCGTCTGTGAGAAACGCAACAAAAAGTCAATTTTAACATAAGATGCCGAGAGGGATAAGATCAGCTAGTTGGGCGAACTCGCCTGACCCCACCCAAAGGAGCGCTCGTACCAGAACGGGAGCCACGAAAGGCCATCATCAAGCGCACTCTACAGCGCCAGAATTTTCAGTAGAACACCCTAACAATGAAGCGCGTTCAGGGAACTTCCCAGTGCTCGAATGCAACCATACCACTGGACCGAGGGGCATGGAGCTTTCCGAGCAAAGAAAAGCACATGTGATTGGATTGAGGAGATATGCGACAAGGCAAGAGAAGCAAGTCCCACATGCAGCGCCTGCTAGTCAGGAACAACACTCCTTTGGACAGTCTTCAATTCCAAATGGAAACCTCGTAGGGACTTCAAGAATAGCTCCACCCACAGTCTTACTCTCAGATTATGAACTATTACGGAAGAATTTTGAGGAGCTGAAGCAACAAAATGATGAGCTCAGGATGAACAATGAAGAGAATATGAGGAGGCTACAGGGAGTCACTACATTGTTACGTGAGCTAATGCCGGACATTCACGTCCCCCACATGGGACAAATCGGTACGAGGAGGGAACATCAGAGATCCCAGGATAACCCTCCAAGGGACCCTCAATAAGGGATAAGAATCAAAACTCCAGGGCTGAATAGCTAAGTCCCAGAAGTAACAGACTCGAGAAGAAAAAATAACAGGAGGGCAAGAAGAGCTCCCACATATGGAAAGACAACAGAAAACACCTACTCGGGAGTCCCTTATGACCCATCTCCTTGCCAAAATGAAGCGAAACCAGAAACACTCAGCACGTCTGACATCAAACGCCTCATAGAAGAAGTGCTAGAACAGAAGCAGGTAATGATGGTGCCAAAGGTAACTCCTCTGAAAGGTTTTCCTCTATCCGATGAACTCCAAAAGCAACCAGTGCAACCAGGGTTTGAACTGCCACAGCTTTCGGTGTACTCAGGAAGGGAAGACCCCGAGAAGCACTTACAACGTTTTGTCGCAGTGGCTGTATTACATGGGTGGAATGAGGTCACCAGGTGCAGGGCCTTCCCACTCTCCCTGGTAGGACAAGCTCAGCAGTGGTTCACTAAAATACCAGCTGGACATATACGATCATTCGAGCAATTGAAGAAAGAATTCCTAAACGCATTCTCCATCTATCTCCCAAAAAAGAAGAGCGCAATATATCTAATGAGCTTGCAGCAGAAGCCGAACGAATCCCTAAAGCAATACATCGAGCGATTCAGAGCCAAGACGCAAGAAGTCAGGGATCTCCTAGCCGGATTGGCGATGTTAGCCCTACTAAACGGAACTACATGCACCCCGCTTAGAAGATCCTTAGCTTTCTCTGAGCCAAACTCTTTGACGGAGTTGTTCGACCGAGCAGAACAGTTTATCATCCAAATGGAAATTTTGGACGCAGGGGAAAGTAATGGAAGAGGGAGGGAAACTCAGCACGAAGTGCGAAGGACCCAACAGGTACTTACCGCCGACACGATAAAGCGAGGCGGTAGGGAAAGCTTGGAACACCGTGCACCGCAAGAAGTACTTCCCAACTTTAGCCCCAAGGGAACGGACCAGGTGCGAGACGCAGAGTCGAGCCTGTCATCTGAAGCGTTGCTCAACCTGGCTAAAGGCCAAAATTGTCCTTAATTTTCCATTGTAATAACGTCCACTGATAAATAAAAGAATATACCCCCTGTATTCCAGTGGAAGTAGGCAAAACTATAAGCCGAACCACGTAAAAATCTCCATGGGCCAGATTATTTGTATGTGTCATGCAGGTATGGCGGCTTAAGCACAGCTCGCTTCCAATAGGTCAAGTCGCCTAGCGGCAATCTAGTGCCAATGACCACAGGTTAGCCCGGGATCACCAGAACATCTGATGCCTATGCCCGCAGACTCACCCAGATCCCTCGTTTGAGTTCGGCGCTATGCTTTTTGGCTAGACCCAACTCCCTGGTCGATCCGGTGCCTAGGTCTCCCGGCAAACTCTGATGTCTGGTAGGAATCCCGTGTTGGACCACTGGCCAAACCCAGATTCCCTGAGGTAGATTGGCCCTAGGAAGGCAAAAAAAAAGCAAAATGATCACCTGATAGCTCAAGCACAAGATCACTCCCAAAGGTCAAGTCGCATAGTGGTAATCTGGTGCCGATGACCACGAGTTGGCCTGGGATCACTAGAGGATCCGATGCCTATGCCCGCAGACTCACCCGGATCCCTCGTTCGAGTTCGGTGCTATGCCGTTTTGGCTAGACCCGACTCCTTGGTTAATCTGGCGCCTAGGTCTCACGGCAAACTCGAATGCCTGGTAGGAATCCCATGCCAGCCTACTGGCCAAACCTAGTCCCCTGAGGTAGACTGGCCTAAGGAATGCATGAAAAGACAGCAACCCTATGACAACTCTGCCATGACCCCGCTTATCGAAATTGGGTCATTCAGTTGCAATCTGGTGCCTATGACCACAAGTTGGCCCGGGATTGCCAGAACATCTGATGCCTATGCCCGCAGACTCACCCGGACCCCTCTTTGGAGTTCGGTGCTATGCCTTTTTGGCTAGACCCGACTTCCTGGTTGATCCCCTGCCTAGGTCTCCGGGTAAACTCGGATGTCTGGTAGGAATCCCGTGCTGGACCAGTGGCTAAACCCAGATTCCCTGAAATGGGCTAACGCCGAAAAGACGGACATGGAGAGCACAATAGCCTGAGCATTATGATCCATCATAGGATCATCGGATGCCCCGGAGACTATGCCCGTAGGCTCGCTGGACCCCTTGACTGAGTCCGGTGCTATGCTCCAAGTTAGACCCGACTCCTTGGCTGATCTAGCGCCTAGGCCTCCCGGCAAGTTCGGACCCACGACGGGAACTCCTCAGTAGAGATTATCTCTCAAGGGCGTGGTTGCCCAAAAGATAATTTGGTACCTAAAGCCCTTGGCTAATGGGCTTCTCGGAACCTTTGATTGAGTTCCGGTGTTAGGCCCGGCTCTTTGATCAATATTCTATTCTTCAATTTTGTCTAAAGACAAAACAGAAGAGTGGGGGGCAATTGTTGTGATATCAATTTTGAGGGAAAAATAAAAATAAAAATAATAAAAAATATATATTATATATATTATATATATAATGGCCAAGGGCTGGCTGCAAGGGCCATCCCCACCAATAAAAGACTCGCGGCAAGAGAGCCGCGAGTCTGGCCACAAGGGCCCACCTCGAGGAACCATACCGCGAGGCGTAGCCGCGAGGCTCGTGGCCGCGTGGCCTGGGATAAGCGGCCTCACGGTTGTTAGCCGCGAGAGAGAGGCTTGCGGCATGCAGCCGCGAGCCGCCTTGCGGCACTCAGCCGCAAGGCCCCATTGCCTCGTGGCACTCTGCCGCGAGGCACAATTGCCTTGCGGCAGCATTTGCTACAAGGCTCAATTGCCTACGGCAAAATCTGTCGCCAGGCACAAGTTGCCTCGCGGTAGCCCTTGCTGCGAGGCCCAGCTACCTCGCGGCAACCCTTGCCGTGAGGCTCAGCTGCCCGTAGCTACATCGTAGCAACCCTCCCATTTTCTTTGGCTTTAACCCACTGAGAAAATGCCACGTGTCGGCACTAGACACCCTTGAGATCCGTGCCCATAAATACCCAACTACAGGAGATTAATGGGGATTTCCAACTTCGATAAAACTTGTCACTTTGAATACACTTTTACTATTTTCATGAATAGTCATTGGGATCCAAGACTGACTTTAGCATCAGAGGGTCTTCCCGAGAAAGATTCTCGCAAGCCCTCTAACACATTTTTTGAGCATCAACAGGGTCAAATCCTTGCAGCGGACCTAGCGGCGAAGGCGAAGCCTTGTGGCGAAGCTAGCGGCGAAACTTGTGGCCAAACCTTGTGGCGAAGCTAGTGGCGAAGCTTGTGGCAAAACCTTGTGGCAAAGCTAGTGGTGAAGCTTGCGGCAAAGCTAGTGGCGAAACTTATGGCGAAGCTAGCGACGAAGCTTGTGGCAAAACCTTGTGGCGAAGCTAGCAGCAAAGCTTGTGGCAAAGCTAGTGGCGAAACCTTGTGGCGAGGCTAGTGGCGAAGCCTTGTGGCAAAGCTAGCGGCGAAAGCTTGTGGCAAAGGGCTAGCGGCAGAAGCTTGTGGCAAAGGCTAGCGGCGGAAGCTTGTGGAAAAGGGCTAGCGGCAGAAGCTTGTGGCAAAGGTTAGCGGCGGAAGCTTGTGGCAAAGGGCTAGCGGCAAAAGCTTGTGGCAAAGGCTAGCGGCAAAAGCTAGTGGCAAAGGCTCGTGGCAAAAGCTAGTGGCAAAGGCTCGTGGCAAAGGCTAGTGGAAAAGGTTTGTGGCAACGGCAAAAGCTTGTGGCTAAAGCTAGTGGCGAAGACTTGAGACGAATTCTTGTGGCAAGCATCTTACAAGCAAACTCCCTCGTGGCAGCATCTCTAACGGCAACCTAACTTCACCCGACATCAAGCTCGAGTGGACCCCACACATCACAAATTTTAATTGTTGTATTTTGGGGTTATAATATAATTTTCCATAATATAATTGGGGTTATAATATAATTTTCCATAGTTATGAGATACTGAATCGACTACAGGGAATACCCTAGAGCTCAGATATCTGAGGAAAAAGACATGAGATTGATGAGCATTCTGAGATAAGATTTAAGGTATTAAAAGAAATCAGAATCAAGACTGTTTTTGGTACAACTATGATTCAAGTTGAAAACTCGAATCGTCATAGGAGACTTTTGAGAAGTCAACAGAACCCTAAGGGGCTTTGATTTTATGTAAGGATCAACCCTAAGGTGGTTTTGGCATTGGGACAAAATCGTCTTTATAGAGTAAGTTTCGAGTTATTAATTTTTCATTTTAAGTATCGTAATGCAAATTAATTCAATGGTTGAGGGTGTATTTATAATAAATTAATTACCCAAGTGAAATGGAGATGAAATATGGGGTTAAATATGGGGTTTAAATGTGTAATTTCCCATATATATTGATGTAGTATATATAATATGTAGATATATATACACATGTGTGCGTGATGGAGCCTCTATGAAGCTTCAAATGGCTCAGATTTGCTATAACTGGGAAAGCTAATTGCAGCAAGATTTGAGGAAGATTTGTAAGAAAATCTGGAGTAGATAATGTATAAGATTTGAGATAAGATTATGATGTATAATGTATATATATATATATGCATTTCGTGGAGCACAAGCAATAACTTGCCTATAAATTGATAGAGGCTTTAGGAGAAATGGGAGAAGAAAATGGGAACTCAAGGAGAGAAGTGTGAGAAGTGAGAGAGTGGGAGATTAAGGGGCTACCAACAATGGCTGCCAAAGGCGGTGGCCATAGTCGTAAGTAGCGATGGGCAGCAGCCGCGGTGGTGCAACGGCAACCAAGTTCAGCTGGTGAGAAGCGATGACAGCACTAGGGAGGTCGACGGTGGCTACGGTGGCAGCTAGCGAGGTCGGTGGTGGTTGGGCAATGCTGAGTGTGGTGGCAGGCATGGTTATTCTCGCATAGGAGGGGAGAAGTGTAACGCCCTGCTCCCACTTACGGGTGTTACTCATGAACAATTACCTGAATTGTCGGCCTGCCCGGTCTTTGATGAAGAGCGGACCATGTTTCAAGAAGAAACGCCCTAGGTGGGAACTAGGCTCGTCCTTTCCTTCCCTTAAACCCCAAGATTTACTAGCAGAATTGGGCTTTAAACCACACCGCATTTGGTTAAAAAGAAATCTTGCGAAGACGCCCAATCATTATTTTCTCATTTGAATTTAATTCTTTTCCGACCAAGAATTTTACCGGGCTCCAAAAATCACCATTTAAACCAATCCATTGATGGATCATCAATTTTAGAGGAAAACTCATCATTTTCAAATTTTCAAAATTTCGGCATTAATCTCCAAAATACTCGAAAAATCCCTTTATTTTGAAAATTCCTCTGGGGCCCAAATTCAATTAAGAAATGCCACAAAATTCCTTAATTTTCTAATTATTTAAAACAAATTGGCCGGTGGGGCCCGCTGGCTCGCGCAGGGCCCCGCTGGCCGCTGGCCGCACATGCCGCGCGCGGCCGCCAGTGCGCGCGGCCACCCGCGCGCAGCCTCACGCGAGCACGCCCGCGCGGCTGGCTGTGGGCGCGGCCCCTGGCTGCTCCTTCACTTCTATTCTTTTCTCTTTTTTTTTTTCTCTTCTTCTTGGGCCTCCTAACCCAAAATTTCCAGAAATTAAAATGAATAAATAAACTTCATTTTCCTTCAATTTTTAGCCTCTATTTCTCCAAAATCAAGGCTTAAACCATGCTCTTGATGTTTCCATAACATACATCAACCATCCACTAATTTGCAACAAAAGCTTACAAGAAAATATCCACCTTCTTCTTCTACAAGGCTTACACAATAAAGTGGAAAATATTACATCTAACCTCATTCATGGAGGTTCATACACATGAAACCAAAATGAAACATAATTTATTTTACATTTCAACCAAAATACATTGCCATTTCTCTCTCATTTCACCTTTCCCTTGAGGCTTTCAACACCTACAAAGAGGTTCAACAAACCTCATGAGCTCAAAAGCTCAGTAAGGGTGCATATGCAAAGTAAATACAAGCATAACAAGTCTATGTAATGCAAATGCATGCAAGCATGGTTAGGTTATTCCATCCTCACAACCCAACATGGTTTGAGGCATCAACCCACCATTTCTTTCCCACCCCATGGCCATAGGTCTCATGAACAAATAAAGCATGCAAAGAGATGCATAAAAGTTTATGCAACCTACTTACAATGCAATGCAAGGCCTCCTCCACATGGGGCCATCCCTTACCTCATTCTTGAATATTTAAATCTTTATTTCAAGAGAGCTTCCATCTTCATCTTCTTCCATCTAAGATGACATTCCAACTTGTCACTCACTTTGCATACAAGAATACTAAATAGAGAAGAAGAAGAATGGAACATACCTTGATTTGATCTTCATTTCTTCTCCATTCTTTCCTTTCTTCTTCATTTCTTTCATCTTCTCCCTTTCTTCTTTCTTTCATTCTCTGTACAAATGGCCAAAAGGGAGACAAGTCTTCCACACTTGCCATTTTATACTATCCTTTCCCATTTTCAAGAATGGATCTCCACCATCCATTCAAAGCACAATCCATGTGCTTAAGGAGAATTAAATCTCCACCACTCATTTCAAATAAACAAGTTTCCTCTCTTGGAGAAAACACAATCCATGCTCTTCATCTTGATTAATTTCATCCATTGGATTATTTTGCTTTTTCAAGATTTAAGCATAACCATTGGATCACTTGGGCATTTCTTTTTCTTTCTCATTTACTTTAATGAGACAATTATATGCCATTTTCAAGACTTAATCCAAGCCATTGGATATAATTCACCCTTTTCAAGACTTGATCCTAACCCTTGGATCACTTGGAGATTTCTATTTATTTCTCATTTAAATAAATCCTCACATTTTCACTCATAAATGAGTGACTAATTTCCATTTCTTTCCCATTTAAATTAATGGGACTAATTTCACATCCATCACACTTGAGAGACATAAAACATTTATTTCCCATTTAATAAATCTCACAATTTTCCATCATTAATGGGAGACTAATTTCCCATTTTCCTTTGGATTTATTTAATTCTCCATATTTTCTAAGGCATTAATGGTGACCATTTTTCATTTTCTTTTAGATTTTCTTTAATCCATGTAATCATGCCTCTCATTAAATGCTTGAAAGACAATTTATCATTTCTTTTGCATTTAATTAAATCACCCCAATTATACTTGAACCACAAAATGCCAAGTGTCACAACAAGACACTAACCTTGGCTTCCAAGTTTAATCTCATCCCTCCATGTGGCATTACCACATTTATTCTCTAATATAGGGAAAAATTAATTACTTTACCACATAATTGAATATCCACAATTTTCCTAATATTCCATAATTAAATTCCTTTGTGGAATTAAATTCCAAAATTCCCAAATACCCTTTGTGAAATTTATTAATCTCATATATCTCCACATAAACACCAAATTGGGATTTTATTCACTTACATACCTAATTCCACATAGGAATTATTTCCAATTTACCAAAATACCCTTTATATTGGATTTTACTATCCAAATTACCAAAATACCCCTCTCATAGGGCACCCTCAATCTCAAGGATCCAACACCTTCTCAAGGGCATTTTTGGAATTTTCTCACTTTCTTTCTCATTCTTTTAACACCTGCAACACCGGGTGTTACAAGAAGCAAGGAAGAAGAAGAAGAAGAAGAAAGAAAAGAAAAAGAAAAAAAGAAAAAGAAAAGGAAAAAGGTAAAGAAAATATAAGAAAAAGGAAAAAAGAAAGAAAAATAAGAAATGGGCTTCCGAAAATTTCAGAAAATTTTAAGAATTAATTTGGGGCTAAAGGAGGAAAAATAGAAAGAAATAGAGGAAAACTATGAGGAAATTATGAAAAAATAGATATTGATATCTTTGAATAAAATATGATGGTCAAGGTATGTTGAGGTTCCGAATTTAATATATTAGAAGTTTGGCATAGGGATCAAGATATTCTGATATATGTTTGAGGTAAGTGGTTCGACCCAAAATCCGATTTTATGTAAATGGTTTTATCATGTTGCCATGCTTTGATGTGAATATGTCATGTAGATTGTATTTACATGTTATGATGAAATGTGCATATGTTCACGATGATATTATCAATCATGCATCGCATGGGTTTGAGATTAGGGACTGACAACGCTATTCTACTAAGGGTGCCCCCATGCACCTCGACCTGATAGATTGCATTTTGCATATGTGCACAAAATATGTAGTTGTTCCCTTGTTTAGATGATTCATCACCTAACTTGGACTTTATCCCTGGAATATTCAAATGTTACAGATGGAGATTGTAGTAGAAATGAGGATGAAAGAGGAATGTAATGACATTTAGCAAAAGGGCATGATGTAATAGTTATACGTTTATGTTGCCTATGTATTTAAAGTTTTGCTACTTTGAATTTTGAATATTTTGAAGAGTGATGATGTATAACCTTGTTATTGGTTAATGTTAAAGTTAAGGTTCGATTCTTAGCTTCCGCATTTGATGTTTATGATAATTCTCTTTTGAGATAGATGAATGAAAATTTTGGAATGGATATGAGGAATGCTATGATTTAACATTAGTTTTGAAAGAAAAAAAATTTATTATCCCAGAATTGTCCCAAGTTATAATAAGCCTAGAAAACGGGGTGTTACAATTGGTATCAAAGTGAAATTTTATTTGGTGACTTAGAGATTGTTGATGGTTTAGAGATTGTTGATTTAAAATAAATCTCGATGAAGGAAAGGATAGAAACTGGAGGATTCATCTGTCGATTTAATGATATTAGTCATAATACTTACGGTGAATGATGGGGTAACTAGTAGTTATCGAGATGATCGAGTCATGGATGGTTAGACTGTTGTGACATAACCTAGCTGTCAAGATTAGGTTTGTAATAGGTGTTGTATCATATATTTTGATATATGAGAAAATGTGTTTGATGAAAAACCTATCTTAGAATGAAAAATCTTTATGTGAATCTCATATTTTGAAATAAGATTTTCATATTTCGAAACATGCTTGAATAATGTTTGGCAAATGTTCAAATGTTTGAAAAATCCAAAATTCATGCATTATGTTTCAAAACTTAGTTTTCATGTTTCGAAATATCATTCTGCCATATTTCTATACATGTTTCGAAATGTCTTTTGATAAGGTTTCAATGTTTGTTTAGATTACATGTTATATTTCGAAACCTGTTTGAAATTTAAGCATATGTTTTGAAACTTATATAGTATGTTTCGAAACCTCTGTCATTTCTATCAGTAAAGTATTTAAAATTTGAGTTGCATATGTTTTAAAATATGTTTTCGAAGTATGTTTCGAAACCTTGATATCTTGTTTCGAAACATCTGTCTCTGACAGCAGAATATTTGAAAAACCGGCATGCTTTTATCTTTTAATCCAAAAGCTATTTAAAAGGTTGCTTTTGATTTAATCTCCATACTTTGTTGTTTCAATTTCAAAAGTTTGAAAGTGGAGAATAAAACAAAATCATGTTAAGTATAAAACATTATCTCTTACTCATTCTGTCTCTAAGTGCATAACTAGCTGTAAAAGCTGGATGTTTCGAAACATGTGATATATCTTTCGAAACCCTAGTGTAAAAGTGTGTTGTTTTGAAACCAATGAGATGTGTTTCAAAACTTACTTTTACATCTTGTCTCTGACGGTTATAATTAGTCAAAATTCTATTTCTTGGTATATATATCAATTCTTTGAAGACAAGAAGCACTACTTACAAGCACATACAGGAGAATACACATACAAGAGACATTGATATATACACAAGCACAAGTGAAGGAAATCCTTTCCACAAGCTCTCAAAGAAGATCCATTCAATCAATCATTGGTGTGCATTGTGGTGTGAAAAAGAGAAGCAAACTGAAACTGATGTCTCATCTGTCTAAGCTCTCTTCACCTCATACCAAGAGGTTTGTACAACCATTTGGTAAGGTATTTCATTACATTAAATTTGTTGGGTTGTAAAAGATAAATTTTATTTATCTTGTTATTGATTGTAAGGCTTGAGTTTAGCCGTAAAACTTTTTGTGGTGCAAGGTTTGAGTTGAGCCATAAAAACTCATCGTGTACACGGTTTTAGGGTGAACCATGGTAAAACCCTGATTGTGGTTAATCACTAGTAAAAGTGATTGTGTGTGAAAATCCTTCCAGTGGGTAACCTTGAAGGTAGTGGACTAAGCGGAGTGTTAAACCACTACAAATCTCGTGTGCATTTGTTTTACTATTTTATTTGCCTATTCTCGTTGTTCATGCTTTCAAAAGAAACATTTTCAAAAGCCAAAAGTTTCAAAATAAGCAAAACAAAGAACATGGTTTCGAAACATACTTAACAGAAAGGTTGATTTCGAAACATACTCATTTATACTTTGAAACATACTTAACAGAAAGGTTGATTTCGAAACAAACTCCTTGATATTTTGAAACATAGTGTTCTGCAATCAATAGGTCTTTAAACTATCGAAAAATTTACCCTAATCCCAATTCACCCCCCCCTCTTGGGATATATTTGTCATCATTTGGAACTAACAATAGGTAGTATGAATAATCAATGTTTAAGAGTAAGAATGATTTAATAGATCAAGGATCCTAGGGATTAGGTCAAGATGAGAAGTCTAGGATGGTTCGATGAGCGAACTTGGATGTTTCAAAGGATAAGAAGACATGCGATAGTTATAATCTGGAGTGGCTTAGAAAACTAAATGTTAGAATAACATTTGAATTTGAGGATTTTAGAAAATAATTATGATAGTATAAAATTGAGGTAAGGTTACCTTGAGAACTGACTCATAAGAATGAGTCATGTCAGTTGGCATCAGTTTAAAAGATGAAAGGACCAAGATATAGTTTTGAGCCTTGAAAAATTTTGAGTTGGAATTTCAATTGTTCTTAACTTAGGAATTGATTCATAACCTAAAAACTCTACTTGGAGGTTTAGGAAGTTATGATTTGGAGACCTGGGGGTTATTAATTTCAAGATTTAGAAATTATCAATTAAGGATGCTAACCGAGAAGATCATTTTGAATGACAGAATGACAAGAAATTGTCTCAAACAATTTTAGATGTCACTGGACATAACAGTTATAGATAAGAAATAACCAGTGATCAAGGAGTTTTGGGATGTGTTGATAATTATGACGGTTATGCCATGCCTTAATGGGACAAGTAAAAGGTGAAGAAATACCTAAGTGTAGTTCTAAAGAATTTACCAGGTTTATCTTTTAAAGACAAAGTTGATCTATTACTTGAGGCTATTGGTTGCTTAGATATGTGTAGTTTGATTGAAAATCATAAGGAAATTGTGTTAGTTCCAAGTGATAGCAAATATGTCCCAAGAGAAGGGGGTGAATTGGGATTTGTATAAATTTTTTGATAATTTAAACATCGATTTACGACAGAGAACTATGTTTCGAAATATAGGGGTGTATGTTTCAAAATAAACCTTTCTGTTAAGTAGGTTTTGAAACCTACTATATATGTTTTGAAATATACTTTTCTATTTTGGGTTGTTTCGAAACTTTTAGCTTAGGATTTCAAATAAATGACTTTGGTAAAGATGATTTCTTCAAAAAAGAATTTTCCAAAGATGCTTGAGATTAAAGATAGGTTTACGTATACTTATGCTTTAAAGAAAATATGTTTTAGCTTTTGAAAAACAATCCTTTTGAAAGTTTGAGCAGTAAGTAGTGCAAGCAAACCAATAAATTGAGTGCACACGAGATTTATAGTGGTTCGACACCCTGCCTAGTTCACTACCTTTAAGTATTTCCACTTGAAGGATTTTTAAACCCAATCACTTTCACTAGTGATCAACAACAAGAGTTTTACCACGGTTCACCCAAAAACCTTGTATACAACGAGTTTTATGGCTCAACTCAAACCTTACAACAATCAACAAGATAAATAAATTTATCTTTTACAACCCAATGAATTTACATCAATGAAATGCCTTACCAATGGTTGTACAAACCTCTTAGCTTGAGATGAGGAGAGTTAAATGATATGATACTTCTTGTTTACGACTTGCCTCTCATTTATGCACCACGATGTATGTTGATCTTCTTTGAAAGCTCAATCAAAATCTTTTGTTCACCACTTGTGTATTGTATCTCTTGTATCTTGTGTGTATGTATTCTGATATGTGTGTATGTCTTATCTTCAAACACCTGCTATTTATATCAAGAGATAGAAGTTTGACTTTTTTATTGCCATTAGAGACAAGATTTAAAAGAAGGTTTAGAAACATAGCTTATTGGTTTCGAACCAACACAATTTTGTACTATCATTTCAAAACATACATCACATGTTTCGAAACATCCAACCTTTACAACTGGACTTGCACTCAAAGACAACATGAGTAGGAGACAAGGTGTTATGCCCACTATGATTAAGTATTGATCTCCACTTTCAAATTTGAATTTGAATTCTCAGAGCATGGAGATTAAATTTAAAAAAAATCTTTTGAGAAGCTTTTGGATGTAGATAAAAAATGTAAAGTAAAAGCATCTCGGTTTTTAAATGTTCTGCTGATAGAGTCAAAGGTTTCGAAACATACCATGTAGGTTTCGAAACATATGCTTAAATCTCATAAAGGTTTTGAAATATAGCATGCATACTTAGAAAAACATTTGAAACCTATTCAAAGGAGTTTCAAAACAAGAACAGAAACATGGTTTAACAATGTTTTGAAACATGGAACATAGGTTTCGAAAGATGATGCATGAACTTTACATTTTTCAAACATTTGAATATTCGCGCCCAAACTTTTCATACATGTTTCGAAATATAAGATTAACATAAAAGATTTTTCATTCTAAGATAGGTTTTTCATCAAACCCTTTTTCTCATATATCAAAAAATATAATACATAAATTTTTAATAATTTTGTTTTTTATTTACGTTTAATTTTTTTTTTTTTTTACAAAAATTAGCCATTGGTAAACAACCCGTCATTGAATTTATAATATTTTTTTGTTTACATTTAATTTTTTTTTGTTTATTTTACAAAAATTAGCGATTAGGCCTTTCCCGTCACTAATCAGCAACAGTGGTTTACTGGTCGCTAATTCCGCCGCAAAAAGCCTCCATCGTTATTTCTCGTCGCTAAATTTTAGCGACGCCAACTTTAGCGACAGGTAGGCCCCTGTCGCTAAATCCATCTCTAAAAAATTTAGCAACAGATTTTGATGTTTTAGCAACGAAAATTTCTGTCACTAAAACTCCGATTTTTTATAGTGACAGTTATACATTGAAGAAATAGTTCGATTGCATGGAATCCCTACAAGCATAGTATCTGATCGAGATCCACGATTCACATAAGATTTTGGGAAAGTTTCCATAAATGCATGGGAACACTGCTAAAACTTAGTACAGCTTATCATCCTTAAACTGGCAGTCAATCCAAGCAAACAATTCAGACATTAGAAGACATGTTAAGAGCCTATATTCTTGATTTTTCTCGAAGTTGAGAGAAACACCTACCATTAGTCGAGTTTGCCTATAACAGTGGATATCATAGTAGTATTGGAATGGCTCCCTACGAAGCATTGTATAGGCAAAAATGTAGAACTCCACTTTGTTGGGTAGAAGTAGGAGAAACATGATTAAATGGACCTGAGTTGGTTCAGGACACCACAGAAAAAGTTAATTAAATTCAAGAAAGAATGAGGACCAGTCAAAGTCATCAGAGGTCACACGCTGATCAACGGAGACGAAACTTAGAATTTCAAATAGGTGATAAAGTATATTTGAAAGTATCCCCATTCAAAACGGTGATTCAAGGAAAAATGAAAGGAAAACTGAGTCCAAGGTACATCGGTCCTTACAAAAATTTTGGAGAGAATTAGACCTGTAGCCTATAAATTAGTAATACTATGGTTCTATCAAATATCCACAATGTCTTCCATGTGTCTCTGTTATGAAAACACGAGCCAAATCCAACACAGGTGTTATACAGGTTCTATAACACCTTGCTTTCCCAAGGCGTTAGGTAATGTAAGATTCTGGGAATATTTTTTTTCGAACCACAAAAACTCAACACAAAACCGTTCCTTGAAGATCCCTTTACACCTTCTCAGTATATCAACTAGGAACCATTAATAAACTGGATAGGTAAATCACCTCAAATGCGGAAGCTAGATCGAAACCTCAATATAACAAAACTGAAACCACTTTATTCATATCATAAAGCCAAACCAGCGTTTTACATGGCGTCATCAAAATAACCAACATAATTGAAACAACATAAACTAAACTATCCACTAATCGTCGTTATTCCTTGGTGATCCCTTTCCCTTTCGCACCGTTGCCTTCACCTGAAACGTTTGAATATTCCAGGGACATAGTCCATTTTAGATGATGAATCATCTAAATGAGAGTTTAAAATCACATTTTTATGAATAAATGCAAGATATGAAATAAACCAACACAACCCGATAAGCCCTAACCCAAGAGAATCCCAAAGCGCTTAACCCTACCTGGGGAAAGAGCAATCTCTCTAAAAGTCATGCCACCATACCGACACACCGACACGACGCAGTTCTAGCTTAAGAATGGCAAGTCAACGCATCTCCACAACATCTTGGGAGCAATTGTTACCAACTCCCAGCCCAGGAGGGTCACATCAACGCAGGAACCCAGCTCATCACATTTACGTCAGAGATTACATTCCCACTCTAAGCGTCTAGGAACCACCACACAAATCCCATATGGACCAATCATCCTATTGTAACTTTCCTCACTAAACGGCCCAGCACGGAAACCAAGGCGGCTATCCCGGCATGCACACCAACACAAGATACCCCTATTATTCCATCACACCTTTGAAGAATTATGGCTACACTATCCAAACAACATTTTAGGTTGACATTCCATATCCTAACTCAAAATCCTAGATGGACCACCTAGTCATCCTAGTGCAACTTCCCTGACCAAACGACCTGGCACGGAAACCAATGCGGCTACTCCGGCATGCACACCAGCACGAGATACCTCTATTATTCCATCACGTCCTTGGAGAATTATGGCTACACTATCCAGACAAGATTCTAGGCTGACATTCCATATGAACGACACAAAACGCATGACAATGCCATATTTTACAATTCAATGCATCATATAAACAACATTTCATAAGATGCAATGCACAGGTTCAAAACATTTAGGGACAAACATCCCTCATGAAAACCAACTGTCATAAGTTACCGTTTGCATGCACAAAACCGTTTTGCATGAAATCTCAACACATTTAGATAGAAAAAACACCAAGTTTTTAGGTAGAACACTCACAGTAAATCAAGTTTTGGGGTAGAACACTAACAACTTAAACCAAGTTTCCAGGTAGAACGCTCACCTCGAATGTATTTGAAATACCTCGATCCACGTGCACGATCTCGATTTGCGTGCCAAATCACAAACACCTGAATTTATACTCAACCTTGAGCCACGATACTCCCCAAATACCATATTTAATTAAAGGAGCATTAAAATCTATTTTTTCTCAATTTTTCATAATTTTCTCTATTTTTCTCTTAATTTTCACCTCGATAATTCAAAAATAATTATCTACTCAAACTTTTTCCCAAATTTTTCAACATGATAAATCCTAAAATAATTTAGGAAAAATATAGAAGCAAAATTCCAGAAATAACCCTAGCCAAAAGCCCTATATCCCTTCTCTTTGATTCACTCCCAAACGCGGCCAATTTTTGTGTAAAGTTTCGACCAAAACCCTCGCTATTTATAAGCGATTTCCAGCCGTTTTGCAACCAACCAGAGGCCAAGGCTTGGCCCCCAAGCCTCCTTGCGTCGTATACCACATTCCCCAGCTATTCCTCAGTTGTCCCATCACCGAAAATGGCCTCCACATGCGATGGATTGCGGCGGCCGATTTTGGCTTATTGCATTCACACCACCATTTTTTAGTTATTACACTTTAGCTCCATGATTCTTCCAATGTGATTTCTTCCCCTTGCATATTACCCCTAATCATTCCAATAATACCACTAAGCCCCACAAGTTTAATAATCCTCATTTAACCTTTGAAATTTTTGAAAAATTACCTTTTTGACCTTTCTCAAGAAAAATTAGAAAATTACACTTTGGCCCGGTTGATCGTTTTAACCCTAAATCTCTTCGTTTCAACCCGAAATCACTAAAGGGTTGTTCTACACATAGAATATTGGTCCTCAACATGCTCCATTGACTTTTGAAATATTCCTTATGTTGATTCGATTTTCTCAGCCCAGTCGACAGTTGTACCGAGAACTGTTCCCAATCCAATTTCTTTTATCACTTAAAATCATAACTCATATTACTCATCAATATTATTCCATTTTCCTTGACTTTGTAGGGTCTGGGGTACTCTCTTCAATCGATTCGATTGCTTAAGACTGCGATAGTATACCCTATAGCCTTATTTTTCCAAAAATACCATTTGTACCCTTCGTATAATACCATTTATAACCTCAAGAATTTTCCCGGGTATTACAGGTTCTCTGAAACGAGACCATTGAGATACGAAATGATCTAACTTACCCAGAAAAATCAGTTCAAATATTGGATAGAAGGGAACAAGTATTAAGAAACAAGATCATCCCATTAGTAAAGGTATTGTGGAGAAACCATGACGAGGAAAAAGCCACATGGGAGCATTAAGTAGAGATAAAGATTTCTTACCCTCATTTATTTAGTCCTAGGAATGAGTGTTTTTTAGGACAAAATTTCTGTTTAGAGGGGTGGATGTAATAGCCAAAAATTTACATATATAATATTTTGAAATTTGTGGAAATTTTTTGGGTCAAAATGTAATTTTGGATATATTAGGGGCAAAAGTGTAATTTATAAATTTTGGCCAATAGTGAAGAAACGATTGCTTCAAAGATGGAAATTAGAGTCAAAGATGAAGGAAGAAGGTGTAGGGACTTGTGAATTTGAAGGATTCACAAAATAGGGCATAAAACGCGATTTTTGAGCAAACGGGCCTAAGTGCAAAT
The DNA here is from genome assembly GCA_036245055.1 of Diospyros kaki. Taxonomy (NCBI): domain Eukaryota; kingdom Viridiplantae; phylum Streptophyta; class Magnoliopsida; order Ericales; family Ebenaceae; genus Diospyros; species Diospyros kaki. Next base: position 12,112,898 of record BSEG01000011.1, on the reverse strand, counting down.
TTGAAATTTTGGCCGATGGAGGTCAAGAATTGGGTTTTTCGAAATTTTTAGGGTTGAAATGAGGAGTTTGGAACTCAAGGGGCCTAATGGAAATGTTAGAAATTTTAAGGGCTTAAAGGAAAAGTCCAAACTGATATTAGAAATTAGTCTGGGGACTAAAGTGTAATAAAAAAAAGTCAGGAGGAAAACCTACAAAAATCCAGCCAGCTACCTTCTGACCGCCAACCAGCCATGTGTGGCAGTCAAGAAGATCGCTTAAGGGGTCTAGGAGATGCCCTAGACAATGATGAATCAATTGGTGGTGGCAATTGGCAGAAATCAGCCACGTCTTGGCCGCATTTAATGCCAGAAGTACCCAAAAAATTTGGCCAGCAAAATGTGCCATTTTTCTAATCATTTTGGGCTACTCGAGCCACTTAGTGGCTAGATCTAGTCCTTAGGGTATGAGTAAGCTAGGGATTTGGAGGTTAGTGATCGAGAATTGGCTATAAATAAAGGGTTTGGGGCCAAGGGTTTTATTCAAAATTTTTACTTCAAGTCGAGGTGTTTTAGCTAGAATCAAGCATTGAGAGCATAGGGATTTTGTTCCTTTGATCCTAAGGAGTGTTTCACGAGAATTTGGGAGGGTTTCGTATAGTTTTAATAGGGTTTTAGTGAGTTTGCCAGAAAGTCAGGGTTTGTCATAGCCAAGACGTGCAACTGCTCGTTGGGGGCTTTTTTGGTGGAAGTTTCGGGCAACTCAAGGTACCCATGCGCTTGGCGCATGAGACACGGTATTTTTCTGAAATTAGTTTTATAATTTTTAGAAAATTATTTTAGAAATATCCATGAAAAAATATATGAAGAAAATAAATGATAGATATTTATTGTGAAATTTTGAAGAAATAAGAGTTTAAGGAAAATAGTGAAAATAATGAAAAATGGGAAAAATATAGAAATATTGATTTCCTTGGATACGACGTTGGTCAAGAAGTGATTTGGTTGTCAGGCTCGAGGATTTCACAACATTCAGAGTCAGCACATATTTCCAGATTTCAACATAAATCATGTTAAGGTGAGTGGTTCATTCCAGCACTTAGTTTTTGTTTATTATAAATGATATCATGTCTCATGGTTGGTTAGTGAGCGATTTTACCCTCCAAACCTTGAATTATACCTTTCGAGTGCTTTGCCAAATTTATTAATTCAACATCATATTAAGCATATTATATTTTGTACATAATGCATCAACTAAGTATGTTTCATAAAAACGCATGGCTTGTGGTTTTCATGGCATTGATATGTTGGGACTGCGACATTGTCATAATGTTCAATGAAATGGGATGGGGTTTTCCTGAGGATGTCACTACGTTAATCCCGCGGGAGATGTGGACTAGTTTTCCACGGGTGACCGCAGATATGCACCCCAGGGATCGAGTACGGTGAGGTGTCTTCTCTAGATTGACATGTTTATTTGTTTATGCCATGGTCATGATCATACATACATTTTATAGAACTATGTTGTACCATCACTTAGATGTTTTCATCATCTAATCTGGGTTATGCCCTAGAATATTCAAGTGTTCTAGAGGGGGATAGCAACAAGGATGACGACATGGCCAGATGAGGGTCGATAGAGGACAAGCGAGATAGTCACTAATTTACAGTTTGAAGTCATGTAATTGTTATGTGTTTTGGGAAAACAAAATGTATGAACTATTGTGATAATCTATGACATTTAGTCTTGTTATTTTCGTTATGATATGTCTTACTTGGCTTAAGTCTATTAAACTTATTAGTTAGGTAGGTAAGACTGGGGTTCTGGGATTTTTGTAAGCATGTGAAGATTGTTCTTTGAGACACTGCATGTGTTGAACTTTTGTTTGGAAAAAAAAAATCTTGGTAAATCCCTTATAATGGGATGCCCGGTGAGGTAGGGTGTTACAATTGGTATCAAAGCACTGGGTTGGTATAGGTTATCAAAACTATTTGGGAACTAGGCAAGAAACTATTGGTTAGACAATTGAGGATAGGGTTTAGGAGTTCTAAAGAACTCTAGGAATATGGAATTCAAGATTTCTAACCAAAATCTATTTCCAATGGCAAGGATGGCCAAACATGTTTTATGCTCACATTGGGCACTCAAGATTAGCGCACGAGAGAATGTTCCGAAGGAGGAATTCTTCAGTTACAGGGTCAATCTTGAGGACATCATAGATAGCATACTACCCAACGACCGTCAATAGCCTGGCCTAGTTGACAACCAGAGTAACTATCTTATAGATTTGCTAGAAAGAGAGTGGCAAGCATTTGTCCGATGGGTTTTTCTGCATTGGGAGTTTGAGATGTTCTATTAATTTTGTCATACCATACATGTAATACCTCATATTTTCGTGAGGTTACAACATATTTTAAGTGAGCTTAAAATATCGAAAAAGTGGCTTGATAGTAAAATAAATTGCCAGATGGACGGTAGGAAGCCCCCCAGAGCGTAAATACTTGAGGATAAGGGTATGTCATTGATAAGCGTCTCAAGACAGGATTTATGACACCGAAAGAAATCAAATTTGGGACAGTTTTCAGTACAGTTGTAATTCAGGTTGAAAATCGAATGATCGTAAGGGACATTTGGGAAGTCAATGGATCCTTGAGGAGGCTCTAGTTTTACGTAAGGATCAACCCTAAAATGGTTTTCGAATTAAACAAAGGTCCTGAGAGGGCGCAAAGATGAAATCATCCTTATCGAGTAAGTCTTGAGTTATTAATTTTAGATTTTAACTATCTCGATGAGAATTAATTTGATGTTTGAGGGTGTAATTGCAATTATAGAATTACCCAAATGAAATAAGGATGAAATTAGGAGTTCATGTGGTAAAATATCAAAACTTGAGGACTTCAAATAAGTGCCAAAATGGCATTTGGAAGAAGCTTGAGGTATTAGCTTTGGATTTCCAAATTTATTCCATTCTAGTTTTGGATCACTTTGGATTTCAAAATTCATTCAATTCTAGCTTTGGATTTGAAAACCCATTCCAATATAGATTTGAGTCTTTGGAGTCCAAAGCTTATCAAAGGACAAGTGGTGACATGTGATTGGTCTAAGGAATATATAAATAAAGTCCATGGGTTATTCTCAAATCATTCCAAGAGAGTTGAGGATTGAGGGATTCTAAGGTGAGGATCTTATTCTTGAGAGATGTGAGAAAATTCTGCAAGAAGAAGGGAAGGAATCGGAGGAGAAGTGGGGGAGAACGAGCCTCGCTGGAGTTTTTGAAACATCATCGGAGTTCATGCCAAACAGTCAGAAAAACGACGAGGTAAATCTAATTTGTTGTTATCTTCCTATAGAAGGGGAAGAGAAGGACCTGTAGGATCAAATAGGGGTTGAATTGGACTTAAAATGATGGAGATATGACCGAAATATGAAAGTGACGCAATGTTATCATAGCGACGCGTGAGATACACACGCCAGCAAGGGGTTGCACGTGAAGGCGCACGTAGGGCCCCCTTTCCTTGAAATTTTCCAATTATGTCCCATATCTATTTCCCTTCAACCCTATATAAAAAATATTGGAGGTTAGGTGTACTGAAACTCGTATTTTCTGGAGAAACCTAGGCCATTTGTTGTGAAATCGGAACTTCTAGAGATAAACCTTCAAGGTGAGACTCTTATACTCCAAATCTTATTTTTTGTTCTCTTATCACTACAAAAAATCCGTAATTTAGTAACGGATTTAGCAACGGAATTTTTCCGTCACTAAATAGACACAGAAATTCGAATTTGTGACGAAACATTTCGTCGCCAATTTTTTTATTTTTTTTTAAATTTAGCGACGGAATATTCCGTCGCTAAATAATTAAAAAAATTTAATTTATTTTTTACTTTTTAGCGACGGGGTGACATGTTGCTAAATTTTGAATTTTTATTTAATTTCTTTTTTATTTTTTAGCGACGAAGGATGCCCCGTCGCTAAATTTTTTTTATTATTTTTTTATTTTTTTTTAGCAACGGGTGTTACTCGTCGCTAAATTTTATATTTTATATTTTATTTTTTATTTTTTTAGAGACAGGGGTTGCCCCGTCACTAAATTTTTGTATTTTTTATTTATTTATTTTTATTTTTAGCAACGGGGGTTGCCCTGTCGGTAAATTTTTTTTTTATTTTTTTATTTTTCAGCGATGGGTGTTCCCCGTCGCTAAATTTTATATTTTTTTTTATTTTTTTTTATTTTTTAGAGACAGGGATTGCCCGTCACTAAATTTTTGCATTTTTTATTTATTTTATTTTTATTTTTTAGGGTCGGGGGTTGCCCCGTTGCTAAATTTTGTATTTTTAATTTTTTTTATTTTTTTAGCGACGAGTGTGAACCCATCGCTAAATTTTATATTTTTATTTATTTTCTTTTTAATTTTTAGCGACGGGTGTTGCCCCATCGCTAAATATTTAATTTTTTTAAAATTTATTTTTATTTTTTAGCGATGGGGATTCTCTCGTCACTAAATTTTAATTTATTATTTAATTAAATTAATATTATTTAGAGACAGAATATATAATAAAAAAATTAAATAAATAATAAAAATTAAAATTAAATTAAATAAATAATTAAAAATTAAATTTTATTCACAATGGACTGCCTCGTTGCTAAATAATTAAAAAATTTAAATAAAAATTAAAAATTTTTAGTATTAAATGCATATTTTATGTATTTTATTTACAAACCAAAATATGTAAATTGATATGATATTATAAAATTTATAAGGACAAAAATATATTAAACTTATTTTTAATCAAATAAAATTTAAATATTTAAAAGATTAATTAATTACAACATTTAAGTGGTACATTAGTTGACTTAAAAATTTATAGTATTTATTTTTTTAATTATTAATTTATGAATTTAAAAGATTTAAAATAAAATTAAAATGGTTGTAGCTAAATTTAGTATATAATTAATATGTGCAGTTTATACAATGAGATGGCTTGTAGCTTAGACGATCGCATGCCCATGTCATGTGGGGGACTTGGGATCGAAACCAAGGAGGGGAAAAATGAGGTTGTGTTGAGAGATTAATTCCAGCGTACACGTGGCAGCTTAAGGGGGCACCACTTGGCATGTAGAGGCGTGTAAACATGTTCATGCATAGATTAAATTTTTTTTAAAAATAAAAGTTTGCGACAGAACTGTTTCCATTGCTGATTAGCGACGAAAATTTTTCCGTCGCTGATTCAAATTTATTTTTAATTTTTTTAAATATTTAATTTTTTATTATGTATTATTGATGGAAAGTTCCATCGCTGAATAGCGACGGAATTTTTCGTCTCTAAAATAATTTTAAAATTTTTAATTTTTTAATTTTTAATTTTTTTTAATTAGCGACAGAAATTTTCGTCGCTAACTTGACCCGTCACAAAGTCCGTCGTTAAAATTTAGCGACGTCACTTTTAGCAACGGGAAGATGTCTGTCGCTAAATTTTTTAGCGACGGAATTTGATGTTTTAGCGACAGATTTTTCTGTCGCTAAATGTCATTTTTCTTATAGTGTATGTGAGACTCATTTTTTATGAGACTCTTATACGCAAACTCCTGTTGTTCTCTTGCACGAAATTATGTTGCATATCTAAAATGTATTTTCTTAGAAAATATATGCAGTTGGTTTTCAATTGTTGCATTTATAAAATCTGTGTGGCCATACTATTATACCTATCAGTTGTTGCCCGAGGGCAAAAGTCGAATATCCCTGGAGAGTTGCTATGCGTGCGCCATCAAGAAAGCTCTCGTGAGGAAGACCATGAGTCTAAGGGACAATGGATGTGGTGTTTGCATGAGTTCTATGAGGTTGGGTCAGGGTGGCATGGTTATGGACCTCCCAAAAGGTGCTATGCGTGCGCCATTGAGAAACTCTCTTAGAGGAGGCTGACATGTTCACGAGGCACTTTGGAATAGTCCTCGTTATTTCATCATATGTTTTATATCTATGCATGCATTTATATAAATTGTTTTGGAGTTCTCCTCGTTTATCTTTTAATTAGACTGTCCCTAGAATATTCAAACGTTCTAGGTTCGACAAGCGGCTCTAAGAGAAATGAGATAGTTGAAGAATAAGCTCGTTTTGCTGTTGGTAGCATATCTTTATGTATGTATGAGAAATTCAGTTGATGTGAACCTTGGTATATTTTAGTTGAGGCGTTTGGTTATCACTTTCGAGAAACAGTATCCATGTAATATATTTTTTAGACATCTTGAACGGTTTCCTATATGATAAATAAAGCGTTATGGTTGTGTACCATATCAAGTTCAATCTAGGTTTCGTATTCATAATTATATCACTTGTCTTAGTTATTTGTTTATTGAGCTTGTTAGGCTGAGAAGGTGAAATTGGGATTTTTGGGAATTGTATGTCGTATATTGATGGTTACGGTGTGAAAAAGAAAAAGAATTCATGAAATCCAAAGTTATAACATGCCTGAAAAATTTAGGGTGTTACAATACGGGTACAATTTGGAGAATTGTATGATGAGGTTATGGAGGAAGAAGGCTTGGAAAACAATCTGTTTCCTGTGGAAAATGATGAGGACCCTAAGGAGTTGGGAAGTGAGAATGATGATGTCAGTGTTAGCTCGGGCGAGGAATCTCACGAGGATCTCGAGGGACCTCTGGCAGAGTCCAAGAATGACATGATACCAAGGGAACCATGGATCTGGAGGTCGAAGTAGTGACTAGAGAAGAACTTTTCTTGTTTATATTTTCTTTTGTGTCGCACTAAAGTGTTATACTAAGAAGTCTTATGTGGAATATACATATCTTATGAAAAGATGGCATCGCTTGAGTATAATTTACTTTTGTTTACCACTTCAAACCATGAAAGGCATGAAGGAAGTAATCCTAAGGAACAACATAGCCATGAAAAACACCTAAAGAGAGAAAATGGGTATGTTGGAGAATGTAGCTCAAGTAATAGTCGGTTTGAAAGAATGGAAAGGTTCCTGAAAAATATGCTGACTTACGTGAGTAGGGAAGAACCCGCCTGGCCTACAACCACAACATTGGAACGACACCAACACCTAAGACCACCCGTGTTTAAGGGTAGATCTTACGATGATCCTAGCTCAGCCGAGTACTAGCTTAAGTAGTGCAGTGAAAAAAAAAGGGTTAGATGTGTTGTTTACATGTTGGAAGAAGAGGCGGGACAATGGTGGCAGTCGACAGAGCGTTCCTTTCAAAGAGCTCAACAGGAACATGAGAATAAGGATGAAAGCACATCATTCCTTTCTTAGGAAGGGTTTAAAGAGGCATTCAATGACAAGTACTTTCCTAGGAGTTGGAAGGAAGAAAGAATTTCGGAGTTGAAGCAAACCGATGAGATGTCGGTAACTTAATATGACACTCGATTCATTGAGTTGATCAAATATGTGCCTATATATGAGACTGACAAGAGTCAGAAGGCACAAAAGTTTATAGCCAGATTACAAGTATACCTCCAACAAGCCTTAAGGACATGGGTTATTGACTTGTATAAAGAAGCTTTAGGTCGAGCTTTGACCACCAAAAGAAACTTAATGCAAATAAGACTAATTAGGTCCAAGGAAGGAAGCAAGGTCTACAAAAGGGGGAAATTCAACTTTCCAGCCCAAGGATGTAAAGCAATGTCCACAATGCAAGAGGAATCACTCAGGAAAGAAATGCTTTGTGAAGCAATGGAAGTGCTTTGTCTATAGGGAGGAAGGACACATTGGAAGAGACTGCTCAAAATGAAAAGGGATGCCCCAAGTTGGGTACTAAGGAAAGATCACCTGCTACAGCTGCGGGCAACCCAGACACATTTCAAGGGAATGCCCAAAGAGGCAAAAGATAGAGTAGTTAAACAGAGAGGCACAAAATGTTCGCCATGGTCGTGTGTATAATTTTACAGTTTGAAGTCATGTAATTCTTATTTGTTTTGGGAGAACAAAATGTATGAACGATTGTGGTAATCTATGACTTTTAGTCTTGTTATTTCCACTGCATATGATATGTCTTACTTGGCTTAAGTATATTGAACTTGTTAGTTAAGTAGGCAAGACTGGGGTTCTAGAATTTTTGTGAGCATGTGAAGATTGTTGCTTGAGATAGTGTTGAACTTTTGTTTGAAAAAAAATGTAACATCCCGCATCGAGCGATAGAAAAGATCGGAACAACTTACCCTAATGGACCTACACGAACTTCCCAGAGGGTCACCCATCTCTGAGCTTCCCCAGCTCAAGCACACTTAACCCAGGAGTTCTTTGCCTACATTCAGCTCAAAAGGTATCCAGCTGGTGTTGCTTCATTACTTACTTATCCTCGATATATACTACCCTTCTCTAGGCTCTTGTGGTATTATAAAAAAAAATCTTGGTAAATCCCTTATAGTGGCACCTCCGACGAGGTGGGATGTTACAATCAAGGTCATCCAGTGACCTAGCCCTGAAGAGTCTCCTGCGGACTCAACCACATGTCGCGCCCGCATATGCCCCAACACGCTAGCCACGCATTTGCCTCACCCGACCAGCCTCTACACACACCCTCTCGTTCTAACCACGCCCATGCGTGCCACACACATCCCCCAACTAAGCACCAACTATGCCCGTACGCGTCTTGTGCGCCCTACGTCACGCCTACAACGACATCCTAGTGCACCCACATGGCCATCGCTACCCCCACTCAGCCTCGTGTTATACCCCACTCCGTGCCATGGGCCTCTTATTAATAGTCTGTGAATGGCCTTCCCAAGTGTTCAGGCATATATTCGATCAAGTCTCTGATGACCTCCCAAGTTACCCGAAGGCCCTTAAAGATCTCACCTTTTGTCGCCTCATAGTGACCAGTCCAACCCATAAAGGCTCTCATTTCCCTTTAGGACCATTCCTAAGATGGGTTTCTCAATGCCCTCCAAGTATGCCTAACCTTGAGACCACCTGGTGCAGTAGGGGAATTGTGCTCCCTATATCTACGTGTCAAGTGCTAACTGCACGTCCCAGTCAGCCATCCTAGCAATACAATCTCTAACTTTATATCTGTTTGGATCACATACATAAGGATTCCACCTACATGATACACTCATATGCACGAGTACATTGCATCATACTATATCTCTATTTCATCATGACCTGTATTGACTTAGGCATCGGAGAGCCCGTGGGGGAGAAACTCCCATGGGCCCTCTGACTGTCTTCTATTTTACAGACCCTACAGCTCATGTGAGGCTCTGCCTCTCAACTCCCCCTTCTAGCAGGTCAAGCCCCATGCTGCCAGTCTTTTTTGATGGTATCTAGCCTTTATCTTCTCACTTGGAGTCTGCTTTGGCTATTCTCAGGACAAATAAATTTAATTGTTGTAGTTATGCAATAACAGACTTTACTTCAAATATTGATTTATCATTACTTAAAGTTTTGTTCTAATATATTATCATCAACATGATCATCAAAACATTTAACTCAACGTGCAAGAATCTTTTATTTTTCATAGAAAACGCTTATTCTTGATGCCCAAAATTAGCCATCAATATACTTATAAAAAAATGTACTAGGTGGCTACTAGGTGGCTAGAACACCTTTATCTTTAAACAACTAGATTGATCTTCTGGAACCCAAAATATAAAAAAGGAGTAACTTGGAAAGCCGCTTTGATGCCTAACTCAGATGTCGAGCAACAATAAGAGAGCTAGAGATTATGATTGAAAATGTTTGTCTAACAAGAGATCCTCTTTTATGTATAGTAGTTTAGAAATGACTAAGAATGGTTATTCTTAGACAATCTTGGGGAGATTAATTTTATTCTGGCTGTCACCCTAGATTTAAGAGAAGAGATTAATCGTAAGTTTATCAAAATCACCTAAACCGCTAGGTTATAAATACTAATCCCAGAACAAGAGATTATAACTTAATTTCAGGAGAAAATCCAAGTGAGATTAAGTAATTCAATCTCGAACAGGATTTGGTTTTCCCTCGGGTCTGATGAAGACCCCCAATTGGGTTGAGCAGGACTCAAGTTCGTTGTTGAGGCTGAGGATGAGTTGGTATGGTTGGACTGATGCTGAGGATAGCCTATTTATGGTGGATCAATTGGAGTGTATCAAAATTTATTACTTTGAAGGTGATCAAAACAACTTCTAGTGGCACACCGAACGAAGTAAGATAATACCATACAAGTTGGGAAACTGATCTTTCTACCAGCTGCAAAGACAGCACCGAAACACCCAACAAACCAACCAATCTTGTAGGACAATCTTGTAGTGCAAATAAAGGGCACATAGTATTTTATTAACCAAATAAACAATATCAGCCCGCAAGAAAGTGTACACGTGGAAGTAATTAATCAAAGCTACTGTATGCTTTGGCAGAAGAAATGAGAATAATGGAGAGACACACACGTGCGCAATGAGACCTTAAAATTTGCAAATTAAGTCCAATCCAGGACTCTCAGAAGTCAACTCTTCTTCCCAAGTGGTATATAATGCGTGACTTACGGGATCAGAATGCATGCCAGCACCAAATTAATTCTCTTCTTCTTCTTCTTCTTCTTCTTCTTCTTCTTCTTCTTCTTCTTCTTCTTCTTCTTCTTGAGGCAGCTGGCAGTCAACCAGAGAGAGAGAGAGGGGGGGGGGGGGTTGACTGACCAGCCGGGGTGCATGTCTTGTGGGTGAGCTACCGGCCCATCTCTCATTCACACGCTCAATGGCGTTGAATTTTTTAATGAAATCATGCACCTTTGGTGGCATCTCTCCCTCATGCAATACCACATCCACTTCCCATTATATATATATATGTGTGTGTGTGTATATATTCTACAAAATTATTCAATGCCCTGCAGATGACATCCATCCATTTTCTTTTCTTTTCTTTTGGGCATATATAGATATTCTAGTATTCTTCTTCGTTCACATTCTCTTATACTAATCTTCTTCGTTCACATTCTCTTATACTAATCTTCTTCATCCTCACTCCTTAATTTACTAGCCCTTTAATCAAATTATCGATCAGATCTTCTTCTGTTCCGGAAGTACGTAGTAGAAGTATAGCAGAGTTTAATTTGTTAAGCAAGCTAAACAGTATAGTAGGAGGAGATGGGTCGAATTCCATGTTGTGAAAAGGATAATGTGAAGAGGGGGCAGTGGACTCCTGAAGAAGACAACAAGCTGTCGTCTTACATTGCACAGCATGGCACGCGCAACTGGCGGATGATACCCAAGAATGCAGGTCTCCAAAGATGTGGAAAAAGTTGCAGGCTGCGTTGGACCAACTATCTCCGTCCTGATCTCAAGCGTGGCCACTTCTCCGATGCCGAAGAGCAAACCATTATCAAGATTCATTCAGTTTTTGGCAACCGGTACGTACTCTATATATATGTATATATATATATATATATATGTTTACTACTACTATTCTTTGTGCTTTTCAGTACTGTGTATTGAATTTAATTTTGCCTTTGATGATTATTCTTTCCAGATGGTCGCTAATTGCTGATCAGTTGCCCGGGCGCACTGACAATGACGTGAAGAACTACTGGAACACGAAGTTGAAGAAGAAACTATCAGGAATGGGAATTGATCCGGTGACCCACAAGCCCTTCTCCCACCTGATGGCAGAGATTGCGACACTGGCGCCACCGCAGTTGGCTCATCTCGCGGAAGCTACTCTTGGCTGCTTCAAGGATGAAATGCTGCACCTGCTTACCAAGAAGCGGATCGATGTCGTCCAGCAACAACCACAAGCAGCAACATCAGGGAAAGACCTCCTCGTCGGAGGATTAGGATTCATCAGTAGTAACCAGCAACATCAACAGCAGGAGGAAGATAAGGATGATATTGATACCATCGAGAAGATCAAGCTTGGCTTGTCAAGGGCCATTCAAGAACCCCCTCCTCCTCCTGCTGCCGCCGCCTGGGATTCATTACATTTTGCAAGGGCTTGCAACACCCATTTTCCAGGCTCCATGTCGTCTGGTTTAATCCATCATCAATATGGTTCATCATCTTTCGGCAGCTGCAATAATATTAATGAAGGGGATGATGGATCTCCATGGAACCACGAGGGCATGCGCGCATCAGGAGATCAACAGCAACCCGATCAGAAGCTGGAGGATGAAAATGCAAACGAGTCTGAGGAGGGAAAAGAGAACAAAAACGGATGCACCATCTTCAATCCAGATTGCGTCTTGTGGGATATACCATCTGAAGAAGATCTATTGAATCCCATAGTTTGATGCTTGTTTTTACGTGATATGAATGGCACTAAGAAAACATAGCTAACCTAGCTACTTATAATCAAGAATATAGTAATTCTCCTGGAACAACAATAAAGTAATTTATGAAAATGTGCATAGGGTTTGAAGCCTTACCTCGATAAAATTGCCTATATTTGCAAGGCTGTTCTTATAAGAGGTGGAGAAAAATATCCATGATAATTCCATCATTGTCCAAGAAGATAAAAATCAAAATGAAGAAGGGTAGAGGCAGGGAGGATCCAGGAATTATTGTTGAGGGAGGCTGACATTTTAAGAAGTTAATGTAATAAAATTCTTATGGAATTAATTATAGTATTTGTGTTTTAAATTAATGATAAAAGTTAATTTTAAAAATCTATTATTTGGGCTTATTTAAAATTAATGATAGGTTTTGGATGAGTTTGATATTGAATTTACAATTTTTTACTTATAAATGGGTTATGGCCAAAGTAGAAACTACACATCACAGATTTTGGTGTAAATTGTAATTTTTTTTAGGATGAGTTATTATTAATTTTTTTTTAAACTGAAAAGTTGAATCTAATAGTGGACTGCCCTGAGCTTCACTAGTAGATATGCCCCTGGGTAGAGGAAGGTTTTATGGCTATCAAGAAGTGGTATACTATGTGATTTGGGCACTTAACAAACTTGGTTTCACTAAATGCTTCACTAAATGGATCCATCTGTCAATGCATTTCAACTCCATCCTCTCCACCCTTGTAAATGGTAGTTTATAAGTCTCATAAACTGTTCGGAGGATTCAGACGGTGGTCCCCTATTTGTCCCTTCCTTTGTTGTGCCAAGTGATGCATTGGCTGGAGTCATGATGAAAGGTAGCTAGTAACATTACAATAAATGGAATCAAACTTGCTCCCCAAGTGGAGGACTCTATCAACCACCTTCTGTTTGTTGATGATCTAATGGTGTTTTTCATGGCCAACAAGAAGAATTCAAAAGCTTTGTTACAATTGTGACTCGAAATTCAAATTTGACTGAGATTAGGACTTCTAATTTGACTGTGATTATGACTTCGAATTTAATTGTGATTATAATATTGTCAAATTCGATTTTATATTAAATTTATTTTATTTTGAGGAATATTCTCATGAATCATATTCTAATCAAGGTATGATTTTTTGTGTACATTTATAGATGATTTTAGATCTATAAATAGGTGTCTAATGCTCTAGAATTAGTGACAGCTATATCACTTTTATATTACTAATATTTGGTTAGTGATATTTTGTTCTTTTTACTCGTGATTTTTCTTGATTTGGGTTTTCATGTTAAATTCTTTGTTCATATATGGTTGATAGGTTTGATTGTGATTTGTTGTCAATCCAATTTTGTAACAAAGTGATATCAGAGCCATTGGATCAAACTATCACCGTTTGCAGATCTCAACCGTTGAATTTAATATGAAATTTTAGCCAGAACATAAGTTGCCGAACTGCTACCATCGTCGTGCACCACCACCATTAAAACCTCCATCGTTAACCATCCTAGCCATCATCATTATTGACTACCCCGCCACATGGCACCTCTGCTTCGCCATTGCAACTAACAATCGCTTTCACCTCAATCTTTGTTGGCTCTTGTTTTGTTGTCGTCAACCACCGTCGATCAGTTCTCCTTCGACCACCTTTATTGCTTAGTCGACCATCAATCATCGAAGTCACCATCGCGACACACTGGTGGTCTAGTTTCATCTTCTTCATCGACTTCGCTGCCCCAACGTTCGCCGCCGATCGACACCTTGTCGGTTACCTCACCCTCTGCCATTATCATCCCCGATCGACCTCCATCGCGCTTGGCCAGCCGTTGTTCCAATTTCTTGTTACTGTCTATAATATCCCAAATTCCTATGAGATTTATTATAAACATCCATGCTTAAGGACCTGGTAAAATATGATTCGAAGATCTTAGGCTTAAGGGCAGTTTTGAGAATTAAGGAAAAACGAGCATGACTATCAAAAGGCTTAGGATTAAGGAAGAAGATGTTTTTTCCTTGAAGGATATTTCAAGAATTAGGGGTTTCCAAGGAAGAGGGTGAACAAGGTATAAATAATGAAAGAAATTAGGATATAGTGAAAATTCTTAAAACATGTAACTAAGGAATCAAGCTAACCAAACCAGATGAACCGTTAATTCAATAAGGATAAGGACAGGACATTTGGCACATTGGGGATAAGCCACATGGAAAAGAAATTAGTAGGCACCAATCTCTAAGAGGACAAGTGGAAAAAGTAATAATTGGGCCCAAATCTCAACACCGACACACGATAACATATGATTTGCCGAACCAATCTATAAATAAGCCTTTAGGGGGAAAGAATTTTGGGAAACCCCAAAGGAGGGAAATAAGGAAGGGTGAGAGAAATATTCTACAAAAGAAGAAGACAGGAGGTTCTGCTAAAATTTTGAGAGTAATAATCATGTGAGGAAGTTTTGGGGCTGCCTCCAAGAACATGCCAAAATCCATCAAAATCTATTAAGTAAGTGCAATCTAACTTTATATTCTTGTAGAGGGATGGAAGAGGAGCACGTAAAAAAATGAGTGTTGAATTGGAGTTAAAATGCGGAAGATATAGCCAAAATACGAAAATGACATAGTGTTGTCACAGCAACGCATGAATTACATGCATTAGGAAAAAGTTGCGCGTCCAGGCACATGGCTAGCCTTCTTAGGGCCCGTTAGGACGCATGGGGCCCTTTTTTCCTTTGAAATTTTTTAGAAAAATTATTTAAATGAAGTTTTACACATCTATGTAAAAATATTTAATGTTAGACTTACAAAAACTCTTATTTTGACAAAAAACAGCCTCAATAAGGGTTGAATAGTAATTGACCCGATACAGTAAAGGTGAGTAGTTTCCATATTTCATTTTGCTACATGTTGAACATATTCTTTAGAGCATGCTGAGGGTGTTTCATGTGCATACGCATTCCTTTTGTTGGTAAGCATGTTTTCTTTTGGTGTTGTTATGCATCACTACGTGGTGGCTTGTGACTGAGTGTAATTATCATGGGTAAAGGGATACTTCACTTGGTCGTGTCGTGAGGCCACATTACATGACATTGTTGGGCAAGGGTGATTGCAACACCTTGGCATCACATCCATCGAGAGCATGCATCTTTGCATTTTGTATTTGCACGCATGAGGCCATATTTTAAACCCTCACCTAGACTTAACCATTTAACTTGGGTGTTTCATACCCCTGAAATATTCCACATTCTAGGTATGACAGATTTGACAGGTACCAAGGAGTCAGGTGTGAAAGAAAGCCAAAAGGAGGTGGAAATTTAGCTATTAGCCATTGATGCATTATTAAATTGGATGTTGTAATTGTACACATATCTTGCTGTTACTTTAAGAATTTTTTGTTACCATGAAAAAGAGAAGATATGCATTCATGGAATGGTTTGCATGGCTAAGCATTTGGGAGCCCCTATGCATTTTAGGCTACGATCCTTATTGTTTGTTTTGGGACTACCGATACGCCATGTAGGTAATATATTCATTCTGTATTACATGACTTGGTTTGGATGCGAGGCAACACACTATCCATCCCTGCCTTCATCCTTGTTTTAGCTATTGATAACCATTCAAGCATCACCCAGATCTAGATTGACCCACTAACCCATCTAGCTCGCTTCAAATCCAGTTAGCCAAATCTAATAGATTTCAAATTTATTTTTTGCCCAGATTTAGCCCAGATTTGGTGTTTTTGATCTGTTTTTCAGTTGGGTTTATTATTTAAATTATTTAATATTATTTAGAAATATTTAATGGGTTCATTAAAGTATGATATTCCATTATTGGATCGGAATATTTGATTATCTCTATGGTAAGTTAAAATGCATGTAATTTTGGACGGATGGATTTAGATGAAAGTGGAGTTATCAAAGGGGATTTGTACGATTAATGCGGAGTTATTAAGATCAACAAAGATATGTTGAGGCTGATCTCAAGTTTAGTCTTAAGTACGGCTGAAGATATCCATTATAGTAAACTTTGTGTGGATTTGTGTGGTATTTATCGTAGTGCAGTTTTGGTTGATATTTATCGAGAGATTAATTCTTTGTGATTTTGTTAGAAGAAAGAATTTTGAATAATTCCATATTTGAATTTCATGTCAAGGTGAAACTTGCTACAATTGTGACTCAGAATTCAAATTTGACTGAGATTAGGACTCCTAATTTGACTATGACTATGACTTCAATTTTGATTGTGATTATGATTATGATGTTGTCAAATTCGATTTTATGTGAGATTTATCTCATTTAGAGGAATATCCTCATGAATCATCTTTTAATTAGGATATGATTTCCTATGTACTTCTATAGACGACATAGGCTCTAGCATAAACCTTCTCAAAGTATCAAACAGTGTACCTCTAGGCATCACGCTTTGGAGTATCCCTGTCTCAAAGTGCCTACATACCCTCAACATGTTGTTGTCTTAATGCTTCATATTCATCCCACGAGACCATACGCGGTGGCTGCCGCAAAGTCCCAGCTTGATCGGTGGGGTGTGCTTGTGAGCTGATATTAAATAGAGGTGGGGCTGGCTGGTACCCCCCTTGCCGATTCAGGGAAGCCGAGCAGTTGCTTCCCTATGGCTAAGAGTTTGGAGGAGGCAAGGGTGCTCCTTGTGGATGAGAGTCCCGTGGAGGTGGTGTGCTCGGTGTTGCTGAGAATCCCATGGAGGTGGGACTGTTTCTACGCCTTAAGAGAGAGTTCGTCGATGTCCACTAGTGTTTGCCATACTTTAAATTGACTTTTTGTCCTTCTTCCCACAGACGACGCCAATTGTTGTTGTCTTCAAAATACAACAATCTATTTTTTTTTCATGGGAGAATACAGGGTGCGTGGTTGATCATAGGAGTCTCGTTCAGGCCTTGTGAGTGTTTTGGGAGTCTCGTCACCAACGTGTGTTGAGAGTCTCGCCACCAACGTGCGCCGAGGGTCTCGATGATCGAGAGAGTTTTGGTGACTGAGAGAGTCCTGATGATCAGGTGGGTCTTGGATGATCAGGTGGATCTTGGTGATCAAGTGGGTCTTAGTGATCAGGTGGGTCATTGTGATTAAGTGGGTCTTGGTGATCAGGTGGGTCTTGGTGATCAAGTGAGCTTTGATGATCTAAGAATTTGATGACCGAGAGACCTGCAAGGTGAGAGCACCGTTAGGGGCGCGGGTGGGTGTCCCCGCGCAAACCCTCCGATGCATAAGTCAATTTTTGAGAGTAACAGTACGAGAATGTACTGAGAGTGCCCAAGAGAGAGTACCTGAGGTCGGAGGCGTGGCCTTCTATTTATAGAGGAGGGAGATGGGAGATGCATGGCTACCGTGCCGAGAGTCTCGCGGCTCATCCCAATGATTTCGTGGCCCATCCGAGAGTGTGCAAGTGATACTCACTCAATTATGACCGAGTGAGTGTCCTTACCGTTTCATGCCTTGAGTTGTTATGCGAGGTAACAAGAGGGGGAGAGGGGTCTCCTTACTCACTAGGTCATTACTGAGTGAGTCAAAAAAAGAGAGGAGGGATTGGTCCCCCCATCCACTCGGTCATGACCGGGTGAGTTTTCTGCGCAAGTATATCAACTTCAAGCATGATTTTCACCTTAATTCAGCCTGTATCTCTCAAAAATCAAAACATGAAAGTTGTAGATAATTCTCTTGACTTTTCACAAAATTTTTAATCATCTCAATCAGAGCTCAAACGAGAGAGTTATGCCTAAAAAACCAAACCAATATCACACCCACTCAGTGATGACCGAGCGAGTCTTCCCCACTTGATCTCGGTTGATTTCAACCTTGATGCGGCCAATATATCTTAAAACTCAAAACATGAAAGTTGTAGATAATTTTTTTATTTTTCTATAGGATTTTGAATCATTTCAATCAGAATTCAGACGAGAGAGTTATGTCCTAAAAATTAAAGAAATATCACACCCACTCGATCATAACCGAGTAAGTCCTCCCCACTTAGTCTCAGCTCGACCTCTTCTTCTTTGGGCTTGTTTCCTTGATCTCTTGCAACTCATTTTCCCTTTGGGCTTCATGTCTATGTCTCGTGACTTTTTTAAGTCTTATGACTCTCCAAGTTTGTAGGGCATATCAATAATAAAAATGAGGGAGTAGAGAGAGATATAACATAAATGAGAGATAATTATTTAAATATAGGAGTAAAATTGTTAATTTAATTATTATTTTAACGACAAATGAAGTCAGTGTCATTTTTAAAAAGAATAATGCTACTCTTATACCATTGTGTACACCTTGAGCTATATAATGGTGTTAAAATGATCAAAATACTGCTGAACCTCATTGTGAGGCGCAATAAGACATAGTGAGGCACAGGGTATTTTAGTCATTTTTACACCATTATATAGCTCAAGGTGTACACAATGGTGTAAGAGTAGCATGATTTTTTTAAAAAATACATAATTTTTCAACGCAACTTAAATAAAATTTATAAGTGGTGTGTGAAATTTATTAAAATTGTAAGTACGATAAAGGTCCAATTTTTTTAGTAATTTACCCTCAAAATATTAAAAAAAATTATTATTTAATTTTAATATGAATAAATATAATACACAGCACAACAAAGCCAAAGAGTGCCTAAATTTGTTGCGAAATCCGTATTAATACTATAATTACAACTGTCAGCTACCCATTCTCTTCTGACTGTAATCACTAATTGTTCAAAAAATGACATGAAAAATACATAATATAAAAATAAAATTTTATCTGACAAAAATATAATAATTTGAGACTATTTACCCTTTAATTTGAATCCTCTAAGAGTGTGTTTGATTGCACACATTTTCCATAGAAAATATGTAATGATTATATATTTTCTATGAAAAACAATCAAACACTTTTAACTTTTCTATAGAAAAATGTATAAGGTACAAGCATTTAAAGCTTTTTTTTTCATGAAATTCATTTTTCAAGGGGTGGGATGGATTTTGTTTTCTAGCCAATATTACCTAGAATTAAATTCTAGGTAATGCAATCAAACACACCCTAAATGTTAATTAAAAAAAAAAACAGTTATCATGCACGATCTGACGTCAGCCAATTTAAGTCTTAAATCTCCCTCTATTATTCAAAATAGTAAAAATATTTTTCCAAATAATTATAAAATTATCATGGAGAAAAAGATTACACCAAACATTTTGCTGTTACCGACGGGAAGAGGACACGTGACCCAAAGGCTGGAACCTTCAGAAATCGTGAAAGAGAAAAGGAATAAGAAACGAGAGAGAGAGAGAGGAGAGAGAGAGCTCTAAAAATATACCAACGCCAAAGCAAAGCCAGATCTTGCTCTTTCCTCCACCACCACCACCGCCACCACCACCTCCATTGCCCACCTTCACCGACAAGCTTTTCCCCCAGATTTCCGTCAATTTTCCCGAGAACATCCTACTCTTTCTCGGGGGAATCCGATCTCGTTGCTGTTTCTTTGCGTCCTGTCGGTTTCTCCGAATCAATGGAACGCATGCCTTCCCCCATCAGGCTCTCTCGCTAGGGTTTCCGGAAAGGTTTGTATTACCATTCCTTATTCTCTTAGTGTATGTTTCCAGCTTGTGAGTGTGTGTGTTTTGTCCGTTTCATGAATCGACGGCCATTTGTCGGACTACAGAATGTGAGATCTGAGGGGTAGACCGTTACTGGCATTGTGGAGAAGGGATGTTTTTTCCGTGGATTCGATCGTCACTGTTGTGTAAATGGAGGCACTCGGGAATCATCCTTCAAATACTCCGGACGTTCCAGCTATTTTACTGTTCCTAGTGTTCCGGAGCTCTTCGTGATTACAAAGGTTGATTTCACCTCAGTTTGGGTTGCCTTCAGCTGTTCGTTGAATCATTGAGAATCTCTATCCTCTTTGGTTGTAGAATTCTAGCATGACGGTGATGGTTAATAGAGCAATGGAAGAGAAGTAGCAAGATAATTTGTAAAAACAAGGAAGGGCAACTATTTTACTGTTCCTAGTGGTTCCGGAGCTTTTTGTGACTACAAAGGTTGATTTCACCTCAGTTTGGGTTGCCTTCAGCTGTTTGTTGTATCATTGAGAATCTCTGTCCTCTTTGGTTGTAGAATTCTAGCATGACGGTGATGATTAATAAAGCAATGGAAGAGAAGTAGCAAGATAATTTGTAAAAACAAGGAAGGATTTAGTGTTTTGAAATTTTTGGCAGAATGCAAGGGGAGGATTTAGTGTTCCTCCCTTCTATGTGACAGCTTCTAACTTTTATCCTTACTTAACATTGGAAACCATTACATCCTGGTGGAATGCCCAGTACCATTGATTTTATCCATAATGGACAACAAAAACAATCTATTTTTCTCTTCAGATTTATCCATTCAAGCCCATTTTTCCTAGAATGTTATTCAGCATCTGATGATTTAATTAATGATATTCTGTTGCTTGTGATTTTGATTGTACAGAGAAATAAGAATATTTGATGAGTAAAAGGACGAATCCACTTGTTGTGCCAGACTAAAACAGTGAAATGGCAGGTATATGTTTATACAATTCCCAATTATTAAATAAACATTATGCAGTGTTGGCCCATAGGTTCAATAAATCAATTGCTCAATTATAATATCATAATATTGTAGATCCACATGTAAAACTATTCTTATTTTACCCTGTCATGTTGTGGGTCTAGAGGGATTGGGGAGTCAAGATGAAATAAGAGAAAGAAGATCAGATTTTGAGAACTCTGAAGATGAAAAACGGCGAACTAAAATTGGATCTTTGAAGAAGAAGGCCATCAATGCTTCAAATAAGTTCACTCATTCTTTCAAGAAAAGAGGAAAAAGAAAAATTGATTACAGGGTTCCTTCAGTCTCCATAGAAGACATACGGGATGCCAAAGAGGAGAGTGCTGTCCAGGAATTGCGCCAAAAACTCCTTGACAAGGATTTGTTGCCCCCTGGACATGATGACTATCACACTTTGTTGAGGTTTGTTGATTTTATTTCAAATACAGAGTTGTAATGTTTTTCACAGAAATGCACACATGCATAATATCTAATCGGTTATTCTTTCATAAAAGTTTATTGATTTCATTGTCTGTCTTTCTTTAATACACATGCATAGCGGGTTTTGGCTAACCAATATAAACTGAAAGAAAAAATAGTGATTAACACACAATGTAATGTAGGCTTATTGTTTCATTAATATTGATTCAAATGTATACATCTTCTGTTTTTCATTTTCTTCTTTTTTATTCAAAATTAAGCAATATTATAATTCTAAAGAAATGTAGGTCAAATCTCTAGCTTAGTCTTGATACTTATTCCTCTTTCCTGGATTACTGTGCTAGTCCAGTCCATTCACAAGTGGCCTCACACTGGGAGTAGCAATGTTCTATTCTGGTGTTTATGTGTGAGCTCCATGATACTATGTGGTATGGTTAGATATTTGGACTTTCAGCCAATATTTTGTTGTATTAATCAAAACATAGCAGGAGGTTATTAAGAACACAATAATGCAATAGGGTATATAGGAGCAATAAGTTTTGTTGACTCAAATTTATAACTCATCTGTAATGCTTTCATAATTTTTCTGGGAAGATATAAAAGCCTGAATTTTACCATGTGAACACGATTATTAACATTATACATACTCTTGTTAACTTAATGCTACTGGCCTGTAGCTTCCTATACCTTATTATGTTGAGATCTTGAACACTTAGGATTGTTTACACTTGCACTCAATAAAGTTAGCTTATTTGTACAATACTTTGGCTCACAACGACACTTAAGTTTTTTTCATTTTATGCAGTGTTATTAAAGGCACGCCCAGGTGTGCCCAGGCCTATAGCTTCCTATACCTTATTATGTTGAGATCTTGAACACTTAGGATTGTTTACACTTGCACTCAATAAAGTTAGCTTATTTGTACAATACTTTGGCTCACAATGACACTTAAGTTTTTTTCATTTTACGCAGTGTTATTAAAGGCACGCCCAGGTGTGCCTAGGCGCGTGTAGACCAGGCACGCCTAGGCCCAAGGCACCTTGGGCT
The DNA here is from genome assembly GCA_036245055.1 of Diospyros kaki. Classification (NCBI taxonomy): domain Eukaryota; kingdom Viridiplantae; phylum Streptophyta; class Magnoliopsida; order Ericales; family Ebenaceae; genus Diospyros; species Diospyros kaki. The sequence continues at coordinate 12,090,632 of BSEG01000011.1, read as the reverse complement.
TAGGGATGCCTGAGCTTTTTTAATTTTTTTTAGGTTTTTATTTTACTATTTATTGCTTTATTTAATTTTTTACTGTTTAAGATTTAAATTTATTGCTTCAACTAAATTTGATAATGAGTAAAAGGGCTACCACTTTAAATGCTCCAATTGAATTTGAACTAGATGAAGATAGAGAGGGAGATGATGTGGGAGAAGATATTAAAGATGATGCTTCTAATGATGACAATATGAAAATCTTTGATCTTGATGATGAGGATGATTTTTAGATTATTTAAAAAGCATAATTAGTTAATCTTGATTAAGATTTAAGAGACCTATAAATTGTTTTAAGATTTAATTTAAGTTGACTTAAAGAATTTTAGATTACTACTTTTGGCATTTTTATTGTTCTTTTTATTAGTATATGTTGAATTTTTTAATTTCCTTGATAACATATTTGTGAATATGTTATTAGGAATTAGAACTTATTTTATATCTTATTTTTCAGGTAGGATATTTATATATATATATATATTTTTTAGTTAGCATGTGCCTAGTTCCATTAGGAGCACTCCTCGCCTTACGCCTTGGGCCTTTAATAACACTGATTTTGTGCTTTTTTGTTTATGTGAATAATTTCAATTTTTTGTTTACATATATTAGAAGGAACTGCCACAAAGGGGCAAGCCCTGTATAAAACGTCTATCTACAATATTATCTCATCTACAGAAGAGATGGAGGAGGTAATACAAAAAGGGAAATCCTCTTTAAACCAGAAAAGAAGGAAATTCATAGGGTTCCCTTAAAAAAGAAAAAGGAAATGGGTGAACAACTGTCTACATCATGAAACACTTTTATTTCTTTCCCACCATGCACCATATTCCTAAATTCTTATTTGTTAATGCTAATAAGTCTTTCTCAATGTTTCTGTACCAATAAAAAAAAAGGTGAAACAAAAATTTGATCCTTGTTTTCAACTAGTTTGTCAGTTTTTCATTTCTCTATTTTATCTTGACTAGTTTACTGGTTTAAAATTCAACCTACTCATTCCTTTTTTCTAGATTCTTGAAAGCTAGGTGTTGAAGTTTGCCTCGATTCTTGTCCTAGAAGATAGCAGAATCTGAAGGAGTATAAAAGAGTAGTTTAGGCTGAAGAAATTAGGCAGTTGGGGCTAAGTGTAATTAGTACTTTTAGTTGGGGTTAATATGTAATTTCCCTAAGTTAGTTAGTTGCCTAATTTGTGCCCGCCTCCTCTATAAATAAGAGGGCAAGGCGGCAGTCTAAGTATTCATTCAACTCTCTCTCTTGTCAAGTTCTCTTCTCCTATTGTGAGTATACTTTGTTCTAGAGAAAGTGAGGCATATGTATTGTGTTCTTGAGTTTTCTTGGAGTGAACAAAGGGCTGTACTTGAGCGATAGGATTGAGGTAGAGGTTGGGCCTTTTGTATTGATCAGTTTCATCTTAATAAAAGGCTGCTCATTGGTGGGTGTTTGAAGGCTGGATGTAGGATTGCCAAAGGCAATCCGAACCAGGATAAATCTGCGCCTAAAGTGTTTGGTTTGATCTCTTTTAAATTCTGTTATTTCCTTTACTGCTGTTCATATATTCTGTTTCTATTTCTCATTGCATCCGAGAGTGTGTGAGAGGGTTTATGTGAGGGTTTTCTCGCCTAAGGTTGTAATCTAAGAGTCCTAAGGTTAACAATTTGGTATCAGAGCCTCCCCTAGGATCAAGAACTGCTTTCTTGCAAGGTTTCTTTATATTTCTTGTTGATTTAATCTACCTACTGTCTTCGGCCATGGCTGCAACAAGATATGATGTAGAGAAATTCACTGGCCATAATGATTTTGGCCTTTGGAGGATTAAAATGAAAGCTTTACTAGGAAACTTAGGACTGAAATCAGCCTTAGAAGAGAAAGAAAAATTGCCTGAAACTCTCTCGGCAGAAGAGAAACAAGAAAGGCTAAAACAGAAAGAGGAAATTGATGAGAAGGCCTTTAATACGTTGATTCTTAGCCTTGGTGATAAGGTTTTAAGAGAAGTATCCAAGATGACCACCGCCCTATCCCTATGGAATAGGTTAGAGACCCTATATCTAACCAAGACCCTTTCTACTCGGTTGTTCTTGAAAACCCGCTTCTTCTCATTTAGAATGGGAGAAGGTCAGAAATTGCATGATCATATTGATGATTTTACAAAGCTGTGTTTGGACTTAGAGAACATAGATATCAAGTATGATGATGAGGACAAGGCCCTCATTCTCTTGCATTCTTTGCCTAAGACCTATGAGACCTTTGTTGACATACTAAAGCATGGCAGGGAAAAACTGTCACTTGATGATGTAATTGGAGCTTTAAACTCCAAGGAACTGCAACAAAAGGTAGAGGTAAATGGTTCTCTAGGAGATGCCCTAGCAGCTGTGTCTAGGCCGGAAAAGGGGGATCAAAGAAATAAGGATAGGGGAAGATCTAAGTCTAAAAATAGTAGGAGATCTGTTAGGTGTTTCTTGTGTCATGAGGAGGGCCACATCAAGAGAAACTGCCCAAACAAGAAGAAAGAAAACCAGGAGAAAACCAGCCCCGAATGCTCTAACACCATGTGTGGTTTTGGCTATGAGAATTCGGATGTCCTATAGCTTTTCTAGGTATGTAGGTAGAGTAGCATAGGTCCTAGGTTTAGGGTGTTCTTCTCATAGGAAATGGGTATTTATCCATAGAGACATGGTGGAGGGGGAAATAGTTTGTCTAGACATCAATCTAAGGCCAAGATAATTGGAGATGTGAGAATAGGAAGCATGGTGGAGCTGTTCCAGAATATTAGAAGCTGTAAAAATGTCCCTGTTTTTAATAAGAAAGTCTAATGTCCTTAGGAATAATTAGATAGTGAGAATTGGAGTCCTAAGAAGTTGCAAAGATCTCTTAGAGAGATGGTAGCAACCCTCTAGAATAGAGGATATGTGGTGCATGTTTGCAGGTCTTGTGGATAAGCTGCAGCCACTAAGGATAGCCTATGATAAGTTAGGTTATCTCATTTCTTGAGGATGGCTCACAATGGTGAGCAAGGACTAGGAAAGTATCTAAGGCTAGGGATATTAGGGAGGGGAAAATTTGCAGGTGTATAGGAATAGAATCCATGTAGTTTTTTGACTAGGTCTCCATATGTAGTGTTGCCTAGGATGGGATAAGTTAGAAGCCAAAGGTTAGTTTCAAGTGAGATATGGAATTGTCGGGTCTAAGGAGTCTTATGCACTATCTTGGACTTAAATGGAAGATCTCTTATGTTATAGGGGTGGAGTGCTGTGAAGTGTCTATTTGAGAATTAAGGAAGGTGCTGGAAATGGGGAAAAGTCTAGGAAAAATGCTAGACAAATGGCCATTAATTAAAGCAGCACATGAAGGCTTAATTTTGGATCAAATAGGTATCACTAACAGCCATTATCCATGTGGAATCTAAGGGGAAAAGTGATCCTATAGAGAAGCCCAAAGGAATAGAGGTTAGAGGGAAAGGTAAGCAAGGTTGATTGCTTAGAAGGTCTCTCTAGAGATGATGGTAATTCCGGGTGAAGGTATAAGGAATCTGATCCCTTTAGGATAAGTCCAAGGGTTGAATTTTGAGTGCATGAAAAGCTGTGTATTTCAATGGTATGTCTAGGGAAATGTAAGGCAGCTTCATCGGTATTTGTTCATGAAGGATTCTCAAGGTATAACTAAGTGTCAAGATCAGTTTTGAGAGTGAAGAATAAAGGGAGAAGCTGGAATTTCTAAGGCATAGAGGTTGAAATAGGATTTGGACAGCTTAAAGCAGCCTAGGTTACCCAATCTTAAGCATATCTTGATTCCCTGGTATATAGTTAGAGGAGAGTTAAGAAAAGAAGTCTAGCAGTCTTGTTCTGAAACAAACATGAGAAGAAAGGCAGTGGTAAAGCCTAAAGGCCTGATTTTTGGGAGCTAGGAATGGAGTCTAGCTGTGAAAGGACAATTGGGTGAGGTGCACTGGTGTTTGTAATGCTGTGTGAAATTCTAGACCTTGAGGAGGATAACTTTTAAATGAGAGTTGCAGGTTTAGTTTTGCAGCTAGAATTTTATCCAAAGAGTGGTCCATTATTATGTTTTACAGCATTGATATGTTTTTCTTTGATGTGTTTGTGTTTGATATGATCAGGTTTGTTCATCATCCATGGAGGAAGCAAGAGCTGGCTATCGGGTGAAGAACTCAAGGCAAATGGTGGAGATTTGTTGAAGTTTGCCTCGATTCTTGTCCTAGAAGATAGCAGAATCTGAAGGAGTATAAAAGAGTAGTTTAGGCTGAAGAAATTAGGCAGTTGGGGCTAAGTGTAATTAGTACTTTTAGTTGGGGTTAATATGTAATTTCCCTAAGTTAGTTAGTTGCCTAATTTGTGCCCGCCTCCTCTATAAATAAGAGGGCAAGGCGGCAGTCTAAGTATTCATTCAACTCTCTCTCTTGTCAAGTTCTCTTCTCCTATTGTGAGTATACTTTGTTCTAGAGAAAGTGAGGCATATGTATTGTGTTCTTGAGTTTTCTTGGAGTGAACAAAGGGCTGTACTTGAGCGATAGGATTGAGGTAGAGGTTGGGCCTTTTGTATTGATCAGTTTCATCTTAATAAAAGGCTGCTCATTGGTGGGTGTTTGAAGGCTGGATGTAGGATTGCCAAAGGCAATCCGAACCAGGATAAATCTGCGCCTAAAGTGTTTGGTTTGATCTCTTTTAAATTCTGTTATTTCCTTTACTGCTGTTCATATATTCTGTTTCTATTTCTCATTGCATCCGAGAGTGTGTGAGAGGGTTTATGTGAGGGTTTTCTCGCCTAAGGTTGTAATCTAAGAGTCCTAAGGTTAACACTAGGGATTTTAACATTGAAGCAACAATCCAGATGTGGGAAGAAATGCTTAATTGGAGGAAGGAGTATGGAACAGACAGCATACTGGAGGTAATGATGTTAATGTGTCTCACTAGTCCATAATCTCAAAAGAGCAAATCTTTGCACTTGAAAGGTTATAGGATCATTCTCCCCATCCAGTGATGCAATTAGTTTTTATTTATATACTAAAATGCTAGAGTATATTTGTATGTCTCATGGTAAGATTCAACAAGAAGATCTGCATCAATGACTCCACAAGATATTTAATTATTTCTTATTTGTGGTGGTTAATCTACTTCTAGTGCAATATAATATTATACTTAAGTAACGCAGTGAAGATATCAATATTCAGGATTTTGAGTTTGAAGAGCTGGATGAAGTCTTGCAATACTACCCTCAAGGATATCATGGTGTTGATAGAGAAGGAAGGCCTGTTTACATTGAGAGGCTTGGGAAAGCTCACCCAAGCAAGCTTATGCATGTTACAACAATTGATCGCTACTTAAAGTACCATGTCCAGGAATTTGAGAGAGCTCTGCGTGAGAAATTTCCTGCATGTTCCATTGCAGCAAAGAGGCGGATCTGTTCAACAACAACAATTCTGGATGTGCAGGGCCTGGTATGTAGATTGTAGTAATGTATAGTCCTAACCACAATTGTCCTCCCCGTCTCCCCTCATAATTTTCTTGGCCTGATAAATGAATTAGAAACTTAAAATTTCTTCTTTTGTGTGTGTATGTGGGTTGTTTGGGGTGGGGAGGGGTGCTGTTGAGATACTTATAAATGACTGCATATATCTAGGCCCACAAGTGGTGCTTTTTGGCCCCTGGAAAGAAATTTTTAGCTATGCTGGACTTTAAAAGTTTAATAGAAGCTCTCTCACAAAGTTCCCCATAGCTTGGTGAACTTATAATCTTTATATGATCACACTCTGGAGGTTGCCTTGCCTCTTCCGCAAATATTACTAACATTTTCTTTGACCAGTAAAGTAAAAGGTTGGTGAGATGCTCCAAATATTTCTGCATGCTATTTTCTACTTAAGAACTTCTCATTTCAATATGAATTCGTTGCATAATATTCATACGATACTTAAAATAAATATAGATAATTTCTATATATTTAAACTGGGAACAAGCCCAATACCAAATTTCCAAGGACACAATTATCTTAGGTCATATCTGGTTGATTCTATATCTTCATGCACTACTTGATGAGAACAATTTGATTATTAGAAACTGATATCTAAAGGTAAGAATTTTAAAGAGCAAGATTAACTTGGATTGGGATAATAAAGAAAGATGAGTTGCTCCAAAATTTACCTGATCTTTTGATGTTGCTTGATAGACCCCAAGCAACTGAGAATAGTCTTTATTGTTAGTCCAGTTTAATCTTTCTGTTTAAGTTTTAGTAGTTTTTCTGATAAAATTTTTTATTCTAGGGAGTAAACACACACAAAGCCTGGATTTGTAATTTTTTTGTTATAGTCTATGATAAATTAGAGAGAAAAACTCTATAAGTGAATGATTTGTATTATCTCTTATTGATACTACTGAGTTAATTATATAAAGGAAGTAACGGGCCATGAGCTATGCAATACAATTAGTACTAATTTGGTACAATAGCTAAACTACAATATAAATACACACTATTTTAACACTCCCTCTCAAACTGGAGCGTATAAGCCATATACACCAAGGTTGTTACAAATGAAACCAATGTGAGGACCTTTGAGAGATTTAGTAAAAATTTTTGCTAGTTGGTGTCACGACCCTAGGGGCAATTTGACTTTTGGTTATAGTGCATAGGCCACTTGTAATAGTTAGTTATTGCTATACAAGTTGTACCCCTTAGGTTATGCTTTTCAGCTAAAGGGAAGAGCCTATAAAAGGCTACTATGTAAGAGGATGGGAATTATGTTAGAGTAATAACATAAATTCTTTTCCTCTCATTTCTCTCTCTAATTTCTCCCTCCCCCTTTCAAATTCTCCCTCCAAATTCCTATTCTCCTTCTTAGATTCCCTATATTTCCAGAATTGTTCAAACCTCATGTTTGAGGCTTGACAGTTGGTCAGCTGATGTCACATTCCTAGGGTTACCTAGGGTTGTGATTGGAATTAGGGGAGAAATTAGAATAATGGAATTGAAGGAGAGAGAGAAAACAATAGAAAAGGGAGGGAGAATTAAAGGAACTGAGAGAGGGATAGAGAGAATTAGAAGGAAAGGGAATTCAACATATCTTTTCCGCCTAATTCTCTCTCTCTCTCTCTTCTTTCCCCCTTTCTCTCTCTCGTGTTCAGCTTTCCTGCCTAATTCTCTATTCTTCCTCAATTATGGAAGAACCTCCTAGTCAAATTTGAGATTTGACATTTGGTATCAGAGCTGGTGATCTGACTGAAATAGTGGGTATGGTCGAAGGTACGTGAGCGAAGCAAATGGAATCCATATTGGATGCCATTGAAGTGGGGATGAGATAGTACCAAGAGCAAGTAGACAATTGCTTGGAGACGTTGGAATTAGGGATTAGAAACACTCAAGAGGAAATCAGTTGAAACAAAGTTGAGAATGCGACCAATTTGGATCGGGTCGTTAGCGGGATTAGGGAGGAATTTGTTGGATTAACTCAACAATTGAGTGCTGCCTTGAACATCTTTGCTCGGCAGCCCAATGCTAGCCTCTTGACAAACTTTCCCCCTCGAGCTTCATCGGCACCAATTCTAACGACGTCGAGAGCGAGACAGAGATCTAATGACAAGATGGAAACAGGGGATAGGGTGGAGGTAGAAGACAACTTGACCCGAGGAGTTGGAGGTAACTACTCCAATTCGACGTCCCCATGTTTGAACTGGATCAACCTCGATGGTGGATTAGGCGATGCGAGAGGGCTTTCTACCAATACAGAGTAACTGAAAGGGAGAAGGTGAATATGACTACTGCCTATTTAGATGATGTACTCGATGCCTAGTTTCAGAATTAGAGCAGAGGATGGGGGGGATGGACTTGGCCAGAGTTTATGAATGCAATTTGCAATCGATTTGGGGAGAAGACGAGGACGAAGGTCATAGAAGAATTTAACAAGCTAAAGCAAAAAGGGTTGGTGGAGGAGTATCAGGTGAGATTCGAGGAACTTAGATCTCTGCTGTCCTTATCTCATCCCTCCCTAGATGAAGCTTATTTTGTATCCAGCTTCATTAGTGGGTTGGATGATTAGGTCTGCCCCACCGTGAAGATGCTCTACTCTACATCAGTGGGGCAGGCAGCAGAGCAGGCTCTCCTGCATGAGATGGCCCTAGAGGCTTTTGCCAAGAGACACAGGTTGCCCCCAAAAGGAATTCGGGAGGAGAACTCGTATGGGGCAATGAGTAAGGGAAGTAATCAACCATGGTAGAGGAGTGGGTTGATAGAAAGGCCACAACCAACACCAACCCCAACGAATGCCCTGGTTATTGATCAGAAACGATAGATGGGACTCTGTTTTCATTGTGATGAGAAGTTTTGGCCGAGGCACTAGTGTAAGAGGATGTTAGTGACAATGGAAGGCGAGAAGAGGAAATAGAACATGGGGAAGAGGAGGAACAGGAAGAGTTGATTGATGGAGATGAAGGAGGAGAAATATCCATGCATGCCCGGCAAGGATATGCCTCGGGTAGGGTATTGAAAGTAAAGAGGGTAGTGGGAAAAAGAAAACTCGTGGTACTTATTGACAGTGGTAGCTTTCATAGTTTCCTTGATGAGGAAGCAACCACTGTCCTACAATGTGAAGTGCAGGAGACTCCCCCATTGTCTGTGTTAATCACCAATGGGAGCCGGATGGTAAGCCAATACAAGTGTAAGGGATTCAAATGGGCCATGAGTGGTCAAGAATTCTCAACTGACCTGAGGATTCTTAGGCTAGGAGGATGCCACATCGTGTTAGGGGTGGATTGGATACGGATCGTAGGCCCCCTAGTGTTTGACTTCAACACTCTAGAAGGTACCTTTGAGAGGGAGGGCCAAAAGGTTACTTTGGTGGGGTGTCAAGAGTCAGGGGAATGTAAGGTAGTGTTAGGAAAAAGGCTATAGAGACTACTGGAACAAGGGGGAACTTCTATAGGGCAATTACATTCCCTTTATGCTTTGGAAAGGGAGGTGAACCACACTCAATCCACCTATTGTTGATGGAATTTGAGGATATCTTTGCCACTCCCTCAACACCCCCCCCCCAAATTCCTTGATCATTCTATTCACCTCAAACCCAATAGTGAACCGATCAACCTAAGAGCCTACTGCTACTCTTTTGTCCAAAAAGTTGAAATTGAAAAATTGATTAGGGACACGTTGGACAAATCCCTTGTCCAATCGAGCCAAATGTCAAGCCCTGAGACTAGGGCTTGCAAAATCGGTATAATTCAGACGTAAGAATGATAGAAAGAAGGGAATAACAGATAGGAGAGAGAAGATAGAATCAAGAAAGAGAGGGAATTTATTGTTAACTTCCAAGATACCCTCTAATGCTGTAGGTCCTTGCTTTATAAGACCTCTAGCTAGCTCAACCACTCTAACTACCCAACGGATTAACCGTTTACAGCTTCCTAGTAGTTCTTTAAATTCCCCATTAACCCTATCTTTTACAATATTGCATATTCCTCCCCTAGGGTCGTGACAATCCCTACCCCTTCAAACCATTCTTGTCCCAATAATGCTAAAGAAGGCCGATAGCTCGAGGGAACTGCTTCAGTAGATCAGGAAGATATTCCCACGTGGTGTTGTTTGCTGGTAAATGAGACCACTGCATCCTCACTTGAACTAAGGGTAGCTGCCCTTGGTATTGTATCCTTTTTTCCAGCACTGCTCGAGGTTCAATTATCTCTTCTTCTTCTTCTGCAGCAGATGGTAGGTCCTGTCCTGCAGCCACCACTTCTCCTTTTGCCTTTTCTAGCAAGGATACATGAAATACAGGATGCTGATTCACTCCTTCTGGTAGCTGTAATCTATATGCCACTGGACCTACCTTAGCCTCAATTAGATATGGTCCAAAATATTTTGGACTCAGTTTAGAGACTGGTAGGGATGTATAGGGTTGTTGCAAAAACCTCCTTACCTTGTGGTATACTCGATCTCCAACCTCAAAATTCCTCTCATTGTGTCGCTTGTCTGTTGCTTGTTTCATTCTATTGTGGGCAGTAGTTAGTTCTCTTTTAAGGACCCCCAATAGCTGCTGTCTCTGTTGAAAGTACTGCTTTACATCAGCCATAGTAGGTTGCGCTCTTGACAGGGTAGGCAGTAATGGAGGTTGATATCCGAACATAGCTTCGAAGGGACTTCTTTTAATGGCACTGTGATAAGTGGAATTATACCACTATTGTGCTAATGGCAGCCACTTATTCCAGCTCTTGGGATGGCTGAAACACATAAACCTTAGATACGCCTCCAAACATTGGTTAACTCGTTCCGTTTGGCCATCCGTTTGAGGATGGTAGGCTGTTGACATACATATTCCCACTCCCAACTTCTTGAATAACTCCTGCCAAAATGAACTGGTGAAAACCTTATCTCTATCCGATGTAATGGTTTTAGGGATCTCATGGAAGTTGGCCACCTTGTCCAAGAATGTCTTGGCCACGTCCTTAGCTGTAAAGGGATGCGATAAACTGAGGAAGTGCCCAAACTTAGTGAATCGATCTACTATCACCATGACAACATCCTTGCCTTCTGATTTAGGGGGTCCTTCTATAAAATCCATTGAAATGCTGTCCCATGTTTGTTGGGGTATGGTCAGAGGTTGTAGTAGTTCGGGATAGGGTACCTGTTCGTATTTACATTACTGGCATACTGTATAAGTCATTACAAACTTCACTACTTCAGTCTTCTGTTTTGGACAAAAGAAAAGTTGCTTTACTTTTTGGTAAGTGGCACGAATTCCTGAATGACCACCAATTGGAGAGCAGTGTAAGGCTATTAGAATCTTCTCTTTTAGGGTTGTGTCGCCTCCTACCACCAATCGTCCTTTGTACCTTATCAAGCCATTTGCCAAGGTATAATTAGGGACGGTAGTCGGATTAACTGCCAACTGTGTCAAATTTCCTTGAGCCACTCCGTTTTTTCATAACTTTCTGTCAACTCTGTCATCCACTTCGGCACTACAGCTACGATAGCTTTGCAAACTGCATTCTCATATCTTCTAGAAAGGGCATCGGCCACTATATTCTCCTTACCCATTTGGTATTGAATAGTAAAGTCCAAGACCATGAGTTTTGAAACTCCCTTCCGCTGGAGATGTGTGTGCAGCTTCTGTTGTGTTAAAAACTGCAAGCTTTCATGGTCCGTTTTGATCACAAACGGATTGCCTTCTAAGTAGTGGCGCCACTTATCAATGGCTTTCAAAACCGCCAAAAGTTCTTTGTCCACACTTAAGCCTAAGTGCTTTTGAGAAAGGGCTTGGCTTATAAAAGCCAATGGTTTGCCTTGCTGTACCAAGACAGCGCCAATTCCCGAGTCACACGCATCAGTCTCCACTGTAAAAGACTTGGAAAAATTTGACAAGGCAAGGATTGGGACCATAGACATGGCCTTCTTAAGGGCAATGAAGGCTGCTTTGGCTTTCGGATTCCACTTAAAGCCATCCTTCTTGAGCAGCTCAGTGAGGGGTTTGCTGATCATTCCGTAATTCTACACAAATTTCTTATAATACCCCGTCAAGCCCAAGAATCCTCTCAACTCCTTTATTGTTTTAGGCCTAGGCCACTCGCACATAACTTCCACTTTCTTAGGATCTATTCTCACCCCTTCCCCACATATAATATGGCCTAAATACTCTACTTCCTTAGCAGCAAAAGTACATTTGGAAAGCTTAACAAGCAATTGATGTGATTTAAGGATCTCAAATGCGGTTTGAAGGTGTGATAGGTGTTGGTTAAGGTCTGAGCTATATATTAGAATGTCATCAAAGAAAACTAGGATGAATTTCCTCAAATGCGGTAGGAAAATCTGATTCATCAATGCTTGGAAGGTGGCCGGAGCATTGGTTAAACCAAATGGCATAATAGTGAATTCGTAGAGGCCTTGGTGAGTTCTAAAAGCTGTTTTAGGTATGTCGGATGGTGCCATTCTAATTTGGTGATAACTAGACCTAAGGTCTAGTTTAGAGAATATTTTTGCACCAAACAATTCATCCAGTAAATCATCAATCAAAGGTATGGGGAACTTGTTCTTGATGGTATTAGAATTGAGTTGTCTATAGTCTATGCAAAACCTCCAAGTTTTGTTGACAAGGAGAACTGGAGAAGCATAGAAACTTTGGCTTGGCTGGATAATGGTCGAGTCTAACATGTTTTGTATTTGTTTCTCAATTTTTGTTTTCTAGATGGGTGGATACCTATATGGCCGGATGTTAATAGGGGCAGAATTAGATTTGAGGTGGATTGCATGGTCCAATGGTCTTTGGGGAGGTAAGGACTTGGGTTCCGCAAACAGATCCTTAAACTCTACCAAAATTGAATGCAAGCTAGTTTTGTACCTTTTTTGCAATCTGCATTTCCAGTGAGTCTGCAAGTGGTGATCCTTCCTGACATTGATTTTTCTCTTCTGCTTTTACAGCTCTTATAGAATAGAGCTGTGCGATTTGCCCCCGTTTCTTCCCCATCATCTTTTGCGGTCTTTTTCCATCAATGAGCTTGCATTCCCCTTGCTCTAGGCTGCCCATTAGGGTTAACTTCTTCCCTTCAATTTCCACTGTGACTACCAATTTATTGAAGTCTAATGTAAGAGGGCTCACTGTCCTCATCCAGTCCACGCCAAGGACAATGTCACACCCACCTAATTCCAGAATTCTGAGATCTACCAGAAATTCTTGTCCCTGCATTATCCATGTGAATCGCACACATTTGTAGTGATTGAACATTCGACTACCATTAGCTACAGTAACCGACAAAGGAGTTGTGGCTGTCAAAGGCCACTTTAGGTCTGCAACAATTGATTTGCTAAGGAAGCTATGGGTGCTCCCGCTGTCAATCAGCACCATTAGCTTCCTTTTTCCCACTTGGCCCTTAACTTTGATTATCTACCCCATTGGGCTGCCTTTTAATGCATGAAAGGAAATCTCTCCTCCTTCCTCTCTCTACACTTCTTCCTCATCCTCTTGTAATGCTTCCTCCTCTGCCCCTTCTTGTTCTGCTTCTTCTTCCCTTTCTTCCTCCTCGCTCATGCCTTCTATTTTCATCAATTGTCTTTTGCACTGATGACCTGGCCCATATTTGTCACCACATTTGAAGCATAACCCCAGCTATCTCCTTTGTTCCATCAAACTGCCTTTCCCTCCATTATTGTTTACTGCTGGTTTGGCTGTTGCTTGGTTAGGCCATGTTATCAAAGGTTTAGAACTTCCTCTCCCATATTGTCCGGCCAGTATACTTGGCTTATAAGGAACTTTATGTTTCTTGAAAATGGCCTCCAAAGCCATTTCTTGAAGCCTGGCCTTTTCCGCCGCCTGACCCACTTTTGTTGGAGTCATCATCTTTACCATGGGTCGTAGTTCCTCTTTTAAGCCACTCACAAAAATTGATACTACATGCTGATTAGTAAGCCCGGGTTGGATAGTACATACCAGGGATCTTAGTTCTTCAAAACGTGCAAGGTACTCCATTACAGTACCTTCTTGCCTCAATTTACTAAATTCTTTAATCACGTCCGTCATCTTATTTTCTTTGAAACGTTCGCACTGGCCATTCGCGAAAGCTCTCCACCCCCTTTGCATCCCTCCATTTTGGACCCACCCTTGGTACCAAGAATCTGCTACTTTGTTCAAGTATGCTATCGCTAAAGTTACTTTCTGATCTTCCATCGTCTGGTAGAGTTGGAAGAATCATTTGCACCGCCTTAACCAACATCTTGGACTCTTTCCCTCAAATAGGGGTATTTCCAATTGGGGAGTAGGTGCATGGCCATATGACATCGGTTTGCCGTTTCTTCCTGCGTTCTCTCGAAGTAATTGCTGCTCCGACTCTTCCATGGCTACTTCCGTGCCCAAACGATCATCGTGATGCTGCAATATTGGTGCTGATGTTTGCCTCGGTGGAAATTCCGGTGATAGCCGGAACTGGCGTAGAGAGGCCAGCATATTTAACATGTTGTTGATCCTCTGCCCTTGTTGTTCCACTATTTCTTGACACTTTTGAACTGCCCTTGTTGTTCCACTATCTCTTGACACTTTTGAACCGATTCTTGGCATCTTTCTACCGTTTCTTCTTGTTTTTCCGCGGTCGCTTGCATGAGCTCCTTCCATTCCACCAATTCTTCCCTCGTTTGACACAGTACATCTTGGGTGTTATTTACGCCAAATTCCATAGTTTCCAATCTGACCTCCAATTGTCTCAGGCACGTTCCTTCCACCATCGCTTCACGATCTTCACCTACACTGGGCTACACTGGGTTCTTCCGCTACTATCCCACCGCCAGACCGACGGCTCTGATACCACTTTGTCAAGCCCTGAGACTAGGGCTTGCAAAATCGGTAGAATTCAGATGTAAGAATGATAGAAAGAAGGGAATAACAGATAGGAGAGAGAAGATAGAATCAAGAAAGAGAGGGAATTTATTGTTAACTTCCAATATACCCTTTAATGCCGTAGGTCCTTGCTTTATAAGACCTCTAGCTAGCTCAACCACTCTAACTACCCAACGGATTAATCGTTTATAGCTTACTGGTAGTTCTTTTAATTCCCCATTAACCCTATCTTTTACAATATTGCATATTCCTCCCCTAAGGTTGTGACACCAAAGTCCGTTTGCTTCCCCAGTTCTCCTAATAAAAAAAAAGAAGATAGGTCATGGAGATTCTCCGTGGATTATAGACAATTGAACTCTCTAACCATCAAGAACAAATTTCCAATGCCCATCATTGAAGATCTTCTTTATGAGCTTATAGGAGCCTTAATAACATATCCAGCCGTTATCCCACTATGTGGGGTTGGCTACATGAATTCTAGACTTCTATGTGGGTTACATCCCAACAGATAGTTTGTCTAGAATTCATATTTGGATCCGACTAAGTTTTACGCTGGCTGTCGGTTACCTAACGCAACCCTCCTCCTTTATCCGGCTTGGGACCGGCAGTGGATAATATCCCCTGGCGGAGTAATGATGAAATGAAGTTTGAACACCATCTTCACATGGAGAAATTTCATGAGATGGTGGTGAATGAAGATAATTGATATAGTTGTGTTCCATAACTTAGTTGACATGGTGAAACCAACAAGTACAATATGGAAACACAACACTATAGGAGCCTTAATCTTCACCAAATTAGATCTCACCTCTGGGTATCATCAGATCAGAATGAACCCAGATGACTGCCATAAAACAGTCTTTCGAACCCACCAAGGACATTATGAGTTCTTGGTAATGCCATTTGGGCTCACTAATGCTCTTGGAACCTTTCAAGCCCTAACAAACTATATTTTTGCTCCCTACCTCAGAAAATTCATGCTGGTATTCTTTGATGATATTCTAATCTATAGCTCCAACCTAAACCAGCACTTGACCCACCTTCGAATGGCATTTGAAATCCTCAGGAGCCATCAACTTTATGTGAAAAGGTCTAAGTGCACCTTTGTAGAATCTAGAGTGGAATATTTGGGCCAATATTATATCAGGACAAGGAGTTAGCACCGACCCTCAGAAGGTGGCAGCTATGGAACACTGGCCTAAGCCCAAAACCCTAAAGGAGTTGAAGGGGTTCTTAGGGCTCATAGGCTACTATCGGAGGTTCATCAGAGGCTATGGACTGTTAAGCAAGCTTCATACTAATCTACTGAAGAAGAATAGCTTCCAATGGGGGAAAGAGGCAGATGAGGCCTTTGAGATATTGGAAAAAGCCATGACCCAAGCCCTAATTATAGCTTTACCTGACTTCTCTAAAGAATTTGTATTGGAGATGGATGCTTGTGATTTGGGGATTGATGCTATACTTTACCTAGAGGGCAGACCAGTGTCCTATTTGAGCTAAGCCTTAGCACCAAGGCACCTGGGCTTAAGTATATATGATAAGGAGTTGCTAGTTGTTTGATAGCAGTGGAGAAGTGGAGATATTATTTGGAGGGCAGAAAGCTTATCATAGGAATAGACCACAAAAGTTTGAAGTTCCTATCCTAGCAGAGAGCGCATAATCAGTTGCAACGGAAGGGGATCACCAAGTTGATGGGATTTGACTACACTATTCAGTTTAGGAAGGGGAAGAAAAACTTAGTAGCAGACGCCCTATCAAGAAGGGAGAATACATCAAGCTACCATGACCTTTCAGCCTTGGTACCAGATTGGGTGCAGGGTATAGCAAGCAGTTATGAGCAAACTGCATGGATCAAGGAGATTCTAACCAAGTTGGCAGTGCAACCTTAGGAGGAGACATGTTATTCTTTCAAGGGAGGACTGTTGAGATATCAGGGAAGAGTAGTCATTGGAGAAGATACTCAACTGAGGAAGCGTATCCTTTAATCACTACATGATTCCCCCATTGGAGGGCACTTGGGATTGAATGTGAGATTCGGACTAAGATTGCAGCAACTAAACAAGGGGTAAGATCTATCACTGAATACTCTAATGTGCTGCAAACTCTATGGCAAGAATTGGACCATTATCAATGCCTAAAGATGAAATGTAGTGAAGATGCAGCCTTAAAAGATTTGTGGAGAAAGAGAGAACCTACGATTTCTTGGTTGGTTTTAATATGGAGTTTGATGCAATAAGAGTTCAAATACTTGATAAAGAGGAGTTACCTTCCCTAAATGAGGTAATCTCTCTAATTCGGGCTGAAGAAGGGCGAAGAGGAGTAATGCTGGACATTGTCCCTATGGAAAGATCAGCATTAGTGGCATTGAAGGGTCCTAACCGGGGTCCTAAAGAAGAAAAGAAGGCTGCCGGGGATAAGGCTACAGGCGATAAAGATCCTCGAGACTCTCTATGGTGTACTTTTTTGCAAAAGATTGAGGCATACCATAGAGAGATGCTGGAAGCTACATGGGAAACCATCTAAAGGAGGATAGCTGAGAGGCCAAAATCAAGCCTATATGGCCAGCAACCAACAACAAGGAGAGCAGAAAATAGCAGAACACAAGGAACAAGGAGATGGTTTGGAGTTTAACCGGGCAGAAATTGAGAAGTTCAAGGAATTTTCTAAACTCCCTTGATAAGAAAGAAAAATGTACCTGTTCTCTTGCACTTACAGGTGTGTCCTCTCATTCTCTTACCCTACATGCTTCGAGAATAACTCAATCTAACTCTTGGATCCTTGAATTTGGGGTAACGGATCATATGACCCTTTTACCCTATTATTTCATTACCTATAGCCCTTGTTCAAGTTCTAGAAAGATAACCTTGGTCGATGGGTCCTTACCCACTATTGCTGGCCAAGGAGACGTTATTGTTAATAAACATCTTACTCTTAAGGATGTTCTCCATGTCCCTAAACTATTCACCAACCTTATTTCCATTCTAAAACTTGTCTTAGACAATAATTGCAGTGCTAACTTCTCCTTCACCTTTTGTAAAATTTAGGAACAGGAGTCGAAGAAGATGATTGGGCTTGCTAAAGCTAGCGCTAGCCTATACTACCTTGATGGATCAAGTGGGTAGGAAAACAAGGGTAAGGTGAATCTTGTGTCTTGTTTGGTGCAATCCAATAAAAACCAGATCTGGTTACATCACCATCATCTTGGTCATCCTTCATTTTTTATCCTTAAGAGTCATGTTTCCAGCTTTATTTAGGAGTGTTGATATTAAAGATTTTCATTGCTCAATTTGCGAATTTGCTAAAACACAAAAGGGTGACTTATTTTTCATCTAATAAAAGAACCTCTCTTTCACTCTTATTTATAGTGATGTTTGGGGCCCTGCACCTGTTCCTAATCTTTCTGGGGTACGGTGGTTCATAACATTTGTAGATGATTGCACTAGGGTAATGTGGTTGTTTACAATATATCTAGCCTTTATTCTACTATGTGGGGTCAACTACATGAATTCTAGACTTCCATGTATTTCTGTCTTTTGTCATATCTTCATTTAGGCCCATACACTTCATATCAAACTTTAATGTCTCTCGCACAGTCTTCTTAGGTCTGTTTCTATCTATTTTTTTGACTAATTATTCCATTTCATCAACTCTCCTCACAGGAGCGTCTCTTGGTCTTCTTCTCACATAACCAAACCATCTTAGTCTAGTTTCTCTTATCTTCTCCCCGATTGGCACTACTCCTACCTTATTATGAATAACTTCATTTCTAATTTTATCTTTTCTTGTATGGCCGCACATCCATTTTAGCATCCTCATCTCCGTTACTCTCGTTTTTTGCTCATGATGGTATTTGACTGTCCAACATTCTGAGTCATACAACAAAATTGGTCTTATAGTTGTCTTATAGAATTTTCCTTTTAGTTTTAATGGGATTTTACCATCACATAATACCCTCAATGCATTTCTCCATTTTAGCCAACCAGCCTTAATTCCATGCATGACATCCTCATGAATTTCTCCATCTTTTTGATTCATTGATCTCAAATATTGAAAATGTTCTTTTCTTTGTATGATTTGGTCTTCCAATTTTATTATAACATCATCCACTCTTGCATTCTTACTAAATTTACATTCTATATATTCTGTTTTCCTTCTACTTAATTTAAATCCCTTAGATTTTAAATTGTTTCTCCACAACTCAAGCTTAGTGTTCACTCCCTCTTTTGTTTCATCCATCAACACTATGTCATTTGCAAATAGCATACACCATGGCATCTCTGTTTGAATGTGTTTAGTGAGTTCATCTATTACTAAAGCAAATAAGTATGGACTTAGTGTATAATCTTGATGCAGTCCCATTGTAATTTTAAACAGTCATGTTTTAACCCTTGTCTCTGCACCGTGATACGTGTCCTTAAGGGCTTGTATATAGGTTATTCGGATTCATTTTTTCTCTAAAACCCTCCATAATACTTCTCTAGGGACCTTATCATAGGCCTTTTCTAGATTTATAAACACCATATGCAGGTTCTTTTGATGATCTCGATACCTTTCCATTAGACGCCTCAGTAGGTATATAATTTCCATTGTTGACCTACCAGGCATGAAACCAAACTGATTTTCCAAGATGTCTGTTTCTTTTCTGATCCTTTGCTTTATTACTTTCTCCTTGAGTTTCATGGTATGACTCATTAACTTAATTCCTATGTAATTTTCACAGTTTTGAACATCTCTTTTGTTTTTGTATATAGGAAGCAAAGTACTTTTCCTCCACTCATCTGACATTTTTTTTTAATTTAAGGATTGCGTTAAATAATTTCGTTAGTCAGGAGGTGCCCTCTTCTCCCATGCATTTTCATGCTTATATTGATACTCAATTTGGAGTGTCAATCAAGAGACTAAGATCTGATAATGCCAAAGATTTTTTCAACCATTCCCTCAACACAATTTTGTTAACAAAAAGGGATAATCTATGAATCATCTTGTCCATATACCCCTTAACAAAATAGAGTGACCGAGAGAAAAAATGGACATCTATTGACTGTGACTAGGGCACTACTTTTCCACTATAATGTTCCAAAAAATTATTGGGGAGAAGCTGTTTTGACTGCCACTACTCTCATCAATAGACTACCTTCACAAAATCTCGGGTCCTGTAGCCCTATTCAGCTCTTAAACAAACATTTTCCTAAAACTCGCATCTCTAGTGACTGGAAACCAAAGATTTTTTGGTATGTCTCATTTGTGCATGTTCATAATCCTCATAGAGGCAAACTAGACCCTAGAGCTCTCAAGTGCGTCTTTGTGAGTTATTCCTCCACCTAAAAAGTTTATAGGTGTCATCACCCTCCTTCCAAGAAATTCCTAGTCTCAGTTGATGTCACCTTTGTGGAAAATTCTACTTATTTTGATCAATCTTCTGATCACCAAATCATTTCTGATAAGGAGCCATCTGTGTGTCTCCCTAGTTTAGAATTTCCACCTTATTCTATACCTCCTTCGGATCTAGTTCACATATAGACTGCATCAGACAAGATTTTAGAGGAAATCCACCCAAGTATTCCTCCTCTCAAGGTCTACTCTAGGCGGTAGATGCTGGCTCCTAGCCTTATGCATGACCAGGAGTCCAATTCCTCCCCTGAACCTACTAGCACTGTCAGACCTCTTGCCAATCCAGCAGGTACACCTTTTTTTGATTCTTCTACATCTATGACATAACCCATTGAAGCTAAGAGTGACCCTGCATTTTCCCCTAGTGACCTTGAACGACCTATTGCCCTTAGAAAGGGAACCAGGACTTGCATCCGACACCTTTTACACCTAGTCCTCTCCTATTCCAAACTATCTACCTCCCACAAAGCCTTCCTAACCAGCCTTCATACCATTCCCCTTCCCCATCATTTTTCTGAAGCTGTAAGGGATAAGAACTGGCAGAATGCTATGGAAGTCGAGATGGCAGCCTTGGAAAAAAATAAAACATGGGAGCTAGTTCAATTACCAAAAGGAAAACAATCGGTAGGATGCAAGTGGATGTACACCATTAAGTACAAATCTGATGGGATCCTAGATTAGTATAAGGCAAGGCTAGTTGCCAAGGGATACACTCAAGTCTATGGCATTGACAACCTAGACACTTTTGCTCATGTTGCAAAGTTAAATACAGTCCGGGTTCTCTTGTCTCTAGCTACTACCTTAGGCTGGCCACTACTTCAATATGATGTAAAAAATGCCTTCTTACATGGGGACCTAGAAGAGGAAGTTTACATGAACCTACCACCTAGTTATAGTCCCACAACCCGAGGCAGTTCGTGTCGATTGAAGAAGGCCTTATATGGCCTTAAACAATCTCCTAGGGTTTAGTTTGGTCGATTTGCTCACGTGATGCTCACTTTAGGGTATAAACAAAGTTAAGGAGACCATACCCTCTTCATTCATCACTCGGCCATAGGAGGAGTAACGGTATTACTTGTATATGTGGATGATATAGTTGTGATCGGAAATGATGAAGAAGGTATTACTAAACTCAAAGAAGGCCTAATCAAGGAGTTTGAAATTAAGGAATTGGGACAATTAAAGTATTTCTTGGGCATAGAAATTGCACACTCACAAGAAGGCATCTTTATCTCTCAACGAAAGTATGTTGTGGACTTGCTAATAGAAACCAGATTGCTAGGGTGTAAGGCTGCTGAAACTCCAATTGACCCGAACCACAAGTTAGGGGAAGTTCCAGGGGATAAAGAGGTGGATAAAGGGGCCTACTAAAGGCTGGTAGGAAAGCTAATTTACCTAGCCCACACTAGGCCAGATATTGCATATGTAGTGGGTGTGGTTTAGCCAATTCATGCATAACCCAAAAGAATCTCACCTAAGGGCAGTCTATAGAGTCCTACATTACTTGAAAGGAACATCGGGAAAGGGAATTATGTTTAAAAAGGGATAAGGAATAACACTTGAAGCTTATACTGATGCAGATTATGCAGGATTAGTGGTGGACAGAAGATCGACGTTCGGTTATTGTACTTTCCTAGGGGGCAATCTTGTAACTTGGAAAAGTAAGAAATAAAGTGTGATGGCTTGGTCAAATGCAGAGGCAGAATTCAGATCTATGACTAGGAGTTTGTGAGTTGCTCAGGTTAAAAATTTTGCTAGATGACTTGAAGATCGCCTTGATGACACTTATGAGACTCTATTGTGACAACAAAGCGGCGACAAGCATTGCCCACGATGCAGTCCAACATGATAGAAGCAAGCATGTTGATAGGCATTTTATTAAAGAAAAGCTTGATAGTAGTTTAATTTGTACTCCATATATATCATCTTGTGAACAACTTACATATGTCCTCACTAAAGGATTGCCTGTAGCCGTATTTCAGAAGATGACCAGCAAGCTTGGAATGGATGATATCCATTCTTAATCTTAAGGGGTAGTGTTAACGAGTAAATGATTAAGCAATGGGTTGAGATAAGGGGATAAGAAGCCGAAGATATTTTTGAAGATAAGTTAAGATTATACTATTTTTTATCTCCTATGTAAATTTATAAAATATAGAGATAATGTTGTAATCTAGTCCTATTAATTAGGGTTGTAATCTTTTCCTAGTTTTTAGGAGAATTATTAGGATATCTCTTGTATATATAGGCGGCAGCATACATGGGATGAATACAAGTTTTCTATTCTTCCTAAAACTCTCTTTTAACAATATCATACCCAAGTCTAAATGCAATATAATTGCATTTTGGTTTATGGTAGTCGCTTAAGTTAGATCCTCTCATGCCATGTATGGAGGATGCTTAAAATTAAACTAGCATCATCCCAAAATGTAATTAATAGCAAAATTCTGTAATCTAATTTTCAAATTTGACAAAGCTATAATTTTATGCTCGCTTAGGGAATGAATGGATTGGCATTGAAATTGTCTTGTCCCAAGACGTTTTATTTTCAGTGTTAATTTACTATCTCAATTTTTCTCATATCACATCACAATTTACTTTGATGCATTGTCTTTATTTTATTTTTTAATAATTGACTTCTGTGTAGATATGACCTGGACTTGCCAGTTTTAAATTCTGTACTACATAAACCTCGTACGTTGGCGAGTGTAACCCCTTGTATGTGTCTCTTTAGGGTAGTTAATTTTACACAAAGGTAGGAGTCGAACAATCTCACCTCCTTGCACCAGCTCCCCCTCTTCAGCCTCCAATGCTTCCTCCTCAACCCCCACTTCTCCCACCTCTTTATCACATATAATCATTACTTGGAGTTCTTTGTTTTTGCACTTGTGACCTATAGAATACTTCTCATTGTAGCGAAAACAAAGGCCCTTCTCACGTTTTGCTCTCCATTCGGCTTTGCTAAGCCGCTTAAAGGGTGGATTTCTTACACCTCTAGTGGCCTGGGTCTCAGCGGAGACGTAATTTTCGAGGAGAAATTTGGGCTCGTAGTAGGAAGAGTGGAAAATTGGGTTAGGGTTGCAAACGAGAATTGGGAGTTATTACCCTTAGCTGGGCCAGGTGAGACATAATTGGTTTGGAGCACTAAGTTCTTATCCTTAATATGTTGGGCCATCATCATAATCTGCTCCAACCCTTTGGGCTGTAGTAACTGGATTGTTAGAGTTATGCCCCATAAGCCAATTATATTTACATGTAATTGATCATACTTTACATTGTGATTCTTTATCTTCAATCAATTGTTATCGCAAGGCATTATATTTTTATTTGTCATTGATGGTTGTCATCATTATTTATTGTAATCCATACTTGACAAAGTCTATAGATCAAATAGGCTCATGGAATATGATCGTGCATAGAGATGACGATCATGAAACATATTCCTTTCAAGCCTTGATTTTAAATGTTCCTAGTCATAGAGTTATTAGGATTGGACACTAATAACTCCAATAGAGTAGCACATATGATGCATGCTCAATTAGGAGAATGTCTTGTTTCATGGACGTTGGTGCAGTGTTCAAAAACGCGCTAGGTGCTAGTCGGGCGCCAGGCTGGGGCCTAGCGCCTAGGGCGCCTAGGCGGGGCCTAGGAAAAATGATATATTTTTTTTCTAAAAACCTTTTGATGTAATTTGATATTATTTTCAAGTAAATCAAAGTTGAAAAGACAAGTGAAATAATGGAATTAAGACTCAGAAAATAAACTATTATATTAGTTATAAGTTCAAGAAGGTAGAAGCAGCAATGATACAACATAAACCATATCCGAAGAATCTAAGTCTAACTATCTAATTGGTCTTCTTCCTCTCCATATTCTTCCAATACACGATCTTCATCGGACTCAAAATCAAATTCATTGATTTCTTGCTCATCTTCTTCTTCTGATTGAAAATCATCTTCATGAAGCTCTCTCATTCTAGAACTTCTTCGAGCTTGAAGCATCTCGTCTGCTCCCGATGCTTCACCAACCACTTCCCAAGTGAGCCCCGTACCAGGGTCAACTTCTTCATCATCTTCTCCATCAACGATCCATCCTTGTGCATTACTAGCATCACTAGCAAGTAGCACATCAACATTCCTTTCCTTCTCCCTTTTGTGCTAGTTCATCAATTTCGCATTAAATTGAACATAGACTAGATTGTTCAATCGATTCACGTCTAGTCTATTTTTTTTCTTCGTATGTATCTAAATAAATAAAATAAAAGCAATATCAATATAAATGATAATTGAATAAGGATAACTAATTGATAGTAAATAAATATAATTTATATATACACTAACCCCTTCAAAAGTGCTCCAATTTCTTTCACAACCGGATGAACTAGTGGTTAACGAGAGAATCTTTCTTGCCATTTGTTGCAAGTTTGGAGTTTGATTTCCATAAGTCATCCACCATGTAACTATATAGGCCAAACAAGTATAAAGTAAATAAATTTAATCTATTCACTAATATACAATAGAAAGGATTAAAGGAATTTTATACCTGGATTATAATTGTCATCATTTTTCGCACACCCTTGAATTGCCCACGATTTTCCAAAAGTTCCATCTTTACGAGTATACTTTGGCAACTCAACATTTATAACATGGTCTTGCAATTCACCATCATAATGATAAAACATCTCCACACAGTTAAAAAGTCCATCCATCACATCATTATCAAGTTGTATATCCATATCCTTGAAAAAGTAGTAGGGATTCAAAAGGTAAGCTGCAACATGTAGTGGACTATCTAGCCTATCTTTTACCCTTACTTCAATAATCTCCATAATAGGCTTATAGTTCTTTTCAAGATTATTTAAGGCCTCCTTAATTTCTTCCTTTGCTTGCTTAATCTATCCACATAAAAAGCCCATAGAAGGCTTTCTATCCGCATCAGCAATTCGAAACACCTTCACCAAAGGTGTAAAAACCTTAAGGCATATAGTCACACCATTCCAAAAAGCAATGCTCATCACAGTAGCATAGGTTGCTTTCCCTTTAACAATCTTCGACCATTTGCACTCCTCCCATTCAGAGCTAGTAAACATTGCCCTCAGTTGGGCCTTTTTCTCCATCAAACTCTGTAAAGTCAAAGAAAGCAGAAACGAATCTAGTGACTCCTGGTCTCACTATATCCCCCTTCTTCGTAAATGACCTCATTAAGGACAAGGTCTTATAGTGTGCATAAATGAAGATTGTGAAACTCTTAGCCTGATCAATGACTTTCTTATACTTCGGCAGTTTTCCAATACTTTCAAGCATCAAATTGATGGTGTGAGTAGCACATGAGGTCCAAAATATATTTGGCCTCTTCACCTTCAATAATTTTTCCGCTCCCATATTATTGGCAGCATTGTCGGTTACTACTTGGATGACGTTTTGTGGCCCAACTTGCTCAATGCACTTATTAACATATTCAAAGATAAGTTCACTTGTATGTGCTTCATCTGAAGACTCTCTAGAAGAAAGGAAAGCAATACTTGCATTAGAATTAACACATAAGTTTATGATGCTCCTCCTTTTTCTATCTGTCCAAGCATCTGTCATAATGGAGCACTCAGTTCGTGCCCACTCTTCTTCATGCTTCTTCAATAACTCTTTTATTCTGTCAACTTCCCCCTTTAATAGCGGTTCCTTCAATTGGTATTGACTGGGAGGTTTGAAGCCCGGCCCAAATTGACCAACTGCCTCAACAAACAATTTGAAGATATCATTGTCAATAGCATTGAAAGGTATACCAGTTTCATACACCCATCTAGCACAATATTCACGAACAGACTGTGTTCTCTCTTTAAATAGAGCTTCACTAATAGTTTGTTGCCTTTGAGTCATTCTCGCACTCAAACAAGTTTCAGGGCTGATGGAGCTAGCAAACTTATCCATAGGGCCAAGATTACGAGATGTTTTTCTGCTACCTAACTCTTTCAATTCATCTTCATCATCCCCTTCCACTTTTTCAGAGATATTAACAGTTGATCTCATCAAATCTTCCTCCTCCTTATTTTTCCTCTTATTCTTTGCCTCGGCAATAGCATTTTTACATTTGGCTTGATCAGTAGGAGAAGATTTTGAACATGCAGAAACATTTCCAGAAATGTAGCCAATGTGTTCTTTTACTCTGTAAACACCTCCAGACATATTTTTACCACATAACTTACATTTAATTTTATTCATATTCTTCGGATCAATTAACATTTCATACTCCCATCCGACATCATTTGACTTTCGTTTAAGAATTGAGGAGGCCTCGGACGATGCTCCCGTACTTCCAGTTCTATCCGAATCATTCATTTCACTTCCTGTTTTCTTTTTTTTCCCTGAGTATTGAATAATTGACATTGAAATTTAATTAAAAGTAAAAAATATCTAATGAAATCAAGTTCAACCGCTGCTTTAGCTTGCTTCAACAAGCAGCAAGCAGCAGCAACTTGCTGCTTGTTGAAGCAGCAAGCTTGCGTTGCTGCAGCAAGCAGCACAACAAGCTTGCGTTGTTGCTTGTTGAGCTGCTTGTTGAAGCAAGCAAGCAACAAGCGAGCAACGAGCAGCTTTGTGTTGCTGCTTGCTGCTGCAACAAGTAGCAACGCAGCAACAACGCAAGCTTGCGTTGGCGGAGGAAGATGGATAGTTGGATACATACCAAGAGAAGAGATTGATGGTGAGAGAGAAAGAGAGAGCGACCAACAGGTGAGGTCGGTGGCAACAAGAGAGCAGGACCAAGAGAAGAGATCGATGGCGGTGGCGAACGACCAAGAGGAGATCGATGGCGAGAGAGAGAGAGAGGAGCCGCGATGAACAACCAGAGAGAGAAGGGGAAATAGAGAATGGGAGGGGGATATAAGGTTGGCCCAAGTCGCGCACGACCTAGGCGGTCCAGGCCGCGCGCGACCCAAGCGGCCGCCTAAGCGGTTAGGCGCCGCTTGGTCCGCCTAGGCGGCGCCGCAGCCCGATTAGTCGGGCATGGCGCACAGGGCTGCCGAGTAGCCCTAATTCGCCGCAGCAGGTGGCCGCTCAGCGCCTAGGCTGAATTTTCGAACACTGCATTGGTGCGAGGACACTAGTGCATATATGTGGGTGTTTATTATAAGAATAAGTACACTGGACTGATCCACTATAGAATTCCTAATGGTTATTATTTAATGTCGAATTGGAATTCCTGTGTTGTAATAGTGTAGATTGATCCTCAGACTTGAGACATCATGGTAGTCTTATATTTGACTGGTTACGCTTTGGTTCTTTTTTGGATTCTAGTGGAGTCATTAACAACCTATCACTAGGCGTAACCTTATCACATATGAATGCTTGTGAATGTCGAAATAAGATTCATCACTTATCGACAAGATGAGAAGATGTCCTATGTATTTCGATGATTTCATAACTGAGGAAATCCTTGGCTAAGGTGAGGTGGAAGTCAAAAGTGTTTTGATTTCACCTATCAAGTCATGAATCTGGAATGGATACATAGTTATTGAATGATTAGGGTTTTGTCAAAAAACCATACCCTAAATTCAATCGGGACATAGATCGATGAAAGAATTTTACTGCATGGTAATTGTAATTGAAAAGGTTTGTGTTTTTTCATCGTTGGCTAGATATTCATGGCATGTTGCTAGACGTTAACCATGATATGTAGGGTTTTAGAATTAATTTGATTAATTCTAAAACTATTAATTAAAGAGTTTAATTAAGAAGCGCATGAGATGTGTTAATTAAAAACTCATGAGTTTAATTAATCTAATAAGTTGGGCCTTGATATAGCCCAATAGAATTGGCCCTACATCTAGTCTAATGGTGGACTTAAGGGGTCACACACTTAAGTCGAGCCCATTCCACAATTTAAATGAGAGAGTCGGCCCAATGTGATTAGGGGCTGAGTCTAAAGTGTTTAGGGTTTTTCCAAGGCACGTTTAGGGTTTTTCCAAGGCACGTTTAGGGTTTTTAACTCTATATATATGCCACTTAAGAAGCTGGAAAAAAACAAGGAAATTCAGATTCTCTCAAACGCCTAGGGTTGCTAGCACTTCTTGAGGCGTTCGTGGAAAGGTCGATCGTGTGGACCAACTTGGAGGAGATCGCACTTGCGACTCTACGGATCGAATCACGGTCGCTGGTTTCCTTACATGGATCTCAGCTCGTATATTTGGCTTGAGCCCATTGATGAAATGGCCTTCCAAAAATGCGTGGGAAACTTCGGCAGATGGCACGACCAATGTCTCAAATAGTAGGTGGTACTCCCTAACGGACCCTTCTTGCCGGAGAGCCAGAAAATGCTCCTCCAATGTTCCTTGGGTGGAGCGAAACTTGCTTTGGATCCCTTGTTTGAGTTCTTCCCAACTTTTGACCCCCTTTCTCTGTGTCTCACACTAGAACCACGCAAGTGCACCAGCTTCGAAACACAGGGCAGCCGTCTTAACCTTCTCCTCCTTCATTAGCTAATTTACGATAAAATACCGTTCAGCTCGGAAAATCCAATCATCCGGATTCTCCCCCTCAAAGAGCGGCATCTTTAGCCTTCTACATCAAATCTCCGATTGCCAATTCCCTCATGATCCTCCCCCAAACTCCCTGCTCACTTCAATTCTCAGCAATACCTCAGAATTCTGGGTGAATTCCAAGGGTTTCTCCTCCTCTTTCCCTTTGTTCCTCCTCTCCCTTTCTTGTTCCTCCCATTTAGTTCTCATGTATGCAAACTGATCCAACAAAATCGCCACTTTTTTCTCCATCAACTGTACCTCCCCGCTCATGGCTTCAAATCCTTTCTGCATACCCTCCATCTTCACCTCCAATTCCCCAACTCTATCCGTTAGATTCACCATTAGGATCAATGGGCTCTGATACCAAAATGATAAGACCACTGAATAGGTAAAAAGATGAACACTGCTTGTGTATTGATCGAAGAACTACAATTTCAATGAAAATGAACGAAAGAAAAGGGCATTCGAGAGAGGCCCTGAACTCTCCTTGACTATCTCTCAATTTCTGCCTATCTTTCTCTCTCCTTTTCCTCCTATTTATATGTTGTTCCTATCCCTTTTTTGCTCTAACAGAATCCGGTTGTGCACATGTTGATTGTTACACAAGCACGACTATCTTACTATTCTACCCTTGGTGCACGTGCTGATTGTTACACAAGCACATGCTATATTCCTATTCTACCCTTGGTGCTTGATGCGTCTCTGGTAGGTTTGCTGCACCGGGGGCCTATCACTTTCCTTGAAGTAGCTCTTTCAACTGTAGGAATATCATCTACCTTTGTAGTCAAATGATCCTCATTTCCTTGACCCAAAACCCATAATTCAACAAATGCATCCCAAGACGTATAGTTTGCACTACCAATTAGCTTTTCAGAGGAAATGGCTGGAGAAGGAGTGATAATTTGAGAGAAAATACTAGATTTGGAGCCCGAATCAACAGAGGAACTGGTGCTGGACATGATTTGGATGGAAGGCAACTCTAAGTATTCTGGAGCAGCAAAGGATTGTAAATTGATGGCCGCAGCAGCATCACTGGAGCAGTAATTGCTT
Organism: Diospyros kaki; assembly: GCA_036245055.1. NCBI lineage: Eukaryota > Viridiplantae > Streptophyta > Magnoliopsida > Ericales > Ebenaceae > Diospyros > Diospyros kaki. The sequence continues at coordinate 12,061,341 of BSEG01000011.1, read as the reverse complement.
CAACGCCAGAGATGACAAGTGAACGGACTGACAAACAGCTGCCTAAGCAGCCTCTCAATCTGGGTTAGCGACGGACGTGGGATGCCGATGCCGGATATGACAAACGTTGGAATTGGTGGATGCTGCGAGGGAGGAGTTAGGCTGATCGAAAGGTGCTGGTTCTGATGGTGTGGTCAGTGTCTTGAAACAACCACCAGGAAAGCGAGATCGGAGGCTGGATGTTGCGACACCGGCAGTGGAAGAGGCAGCACGTGGTGGCAATTCCTGCGACGAGCTTCTAGGGTCAGGCTGATCGGACATTTCTGAACACCATGGTGTGGTTGGATTACTCAAACGGCACTGAGAAGTGGGTGAACAAGCCCAGACAGGTGCTTGAAGAGAGAGAAAATAGGGTATGGATGCCTCTGGAGAGAGAAACACAACAGGACTCTAGGGTTTTGGCTTTGATACCATGATAAATTAGATAGAAAAACTGTATGGGTGAATAATTTGTGTTCTCTTATTGATACTTCTGAGTAAATTATATATAAGAAGTAACGGGCCATGGGCCGTGCAGTACAAGTGTAGTACATGCAGTACAACTGTAGTATAGTCATCACTAATGTAGTACAATAGCTGAACTACAATATATGTATATGCATTGTTCTAATAGTCTATAGCTTTTTTATTGACATGCCTCTTAAAAGTGACAAAGAGTTCTGGCTTTTTGTCGTCATGTTCTTTCATAACCAAAGTCAGTCAACACAAGTGTGGCAGTTTGTACCTCTGATTGATTAGTGCTTGAGAGTGATATTCATCTGGTCACTAATGGACTAACTACTGATAGTCCTGATGGTTGATTGTTGCACTTGTAGTTTGTATAGAATTCCATTTAAAAATTTTCATTCTGATTCACAGGGCATCAAGAATTTCACAAAGACAGCTGCATGTCTCCTGGCAGCCATGTCAAAAATTGACAGCAGTTACTACCCTGAGGTATTGTATTCTTCAGGGTGTTATATTCTTTTTTAACTGCTGTGTTTTTCATAAATCTCCTCTTAGCTACCAAGCTTTGCTTTTGTACCACTGGTGTATTTTGTGTAGAAGGGCTATAACCTGTTTGACGCTGTGCCAATAAAATTTTATGTGCTAACTTCCCCTATGGGCTGTATCTATCTATAGACACTTCATCGAATGTACATTGTTAATGCTGGTCCTGGGTTCAAGAAGATGCTATGGCCTGCTGCACAAAAATTCCTGGATCCTAAGACAATTGCAAAAATACAGGTAACAGGCATTTATGTAGGCTTCTGGGTCTGTTTTCTCATCTCTGGAGTAATTGTCTGCTGACTACATATTCATATTATGACTGGAAGGTGCTGGATCCGAAATCCTTGTCAAAATTACTTGAAGCTGTTGACCCAAGGTCTATTTTCTCCTGAATCTACTTGTTGATTTCATTGATATTACCATCTGACTCTTTGAACTTCTCTTCTTTCTTTTTTCCTCCATTCCCTCACAAAATTATATTCCTTCAGTCAACTGCCTGACTTCTTGGGTGGCTCATGCACGTGTTCTGCTGAGGGCGGATGCCTTAGGTCTAATAATGGTCCATGGAATGATCCTGAGATAATGAAGGTATGAATACTTGGGCTGAACGATCTTTTCTTTCTTGTATCTGCTGATTTTATACATCAAGGATGATGTTTATGAATCTGAATGTTTTAGATTGGATTGTACCCTGAATACAAGTACATAATTCTGATCATAAATTTGGGTTGTTCGATTCTAGCTTGTATATAATACAGAAGCCATTTTCATAAGGAAATTCACCAGAGAGTCTACCGGGTATCGGAAATTTGATAATTATATTCAGATGCACTCACTCAAGGCAAGTTTTGCCCTTTTTTGGTTGTTTCTTGTTGCCTTCACATGTCCCTGCCCTCTCATATCATCTACCATGCTACCAGGGGAGATGTAGTGACGCATCAACAGCAGAATCAGGGTCAGATGTTGATGAATCTCGTTCTCCAACTACACAAAGTAGCTCTAGATTTCCACGTCTGGCACCAGTTCATGAAGAAGTGAGTTCTGTAACGGTCAGTTCACATGTTTGCTGTCAACTAAATATGCCTTTAAACTTCTGTTGCATCCTCATATGCTTGATGAATGTGCATCAGGATGAACAATTAAGGAATTATGAATCACAATAGTGCACATGCCATTAGCATCTTCTGACCTGACAAATGTGTTTTCTGCAGGCCAGTGCATCAGATCCGAGTGCCTACTACAGTTGCGATGATGAAATTAGCCAGGGTGGCGACCAAGTTCCGGGACATTGTCATGATCAATTTCTTGAAGCTAATGATAGGGGACACTTGTCTAGTGAGGGAACCTCCAATTCAGAAGGTATCTCTTTGCAATGCCTTTATCCATCATAACTATATTTGTATACAAACATCAAGGTAGAAGTTGACAGAAAAACAATATTTGGTTGTGCTTTCATTTGTTAGTTTCAGAGAGCAAGTTCATAATAAATATGTTTTTCTGCTTTGAGCAAGTATATAATAAATGTGTTTTTCTTCTTTATGCGGTAAAGCAAAGTCAAAAACTTTTCCAGGATGATAGATAGTATCATCTATTAATATGACTAAATAAATTCTGAGAATATAGAGGAAAAAAATACTAAATAGAATTTTCAGCTGCAGGATCAGTGTTGAGTCTCTGGCAGAAATGGCGCTCATGACTTGATTGGCATGGTAATCATAAAAATGCTAGGAAGCCCCAAGCATCTTTGTGTATCCAAACCAATGTTAACAATTTTTTTTGGAGGGATTAGTTGGCACAGATTTAAACATTAATTATCCTCATATTGGGCACTGATGCATGATATACTCATTTGTAATGCAGGCTCTCTTATGGTCCGTTGGTTTGCAATACTCCAGGAAAAACTTGAAAAAATGAGTTCCCAATGTTTGACAAGACCACTAATATCCTCCATGGCCAAAATGCTTGTCTTTACCCTTAGCCTCCCTCTTCAATCTTGGAGAAGGCTGAACAACATTTATCCAACTACTGTGCTGGAAGAGATGACAGAGAGCCATCAAGCTGGTGTAGAAGCTGTCATTGCAGAAGATCGTGTCCTACCATGCCTTGAGCGCCTTCAAAGACTAGAAAAATTATTGGAAGAAATTAACAAGAAGCCTGCAGAAATTCCTTTGGAGAAGGAACAAATGATTCATCAATCAATGGAGAGGATCAAGTCTGTGGAGCATGATCTGGAGAAAACAAAGAGAGTGAGTTTCCTCCCTATCTGCTTGTGATGTTGGTGACATTACCATTAGTTGTTCTGACGTATAGAATATATATCACAGGCACTGCAAGCTGCGGTGGTGAAACAATTTGAGATTTCTCAATCGTTGGAAAATCTGCATGAGTCAAAATTCCATGTAAGTAGCATTACTAGAATTTGTTCTTGGCTCATGATTAATCACATCATATATAGTGCTAGGATCCATGATCTGCAAAATCTTCATTGTACTAGTTTTGGTATATTTGATTCTGCAGGGGCATTGCATTCCCCGTAATATATGTATGAATGTGTGCGCATACAGTATATATATAGCTTGAATTTGTCTAGGTTCTGTTAAAAGCTTTGAAAAAGTAAAGAAACGTGCTTTTTGGGTGTGATTTAGAAATGTCGTTACAACACTTCTTCCTGACTCTACCATGTTTGCATCAATGCTGAGTTGGTTGTGGATGCAGTATGATTATATCGATGTTTTGTTTTGATGTTGCAGCGTCTGAGGTTATTTTGCTGAATAGTTGGAAGGTCGGAATGGGAAGAAGCTACGCTACAATGGAAATGCAGGGACTGGGATTTTTGGATGTAGAAGAATGCAGTTGCAGGGGAGCCAACGGTGTTTTTTGTTCTTGGTGTGGTCTATTCCCCCTCCCATCCCTTACGGTGGTTTTCTTTTGTTGATGAGAGAGAGAGAGAGAGAGAGTTGAGATTCAGAGTTGTTGCCTTTGCAGCAGCTCAGCAGACAGATTAAATGGCGCTTGGGAGACCACATAACGACTGCATATATAGCTTTTTCCCACTGATTCTGATTGATTATGAAATTATATTACATACAAACATACATGCTTATTATATATATATGCTTCGGGTGATCGGTCCTCATAAATTACTGTTAAAGAGAAGTAGTTCTCTCTATCATGTACAAAGGAACATTAGCTGCACTTCTGTCAAGTGTAGTTATAGTTTAGTTAAGTTTGATAGTTAAGATTTGTCCACTTGTCTTTGTACAGCTGTCAAACTTAGTTGTATCACTAACAAAATTAGTTGAGTTCCTAGTTTGCAAATACTCAACTATTCTTCTATTTCTAATGTCAAGAATCATTTTTAACAAATTTTAATTTTTGTTCTTTCTTTCAGTTTCTTTTTCTTCATAGAAGCCCTCACTTCATGGTATTAGAGCCAATCGTTTGTGTCTATGGCTGGAAATTAAGAACAATTGAGTAGTTCTCAAAATTAATCTTGCTCCTTTTTTCTTTTGCCTCGCAATATAATATCTTTTTCATAGTGAGAGCTTTTAATTATTGTCTTATTAAACTTGATGGTAATAACTGTAGGTTTTGAAAAGTTTAGGTTGCGTTCTTTTTGTTTTCAATTTTTAGTTTAGTTTTGAGTTTTGAATTCATTTTTAGTTTTTTATTTTGTTAGTATGTTTTTAGAAAATTAAAAACACGTTCTTTTTGTCATTTTCAAAAACTATTTCTTAAAACAGAAAATAATTTAATTATTGAAAACAATAAATTAAAATTGAAAACAGACTATCAAAACAGAAAATTAAAAATGAATTCAAAACTTAAAACTGAAAATTGAGATACAAAGAGAATATGCCCTTAGATTTTGGTGACAATTAAGGTTTCGATTTGATCTCTTTTATCAATAAATTAAAAAAAATCTCTAGTCAAATATTTACTAGATTTAAATTCTAGTGATCCTAATGTATAGAAAGTAAATGAAGAATATCTTATTTGGCTTAAATTAGATCAATTACTCATAAGGTGACTTTTCTCTACAATTAACAGAAATTCTAGCTTAGATGATTCGTTGTGAATCCTCGATAGAATTATGGTATGTTCTTGAGAACTTATATTCTTAGCAAATTATGGTCAAATCTTTTCAGTTAAAATAACAATTAAATTTATTGTGGCATTGCCCCCAAAGAGAGTCCCCCTGAAATAGCCAATGCACATTTGTCATCCTAGAAGAAGCGATCTCTTCGAAGAAAGACTTTCGTAGGGTCAGAGTCTGTCTCTCTTGGGAAAGCCCTTGATCGCCAATCATTCATCCAAGACCATCCTCCTAGATTTGCATGATTTTCCCTAGTCGAGCTTTACTCTTGGGAGGAATCTAGGAGGATATGTCCCTCACTTGCATTACCCCGTATTGTCTCACTGCAATGTAATTCGCTTGTTCTAGTCCCACTTCCTTTCGGGGGTCTCATTCGGTGGGGGATATCTTGAAGGCCCCTTCGAGCTTAACCCTGAGATAACACTGCAAATGGGGTAGACACACTGCCTCTTCTTGGGAATGAGCACTGCACCCTTGCACGCACGTGTCACTGTTAGTATGTATGCCTTAATGTTGAATTTTGATGACATCTAGTATGTAATATGGATACATTTATTATATTTTTAACAAATAAATAAAATAATAATTTCTTCATTCGTTACTCTCTAAATGTGTATGAATGAGTTCTAAGATTTTCTGATGGTCCTATTTTTAAGTTGTTAAGAATATACGACGAGAATCTATAACACAAGATTTCTTAAAGGTATTCCTAATCTTTAGATTTATTAGATGCGAACTATGATGAATAGATTATAGACTAATACATGAGCTACTATCTTTGATTAGTGGTAGATACTAATGATAAATGATGGTGAGTCATATGCCATACTACATGAGATGCGACTAGTAAACATGTAGATGGATATTAGTTGAACATCTGTTGAATGTGACGTTTGTGATAGATCACATAACCAAGAGGATTAATGAGTTGTTAGTTTTTGATTGTGTATTTGATCCTTAGATTAGAGGTGACAATGTTGTCTTGTGCACTGGTGTTGAAGATTTGCCATTGAACAGAGCCATTTGGTGTCAGAGGTGAGAATGCTTAATGTGTGGTCTCTATGTAGTGGTATATGGAGGCAGATATTTTTTTTAATGAGATCCATTGACCTTCGTTATGGAGGTGAATTGAAAAGATATGATGACATAAGGGGCTCACACAAACGTGTAGCAACAGATGTAAGAAGTCAAACTCAATTTTTAAAACTTTTCAAAAATCATACAAATAAAAAGCAGAAGCATATCACTTCTTGCATGACACAATGAGAGCAGCTATATGCGTATACAAAAGCATAATAATTTATAATGGAAATGCAGTAAACGGTAAATAATACCTCAAGCTCAAAGAGCATGGTGGTTGCTTCTGTTGCACGTCTAACCTGGACTCCTAAGTCTCTTGGTTGAGCTCCCGTGATCCCATCGCTTACTGACTCACCAATTTGCTTCCCGAATTAGTTCCTCGTTTACTCTGGTACCTGTTCTTGGCTGACCAAACCACCCCCACAAGCGTAGGGACCAAGTCAGTCCACTAGTAGGCTACTCTGAAACCCTTCGTTGGACCCGTGCTAGGACCATCTTAACGAAGGTGAATGAGAGTTGGGATTGTTCCTCTAAAAGAGAGTTATCCATCCAATGGACCTATAACGGGATATAATAAAAAGACTGCGACTATATATCCACCATCGACAATTCTTGCCAGACAACCACTAGAAGCTCATCGGAAACCCCAACTGCTATACCAATGACAACTCTTGTCATCACAACTATCGAGATTGTCGAATAACAAACCACCACTAGCATGAGCCGTCCGCAACAGCCCACTCATGACCGTTGGCAACTCTTGCCATGCCGGAGATGCTGTTTTTGGGCTACCTGCATTAATCTTTTGCAACGTCCAATAACTGCAACTCTTGCAATCTGATATATTCTCCAATCTGCTCTGTCATGATTGCTAACATACATATCTCATATATATATATATATTTTTTTTCACCACACAGAAAATGGTATAGCTGTGGAGACAATACTCTTTCCTCTACCTATTTTGAGTTAAGGACTTTCAACTCATTAAAGGGAGCATAAACCTTCAATGTTCAAATTGAACTGTTGTTGCAAAAATAATTCTGATATTTTTTTTCATTGCAACAGGGAATATATAACAACTAGCTTACAACTACCTCTATACTAAATAGCAAAGCAAAATCCACAACTTAACAACTCATAACACAATTCAACCACAACTAACTATTCCTAAATACATGGTTGACTTATTCAACTGAGACTAATTCAAAAAGGGAAACAAATAAATTAATTAAAATATATATTTTTTTGGGATTGTATTAACTCCTCCCCTTGAAAACACCATTGTCCTCAAGGGTTTAATTCAATTATGGTGGCCATAGAACTTTAGGACTTCCACCAGAAATGTCCATTTCCTCGTCAGCCTCACTATCATTCAAGCAAGCTTGAATCATGAATAGCCTTTTGTAATGATGTACAGGACCAAATTTTTCATTACATGTAACACCTCAAATTTCTAGAGCGTGTTATAACTTAGGATTTCAGGAATAAAATTTTTTTATATCACAATCGCTGTCATACATCACACAATATTTCAAAAACCCTAATTTTCACCTTCTTAGCTTAACAAATCCAATATTAAATAGCTAAGACAGGTGTTAAAATTTTAAATGCGGAAGCTAGATCGAACCTGATATGGTTCACAACCATAATACTTTATTTATCATAAAATTGTTCAAGATATCTACAAAATGTATTACAAGGATATTATTTCTCGTAAGTGATAACTAAACGCCTTAAACATATCCAAGACATACATAGGTTCACACATAAATAAAGATATTCTAAACATGCTACAGACAGTTTATTTAGTTTATTCTTCCGCTACCTTATTTCTTTTTGAGCCACTTGTCAAACTGGAACGTTTGAATATTCCAAGGACATAGTCCAATTAGAAGATGAATCTTCTAGTGAGAAACTCCAAAAAAACAGTTTAAATCAATGCATGAACAAGTGTAAAACGTATGAGGAAAATAACGAGAACTACTTCGAAGTGTCTCGTGAACATGTCAGTCTCCTCTAACAAGAGCTTTCTTAATGGCGCACGCACAGCGCCTCTCGGGAGGACCCTAACCATGTCACCTTGGCCCGACCTCATAGAACTCATGCAAACACCACATCCGTTGTCCCTTAGACTCACAGTTTTCCCCACGAGAGCTTTCTCGATGGCGCACGCATCGTGCCTCTCGGAGGGTATCCGACTTTTACCCTCGGCTAACAACAAATAGGTACAACAGTATGGCCACACAAATTTTATAAATGCAACAGTTAAAAAAACCAACAACATATATTTTTCAGAAAAATACAGTTCATATATGAAACATGATTTCACGTAAGAGAGCAACAAGAGTTTACGCACAAGACCTTCACAAAACACGTCTCATGCAATAAAAGTCTTTCATAAGAGAATAAAAAATAGGATTTGGAGCATAGGAGTCTCACCTTGTTGGTTTATCTTTTGGACAGTACGATTTCACTACAAACGGCCTAGATTTCTGTAGAAAACACGTATTTCAATAAACCTAACCTCAAATATTTTTACATAGAGTTGATGGGCATTAAAGTAGGGATAAAATTGAAAAATTTGAAGAAAAATGGGCCCCTAACGCGCCCTAGAAAGGTGGGCCACGTGCCTTCACGCGCAGCTGCTTTCCTACACAGTAGTTTTGGACAACTTTGCCTCGGTTTGGTTTTTCAGCCATAACTTCCTCATTTTAACTCCGATTCGACCCCTGTTTGAACCTACGCGACCCTCTCTTCCCCCTCTACAGGATTATCAAAAGAAGGGACTTACCTCAATTTTTTTTGACTAATTTTGACGAATTTCGGCGAAGACCCACAACTCCAACGAGGCTCGTTCTTCGCTGCTTCTTTGCCGCTTTCTTCCCGCCTTCTTACAGAACTTCCTCCCCTCTCTCTAGAGTAAGCTCCTCCACTTAGAATGTCTCAACTCTCAAACTTCCTTGGAATGATTTGAGATCAACTTATGACCTTTATTTATAGATTTCTTGAACCAATCACATTATGCCACTTGTTACAAGCTAAGCCATAGACTTCAAAGACTTAAACCTATAATTGAATGGCTTTTCAAATCCAAAACTACAATGAATTTAATTTTTGAAATCCAAGCTAATACCCCAAACTTCTTCCAAATGACATTTTGGCCCTTATTTGAAGTTCTCAATTTTAATATTTTACCACATGAGCTCTTAATTTCATCTTTATTTCATTTGGATAATTCTCTAATTACAATTACACCCTCAAATATCAAATTTATCGAGATAATTAAAATCTCAAAATTAATAACTTAAAATTACTCGATATGTACGATTTTCAAAAAGCCCTTACCATCATTCGATCTTTTAGGCTACAACTTAGTTTAACCGAAAATCATCTCTTATTTTATTTATTTCAGGGTCATAAATCTCACATTGGGATGCTCATCAAAGATATACCTTTGTCTTTAGGTATCTAAGCTCCAAGGCACTCCTTGCAGCTGATTCGATCACTTGTTGCCATTTCCAAGCATATTTTTTGGTATTTTAATCTCACTTAAAATATGTGGCAACTTCACTAAAATATGGGGTATTACATTACACTTGAAGCATAATCCTTTCCTTCTTTCATCCTCTATTTCTTTTATAGTTAATTTCTTGATTGACGATGTTGTCAGACCATTTTGAACTTCATCACTCATGGACAAAACTTTGGATAAGATGAGATCAAGGGCTTCGTATAACCGGGCCAACCCAATAGCCCAAGACAAGGTAGTTGGTTTATTAGCTCGAACATCTGTGTGAAATGGATTTTTTGAGGCCTCCCACAAAGCAACTGACTTGTTGGATTTGCTCCATTGGTCTTGCCTTAGTCAATAATTTCTCAAATTTATCTTGATAGTCTAGTATGAACCAGTTTGTTACAATCGAGTTAATTTAGCAGAGAAATCCATATATTGATTTGGCCCATACCTTGAGTTTAACCCATCTCCAAACTCTTCCCATGTGACCGTGCTCAATTCTTGTTGTAACAATTGATACCACAGATGAGCATCTTTATCTAGATGGAATGATGCTAAAGCAACTCAATCAGGTATAGGAATCTCATGTAGTTGAAAGAATTGATTTGCCTTGAACAACCAGACGGTAGGATTGCTCTTCCCATCATAGTGAAGGAAATCGATCTTTACGATTTTTGGAACAAATGAACTAGTACTCCTTCCCTCTTCGGCATTCCGTCGAACATGTGGCGTGCTGTTTGATGCACTAGGATGGTCAACAACATCTTAGGTATGGTTGGCAATTTCTTCAACCCGATTGCTAAGCTTTTCGAGTGTCTCAGTCAGCTTCCGTAAGACCTCCCCATGCCTAGCAACTATTTCCATAGTCTTCTCCAAATTTTCCACCCATTGTTCCATAGCCAGGCTCTGATACCACTTTGGTACAATCAAGGAGACAATACTCTTTCCTCTACTTATTTTGAGTTAAGGCGATAGAAAAAAACATAAAATTTTAATTTATTAAAAAGAGTAAAAGCCTTCAATGTTCAAATTGAACTATTGTTACCAAAATAATTATGATATTTATTTTCATTGCAACATGAAATATATAATCGCTAGCTCACAACTACCTCCCTAGTCTCTACTAAATAGCAAAGCAGAATCTGCAACTTAGCAACCCATAACATAGTTCAACAACAACTAACTATTTCTAAATAACTTATTCAACTGAGAGTAATTAAAAATGGGAAACAAGTAAATTAATTAATATATATATATATATATATATTTTGGGGACAGTATCAGAAAATTAATAAACGGAGAAGAAAACGGAACCTGCTCCGCCCGCGCATCCACTGCCTCTCCTTACAAATATATATATATCAAATATATATAATAAATCGAGAGAGAGGAGGAGCCTGATGCGCTAGCTTGCTGCAAAATATATACCACATATAATATATATGTATGTATTCTCAGTGGATTAGTCGGACAGAAAGAACAAAGGAACGAAGGAGACGGAACAGTGAGGCGCTGGAAAATCAGGAACACGCAGAGGCAGCGATGACTTTCCGAATAATCCCGTGCGCCACTTCATCGGGAATTTTGGATCTCCCTCGCGCACGCACAGCAAGCATACCGGAATTAAAGGGAAGAAGAAGAACCCACGCAACACTGGAAAATAAAGCAGAGGAGAGAGTGAGACTGGGAAACATGTGCGTCCCACGCACTAAAGGAAATTGGGCTGCCCATCTTGTCCTTTTGCATATAATAATATAACATATTTACAATATATATATATATACACATCACGGCAAGCATACTTTTATTTTTTAACCCATTTGATATAAATTAATTAAATAATCAATTTAGTCAATTAATTAATTTTTGTAATATTATACGTGTATAATTATAATATTATATCTGAATTAATTTACATAGAGAATATTTCTCATAAATAATATTTCACTAAAAATATCATATATTTTATTAATCATTAACTCTTAGAGTGTGTTTGATTGCACATATTTTTCATAGAAAATATGTAATTATTACACATTTTCTATGGAAAACAATCAAACACTCTTTATTTTTCTATAAAAAAATATGTATGGTACAAGCATTTAAAGTTTCTTTCCATGGAATTCATTTTCCAAGGGGGTGGGGTAGTTTTTATTTCCTAGGCAATATTATCTAGAATTAAATTCTAGGTAATGCAATCAAACACACCTTTAATGATAATTTAATTTCTGTTAGCTCTTAATAGTGGAAGTATAGTCAACCAACTCAGGTTCATTAATCCAATATATTATCTACTTAGGATGTGACTTTCTAGATTCAGGACTATGTAACAATCAAGACATGTCAATCATTTGACGCAGGCCAAACCCTCCAGCCTACTAAGAGGATCTTCCCAAATCTCCAAAACCCCAAAATACCTTGAAAGGTTCTTAGTATCATCCTCTAGCTAGGACTCAAGACGATTTTAATGGCAATGAAGTCAGAGCTTCTTGTAAACCCATTATGACTCTTGATTACCGTGCACTATAGTTGTAACACCCAAGATTTTATTTATTTCTATTCTCGGTTCAAATATGTAATATCCAAAAATTGTGTAAAGGTTGGATGTTGCAATAAAATGTTTCAAATGAAAGTTTAGAATTAAAGTATAAACATGAATGGTTTTAGGGCATTAAACCAAACCCGAGTGCAAATATCACAACTTGAAAAAGGATAGCTTATTTCCAACAAAAAGAATGAATGCAATAATGAATCCTTATCCTAGAAGTCATGTGTTGGAGAGATAGGATTGGTTGAGAATTTTTCTAAAGTCTTAAAGGCTTATGATTGTAATGATTGATTCTTACTCCAAAAGTCTTGGAATGGCTTAATTTGGAAGACTTGACTTGGAAGACTTAATTTGGAAGACTTGTCTTTGGCTTGTAAAAGAAGAGGATAATAGAGCTTAGCTTAAAGGCCACGTGAGGATTTGGATTGAAAGAAATGAAGGCTTACTTTGGAAGATAGAATTAAGAAGGAAATTTCAAAGTTTGTAATAATTGATTTTTATCCTAAAAGTCTAAACTTGGAGGATTAGGATTGGCTAGGATTTTGCTTGCAAAGGAAGAATATGATAAGGCTTATCTTGAAGGTGTATTTAGTGGCCTAGGATTGGAAGAAGTAGAGGCTTGCTTGAGAAGATTGCAAAAATTTCAAAGTTGTGATGATTACTTGAGTGGAAAATAAGTAACTTGGAGGCCAAGTGAAATCTTGAGGATTTGGGAACCTAAAGGCTATATAAAGGGAAGGAATTAAGACCACGAGAAGTTAAGGAAAAAGGAAACAAGCAAGTGTAAGAAAAATCAAAGAAAAAGCAAAGAAGAAAAGATAGGGAGACCTGATAGAAAAACTACCAAAACAGAAAGGAAACTGAAAAGGTAAGTTGATTCTCTTTTCGTAGTCGTAGAGCACGAAAAGAGGAGTCTGTAGGTTCAAATGGAGAGCGAATCGGATAAAAAATGAGCAAGTTATAGCATTTTTAATTTTAGGGTGCAAAATCCAAAACAAGGAAAGAGGTGACGCGTGGCCAACCTTCTCGGGGTGCGTGAGGGAGCATAGAAGCCCTTTTTTCCATGAGATTTCACATATCAACCCCTTATTTAATTACCTACAATACCATGTAAGGTTATGTGAGGTTTAGTTCACGAAAATACGTATATTGTCTATAGAAAAGCAAACCCGATAAGGTGTGAAGCCTTAAACATTAGAATCTCATCCAACCAAGTTGAGGTAAGTACATTATGAACTATTTATGATATTTAAACATGCCCATGTGTAAAACCCCGTTTCAAGATAAGGCTGCCATGTCACTTAAGTGAGATTTAAATACAGAAAATTGGCTTAATAGTGAAATAAGTCTTCGAATCAATCGAAGAGAGTGCCCCGAGACTTAGATATCAAAGGAAAATTGGACAATGATAATGAGAAATTCAAGAAGTGATTTTTAGCATTGAAGGAAATTGGATCGGGAACAATTTTTGGTACAGCTAAATCGCATCTAGGAGTTAGGCTGAAATACCGAATAATTGCAGGGGGCTTCTAGGAAGTCAACGGAATGCTAATGAGGGTCATATTTGGTGTATAGAACAAACCTTTAGTGTTTTTGGAAGAAACAAAAGGATTAAAGGCCAAACAAAAATTCGGGCCAAAGTGCATTTTCTTAAAGTTTACCGAATCGGCCGAAGGGAGGTCAAAAGGACACTTTTTCAGAATCTTCAAAAGAGGAAGTAAGGTTTTTAGACCATGAGGGTCCTAGTGGAAATGAAATAAAGTTCAAGGGTTGATGAAAAGGGGCAAAGTGTAATAAGCCGAAAGTTGGAGGGGCAAAAATGTAATTTTTGCAAAGTTGGAGTTGCCATGGCCGACAGCCTCGGCCGGCCGTCGATTGAGGCTTCCAACCATTAGGATCTCGAGGGCTCGGGTCTGGGAAGCTCAAGGACCAAGCCTTGGTCGTCGGCGAGCACGAGAATGGCCAGATTTTTGAAAAATCTGACCGAGTCTTGGTCGGTTTGTCATGGCCATGTTGCGGCTTGTAATCGGCCCTTCGAGGCTAGTTGTCGTCGATTTTTGGTCATCCAAGAGCAGGGGGAGACGTTTAAGGCATCGGAAAAGGCATCCATGGGAGCTTCGAGGGTCGATTGTGACTATAAATAGCTGAGTTTCATGCAAGGGTTCGGTCGAGGGTTTTGGTATTTTGAAGCTCAAAATCGGGGGTGTTAGTGAACGAATTGAGGGCTTAGAGCATAGGGCTTTTGAAGCCCATGAGTTGAGGGAGGTTTCTGGAGAGTTTGAGGTGTTTTGGTCGAGGTTTGAGTAGGTTTCGAGCTTGGCCGGAGTGCGGGGGTGGTGAGTTTGGCCGAGGCTTTGGCCAGCCGTTGGAGGCGTTTCTGGCCATCATTTCGGGCCAAGAGGGGTGGGGTTGTGATCGACTTGAAGAGGCCTTTCAAGGGGTGTGATCGGGGTCCGATTTCGGTGCCGGCCGGTGAACTTCTCGCCGGAGAAGAAAGGTCGCGTGCAGTGCACGCGCGGCTTTCACGCGCAGGCTCATGTCCTGTCCTTTGGTGGCGCCTAGGAGCACGTGCAACATTAGAAAAATCAGAAAAAAAATATGTAAATTCCTAGAATTTTGTGTTCTAGGTGGTTGTGCAATTAGTTTTGAAGTTGGGATTGTTGGTGTCTCAGTTTTAGCATCAAAGAGCCTCGTTTTGCGTGAAAACGAAGCATCGAGGTAAGGTCAATAATTTTCCTTAGAAGATATTTGATTATTATAAGTTTTGGTGAAATAAGATTTGAGGAAATTATTAAGGAAGTATTTATTTGGAAGTTATTGAGGAAGAAATAGGAAAATAAGAGAAAATAGGAAAATGTGAGGAAATTATGGAGAAATGATATGTTGATGCTTATGGAAATGAATATGATGTCTAGGGTACCTTGCGGCTTGAGGTGAAGTAGCTTGTACGAAGTTTGAGGTTGGCACGCTAATCAAGGCGATGCACGCTTTGCGAGAAAAGTTGAGTTACGTCAAAGGTGAGAGTTTAACCTCAAAACTCGATTCCTTCATGCAATTGATTTGATGTGTGTGAGAGTTCTCCATCGCAAAAACTTGTTTTATGGCATGAAAATGGTTTACTGTGAGTGTATTACCTGCATAAAACTTGATTTGTTGCATGTGGAAATGTCTATTTCAAACTTGATTTGATTTCACGAAAAATGTTTTGTTGCATGTGAATGATTTTAACAGGAGATGATGGTTTTAAAAGAGGGCTGTTCGTCCCTAAATGTTTTACGCATATGCATTGATTTTATGCGATAAGTTATGTTTATGAAATGATGTTTAAGCGATGCATGGTTTATGATGTTGGTATTTTGGCATGTTTTGTGATGTTTATATGGGATGTGTGCCGTCAACCTGTGTGAGGTACTTGATTGATAGTACTCGAGAAGCGTGCTAAGGGAAAATACCCACTGGGAGGGGGCTGAGACCGGACTTCACCCCAATAGGACTAGTGGCGGGGCTGCGAGTGGAGATCACTCCAGATCGGTTCAAAGTTGCGGGGCTGAGACCGGACTTCACCCCAGAACCATTGAGCGGTAGTTTTGTTTCCTAGGTTAACGTTGATTCCAGGTTAGTACCGATCATCTTGTGGCCAGGGTTGTGACGAGATCGAAATGCTTTCGGGTGAGCATAATGCCTAGCATGATAGGGGGTGATACCCAAGTTCATGCATGAGGTTGTGCCCCTTAAGCTGGTACTTGATTGATAGTACTCGGGATGCAGGCCAAGGGAAAATACCCACTAGGAGGGGGCTGAGATCGGACTTCACCCTAATGGGACCAGTGGCGGGGCTGCGAGTGGACACCACCCTGGACCGGCTCAAAGTTGCGGGGCTGAGACCGGACTTCACCCCGGAACCATTGAGAGGTAGTATTGTTTCCAAGGTTGATGTTGATTCCAGGTTAGTACTGATCATCTTGTGGCCACGATTGTGTTGGGATCCAGATGCTTTTGAGTGTGAGCGTAATGCCTAGACATGATGTGGGGGTGATACCCAGGTTAATGTGTGAGGTTATCCCTCATAAGCAGGATCGCGTTGTGCCAATGTGTTGATATGGATATGTTGCCTTTAGAGAGATTACATTTTCCCCGGTTTGGGTTAAGTGCTATGTGGGATTCTCTTGGGCTGAGGTATGTCGGGTAATGTCGGATGAGTTTATGTTGAATGAATGTTAAAGGATATGTCGATGATTATTTATGTTTGCATATATTCATGAAAATGTTTTTGAGCTCTCACTTAGATGATTCAGTATCTAATTTGGACTATGTCCCTAGAATATTCAAACGTTCCAGGTGAAAGCAGTGAGCTAAAGGAAAAGGGGTTATCGAGATGTAGCGGTTGATTTCGTTAGTAATCATTAGCATGTATTTTGTTTATGATCGAGGTATTAGTAGTTATGGTTGAGAGATGAGACTGATGTATTTTGCTTTGGAGATGTTATGTTAAACGATGGTTCAAATGTATGAATAAAGTGATTTCGATTATGTATTTCGAGGTTACGATTCTGCTTCTGCTGATGTGATGATGTCGTTAGTCTTAGCTTATTCTTAAGTTAATATGCTGAGAAAATGGCTCGGGGTTGTCGAGATTTGATGATGTTGAGTATATGTTGAGGAAAAAAAATGTATGCCCGAGATTCCAAGCGAATAACGCCCGCTTCGGGAAAGTGGGGCGTTACACCATGAATTATGTTATATGGTCCCTCATGTTATGTTATGTTCACCCAAGTTTTGGGACCAGAGCTCGGTAGCGCTACGCACGAGGGTTCGTGCTTCCATAGTTGGTGGAACCTCTCGTGTCTCCTTATGATATGTTATGTTATGTTATGTCATAACTTGTTTAAATACATATAATGGTTCTCTTGTACTTACTGAGACTCACAAGAATCTCATCCCATATTTTTCTCCCCCAGGTGATTATGAATGAGGAGATCGGAACGTGGACGTGGAGTGTGGTGGCTATTTGAAGATAATTTTTAATAGTCGAAATGATGTTTCTCTCTTCTTGTATTAGAGAAAGATTTTCAATATTACACTCTTATGATAGATGTACACTATTGTTACACCGTATATCCTTAAAGTTTATATAAGTTTATAAAAAGAGCCAAGTCTCATTTTAAGTCCGGATTTCTCGGTATGGATGCTATTATATTTGCCAAGTCTTTCTTTCTTCCATTGAAGCCATGTTTTCAGTATCAAACGTTATATTTACATGAAACATACTCTAAATCTTATTATGTTCGAAACTTTACTTAAGTTTATAAAAGTTTTGTTTCTCAAGTTTTGTTCCAAATTCTAGGGTACAAATACGAAGCATATCCTCTAAAGTTTGTATTGTTCTTTCAGATTGTCCATCTATCTGAGGATGAAAAGCTGTACTAAAACTCAATTTGGTTCCCATGGCTCCGTGTAAGCTCTTCCAAAAGTTGGATGTGAACCTCGGGTCCCTATCTGATACAATGGTAACTAGAACACCATGTAGTCTTACTATTTCCTTAACATACAGTCGTGCAAGCTGATCCATTGTAAATGTCATCCGAACAGGTAAGAAGTGAGATGATTTGGTAAGTCGATCCACGATCACCCAAATAGCCTCATGTCCTGCTATTGATTTTGGAAATCCTACAACAAAGTCCATCGTCACATGTTCCCATTTCCACTCTAGAACGTCCAATGGTTGTAGTAACCCTACTGGTCGTTGGTGCTTAGCTTTCACCTGCTGACATATCAAACACTTCTCAACAAATTTAGCTATATCTTCTTTCATATTCCTCCACCAAAACACTGCCTTTAGGTCATGATACATCTTTGTACTTCCAGGATGTACAGAATAAGGTGTGGAGTGGGCTTCTTCTAGAATTTCTTACCTTAGTTCCTCAAAGTTTGGCACACACAGTCGCCCTTGGTAGTAGAGCATGTCATCACCAGCTATTGTGAAGTCCTTCCGTTTCTCAATATTAACCTCAGCCTTGATGTACTCAAAGAATTGGTCTCCCTTTTGATGGCTCTTAATCCGATCACGAAAAGTCGGTCGGACAGAGAGTGCTGTTATACGAACATTAGAATTAGATGGCGTAGCAACAATCTCGAGGCTTAACCTCTCGAACTCCTTCCACAAAGGCTTTTGTGCTGTCAAAGCTGCTACTTGGCCCACTTTCTTTCTACTCAAGGCGTCCACCACCACGTTTGCTTTGCCAGGGTGGTAGTGGATTTCACAATCATAATCCTTTACCAATTCCAGCCATCTCCTTTGCCTCATATTTAACTCTTTTTGTGTGCAGATGTACTTAAGGCTCTTATGATCGGTATAGATATCGCATTTACCTCCGTATAGATAGTGTCTCTAGATTTTCAAGGCATACACTACTGCAGCAAGTTCTAGGTCACGTGTAGGATAGTTTTGCTCATAAGGCTTCAATTACCTTGATGCATATGCAACTACCTTACCTTTTTGCATCAACACGCATCCAATTCATTGTTTGGACGCATCACTATAAATAACAAAACCTTCCGACCCTTCAGGAATAGTTAATACTGGCGCGTTAACCAGCCTCTTCTTTAATTCTTCAAAACTAGTTTCACATTTCTCTGTCCATTCAAACTTAGTACCTTTGTGAGTCAGCTGCGTCAAAGGCCCTTCCAATTTGGAGAATCCTTCAATGAACCTCCTGTAGTATCCAGCTAAACCCAAAAAGCTGCGAACCTCATTTACATTGCTTGGTCTTGACCAATTCAATACCGCTTCTACCTTGTTGGGGTCCACTTCTATTCCTTGAGCTGTGACAACATGCCCAAGGAATACCACTCGCTCTAACCAAAATTCACACTTCTTGAACTTTGCAAATAGCTTATTTTCCTTCAAGATCCCTAAAACAACCCTAAAATATTTTTCATGCTCTTCTTCACTTTGAGAATACACCAATACATCATCGATAAAGACAATGACAAATTTATCATAGGTTCAGATGATCTGCCTATAAGTGGTATACGAGTCGGGGCAATGAAGAACCAAAAACCCAAGTGTGGGTGTTGGTGTCAAGAAAACCCGAATGCAGGAATTTGGAGAATATTAAGCGTTCTAAGGATGGAAATTCCTTGAGATGGAAGTGTGAAGGCTTTGTGTGGGGACATGAAGCCGAGTTATAACAAGAGTCATGAAGGGTCAAGGAGAGCCTGAGGCATAACTAATTTAGGAGGGGATTGGTGGAGCATCCCTATGTTTGGGGAATTAACCAAGCACGTATGAGGGAATAGAGTTTTTCCTTAGAAGTGATGCGATAAGGCTTGTGTGCTTGAGATAGAGTGAGCTAAAGTAAGAGTTAGTTGGAGGCTCAAGGAGAGGAGTCGTCGACAGGCCATGTGACGAGCTCTAAGAAGGGACTAAGGTAAGGTTTCTTGAATTAAGGCTCTATGGAGAATGTGCATGTAATGCATATGCATGTTATGGCCAAGGTAGGCATGACGTAAGTAACTTCCAGAAGGACTCCGAGGGGAGTCATGTGTGATGTATGCATGCTAGATGTATCTGGTACGATGTGAGCATATCGTTATGATGGTCTAGGAGGGGATGTACCTAGGGCATGAGTGGACCCTAGTTGGTTTCAAGATGAATCGAGGTCTATCTTAGGAAAGGATAGGCGTGTGGTAAATGGACCCTAACGATCATTTGTATGAGATGAAAAATCTCTAGCAAGTCGAGTTGAGATTAAGAGGAATCCTGATTGGGGATGAATGAGTTGGGCATATATTAACATACGTGTGAAAGCCATAGGATTAACAGTCTATGTTGTGAAAGGCCAAGAAACTGTTCATGTGTTGTTGAATGAGGGGCTAATCAAATCCTCATTGTGACACTTGGGGTCAGGTGGGACGCCTAAGGTCACGAGAGACGAGGGATGAATAGACCCTCATTGTGATGCTTGGGCTCAAGGAAGATGCTTAAGATCACGATATCCTTATTAAGGTGATGAGGAGGTCACCTAATGAAGGGTATGAATGGGTTGTGTGGGCAGAGGGAAGTGATAGGAAAGATTGTGGCAACTGGACGTCCATGGGCTATGCAGGTGAAGGAAATACCAACTGCAGATGCCTGAGTAGGTGGGGGGCGTAACAAGTGATGCAGAGGCTCCTGGTTGTATTTCTCAAGTCTAGAGAGCCCGAGTAAGGCATGTTAGAAGGCCGGGCTAGGCGCAGTGACTAAACGCATATGTGGGTATGCAAGAAGAGACGTGAGGTCTCAACTCACTTGAAGGGTGACAATATGTGCTCAAGACGGTGGGTGCTAGAACTTGAGGTAGACTCAACATAATGGTTATCGATTGAGAGATCGATGCTAGCCCGGTCGTTAAGAGATGGATGAGCTTGGTGGTAAAGTGATTTATGATGGAATTGGATCCATTGTTGCGGAAAGTTGGAACTTTCAGATCTTGGTTGAAAGGTTGTGAGATATGATCACGTGAGGTAAGATCATGAGGCTTTAGGAGTTGGAATGGTTTGGGATTCTCTTAGGTTGTAAGAGTTATAAAGTCTTGAGGAATGAGGCTCATAGTGTGAGCCTGAGGTTATCAAGGCAAGGACAACCTGATGATGTTGCTTTCGTTAGATGGAGGTGGAACCATCGTAGCTCACGGAGGCTTTATTGTGGCATTAATGCTACAGGTGTAAGGCTCGTAGTGACAAATCTGATGCAATGGACCATGTGGCAGAGGACTAGTCAGTTGGCTCGCGGTTAGGGCAGGTGACCCATTAGCTGTAGCAACATAGTGAACTGCTGGTGATGATCAGATGCTGAAGATCTGGATCAGCTCCATAGGAATTATGTTGGGTAAGGGTCTAAGTTTCGTAGGACCAATAATTTTCTATGAAGGTCAAGGTGATTGAGGATTAGGGTAGCACGGTCAATGATAATGACCCATATGTTGAGATGATTGACCCTTAGTGTCAAAAAGCAAGCTCAGTTGAGTAGCTAAGAGATTGCGAGTTGGGAAATTAATCGGTTATAAGTACAAAGTGATGTAGTCATCTATGTGAATAAAGATTGCCTAGAAACTGGTTCAATGAAGGAAGTAGAGCCAGTGGGAACATGGTGATGAACCATGATGAGAAGGGATACTGAACTCGTGAGGGACGAGTTGGGTAAGTGCATTGAGGCTGGTCGGTTGTCGAACCACTCCAGATTAGATATCTATGTATCTCTTCTCTAGTTTGCAGCAAAGTGCACCCTAGGTCGTCTCTCACAAGGAGCCTCACCTTCTTCTACCAACAAGGAGAACCAATATAAACAACAGTTTGTTTAGGGGGGGGGGGTTTGACAGAAAACTAAGTAACAAAACAGAAAAACAAGGATAGATGAAAATCAGTAAATGAAATGCAACTAGCTGTGTATTTGTCCCCTCTGTGAAATCTTTCTCGTCCAACCTATAAATCTTGGCTTGTTAGATGTTTTAATCTCCGGATATCAAACTTAAAGCATCCCCAACAACCGTTCAAGGATTAGAATGATTGGAACAACAAAATGAATACAGAAATCTCTTATAAACAAAATGCAACCATTCACTCTCTATTTAACCCGTCCGGAGCTATGCAAGAATAACCATTCAAGCACATTATATTCATTTCTGAGATGTTATACCAACCGGCTACAACACTCTGTTCTCTTAAGCATTTAACAGAAAATAAATCCATGCAAATTCACACAAACCTGCCATGAACTCCATGCATTCGAAAATCTGCTTCAAACTAAACCAAATGGAAATGAATAAGATTAAAACAAACAAACCAGGTTTTTGCAGCTTATCCGAGACTCAGATTCCACACGGGTTCAAGATACACAACCAGTTACAATAGCTCTAGCCTTCCATTATAGCAAGGAAGACAAAATGGAGATAAAATGAAGAAAACAGAAAAATGCTAACAACAAGAAAAACGGTCAGAATCTCCTTTCTTTTCTCCTCTCAATCCCTATGGAAATAAGTGCTAAGAGGCCTTAAATACATGGCTAAGAAAGGAAATGCTAGGAAGGCTAGGGTTACACCTAGTCCAATAGAAAAGAAAAGAAACAGAAGAGAGATAAGTGATCCCAAAACAGCAAAATCGAGTAACCCAAATCTGCTCCTTGAAAGTGAGCCTAAGCTCCTTTAGACGAGTCCCACAATTGCCCAAGGCCGGCCTACCCTCATGAAGTCCGAAATGAACCACTTAAAGTTTTTTCCAGCTACTTCTCTAGCCCATCCAATATTCCCTAAAGCTAAGCAAGCTTGGATCCATAGAAGTAAGATAGAAAATAGTGTAAGGACGATTTGAAGTATAATAAAATAGAAACAATGAAAGATCAGCAAAAATTACTTCAAATGGCATAATAAGACTGAGGTGAAATGCCAAAATATAGCATAAATATGAATGCTATCAACTCTCCCATACTTAGACTTTTGCACTCCTGGGCAAAACACTAGATTCTATAACTCAAGAATAAAAATGTGGAAAAACACAAATCAGATGCAAGGTAAGTCTTCGAGAATTCATCATTCAAAGATCATCTTTCCTCTACTTCCAAGAAAACAAGTGACATGGCAATTCATTCAATAAGACAAATCAAAAGTAGAAGCCTCTCACAGGACAAGTGTATGCTCAAAAATCTCTCAAGAGGTGGTGGTGACTGTTTCGCTCAAATTCACCCAATCACAATTCCACTACCATAAGCTTGTTTATCTTCTCAATCTCCACTATCCATGTCACATGCATGCCACAAATCAAAAGGACTTATTCAGGGTTGTAATGTGGGGAAGAAAGAAATGGAAAAACAACAATGAAGGAAAACATGCCTTAGGTCGAGAAAACACTTCATGCAACTCCAAGATCAAGAGATAGAATTTCCAAGCACTATGAAAAACATTGCATCTTTATTCGGTTAAGTGCGTTTTACGCTGTCTCAACTTTGCTTTCTTCTTTTTCTCATCAATTTTTTTTTTATTTCATTTTTCTCTCTTTTTTTTTTTTGAAAGAGGTGAGTGCGTTTTACACTCCTTCTCACCATTTTATCCTTTGCTTGCTTTTCTTTTTCTTTTTCATGGATGCAAATGGCCTTTGGCCTTATGACTTGCTTGATGTATTCAATCTCTCTCTCTAGAATGCACTTAATATTCCTCTTCCTAAGGTTGGAAAGTCCAAAAAGGTGTATGAAAATGAAGGGTAAGAATGATGACTCTAAGTGGCAAGCGAAAGGGATTGATTGATTTTTTTTTTTTTTGAATAACAAAATGGCCAAATGGGGACAAGAAAGAATGCCTTAATCATGTTTGAGTCATGCATGAACAAATATAGCCTCAACCAAGAATCAAAACAAGTTTTAGAGTGGAGATCATGATAGGTGAATGCACACACAAGAAAGACAATAGGCTCAAAATCCTCACGGCTGTAGACTACCCAATCAATCTATGAAATCAAAGTCATTGCCAAGTCACTTGAAATCAAGGAAGATAAGATTGAAGTTCTAATCATGTTGGGTTCTTTTAGACTTAATTGCTTAACTTGCATTTCCACGCAAAACAGACTCAACTAGACCCAAGGAAAAAGAAATATGAAAAGATAAAGGAAATGCTGCTAAAATAAGAATGCTGCCCCCCCACACACTTAGACTTTACATTGCCCTCAATGTAAACATGCAATTCCAATCAAGAATAGGACAAGTAAATGTAAAATATTAGGGAGAGAGAAACAGCCTGATGTATCAAATGGAGGTGGCGTTGAGGAGATGCAGCTCCTCCACAATATGCTCCTGAAAGCTCTCGTAGAATGGCTTAAGCCGCTGCCCGTTCACTGTGAATTGCTTTGCATTGGACTCATCCTTGATTGCAACTGCACCAAAGGGAAAAACATGAATAACTATGAAAGGACCAGTCCAACGGGAACGTAACTTACCGGGCATCAACTTGAGAAGGGAATTGTATAACAAAACTTTTTGGCCAACTTCGAATGTCTTCCTCACAATAAGCTTGTCATGTACAGCCTTGGTCTTCTCCTTGTAGACGCGTGAGTTCTCATATGCGTCCATCCTAATCTCCTCAAGCTCTTGAAGTTGGAGCTTTCTTTGGGACCCCGCTTGATTGATGTCCATATTGCATTGCTTCACTGCCCAATATGCCTTATGTTCCACTTCCACCGGCAAGTGACACGCTTTTCCAAAAACCAACTTGTAGGGGGACATGCCAATGCGGGTTTTGTAGGCAGTGCGGTAGGCCCATAGCGCATCTTCTAATCTCTTGCTCCAGTCTTTCCTATTGGGCTGGACAATCTTCTCCAAAATCTGCTTGATCTCCCTATTTGAGACTTCAGCTTGCCCATTAGTCTGTGGATGATAAGGAGTCGCCACTTTGTGTATTACCCCATACTTACGAAGTAGGGTGTCCATCTTTCTATTGTAAAAGTGGGATCCTTGGTCACTGATAATGGCCCTGGGCATGCCAAACTTGCAAAAGATGTGAGAACGAACAAAATCTGCAACCATAGAAGCATCATCAGTCCTGATGGCTTTAGCTTCCACCCACTTAGAAACATAATCCACAGCTAACAGAATGTACACATAACCAAATGACACAAGAAATGGACCCATGAAGTCAATGCCCCAAACATCAAAGATTTCACAAAACAATAAGGGTTGTTGAGGCATTTCATTCCTATGTGATATAGTGCCTGTGTGTTGGCAACGTGTGCAATTCTTACAAAACTCATATGAATCCTTAAAGAGTGAAGGCCAATATAATCCAGAATCTAGGACTTTCCTAGCTGTACGTTGGGGACCAAAGTGATCACCACATGCAAGTGTGTGACAAAAATTTAAGATAGATGCAAACTCATGGTTAGGCACACATCTCCTGATGACCTGGTCACTACACATGCGCCACAGATAGGGATCATCCCACACATAATACCGAGCCTGAATCTTAAATTTATTTAGCTGTTCCTTCTTAAAATATGCAGGTAATTCAGAAGCAACTAAATAATTTACCAAATCAGCATACCAGGGCTCAGCACCATGAATGTGGTATAATAACTCATCTGGAAAATCAGCCTTGATAGGCTGGGAGTCCATGACAGATTGATCTGAGGTGGAAGGAATGCGACTGAGGTGGTCGGCTACCAAGTTCTCTACTCCACTTTTATCCTTGATCTTAATGTCAAATTCTTGGAGCAAGAGCATCCACCTTATCAAACGAGGTTTGATATCAGACTTCTTCAAGAGGTACCTAAGAGCTTCATGGTCAGAAAAGACAATAACTTTAGAACCAAGTAAATAGGATCTAAATTTATCCAATGCAAAAACAATAGACAAGAGCTCTTTTTCCGTAGTGGTATAATTAGTCTGTGCCGCATCCAATGTACGCGAAGCGTAGGCTATGACATGGGATTTCTTCTCCACACGCTGGGAAAGGACGGCACCCACTGCAAAGTTGGAGGCATCGCACATCAACTTGAAGGGCAACTCCCAGTCGGGTGGCTGTATGATGGGTGGAGAAATTAATCGACTCTTCAGTTCCTCAAATGCCCGCTTGCACTGCTCATCAAAGTGGAAGGTTACTTCTTTCTGGAGAAGGTGGGAAAGTGGAAGTGCAATCTTACTGAAATCCTTGATGAACCTCCTGTAAAATCCTGCATGGCCAAGGAAAAAACGCACCTCCCTCACAGATGTGGGGTAAGGCAATGAAGCAATAACATCAACCTTAGACCGATCCACTTCTATACCCTTCTTAGACAGAACATGCCCTAAAACAATTCCTTGTTCTACCATGAAATGACATTTTTCAAAATTTAAAACAAGGTTCTTTTCAATGCATCTCTCTAGGACTCTACCCAAGCTAACCAAGCAATCATCAAAAGAAGTGCCATAAACTGAAAAATCATCCATGAACACTTCCATGCAATGCTCTAGAAAATCTGAAAATATACTTACCATGCATCACTGAAAGGTACCTGGAGCATTACATAGACCGAAAGGCATTCTTCTATAAGCGAATGTGCCAAAGGGGCAGGTGAAGGTGGTCTTCTCTTGATCCTCTGGGGCTATGCAAATCTGAAAGTATCCAGAAAAACCGTCAAGGAAACAATAGTGTGACTTGTAACACCCCAAATTTCTTGAGCGTGTTATAACTTAGGATTTCGGGAATATAAATTTTTTTTTAATATCACAATAGCTGTCATACACCACACAATATCCCCAAAACCCTAATTTTTACCTTCTTAGCTTAACAAACCTAATAATCAAATAGCTAAGACAGGCATTAAAATCTCGAATGCGGAAGCTAGATCGAACCTGATATGGTTCACAACCATAATACTTTATTTATCATAAAATTGTTCAAGACATCTACAAAATATATTACATGGACATCATCAAGTGATAAATGAATATCTTAAACATATCCAAAATTACATAAGCTCGCACATAAATAAAAGTATGCTAAACATGTTACAGGTAGTAAATTAAACATATTCTTCAGCTACCTCCTTTCCCTTAGAGCTGCTCGTCGAACCTGGAACGTTTGAATATTCCAGGGACATAGTCCAATTAGAAGATGAATCTTCTAGTGAGAAACTCCAAAAACAGTTTATATCGATGCATGATCAGGTATAAAATGCATGAGAAGACAAGGAGAACTACTCCGAAGTGCCTCATGAACACGTCAGCCTCCAACGAGAGCTTTCTCAATGGCGCACGTATAGCGCCTCTCGAGAGGTCCCTAACCATGTCACATCGGCCCAACCTCATAGAACGCATGCAAGCACCACATCCGTTGTGCCTTAGACTCACGGTTTTTCCCACGAGAGCTTTCTCGATGGCGCACGCATAGCGCCTCTCGGGGGATCTCCGACTTTTGCCTTCGGCCAACAACAAATAGGTACAATAGTATGGCCACACGAATTTTATAATTGCAACAGTTAAAAAGAATATGACATATATTTTCAAGAAAATTAAGTTCATAAATGCAACATGATTTCACGTAAGCGAATAATAAGAGTTTACGTATAAGAACTTCATGAAATACGAGTCATGCAATAGAAGTCTCTCACAAGAGAAATAAAAATAGGATTTGGAGTATAGGAGTCTCACGGAGTCTCACATAAACCAATTTGTCACACAAAACTAGGTTTTTAAGTTGGAGCACTCACCTTGTTGGGTTATCTCTTCGACGGTATAATTTTACAGCAAACGGCCTAGGTTTCTGTAGAAAACACATGTTTTGGTAAACCTAACATCAAATATTTTTATATAGGATTGAAGGGTATTAAAGTAGGGACATAACTGAAAAATTTCATATAAAAAGGACCCTTCACGAGCCCCAAGAAGGCTTGCCACGCGCCCCCACGCGCAGCCATTATCCGGCGCGTGTAACTCACGCGTTGCCTAGCAGAATTCGGACAGCTTCGTCCCATTTTCGTATTTCGGCCATATCTCCCTCGTTTTAACTCCGATTCGACCCCCGTTTGAACCTACGTGACCCTATCTTCCCCCTCTACAGAATTATCAAAAAAAATGGGACTTAACTCACTTTTTTGCTGACTGATTTTGGCGAACTCCGGCGAAGACTCGCAACTCCTACGAGGCTCGTTCTCCGCCGCTTCTCCGTCGCTTTCTCCCCGCCTTCTTGCCGAACCTCCTTCTCTCTCTCTAGAGAAAGCTCCTCCTCTTAGAGTGCTTCACTCCTCAAATTTGTTTGGAATGGTTTGAGAGCAACTCAAGGTGCCTATTTATAGAATCCTCCAACCAATGGTGTTATGCCACTTGTCACAATTTTAGCCATGGACTCCAAAGACTCAAAGCCATAATTGAGTGGCTTTTGAAATCCAAAACTAGAATTAATCCATCTTTTGAAATCCAAGCTAAAACCCCAAACTTCTTTCAAATAACACTTTGACCCATATTTCAAGTTTTCAACTTTAACATTTCACCACCTAAGCTCATAATTTCATCATTCTTTCATTTGAATAATTTCTCTAATTAGAATTATACCCTCAAACATCAAATTTATCGAGATACTTAAAATCCCAAAATTATTAACTCAAAATTACTCAATATATACGATTTTTCGGAAGCCCCTTACTATCATTCGGTATTTTTAGGCTATAACTTAGCTTAACCGAAAACCATTTCTGATTTGATTTCTTTCAGTGCAATAAGTCTCACCTCGAGACGCTCGTTAAAATTATACCTTTGTCCTTAGGTATCTAAGCTCTAGGGCACTCCCTGCGACTGATTTGGTCACTTGTTGCCATTTCAAACATATTTTTTGGCATTTTAAACTCACTTAAAATACGTGGCAATTTCACGAAAATATAGGGTGTTATATTCTCCCCCCTTAAAAGAATTTCATTCTCGAAATTTGAAACATACTCGAATTGATTGAAGGTTAAATAATTATGGCATTCTAGAATACAATTTCTGGAAAAAATTTCCTACTCTATTTCCATTTCCTCGAACAGATGAGGATATTTCTTCCTAATTGTTTCCTCAAGTTCCCACGTTGCCTCGTCATCTGAGTGCTTTCCCCACTGAACCTTCACTAACGGAATCTCTTTATTTCGCAACACTTGCGTCCGACGATCTAAAATTGCTCCCGGTGACTCTGGGTAGGTCAAGTCATTCCTTAGCTCAATTGTCTCCACTCGAACTCCGAGGGTTGGATCTGGCACATGCCTTCGAAGTTGGGAGACGTGGAACACATTATGAATCCCAGACAAGCTAGGGGGAAGCTCCAATCGATAGGCCAAAGTCCCGACTCTTTCCACAATCGGATATGATCCTATATACCTTGGCTTCAGCTTTTCTTTACCGCTTCCACGCGTCACCAAATGCTGGGGTGACACCTTGAGATACACTCGATCTCCCACCTCGAAGTCTAGATCCCTTCTTCTTTGATCTGCATAAGATTTTTGTCGGCTTTGCGCCGCTCGGATCCTCTCTTGGATTACTCGAATCTTATCGGTAGTCTGTTGCACAAGCTCAGGCCCCAACATCTGTCGTTCCCCTACTTCGGTCCAACAGATAGGCGACCGACACTTCCTTCCATACAAAGCCTCATAAGGAGCCATCCCAATGCTGCCATGGTAACTATTGTTGTACGCGAATTCTACCAATGGCAGATGCTCCTCCCAATTCCCTCCAAAATCAAGGGCACAGGATCTCAACATATCTTCAAGCGTTTGAATTGTCCTCTCTGATTGCCCGTCAGTCTGGGGGTGATAAGCCGTACTCAATTTCAGCTGGGTCCCCATGCATTCCTGCAAACTCTCCCAAAACCTCGAGGTGAACCTTGGGTCTCGATCTGAAACTATACTTACCGGTGCACCATGGAGTCGTATGATTTCCTTCACGTACTGCTCTGCAAATTTTCGTACTGGTTGATCCATCCTCGTAGGCAAGAAATGGGCTGACTTTGTCAACCTGTCTACCACCACCCAAATGGCATCATTGCCCCTACGACTCTTTGGAAATCCTGTCACGACATCCATCATGATATGTTCCCATTTCCACTCGAGAACTTCCAAAGGTCTCATCAACCCTGCGGGTTTCTGGTGCTCAATCTTTACCCTTTGGCATATATCGCATTGTGCCACTCTCTTTGCCACGCTGGCCTTCATCCCAGGCCACCAGTAGATTTCTCGAAGATCTCGATACATCTTCGTAGCTCCCGGGTGTACGGTATACTTAGCTCTGTGGGTTTCATCTAAAATTTTCTGCCTCAACTCCCGAAGGTTTGGCACGTACACTCTACCCCGAAACCTGAGAATGCCATTTCGCATCTCAAAATTTGGACTCTTGGGCTGGCCTTGCTCATCTACCCATAGACGTATACGTCGATCACTCCCACTAGCCTCCCGTATCTCGGTCTCCAGATCCAGTCGAACCGCCAGGTCGGCTACTAGGACAGAAGATTCCTTCGGCACTACACTCACCGTCATCAGGCTAAAAGCCTCAATCAACAACCACTCTTGGGCCATCAACCCGGCCATAACAGTAGGCACAGTCCTACTCAAAGCATCAGCTACCACATTGGCACGCCTCGGGTGATACAAGATGGTGCAGTCGTAGTCCTTCAAGAACTCCATCCATCGTCGCTGCCTCATGTTCAACTCTTTCTGCGAGAACACATACCTTAGACTTTTGTGGTCTGTGAATACATCGAACGTCTCTCCGTATAGATAGTGCCTCCATAGCTTCAGAGCATATACCACCGCTGCCAGCTCCAAGTCATGCGTTGGGTAGTTCACTTCGTGCCTCTTCAACTGGCGTGATCCATACGCTATTACTCGACCGTGCTGCATCAATATACAACCCAAACCAACCTTCGAGGCATCGGTGTATACAACATATCCACCGGGCCCACTAGGCATTGCCAGAACAGGTGCCGAGGTCAGTCTGTCTTTGAGCTCTTGAAAGCTTTCCCCGCACTTGGCAGTCCATTCAAACTTAACCTCCTTTCGTATGAGCTTCGTCATAGGTGCAACTATCTTCGAAAACCCTTCCACGAATCTTCGATAGGAGCCTGCTAATCCCAAAAAGCTTCGTACTTCGGTTACGCACGTCGGCTGCTTCCATCTTTGAATAGCCTCAATCTTGGCTTGATCCACAGAGATTCCTTCGGCTGAGATCACATGGCCAAGAAACGCAACTTCGGATAGCCAGAAGTCGCACTTCGAGAACTTGGCATACAATTGGTGTTTCCTGAGAGTTCCTAACACTATTCTCAAGTGCTCCTCATGCTCACTCTCATTCGAAGAATATACCAATATATCATCTATGAAGACGATCACAAACCGATCCAGGTAGGGCTTGAACACCCTATTCATAAGATCCATAAATGCTGCTGGAGCGTTAGTTAATCCGAATGGCATTACAAAATACTCAAAATGGCCATACCTTGACCGGAATGTTGTCTTTGGAACATCATCTGGTTTAATTCTCAACTGATAATACCCAGATCTCAAATCAATCTTCGAGAACACCTTCGCTCCTTGTAGTTGATCAAACAACTCATCTATCCTTGGGAGCGGATACTTGTTCTTTATCATGGCCTTATTTAGCCGACGGTAGTCAATGCACATCCTTAGACTCCCGTCTTTCTTTTTCACAAATAGCACTGGTGCGCCCCATGGCAACGTGCTTGGCCTAATGAACCCTTTATCCGTCAATTCCTGTAGCTGACTTTTCAATTCTTTCATCTCTACCGGAGCCATTCAGTATGGCAGAATTGATATCAGCTGTGTTCCTGGCACTAACTCAATTGAGAACTCAATTTCTCGAGGTGGAGGTAGTCCCGGTAATTCTTCTGGAAAAACGTCATCATATTCTCGTACTACTCGCACCTCATTGAGTTTTGGTACCTCTCTTTCTTCTAACTGAGCATAAGCTATGAATCCATGCGCTCCTCGGCTTAACAGCTTTGCAGCCTTCATTGCTGAAATCATCTTTCCAACGTCGGGGTTGCCTTGCCCCTGAAATTTGACCCATCCTCCCTCGGGTTTCCTTATGGTCATGATCTTTCTACGACAGTCTATATTGGCATCGTACTTGGACAAGAAGTCCATCCCTAAGATTATATCAAAGTCATATACTTCTAACAGAATCAGATTAGCCTGGAACCGACCATTACTCAGGCTAAATTCGCATCCCCTCACCATTTTTGAGGACTTCATACTTTTACCCATAGGTGTCGAAATCACCATAAGACACCCCATAGACTCGGTTTCTACCCTCAAACTCCCAGCCAAAGCATGCGATATAAAAGAATGAGTAGACCCTGGATCTATCAATGCATGCACAGGAGTATCCAAAATGAAGAGAGTACCTTGGATAACTGCAGGGTTTGCCTCTACGTCTTCCTTGGTCAAATTATAGACTCGTCCCTGTCTGGTCCCTTTTCCCTCTTCAATCTTTAGCGGCTGCTCTTTCTTCTTCGGGCAATTCCTCGAGATGTGCCCGTGCTGGTTGCAATTGTAGCAAATCACATTCACTGGTGCTGCTGCTATGGCCTTACCTTCTTGGACTGTTCCCTTTGAGCAATTTCTGGAAGTATGCCCAGGTTGTCCACAGGTGTAACAGATAATGCTTTGGCCATCGCACCTCTTGCCCGGGTGCCTCTTCTTGCATTTAAAGCACGCCTTGCCCTTTTTCACGATCTTCCCATCCCGAGGTCCCATAGTCAAGTGGGATTTCTCTGATTGTCCTCCAGCTTGAACAGTCATGGCCTTTAGTTCTGCCACTCGCGTCATATTCTCCTCAGCCGTCATAGCTTTGAAAACTATGTCTGCATAAGACTCCACATGGACCAGGCTCATCAGTTGTTGAAATTCATTTCGCAAGCCTTGCAAGAATTTTCGTCCCTTCTCTACATCGTCCATCCCGTACAGCAGCATATACTTGATTAACCGCAAAAATTTAGCCTCGTATTGGGCCATAGACATATTTGGCCCTTGGCGTAAGCTCATAAACTCTCATGCTCTAGCCAACTTCCAGCAAGTGGGAAAGAATTTCCCATTGAATAATTCCTTAAATCGTTCCCACGACATCTGGGGTGCCTCCCCCAATTCTACATCTGTCGCTGACCCCTGAGATCCCGTCCGGTTAGGTATCGCTCGCTGCACAGACCTCCACCATTGGGTAGCTTCTTTTTCCAACATATAGGTCGCACACTCGACCTTGTCCTCATTCAAGATTCTCAATCTTTGTAAGATCTTCTCGGTCTGGTCCAACCAGTATTCACTGATTGCGGGGTCATCTGTCGGTTTTCCTCGAAACACTGGCGGGTTTTGTCGTAGATACCTCTCCAAGGAGTCTACTCTTCTTTGCTCGGGCTGCAACTCCAAAATTCGCCCAGCCATTCCTTCAAGGATTCTTTCAATCCTATCTATCCGGCCTTCACCGAGGTCAGCCCGTGCATCTCTTTGACCTTCCACACCACCTCCTGGGTGCGGGTTGGTGTTGCTTTCTTCACCATTGCCTCTCCCGCGCCTATTTCTTCTTGTATTCACCATCTAGCAAGAAGACAGGGCGATCTATTAAATCATCATGGCATGGTTCAATTCAAATTGAATAAGCAACAAGAGTATGCCACTAATTATTTCAAAAATCCTAATTCCCAAGACATATGGTGGCTTTACTCATCTAGCCACATGCAAACTTTTCCTTAGGTTCGCTCTGATACCAATTGTAACACCCCAAATTTCTTGAGCGTGTTATAACTTAGGATTTCGGGAATATAATTTTTTTTTTTATATCACAATAGCTGTCATGCACCACACAATATCCCAAAACCCCTAATTTTTACCTTTTTAGCTTAACAAACCTAATAATCAAATAGCTAAGACAGGCGTTAAAATCTCGAATGCGGAAGCTAGATCGAACCTGATATGGTTCACAACCATAATACTTTATTTATCATAAAATTGTTCAAGACATCTACAAAATATATTACATGGACATCATCAAGTGATAACTGAATATCTTAAACATATCCAAAATTACATAAGCTCGCACATAAATAAAAGTATGCTAAACATGTTACAGGTAGTAAATTAAACATATTCTTCAGCTTCCTCCTTTCCTTTAGAGCTGCTCGTCGAACCTGGAACGTTTGAATATTCCAGGGACAGTCCAATTAGAAGATGAATCTTCTAGTGAGAAACTCCAAAAACAGTTTATATCGATGCATGATCAGGTATAAAATGCATGAGAAGACAAGGAGAACTACTCCGAAGTGCCTCATGAACACGTCAGCCTCCAACGAGAGCTTTCTCAATGGCGCACGTATAGCGCCTCTCGAGAGGTCCCTAACCATGTCAAATTTGTTTGGAATGGTTTGAGAACAACTCAAGGTGCCTATTTATAGAATCCTCCAACCAATGGTGTTATGCCACTTGTCACAATTTTAACCATGGACTCCAAAGACTCAAAGCCATAATTGAGTGGCTTTTGAAATCTAAAACTAGAATTAATCCATCTTTTGAAATCCAAGCTAAAACCCCAAACTTCTTTCAAATAACACTTTGGCCCATATTTCAAGTTTTCAACTTTAACATTTCACCACCTAAGCTCATAATTTCATCATTCTTTCATTTGAATAATTTCTCTAATTAGAATTATACCCTCAAACATCAAATTTATCGAGATACTTAAAATCCCAAAATTATTAACTCAAAATTACTCAATATATACAATTTTTCGGAAGCCCCTTACCATCATTCGGTATTTTTAGGCTATAACTTAGCTTAACCGAAAACCATTTCTGATTTGATTTCTTTCAGTGCAATAAGTCTCACCTCGAGACGCTCGTTAAAATGATACCTTTATCCTTAGGTATCTAAGCTCTAGGGCACTCCCTGTGACTGAGTTGGTCACTTGTTGCCATTTCAAACATATTTTTTGGCATTTTAAACTCACTTAAAATACGTGGCAATTTCACAAAAATATATGGTGTTATATGACTGACCAGCCAACCTCTTCAACATCTGATCAATGAATGGGAGGGGAAAATGATCCTTTCTGGTTGCTTGGTTCAGCTTTCTATAATCAATGCAGACTCTCTAGCTGTTCTGCACTCTCATGGGGATAAGCTCATTCTGCTCATTTGGGACCATCGTGATGCCCGTCTTTTTTGGAATAACCTGCACGGGACTCACCCACTTGCTGTCAAAAATAGGGTAAATAATACCGACTGCAAGT
Source organism: Diospyros kaki (assembly GCA_036245055.1). NCBI lineage: Eukaryota > Viridiplantae > Streptophyta > Magnoliopsida > Ericales > Ebenaceae > Diospyros > Diospyros kaki. Next base: position 12,026,315 of record BSEG01000011.1, on the reverse strand, counting down.
AATTTACTTACCTCCTGTTTTACCACATCAAGGATGGTTGGGTTAAGTCTTCTTTGAGGCTGCCTTGCTGGTTTTGCTCCTTCCTCCAATAAGATACGGTGCATGCAAACAGATGGGCTGATTCCAGTTATGTCCGCTAAAGTCCACCCAATTGCTTTCTTATTCTTTTTCAGCAAGTCTAGCAACTTTCTCTCTTGGTCAGGCTGCAAGTTATTTGCAATGATGACTGGCAGCTTCTCATCTTTCTCCAAGAATGCATACTTGAGGTGCTGAGGCAAAGGCTTGCACTGAATGGTGGGTGGCTGCTGCAAAGAGGGGGCTGACCTATTTGACTGCAACTCTAACTCCAAAGCACTATCAACCTGCTCAACAAGGTCAGCAGCACTATCTTCCACTTGGGAAATGTTAGCATCAAAATCAAACTCATGCCTATGCAAAAATTCAGCAATCTCTAAGCATGCAGCACATTGACTCTCTCCATCACTACAATTAGTGCAAATAATCGTATATGGGAACTCATTCACAGTGGGGAGTTTATCAATTAAATCAGAAGACTCAGAACATGCTTCATTCACTAATAGGTCAACTCTATTTACTTGAAAAGTGGAATGATCCTCAGCAGGGAATTTCATGGCATCAAGTATCTTGAAGTTAATTGTGTTACCAGCAAATTCCATGGAAAGTATACCCTTATGCACATTGATAATAGTTCTAGCAGTTTTTAAGAATGGTCTCCCTAGTATCAAGGGTGCATGCTCAAGTGTGCTGTCATCTTCCATATTCAAAACATAAAAATCAGCTGGAAAGATTAAATCCTTAACCTTAACTAGCACATCTTCTAGGACTCTAGTGGGGTGTGCAGTACTTCTATTGTCCAGCTGGACAACCACTCTTGTTGGCTTCAAAGGACCACACTGCAATGAAGCATAGATAGAGTTAGGCATAACATTAATGGATGCACCTAAATCTAGTAAAGCATTGCTAAATTGCATGTCTCCTATAGTACAAGGAATGGAAAACATCCCTGGATCTTTGCACTTCCTTAGCATGACAGGTTGTATGAGAGCTGAAACATTCCTCCCAAGGTTGACTTGTTCGTTCCCTCTTAATCTCCTCTTGTGCGTACACAAATCTTTGAGAAATTTTGCATACTTGGGGATCTGTCTGATGGCTTCAAGGAGGGGTATATTGACTTCCACTTTCTGAAATGTCTCCAGAATCTCTTTATCTAAGTCGACCTCTGCTCTTTTCTTGTTTTGTGTTGCTCGATGTGGGAATGGCAGGAGCTGGTTGTTGGAAGACTCTCCTTGTTCTTGATAGCTGGAGTTTGGCTGCTTGGCTTCTTGGATTGAGGAGGGTTGCTGCTCTTTTCTACCCTCTACATGCTGTTTCATGTTTGATGATGGTGGAGGGGTTGGGATGATTACTTCTTTCCCACTTCGAAGCATGATGGCACTAACATTACCCCTCGAATTGGCAACTGGTTGTGAAGGAAGCTGCCCCGAACCTTAACTCCTTAACTCATTGATGTTTGTGGCTAGCTGGCCTATTTAGGTCTCCAAATTTTGAATTTTTGTTTTTGTTTTTTGCTGGAATTGGAGTGTATTAGCTGCTAGTTGTTTAACAAGATCATCCAAGCTAGGTTCTGACTTGGGTAATGGTGGTGCTTGTTGCATGACTTGATTTGGCCTTGGTGGTGGAGCATGGTTGCTGGAACTTGAAGGATGGAACCTCTGCTGAAATGGTTGATTCTGGTATGGCTGCTGCTGCACATGTTGATTGGAAGGGCCACCATATCTGAGGTTCGGATGGTCTCTCCAACCTGGATTGTAGGTGGGGGAAAATGGATCATATCTGTTTGAAGGTTGTGGTTGGCTGTGCTGCTGGTGTTGGAATGGTGTACCAGGAAAAATTCCTGCACAGATCTCATTATTTTCTTGCAACTGTGGGCATTGGTCTGTTATATGGGATGGCAAGGAGCAAATGCCACAAAAGATGCTGCTGGGGTTGCTTTCTCTCTAATGCCAACTGCCTGACCATGGAAGCTAATTCCTCAAGCTTGTTTTCTATCCTCTGCTGGTCCATAGTGGCAGCCACACTAATTTCATTGATGGCTTTTGTAGGAGTGTTAATTTTGGTGCCAAACTGCTGGGCATTTTGTGCCATCTTTGATATCAGCTCTTGTGCAGCTGCTGGGGTCTTCTCTGCCAAGGCTCCTCCACTTGCAGCATCTACCAAGTACCTGTCCATGGGGATTAGACCTTCATAGAAATATTGAACTAGGAGTTGGTCACTTATCTGATGGTGAGGACAACTGGAACACAACTTCTTGAATCTCTCCCAGTACTCATGTAGAGTCTCACCACTCATCTGCCTTATACCACAAATTTCCTTCCTTATTGATGCTGTTTTGGAGGCTGGGAAGAATTTTTCCAGGAAGATCCGTTTCAATCCATCCCAGCTGGTAATAGCAACTGGTGGCAGGTAATACAACGAGTCCTTGGCTGATCCATCAAGTGCGAATGGGAAGGCTCTCAGCTTGATTTGCTCTTCATCTACTCCTTGTGGCCGCATGGTTGAGCAAACAACATGAAACTCTTTCAGATGCTTGTGCAGATCCTCTCCTGCAAGACCATGAAACTTGGGCAACAAATGGATCAGTCCAGATTTTAGTTCAAAGTTAGCATCCAATTGTGGGTATTGAATACATAGGGGCTGATAATGCACATCAGGTGCAGCCAGCTCTCTAATGGATCTACCATCCAAATGACCATGATTTACATTATTTTCATGATTCCCATTATTGTCATTACCATTATTTCCATTACCATTATTGCCATTACCATTATCTGCCATATTGATGAATTCTGGAATAGGTTTGGATGAAGTATTAGAAACACTGTTAGGGTCAATCCTATCCTGGGACTTAAGCTCTCTAGCTTGCCTTCTAAGAGTGTTCTCTAATTCAAGATCTAGATCAAGTAATTTTTCCTTAGAGGACCTGGTCATGTACTAGAGATCAGCACAAAAATAGCACACAAAATGGCCTATGCATACCAAGAACTAAAAAACACAAAAACACAAAAACACAAAAACACAAAACGTGTCAAACAAGAAGCCCTTAGATGATTTTTTTTATGCAATTTTTCATAAAATTTCAACACAAAAACATTGAGGGACCTAAAAACACTAAAAACCACACAAAATTAGCCACTAAGAAACACAAAATGGCCCAAAAAGTGGTCTAAACGTTGGAATTTGACCAAAAAAATGCTCTCCTCACAGCAAATCTGTGACTCTTGATCCTCACACCCCCATTGGACACCAAAAATTAGCTCAATCGGAGCAAGTAGAAGGCTGTGAACAGTAACCGGGAAAACTGATTTTTCCCTCAAACCGGCTCCAATTTTACCTCAGAAACAACTCTATATGCAAGAAAACATCAAGGGGGCATCTGGACTTCAAAGAATATCAAGTAGGGATGAGAAAGAAAGAGGATAGAACCGGTATCTTGAGCTCAATCCTTAAATCTTGCTATCTGTCATGGAGGTGGTCAAAAACGCTGGCAAATGGAAGGCTGCTGTGGTTGATCTTCTCTTGGTTGCAGCTGCTGGTGCCTATCTGCCAAACGAAAAGGAAGATTAGTGGGGAAGGGAAAGACAACGTTAAAAGGAATGTTAAAAAAGAGAAAATAAAAGGAAAAGGTGAAAAAGAAAAATGGAATGTCCTCTTGGTCAAGTGATCTGCTGTCAGAGGCAGAAAAGTGGACTTCAGCTTTCTCTAAATAAAGGAAAAAAAACGGTTATGCTCCTGATCTGCTGCAGCCCCTCTTTTTTGTTGGGTTGTCTACTTGCTGTGAGCTTGCTTTTCAGTACCTATCAGAGCACATGAAGATCACACAAGAACACAAGGTAGTGATATTGAAAACCAGAGAAGGATTGTAGGTGTTTTTTTTGCTTTTTCAGTTGCTGCAGGGTTGCTTTTCCAGTTGCAGGTCGTGCAGCCCTCTCCAACAGCCACTTCTTTGTTCAAAAATAATTCTAGAAACAAGAAAACAAAAAAGGAAAATACACACACAAAAAGAAGATCGAAAAGGTAAATAAGGCTTTTCTGTTGCTGCTTGCTATCAGTTTATCTCAAGAACATAACAGAATAGCTCTTCAAGTTTGTGAGCAGCAACTGATAACCTTATCACCAAGAACACAAAACAGACAAAACACTCAAACAAGAAAACAAAACAAATAGAAAATAGGGTTGGTCCTCTATGTTTTTAGAAGAAAAACTTGTCTCCCCGGTAACGGCGCCAAAATTCTAGTTGGCTGTCGAACCACTCCAAATTAGATATCTATGTATCTCTTCTCTAGTTTGCAGCAAAGTGCACCCTAGGTCGTCTCTCACAAGGAGCCTCACCTTCTTCTACTAACAAGGAGAACCAATATAAACAACAATTTGTTTAGGGGGGGTTTGACAGAAAACTAAGTAACAAAACAGAAAAACAAGGATAGATAAAAATCAGTAAATGAAATGCAACCAGCTGTGTATTTGTCCCCTCTGTGAAATCTTCCTCGTCCAACCTATAAATCTTGGCTTGTTAGATGTTTTAATCTCCGGATATCAAACTTAAAGCATCCCCAACAACCGTTCAAGGATTAGAATGATTGGAACAACAAAATGAATATAGAAATCTCTTATAAACAAAATGCAACCATTCACTCTTTATTTAACCCATCCAGAGCTATGCAAGAATAACCATTCAAGCACATTATATTCATTTATGAGATGTTATACCAACCGGCTACAACACTCTGTTCTCTTAAGCATTTAACAGAAAATGAATCCATGCAAATTCACACAAACCTGCCATGAACTCCATGCATTCGAAAATCTGCTTCAAACTAAACCAAATGGAAATGAATAAGATTAAAACAAACAAACCAGGATTTTACAGCTCATCCGGGACTCAGATTCCACACGGGTTCAAGATACACAACCAGTTACAATAGCTCTAGCCTTCCATTACAGCAAGGAAGACAAAATGGAGATAAAATGAAGAAAACAGAAAAATGCTAACAACAAGAAAAATGGTCAGAATCTCTTTTCTTTTCTCCTCTCAATCCCTATGGAAATAAGTACTAAGAGGCCTTAAATACATGGCTAAGAAAGGAAATGCTAGGAAGGTTAGGGTTGTGCCTAGTCCAACAGAAAAGAAAAGAAACAGAAGAGAGATAAGTGAGCCCAAAATAGAAAAATTGAGCAGCCCAAATCTGCTCCTTGAAAGTGAGCCCAAGCTCCTTTAGATGAGTCCCACAATTGCCCAAGGCCGGCCTACCCTCATGAAGTTCGAAATGAACCACTTCAAGTCTTTTCCCGCTGCTTCTCTAGCCCATCCAATATTCCCTAAAGCTAAGCAAGCTTGGATCTATAGAAGTAAGATAGAAAATAGTGTAAGGACGATTTGAAGTATAATAAAATAGAAACAATGAAAGATCAGCAAAAATTACTTCAAATGGCGTAATAAGACTGAGGTGAAATGCCAAAATATAGCATAAATATGCATGCTATCAGAGGCCAAGTTAGGCAAAGTGCACTAAGGCCCAAGTAGGGATAAACCCTTTGCTTTAGTGAAGCAATGAGGATATGGTTCGAGGAATGTTAAGGCCACGTGATGACTCGAGATGTCCAGGGAATGGAACCCATGGAACAAGGAATGGCTCTAGCGTGGAGTAATGCTACAGGTGATGCCTACTAGTGATGGGTCTAATGCTAGGGAGCACTGAATGTAGATGGCAGGTGGTCAATGGGTTAGCTCATGATGAAGGACCGCGACCCTCTATAAAGAGTAACCAGTCTGTCGTGGAGATGATTAGATGCCAAAGACCCGGAGTGTTGAGCCAAATTGCTCCAATCAACCTATTGTGTATTTTGATATTTAACAAAATATAATTTTAGTAAAACTATTTTTGGTGTATTTAAAACCCTAATGGATTTTTTATATGTGTTAAGTATTACAGTATTTTGTGTATCAAAATGAACCAAGAAATGTTATTTGTTCTAAGTAAAAGATTAGTGTATTATAAGAGGACATCAAAGAAAATGTTTTCTTTTTGGAAAACTATTTCTCGGTATTTTGATAATTAGTATTCATTATTGTGAAAATGATTTTTAATGAATTTTTGAAGTAATAGAAAGTATGTATTTTGGAAGTGGTAAAATAGTCAAATCTCGAATTTGTTCTAAAACCAAAAATCTACTTTTCTATCTATTTGAATTTTGATTTTTCAGATATTTTTATTAAATCCAAATGGGGGGTACTTTGTTATTTACATTTATGTATTAAAGTAAATGGAAGGTAAAATATAAATTAAGGAAAATGTGGACATTTACTTGTAAATATCTTGTAATGTATTTATCCTATAGATTGTATCTTTAAAGTAAAATCTTATTTTTTCTGAAATTTGTACTGAGAGTCAACTGTCCACAGCAAGAGTCAACTATGGGTGTTGCAGAGTCGACTGTTGGTTAGAATAGTCGACTGCTAGACTCCAACGGTTGAATTTTTGGAGTCGTTGCAAGTCGTTTGGGAGCTCTACTATATATATTTTGAAGAGTTTTTTGGAGAAGACTAATGCTTTATCATTTCCTATCTTCCTAAAGCACACCCAAGCTCTCAAGCAACTCAAGAATAACAATCCAAGGCTCAAGCTTAAAGATTCATCTTTAGAGCCCAAGTCAAAGGAGATATTCTCTCCAAGTGTGGTAAATATTATATCATTGTATTTGTATATTTACCTTGTATATTGTTCTTGTATTGGTATCCATTTTAGTCCAAGTGTGTTGGACATAGGATTGGTTATTTATATTTATTGTGGATTGTGAGTGGCATCCTAGAGCCTAAGTAATCTAGGTGTATTATTGTGTTATATTAGTTTTCGGGGTAAGCCAAGGGGAAACCTCGGGGTGTACAAGTTTGCTAGGTGTTATTGAGTAGAAACCTAGTAGTGGTTTTAGTGGAACCTCAAGTGTCAGTTTGACATTGAGAGAGTGGAGTAGGTGTTGAAGACACCGAACCACCATATATCTTGTGTTTGTATTGTTGTTGTTTGTGTATTTATATTGCTATAATTTCCAAATAACACATATATTTATAATAAGTGTATTTTGTGTATAAGAAAATCTCTAGAGTTTTAAAATGGAAGAATCAGTTTAATAAGTTTTTAATCACTCAATTCACCCCCCTCTTGAGTGGCCATTGTGTGCGTCAAGGGATTAACATGGAGTGCATTGTAGGTTATGTCTTGTCTAGGCCTAAGTTCCATGGGGTCGGAAGTGTCATGGTCGTGGTAGTGCCACTAGCTTGTCATGGCGATTTGAAGGCTTGTGAAGTGGTTGAGTGATATCTTGTGGTATGATGACAAGATATGTGATGATGCTCTTTGTTAAAGCATCCTAGTGCATTTATGGCTACAGTTAATCGTGATTGATCTAGTAAATTGGGACTATGGACCTAATGTGACCCTATGGTAATACAAGAATATAGGGTTGCGTGGAAGAGTTGGTAAATGACTCCCAGGATGTTGTGTGATGTAAGTGCCGTAGAGGGCGAGACTTACAATAGGTAAGCCAACCATGAGATGGGAATACTGAAATGTGTAAGGGTTTCAGTTATAAGGATCTCTAACCCTATGGTGGGAGTTGTGCTAGGTTGAACATGTGGCTATGGCATGGTCACGGAATTTGTGAAGGGTCACAGTTGCACAATCTGGTGCTAATCCTAAATGTGTTGATGTGATAATGAGGAGGCATCCTCATGTAACACTGGATGGATTTCCAGTTAATGACACAGGATCGATTGCTAGGTAGTAGCACCTGTAATGGCAATGTCGGGAGTGTGAGGCTCGATGATTATGAATGTAAAGTCTTGTTGATTGTCGTGTATGTCGTTAATATGAGAGTTCAATGAGATCTAGTGGCCAGATTTGTCGGATTTTGAGAAAGAGATCCAAAGTTTCAGAAGGTGGTTGGTCGGAGCAAGGATGTGCATATCGATTGAGTGTTGCTTCGAAGCAAGGGTTAAAGGATGGTAGTTTCAAGTTTGGCATGGGTTAGAACTTGAGGTGTTCCCCCTCCCTTTAGAAAAGTTGAGCATAAGGCAACAACACTGGATGAACTTCCTAAAGGACTACAACTATTGCATGATGTATCACCTAGGAAAAGCCAGCGTGATGGCAAATGCCTGAGAAGGAGGATGAGTCCAACAATATAGTGTCAAAGCGTGAGTTCCACAATTGTGGCTAGGGTGATTTCCAGTGAGTGGAGATTATGTGAAGGGATAGTCAATGATTGCTAGTGTAGTACATAGAGGAATGTTGTGTTGGTTGCGAGCCTGACAATTCAGGTAGATCTAATCGAGTTGATTAGATGGATGTTGAGGGCGAATTTGAGATTTTGCCAATGGGTAATGAAAGCTCAAATGAGTAATTCATGAGAATGAGATCGGTTTTCATGAAAGGGGTTAGGGTGCTAATTAGATCACTCGAAAGCTATGACGGATACAGTTAGGGGGATGCCCTGGGGTCTGGGTAATTGATGAGAATTAACCTCGTGATTCAGGGTTAATGGGTGTGAAAGAAACAACTAATGGGCCCGATTGGTGGCCGGTGGTGGTTGATAGGGTTTAATTGTATACATATTTTTATTTAATTTTTATCTTAACCTTATGCTAATTTTCCTATATAAATGTGTGTTTATATGGATTTTACATTATTTTAATCTTGTTTTGTAGGAATCTAGCAAAGAAAATAAATTCAAAGATTTGAGAGTAAAAAGAAAAAAAAATATTATAAAGTTAATTTTAAAATTAATAATATAAATTAAAAAATAAATAAATATTTTAAATAATTAATATTATAATATAATTAAAGTTACAATATATTAAATATTATATATTATTTTATATATTAAATTATAATATATATTATATTTTATCTTATATTATTTATATATATATATATAATATTATAATAAGATAACTATTATATATAATACATATATTAATAAATGGTGTGAATGCCATGTGCATCTTTACATATATATATATTATTAAATAAAATCAAAACAGTGGCGTGAATTGGACTTGGCTAGGGCTCCATGTCCATTATATATATATATATATTATTATAATATTTGAAGTGAAGAAGGGCTGGCCGCGCACATGGGAGGAAGGAAATTGAGAGGAAAGAAAAGGGCTTCTAGACGCGGCGCAGTGAAGAGAAAATTGAAGAGGCTTTTGGACGCAGCACAGTAGAGATTTCAAAGAGGCTTCTGAGGCGCACAATGAAGATTTCAAAGAGGGCTCTACGGTACACAGTGAAGAGATTGGAAGGATTGGAGTGCAGCAGAATTGAAGAGGAAGAAGCCAAGGCGCACAGAGCTGCCTCACGCATACACACACCAATCCAGATCTGTTTAAGATCTGGACAGGGAACATCCTTCTTCTTTCAATTTTTGTTGTTATTTTTATTTTAATAATGTCTAGCTAAATTATTTTAACTAGGGTTTGGATGGATTTTAATTTTGGGATTATGTGATTATTTATTTAGTTTGATTCAAAACCTGATTATTATTTGCGTGAAGAATTTATATTGTTGCGTTTAATGCTTTAAAAGATTGGCCACCTTTTAATGATTTAATGATTTATGCATGACTGACTAAAGGATTGTTATAGATTAGATCCATAGGCAATATAAATCACATGTTTGACTATGAGATCGAAAGATGATTAGCTCATGTGTGGGAATCGAGGAAGCTTAGTGAGTCAAATCCCCTTCTGAGATTAGAGGTTTCCAAAGAACTTAATGCTTATTTATTTCGTTGATATCTACTCAGAAATCTGACAGTGAAATTGAATTAATAAAGGATTAATATGACTTGAAAAATCTTATTAATTAATTGAGAAAAATTCACCATCACATGCAAATAATTATAAAATACGATAAGGGTATTTTTGGTTTTGAATTGGAATTGAATAAATAATTACATAACCCAGATTAAATGAAATCTAAACTCTAGTGCACTCATTAATTAATTTTTCTCACAAAGAATCCAGTTTTTCATTTATTTTTATTTCTATTCATCCAGTTAATTAATTGGTTCAACTTAGGTTAATTTAGTATCGTTTTGGTATTGTGATCTAGTTCTCGTGGGATCGACATCTTTTCATCACTATATGCATATTTGACTAGGGTACACTTGTCCGAATTAATTGTGCATAAATCACACATCAGTGGTCAAAGGCGCAGGTTGGTGATAGCGGTAATGACGAGTAGCAGCCAACCATGGTTGTGCGGCATTGTAAGGGTGGTTGGTCAGTGGTGCTGGTGGCTTTGGAGTCGTGGTTGCTGCTGGATGCAGTGGCGAGCGATGGCAGGAGGCTGTCTTGGCCGACGATGGTGGCATTGGAGCTAATGTGGCTATCAACGAAATGATGTGAGCTCGATTGAAGTGAAAGGTATAAGAAGAAGTTGGAGTTTCTCCAAGATTAGTAAGTTATTCGATGAATGCCAAAATAATGGGGAAAAGGCTAATCCAAGGTTGTGGTCATTGTGGTTGAGACGATTTATGAGATTTAAGATGTAACGACTGTAACACCCCAAATTTTTCGGGTATGTTATAACTTAGGATTTCGGGAATATAAAATTTTTCATACCTCAATAACTGTCATATATCACACAATATCCCAAAAACCCTAATTTACACCTCCTCAGCTTAATAAACCCAAAAAAAAATCGAATAGCTAAGACAGGCATTAAAATCTTGAATGCGGAAGCTAGATCGAACTTGATATGGTTCACAACCATAAAACTTTATTTATCATAAAATTGTTCAAGACATCTACAAAATATATTACATGGACATCATCAAGTGATAACTAAACATCTTAACATATCCAAAATTACATAGGTTCGCACATAAACAAAATATGCTAATCATGCTATAGATAGCAAATCATACTTATTCTTCAGCTACTTCCTTTCCCTTAGAGCCGCTCGATGAACCTGGAACGTTTGAATATTCCAGGTACATAGTCCAATTAGAAGATGAATCTTCTAGTGAGAAACTAAAAAAAAAAACAGTTTATATCGATGCATGATCAGGTATAAAATGTATGAGAAGACAACGAGAACTACTCTGAAGTGCCTCGTGAACACGTCAGCCTCCTCCAACGAGAGCTTTCTCAATGGCGCACGCATAGCGCCTCTCGGGAGGTCCCTAACCATGTCACTTCGGCCCAACTTCATAGAACTCATGCAAGCACCACATTTGTTATGCCTTAGACTCACGGTCTTCCCCACGAGAGCTTTCTCGATGGCGCACGCATAGCGCCTCTCGGGGGATCTCTGACTTTTTACCTCGACCAACAATAAACAGGTACAACAGTGTGGCCACACGAATTTTATAAATGCAACAGTTAAAAAGCTAACAACATATATTTTTAAGAAAATTCAGTTCATAGATGCAACACGATTTCACGTAAGCAAATAATAAGAGTTTACGAATAAGAACTTCATGAAACACGTGTCATGCAATAGAAGTCTCTCATAAGAGAAATAAAAATAGGATTTGGAGTATAGAAGTCTCACAGAGTCTCACCTTGTTGGGTTATCTCTTTGACGGTATAATTTTACAGCAAACGGCCTAGGTTTCTGCAGAAAACACACGTTTTGGTAAACCTAACCTCAAATAATTTTATATAATATTGAAGGGTATTAAATTAGGGGCATAACTTGAAAATTTCATGTAAAAATGACACCTCACACGCCCTCACGTGCCCCAAGAAGGCTGGCCACGCGCCCCCACGCTCAGCCATTATTCGGCGCGTGTAACTCACGCGCAGGCACCAGATTCCGAACAGCAACGCGTCGTTTTCGTATTTCGGCCATATCTCCCTCGTTTTAACTCCGATTCGACCCCCGTTTGAACCTATGCGACCCTCTCTTCCCCCTCTACAGGATTATTTAAAAAAAAAGGACTTATCTTGCTTTTTTACTGACTGATTTTGGCAAACTCCGGCCAAGACCCGTAACTCCGACGAGGCTTGTTCCCCACCGCTTCTCCGTCGCTTTCTTCCCGCCTTCTTGCTAAACCTCCTTCTCTCTCTCTAGAGAAAGTTCCTCCTCTTAGAGTGTTTCACTCCTAAAATTTGTTTGGAATGGTTTGAGAACAACTCAAGGTGCCTATTTATAGAATCCTTCAACCAATGGTGTTATGCCACTTGTCACAATCTTAGCCATGGACTCCAAAGACTCAAAGCCATAATTGAGTGGCTTTTGAAATCCAAAACTAGAATTAATCCAGCTTTTGAAATCCAAGCTAAAACCCTAAACTTCTTTCAAATGATGCTTTGGCCCATATTTCAAGTTTTCAACTTTAACATTTTACCACCTAAGCTCATAATTTCATCATTCTTTCATTTGGATAATTTCTCTAATTAGAATTATACCCTCAAAAATATCAAATTTATCGAGATACTTAAAATCTCAAAATTATTAACTCAAAATTACTCAATATATACGATTTTTTGGAAGCCCCTTACCATCATTCGGTCTTTTTAGGCTACAACTTAGCTTAACCGAAAACCATTTCTGATTTAATTTCTTTCAGTGCAATAAGTCTCACCTCGAGACACTCGTTAAAATTATACCTTTGTCCTTAGGTATCTAAGCTCTAGGGCACTCCCTGCGACTGATTCAGTCACTTGTTACCAATTCAAACATATTTTCGGTATTTTAAACTCACTTAAAATACGTGGTAATTTCACAAAAATATAGGGTGTTATGACGACTTTGGTAAGAGACTCGTTGCTATTAAGGTGATGACGTTGTTGAGGAGGAAAAATAGAACCATTGCGTATGGTAGAATCTCAAAGTTAGGTGTTAGTTGCGAATTGAGAAGGAAACGGATTTGGGATGGCCATGAAGGCTCATGCCTTGTGAGGGTGAGGTTGTGGCGAGGAATTAGGGAATTCGAGAATGTTCTAGTGGAATTAAAACTAGGCTGGTAAACTTGGCTAAAGGACCGTTACAAGGGTGGTGGGTAACCATGATGGTTTGAGGTAGTGGAGGTGGGACCCGAAGGCCGGAGTCATACTATGGGTGTGATGCAATCAGTGATGGACCTAAGCCATGCTTTCGAGAATTGTGTTGGGCCTGTGTGATTGTATGGGAGCAACACAGTTGTGAGGACTGGGTGTTGGCTCTTCCAATGCATAGGGAAACTCAATGATTGTGTGGGTGGTCAGGGGCCGAAGATCTGTGGAGTGCACAGTAGAGGATGGTGAGGGCTATGGTTAAAGGTTCCATGACCTTAAAGCAAAATGGTAGGATCACGCACTCGTTATAAGGTTTGACGGCCGAAGTAAGGCTTAGCATGGGGCATGATTGTAGAAAACTAAGATATGGGTGTAGAACATTTAAAAGGGGTTGCCCAATGAGAGTTCCTAGATGTAGGTAGTAACCCTAATTGGCGAGTGGTATCCGCCAATAAGAAAAACCTCAGTATCTCTATTGGGTATGGAAAGAATCCCTAGTTGGGAGAGTGTTATGGCACGTGCATCGTTAAGCTTAAGGTGTGGACTAGAGTAGTGCATGTTATTGGTTGAAGCATGACGCTACCCACTATGAGGTATGGGTATGTGGGTTAAGCATAGTCAACAATAAGTGAAGGTCGACTGGTCAAGGTAGTAAACCCTATAGTGAAGGGTTGATTATGGCTAAAGGAGCCAGATGGTTGCGTCCTATATAGTGCTAGCATGGTTATAGTCGATCGGTAATGAGATGTTGCCGTGAGGATGGACTCAAGCTGTGGATGTGTATGATTGATGACGAAATGCCATGGTTAATTGGGTGTCATGTGTCTAATGGGTATTAGAAGTGACATTGTTGCAGATGATTAGTGCTAAGACGTTGTGGTGTTTGATCGGCGTAAAAATTGTGGCCGTGTGTGATCGGCAAGGGAAACGTTATCGTGTGCGATTGGCGTAAGATCGTTGCTGACTGATCAATAATGCAGTGTTGTTGAGTTTGTTTGGTATGGTCGTGTTTGGTTTTGGTTTGTTGTGGGAAATAGGAAATTGACTGCAAAGTGATGTTTAGAGGCAGTTGAAGTCCATCAAGTGGATGGATAGTATTGTGGTAGTCATGTGACATGACCAGTGACTAGTTATGGGATTTGGCGGGAGGCCAAAGTGGTATCAGCTGACGAATATTCTCATAAGTGAGGGGACTAGTAGCCTAAGCAAAACCTCGAAGTGGGGATAGCCCGAGGGAAAGGTGAGCAATCACTAGGTTATTAGATTTTCGAGTAGGGGAGTTAGGTGAATAGTTCGAGAATGTGGTTGACTTGGGTAAAAGAGTAAGGTAAAGAGAATTTCAAGGATGAAATTCATTTAAGAGGGGTTGGATGTAATACCTGGTATTACATGGTGTTGGAAAAAAATAGGATTTCCAGTTATTTTTAAAGGACGTTGAGTGGTCCGGAGAGATCAAAAAGTGAATTTCAAAAAACTAATTAATAAAATTACTGAATCAACAGTAGGGAATGCCCCAAGAGTTGGATGTCTAGGGAAAAGGGCATGAGATTGGTGAGCGTCTCTAGATGAGGCTAATAACACTGAAAGAAATCAAACCGGGAATAGTTTCCCAAATAATTTTTGTAAAAGCTTGAATTGTTGACGGTACTGAATGGTCGTAAGGGACCTCCGAGAAGTCGAGGGGACCCTGAGGGTGGTCCAATTTTATGCGTGAGGCAACCTTGAAGTGCTTCCGGGAGGAGAAAAGGTCTTGTTCAGGTGTAGGGATAAAATCGGTCCGAGTAAATATCAGTTATTAATTTCTAATAAAATCAAGATTTTGTGGCTTGATGGTAATTAAATTAAGGCCTTGAAGGGTTCAAGTGCAATTAATTAATTCCTCAAGTGTAATTAACTAGAATAAGTGAGGTTAAATGTGTAATTTAATTCACATATATATATATATATACGTGTGGTTTGGAGCTAAGTTGCTATTAAATTTTGAAATCAAAATTTGAAAATGGTTTCTTCCATTGGAGAGCTGGAGAGCTATGGTCGAGAGGGAAAAGAAAGGGCTTGGGAGAGAGCTTGGGCTGAGTGATTACAGAGAATAAGATCGAGAAAGAAAAGGCTGGCTGATCACAGCGATGGCATGAAAAAGCAATGGTGGATGCAATGGCCTGAGATAGTAGTGGCCAGCGACAGGGGCAGCCAGAAGCGGTTGGGCAGTAGTGACATTGCTGTGCGTGCAGGTGCAGCTGTGCACAAGGGAAGTTAGCCATGGTTGCTCACGGCGGAGGCTGTTGGGGGAGGCCATCGGAGGTGGTGCTGGTTGGTAGCTGTGGTGGTAGGCAACAGCCGTGCACTAAGAAGGAGGAAAAAGAAGAAGGGAATAAAAAGAAAGAGAAAAAGAAAAAAGAAAAAGAAAAGAAAAATGGGAAAAATTTGGAAAAAAGGAGAAATAGGGAAAAAATGTCAAAAAAATAGAAAAAATTCTAGAAATTATTTTGGAGCTCGAGGAGCGTGCAAGAGGCTTGAAAATGGAATCTAGCCTTAAGGTGGTAGTTAGGGAGGTGAACCCAGTGTGGGCGTTTAGCTAGATTTCTCCTCCAGATTGGTTAAGGTAAAATTAATTTAATTCTTTTCGACTTATTTACATTATGTGAGATAATGTAGATTAAATGTTTGTTGGATTATACCCTCGGTTGAGATTGGTTGGAAATTGTTGATGGGTGAGTTTTGCGATGAATAGCAAAAGTATAGGCCCTAGCTTAATTTCTGATGCAGTAAGAGGTTTTTGTGTGATTGCATCTAGGTTCGATCGAGGAGGCGGTAATCCTAGTAGAGTTCGGAGTTCAGCCAAGCATTCTCGCTCTTGGTAGAGATGTGGCTTTGAGCTAAGTAAGGGATGACCCCAAGGGTGGCGGCTTTGCAAATGTTCGATAAAATCGATAGATATATGTTGTGTGTAGTTGCGTGTTGTGCATGTTCTATAGGTGGTCTAGTGGAGTATTATGGCCACGGGAGAGAATAGATGCATGCTAGGAGTAATATGGGAGGTTAATACCTCGAACAAGTGGGTTCGGAGGGCAGTGATGCCTTGCCATTCATGCATATTTATTTGTCCTTGCATCTCATATATTATCTTGTTTACATTTATTTGCACCCTTACTGAGTCTTTATGACTCATGAGGTTTTACCTCATGTTGTAGATGTTGCAAGTCCAGATGGAAGTAGGGATGATGTCGGGAGGATGATGTGGCGACTAGCATTGTTACCCGACATTTGTATGTTGTATTTATCCCTGTATGTATTCAGGTGTATTGAATGTATATGTTGCTAGGCGCTGGATGGTATCCAATTTGTTGTAATCACCATGGTGTAGTTGTGCTTATGAGATTTATTGTTGTATGTGGTTTTGATTTGGTTGAGCCAAGATTGAGATTGCGTAAGGATCGAAAAGGTATTTCGCATAAATCCCTTATACTCAACAGGTTTTAATTTGTTATTGTGTGTGCCTGGGTTACCTTTGGCTTGTTGTGAGGCGAGCTAAAGAAAGGTAAAGCTCACTTGGGTTTCGGGTCCCGTTATGCTGTAATTTTTTTAATTGTTTTGGGATTAATTCCTCAAATGGAGTAAAGAGAAGGACGAAGCCTAGTCCCCACCTAGGACATTTTTTTGTTGAAACATAGTCCATTTCTTTAGTTATTGGCTTGGTGAGTGAGCAATTCGGTCGATAATTCATTGGTGTCGCCTGTAGGTGGGAGCGGGTCGTCATAGATTTGTCGACAGTTTTAAATAAAATGTCGACCAATTTTTGAATTTTAACTAATCTGTCGATTGATGCCTTGTATCTATTGATCGTTTCTGTCACAAGAATCCTAAATAGCTAGTTTATCCACTATTACAAGGTGCTTCTGTAATGCCCTTACTTTTCCAAATACCCAACAACGTAACATATAAGCTAACATCACTATGGCCGTTATGGAAACCCTTACCAACGGAAGCATTGGATCGAACCTGAAAGCTTAACCAAAGCTAGATAAAGGGGTTTCCACTGGATTTTTCTTTACAAGTACAAGAAGTGTATAAGACTCTCAATACTCCAAAAGACACAACTTATCACTATAGTACAACTATAGGGCACACTTATACTTATAACAAACTTGTGTACCCTAGCTACCATTACAATACATCACTGTGGTACAATTACACAAGTACATAATAAATCGAAAACCCAAAGCTAGTGAAGCTCCACCTCCTTGCCCATGCTTTGAATTGGAACTTGAAACACCTGATACTTTTGATATACTTGGAACATTTTCACATTCCAGGGGCATCAACCCAAATTAGATATTACATTTAAGTGAGTGAATCAGAAAAGGAAAGGTATGTGCATGCAAATGCAATAATGCTTCTATGAAGTCCACCATTGTGGTAGCAATGCTAAGGTGTTGCAATCACCCCCACAATCATCATAGTCACTCCTTGGCTCACCATAAGAGCACGAGGTCTTCCATGATGTCCCAACAACTAGCCACAGTCACAACAACGAACATGATATATGACAAAGTAAAAGGAATATGCATAACCAAGGAAAAATATGAGATGTAAACCACAAAGGCATGATATGCAAGCCATCATCCACACACAAGTGAAGCAACAAATGCTCAAAGTGTCACAAAACATGCAGGAATCACTCACCTTGATTGTTTTCCCTTCGACAACACTATTCATAGCACAGTTTCGAGCACTAGGAGTTGTCTCTATAGAAATCACACATTCCAGTGAAGCAAACCTCAAATATTTTTATATGGGGTTGTAGATACTTAAAATAGGAGAAGAGTGGTGAAAATTTTAGGTCAAACGGAGGTTGCAAGTGCCCTCATACACTGCCGTAAGGTGGCTAACGCACCCACACTCGCAGCCCCTTACCGACACGTGAGCTACACGCGCCTCCCTTAAAAATTCATCAGCTTCGCCTCTTTTTGGTATTTTGGCCATAACTTTCCTGTTTTAGCTCTGTTTCAACCGCCATTTGAACCTACGGACTCCCCTTTCATCCCTCTACAAGATTGTAAAAGAAAATTGGACTTAGCTCTAGGTTTTAATGGTGTTTGGAATGCTTTTTGGTAGAGACATGAACCTTTCGACAAGCCTCATTTCCTCTCTGATTTTCTCCCCCAACTTTGGCAGAACCTTCCCTCTATTTTTGTAGTGTTTTCCCTTGCCAAAATCCATTCCTTTCCCCTCTCAAAGAATGTCCAAATGAAGGCCTTATATTTATAGAGTTTCCCGACAAATCAAAATCCGCTATGTGTTGCGAAGTGATAAGGTTTCATCATTTCTCCCATGTGCATCCAACCCAAATGCTCCACTTGTCCCTTTATTGAATTTAATAGAGTTTGGAATCCAAAGCTCCATTTAATTTGAGTTTGACGTTCAAGATATTTTGAAGAGATATTTTAAGGTTTCAAGAAACGATGCTTTGACCTAAACTTTCCAAGCAACTGCACATAGACCCTTTGCAAGTTGGTTCCCAGGCCATTTTTAATTGCAGTTTTTAGTCCCCTAAAAATGGATAAATTACACTAGTACCCCAAGATTTTAGATAAATTACACTTTTACCCGAACTTCAATATTTACGATTTTAGCCCTGGTTCAGAAACTTAATCATCGACTCCAGGCTTCTATAATCCCTTGAAAGAACCTACTTCCTCAAGTATTTGAACCTAAAAATCTTGAGTACTACCTCAAATTCGAGTCTGAAAATCTTGGGTTTTAAAAGAGTTTCGTCCTCAAAATTTTCTCTTCATAGCTCACTTAGAATCTATTTCCCCAAGAAAATTCCTCAAAATCATGGTGTCTTCAGAGCACCTTCTCCAAGAGATATTATTTCACTCCTCAAAACTCACTTCGAGGTTAATGATTTATTTGACCTGGCGTGCCTTGATCAATATGGTTTTCCTTAACTCTTGCCCTAAGACACATATTTTTGACTTAGAAATTGAAATATTTCATCTAAAAACCGATATCAAGGTTTTCGACCCATTCCTAATTGTCAACCCATGACTACACCTTTGAGTCTTCTAGAATAGCTTTCCAAATTTGTTCGTCAGATGAGAGTGAATCGCTAGGCTAGCGATGTAAACAGATGTTCCCTTAAGAATTGTTTTCACAAATGACAGGCTGAAAAACCTCCACTAGTCCCCACCCTTGGGCCACTAGAACAGACTATCATGTGTGGCCAATAAATGCTTGCCACATGTCCTTAAGGCTGAGCCTTGAAGACTTTAGCAAACTTAGAGGCTAAGTAAGGGGTCATTATGAACCATCATGAGATCTTATCTTATCTTCCAAATGACCAATGATAGCTTGCCATGTGTCCTTGATATTTTGAGCCTCACATGCTTAATTAGATTTTCAACACTTCCATCATTACATCTCACATGGTTTAATTCATTTTTCTACATTTCCCATCATTACTCCCACATGGTTAATTGATTTTCTACATTTTCCATCATTACACCTTTAACTAGTTAGCTATATTTGGTTACCTTAACTACTTAGTTTGAGATATTTTGATGAGATATTTTAAGTGATGTACCCGAAAAGATGAGGCAGGTAAAGCGGAGTCGAGGAAGCAAAGAAGAACCCCTTGGCTGGGCCAAGGGGAAGGCCACTCGGCATAGCCGAGTGGACTGCCCCACTCGGCATGACTGAGTGGCTAAGGCCACTCGGCAGCCCCCCCACTCGACACAACACCGAGTGGGGGACCACTCGGCATTGCCGAGTGGGTGCCACTCGGTCATGCCGAGTGGTCCCTCTCTCATTCAGCCTAGCCGAGTGGGGTCCACTCAGCTAAGCCGAGAGATCCCCACTCGGGTGTGACCGAGTGAGGGGTCACTCGACACCCTGCCGGGTGACCCTTTGAGATGGACATTCTAATCCATTGTCACCCTCTTGATTAGGCAGACGGGCCTCAAAATTTCCAAAATGGGCCTCGAGATTCCCGCCGAAAATATCGCGAGATCTCTCTCTCCTCCACTATAAATATAAGACCCAGCTTTCATCGCAAGGTACACAATTTTGAGTAATTGAAGCACGATTTCCTCATTTTCTCTCGAGATCTAATTTAAGCATCGGAGGGTTTGCGCGGGGACCCCCACCTGTGCCTTAACAGTGCTCTCATTTTGTAGGTCTCTCGTCACCATCAAGGCCTCTCGTCACTATCAAGGTCTCTCGTCGTCCTCAAGGCCTCTCGTCACCATCAAGGTCTCTCGTCACGATCGAGGCCTCTCGTCATCATCAAGGTCTCTCGTCGTCCTCGAGGCCTCTCGTCACCATCAAGGTCTCTCGTCGTTCTCGAGGCCTCTTGTCACCATCAAGGTCTCTCGTCACCATCGAGGCCTCTTGTCATCATTAAGGTCCCTTGTCGTCCTCGAGGCCTCTTGTCACCACCAAGGCCACTCGTCATCCTCGAGGTCTCTTGTCATCCTGAGGCCACCCAATCATTTTAGACCACCAGATCACTTTTGACCACAAGATCATTTTGAGCCCACAAGATCATCAGCCCACCAGATCACCAAACCACCAGATCATCAGTTCAGTGAGATTATTAGGCTTGGATCTCTATCAAATTCAATCGCTCGCACAACTCCCAAGACTCTTGCGTCTGTCTGTAATTACAAATAGATTGTTGTATTTTGGCAACAACATTAAGGTTTCAAGAACTACACATTGACCCGATCTTTTTGGATAATTTGCACTTAGGCCCTTGCAACTTGGTCCCCATGCTATTTTTAATTGCACATTTTGGCCCCCCCAAAATGGATAAATTACACTAATCCCCAAGATTTTAGGTAAATTACACTTTTACCTAAACTTCAATATTTACGATTTTACCCTGGCTTAGAAACTGAATTTTGTCTCAAGACTTTCATAATCCTTTGAAATATATTATTTCCTCAAGTATCTAAATCCAAAAAAACTCGAGTATTACATCATATTTCAGTCTAAAAATCTCGCGTGTTACAATCTACCCTCCTAAAAAAAATTTTCGTCCTTGAAAATTTACCTTACTTCTCGTCATCAAACAACTAGGGATATTTGGATTGCATCTCGTCCTCGCACTCCCAAGTTGCTTCTTCAACTGAATGATGTTGCCATAACACCTTGACCAACTATATATCTTTATTATGAAGCCTTCGTACCTCCTGAGTAACAATGCTTATTGGTGCCTCCTCATATTTCAAGTGTAACACCCCAAATTTTGAAAATTAAAAATGAGGTAATACTTGAGATTATTAGGTTCTAATACTTTAGAAAATAGGTCCTTTCAAGGGATTGAGGAAGCCTTGAGGGAAAAATTCAGTTTCTGAACCAGTGGCAAAATCTTAAATATTAAAGTCGGGTCAAAGTGTAATTTATCTAAAATCTTGGGGTGCTAAGTGTAATTTATCCATTTTTCAGGGACCAAAAAGTGCAATTAAAAATAGCCCAGGGACCAAGTTACAAGGGTCTAAGTGCAGTTACATAAAAAGTTTGGGCCAATGCGTCGTTTCTTGAAACTTTAAAAATATTAGCCCAAAATATCATCCATGGGCAAATCATGAATGGCCAAGTGTCCCCCCTAGGTGTCACAATTGGATTGGTTGAAATCTTATAATTAGGGGTGTAATGATTATGGGTATAATGA
The DNA here is from genome assembly GCA_036245055.1 of Diospyros kaki. Taxonomy (NCBI): domain Eukaryota; kingdom Viridiplantae; phylum Streptophyta; class Magnoliopsida; order Ericales; family Ebenaceae; genus Diospyros; species Diospyros kaki. Next base: position 12,004,551 of record BSEG01000011.1, on the reverse strand, counting down.
TGAGACTAGTGTGAATGCTCAAATCTCTAATTTGTATGTATACGTGGCTTAATCTTAGGAGTGTAATGATGGAGCACAAATCTCCATGTGAACGCACAAATCTCTATGTACACATGGCAAGCAACTATTGGGTTACTTGAAAGTTAAGTTAAGGTCTCATGATGAGGGGACAAGTGGCATAAAGTGATTAGCCACAATTTGAAAGATAATCATAAGCAATGATGGGGAATCTTGAAAATATAATTAAGCATATGGTGGCACGTATCTCTAAGGACATGTGGCAAGCATTCATTGGCCACTTGGAGATAGGATTTGAAGTGTAATGATGAGAAATGTGAAAAAAATAATTAACCATGTGGGATGTAGTCGTTAATTAAAGGTGTAATGATGGGAAATGTAGAAAAATGAATTAAACCATGTGGGATGTAATGATGGGAATATTGGAAAATCTAATTAAACATGTGAAGTTTCAAAATATCAGGGACACGTGGCATATTTTAATTAGATGCTCATGGATGGAATGATGACGTGACACGTGGCGCGATTTGGTTCGTCGAAGTTTCCTATAAATAAGGGCTTTGGGGTTATTCATTTTGGGCACCAAGAAGGAGGAAAAGGAAGAGAGTTTGAGAGAGGAAACGCTACCGAAAAGAAGGGAGAAAGTCGAGGGAGAATGAGCCTTGACAGAATTTTTGGGTTTTTCTCGAAAGTTCGTGCCAAGGAGTAAGAAAAACTGCGAGAAAACCCATCCTGCTTGTTGTAAACCGTGCTTCCTAAGGTAATCGGTCAAGGTGAGTGATTCCTGCATGTTTTGTGACACTTTGAGCATTTGTTGCTTCACTTGTGTGTGGATGTTGGCTTGCATATCATGCCTTTGTGGCTTACATGTTATGTTTTCCCTTGGTTATGGATATCCCTTCTGCTTTATCATACATCATGTTCACATTGGTGACTGTGGCTAGTTGTTGGGCCAAGGGGTGACTATGACGACCGCGGGGGTGATTGCAACACCTTGGCATTGCTACCATAGGGGTGGATTTCTTAATGACATTATTGCATTTGCACGCATGTACTTTCCTTTTCTGAGTCACTCACTTAGATGTCATTATCTAACTTGGGTGTTTCATACCCCTGAGACATTCAACGTCCCAGGTATATTAGCATGCCAGGTACCTCGAAGACAAGCAGGAGAAAAGGCTACAAGAAGGCCGATGTTTAGTTTAACTTCATGTTGTTCATGTGTTATGGATCTTATGTAACCTTTGGATTTATTTGAGACTTATGTATCACAGTTGTATAAACTGGGGTTATGTAAGGCTTGGATTTACCTTTTATGTTGTTGAGGGTGTAAGTCAGGGTTACTATGTACCATGAACATGGTAAGAGTTGTTTGTTGTATTTTGGAAGTTTTCAAATGATGCATTGTAAATAGCAGCTAGGATACTCAGAATTGTAAGTGGTGTGTGTGGGTGTCCTACATTTGTACCTACTATGATGTGTTGTGTTATATGGACGGTCATATGCATTTCTTATGCTTGTAAAGGAAATCTAATGGAAACCCCTTTTTTTTAGCTTTGGTTAAGCTTTCAGGTTCGATCCAACGCTTCCGTTGGTAAGGGTTTCCATAACGCCCATAGGTGATGTTTGCTTATATTCCATGTTGTTGTGTATTTGGAAAAGTGGGGCGTTACATCAAATTTTGTTGGATCTCTAATGGTTGATGCTTTATTACATGAGCTGGGTCAGGGACATACTTTTTTAGCATTGATACGTGAAAGACATCGTACACTGTTGAAAGATCTGGTGGTAAAGCTAGCTGGTATGCCACATTCTCAACCCACTTCAGGACCTCAAATGGGCCAATAAACCGAGGTTAAAGCTTTCATTTCTTCCCAAACCGTAAAACTCCTTTTATGGGTGTAACTTTTAAGAATACCTTATCACCAATGACGAACTCCAAATCCCTTCTTCTTTTATCTACATAGTTTTTTTGTCTATCCTGAGCCTTCTTCATACTGTCCTTGATCTTTTCAATGGCTTGTACAGTTTGTTCCACAATCTCTAGACCCAAAATCTTTCGCTTGCCAACTTCATTCCAATGAACAGGTGACCTGCATTTCCTTCCATATAGCGCCTTATAGGGTGCCATGCCAATAAATGCATGGTGACTGTTGTTGTATGCGAATTCAATTAATGGTAGATGTTTCTCCCAATGTCCACCAAATTCTAGGGTACAAATCCGAAGCATATCCTCTAAAGTTTGTATTGTCCTTTTAGATTGCCCGTCTGTCTGAGGATGAAAAGCTGTACTAAAACTCAATTTTGTTCCCATGGCTCTGTGTAAGCTCTTTCAAAAGTTGGATGTGAACCTCGGGTCCCTATCCGATACAATGGAAACTGGAACACCATGTAGTCTTACTATTTCCTTAACATACAGTCATGCAAGCTGATCCATTGTAAATGTCATCCGAACAGGTAAGAAGTGAGCTGATTTGGTAAGTTGATCCACGATCACCCAAATAGCCTCACGTCCTGCTATTGATTTTGGAAATCCTATAACAAAGTGCATTGTCACATGTTCCCATTTCCACTCTGGAACCTCCAATGATTGCAGTAACCCTGCTGGTCGTTGGTGCTCAGCTTTCACTTGCTGACATATCAAACATTTTTCAATAAATTTAGCTATGTCTTCCTTCATATTTCTCCACCAAAACACTGCTTTTAGGTCACGATACATCTTTGTACTTCCAGGATGTACAAAATAAGGAGTGGAGTGGGCTTCTTCTAGAATTTCTTGCCTTACTTCCTCAAAGTTAGGCACACACAGCCACCCTTGGTAGTAGAGCTTGTCATCACTAGCTATTATGAAATCCTTCCACTTCTTAGTGTTAACCTCACCCTTGATGTATTTAAAGAATTGGTCTCCCCTCTGATGGCTCTTAATCCGATCACAGAGAGTCGGTCGGATAGAGAGTGCTGCCATACGAGCATTAGAATTATATGGCGTAGGAACAATCTCGAGGCTTAACCTCTCGAACTCCTTCCACAGGCTTTTGTACTGTCAAAGCTGTTACTTGGCCCACTTTCTTTCTACTCAAGGCATCCGCCACCATGTTTTCTTTGCCGGGGTGGTAGTGGATTTCAGAATCATAATCCTTTACCAATTCCAGCCATCTCCTTTGCCTCATATTCAACTCTTTTTGTGTGTAGATGTACTTGAGACTCTTATGATCAGTATAGATATCGCATTTACCTCCGTATAGATAATGTCTCCAAATCTTCAAACCATGCACTACTGCTGCAAGTTTTAGGTCATGCATAGGGTAGTTTTGCTCATAAGGCTTCAACTACCTTTTTGCATAAGCAACTACCTTACCTTTTTGCATCAATACGCATCCAATTCCTTGTTTGGACGCATCACTATAAATAACAAAATCTTCCGACCCTTTAAGAATAGTTAATACTGCTGCGTTGACCAGCCTCTTCTTTAATTCTTCAAAACTAGTTTCACACTTCTCTATCTATTCAAACTTAGTACCTTTGTGAGTCAGCTGCGTCAAAGTCCCTGCCGGTTTGAAGAATCCTTCGATGAACCTCCTGTAATATCCAGCTAAACCCAAAAAGCTACGGACCTCATTTACATTGGTTGGTCTTGACCAATTCAATACCGCTTCTACCTTGCTAGGGTCCACTTCTATTCCTTGAGCTATGACAACATGCCCAAGGAATACCACCCACTCTAACCAAAACTCACACTTCTTGAACTTTGCAAATAGCTTCTTTTCCTTCAAGATCCCTAAAACAATCCTCAAATGCTTTCATGCTCTTCTTCACTTCGAGAGTACACCAAGATATCATCAATAAAGACAATGACAAATTTATCCAAGTACTCATAGAAAACTCGATTCATTAGGTCCGTGAAAACTCCAAGTGTATTAGTTAAACCAAAAGGCATGACTAAAAACTCATAATGACCATACCGAGTTCTGAAAGCTGTCTTTGGGATGTCACTAGCTCTAATCCTCAATTGGTGATATCCTGACCTTAGATTAATTTTGAGAATACTCGTGCACCTTGTAACTGATCAAACAAATTCTCGATTCTGGGAAGAGGATACTTGTTCTTAATAGTGATTTTATTTAATTCTCGATAATCAATGCACATCCTCATTGATCCATATTTCTTCTTTACAAACAATACCGACGCTCCCCAGGGGGATACATTAGGTCGAATAAATCCTTTCCTCAATAGTTCCTCTAACTGAATTTTTAATTCGTGTAACTCTTTTGGTGCCATCCTATAAGGAGCTTTAGAAATAGGTGTGGAACCAGGCACTAGATCAATAGTGAACTCTACTTCTCGTTCTGGTGGCATTTCAGTTAGGTCATCAGGGAAGACCTCTGGAAAGTCCTTTACTACATTAACGTCGTTTACTATTAATTCTTTTCCTTCCTTAGCCACTATTGACATTAAGAATCTAATACATCCTTCCGACTGCAATAGTTTCTTAGCTTTTAATGCTGAAATGACACGGGAAAGGTGTTTTGTCTCAGCCACTGAAAGGCAAAGTTCTATCCCTTCAGGATACTTACAAACTATTTCCTTTTCGAAGCATAGAATGGTCGCATGATGCTTGGAAAGCTAGTCCATTCCCAAAATCACGCAAAATTCTTGCATATCTAAGACATATAAGGTCATTTCTAAAAACTTTCCCTCGACCTCCACCTTAGCTGTTCTTATTACATGATTCGTGCTTATTATACCTCTTGAGGGTATTGCTACTCCTAAGGGAGTACTTACATGTTCCACATATGCATTGAATTTGCTGGCAAACTTAAGGGATATAAAAGAATAGGTGGAACCAAAATCAAACAAAGTATAAGCAGGTATTCCAGAGATGAGGATGTTACATGCCAACACATTATGTTCTTGATCCTCCTCCTGTCCTGTGAATGCATGCACCCTAGCTTGATCCTTGGGGGGATTTCCTGCCTTCTGTTGATATGGTTGCTGCTACTGTTTCTTTAGCTGACCCTTGGGACAGAATCTAGCCACATAACCCATTTCACCATAATTGTAACATGCACCGGTTCCCATGAGACACAGTCCAGTATGACACTTTTGACACTTGCCACACACTGGGTTCAGTTGATAATTTCCCGATTTTGGACCTCCTCCTTTATTATTCTTCAAATAATCCTGCTTCCCTTAACCTTTATCCTCCCATTTACGCTTTTCTAGTGGTCTAGACTGCGATAACTTACTATTGCTGCTGGAGCTTTCTCTAAAGTTCGCCAGCTAAGCCTTAGTTAGCACCTCATGATACGTGCCTAACTCAAAGTTACGACTGCCTACCATAAATCATCTCTCAACCCTTGTTCAAAGTGCCTTGCTTGTTTTTATTTTGTATCCACTAAGGCTAGGGCAAAACGTGATAGCTCATCAAACTTCCTTTCATATTCAATCAAGGTCATGCTACCTTGTTTTAACATGAGGAACTTTGCTTCCTTTTGATTACGAATGTTAGCAGGGTAATACTTCTTAAGAAAAAATTCCTTGAACTGATCCTAAGTCCACACATGTCCCTGGGATCTGCATCTGGCAGTAGAATCCCACCAATGCCTTGCTCCATGTTGTAACATATATGTAGCGCAAGTTACCTTCCTAGGGTCTGGACAATCTATGAGGTTTAAGATCCTTTTAATTGCTGCTATCCAATCTTCAACTACTAGAGGGTCCAACTCACCCTCAAAAGTTTGAGGTTGAAGCTTCCAAAATTGCTCAACCAGGGTAGCATTGTTTCCTGAGTTTTCTTGGAGAGGTGCAACTGGTGGTATGGAAGATGGCGTCATGCTGCGAATGGCGTTAATGAACTGCATGAATTGCTTGTTGAGATTGTTGGTTTCATTAGCCTCATTTTGCTGCTACTTGCCCCTACTATTGGCACTTCTTGCAAGGGTTTCCATAATCTTATGTGAAAAAGAATAATTAATTCCTGAATGTAGGGTCCCTGAGGATAAAGAGTACTATTGTGGAACAACGTGTTAACTATGGTTTATTAGTCCATCATTTCCTCTACCAATATGTATAACACGCAACCAAAGAGCTTCCAGGTAAGGAGAGGGGTCACGTGAACCACTTAAGTCCCAAGCTCGCCTTAGACAGTTTAGGTCTTTGTGATAAAGCCCTTAGCGCGATCACACATATAAATAAACTCAACAATAGATTCATGTTTAATTACGATTCATTATGCAAGCTCTTCTTGATGGACTTGATTCCTAATTGCTTTCATTCTAATAAGCCCTTCCTAACAAGTATTTTCGCTATAATCATGAACTCTTGCATTTGAAGCAATATCACTAGTGAAAAACGCACACTAATTAATGGCAAATAAGAATCATATCTCTCACATACTTATTCCAACGTGAGGTTTGTATGTGTGCATACATATAACAACATATGCTCATAAATATAGCTTAAGAGAATAACTACATAGTTAAGGGGGACGTGGCTTGCATGAGAATAACTATGAGGTATAAGCATGGTATCCATAAGAAATAAGCATAGTAGTTCTTATAACTTACCCAGAGATCGGAAGCTTGGACGGGATGTGGTGGATTTCAACTTGCCTTGAAAGATTTACCTTACAAATCTTTCTAAAAAACTCAGATTTTTTTTTTTCTCTAAAAACAATTTGAGTCTATAGGACAGTAAAATGCTGCTCTGATACCACCATGTGACACCCGTAACTTACTTACATGCTTAACAATAATAATAATAGTCGAATGAACTTGAAGGTTTAGCGTAGAAAAATTGGAGAAACCAGACTTTTATAAACTTAAGGAAAGTTTTGAACATAATAAAATTCAGAGCATGTTTTGTGTAAATATAAAGTTTGACATGGAAAACATGGTTTCAACAGAAGAAAGAAAGACTTTGCGAAGATGCTTTATGGCAATAGCATATATAAAAATATCCGGAGCCAAAAAGCAAACTCATACTTCCTTTAAATTAAATAAAAATCCAAGACATGCTTTATGGCATACATATAGGAAAAGATCAGAGTTCAACCTTGGAAAACTTTGATTCAAAAGGAAACTAAAACTTAAATTCTTGAAAATTCTTTTTCAACGAGCCACCATGCTCCACGTCCACATCTCGATCTCCTCATTCATGAGCACCTGGGGGGAGGGGAACATAAGGGGTGAGATTACGCAAATCTCAGTAAGTACTTGAGAACTATCAAACGTATTTAAACATGGCATGACATGAACTTGAAACATGAACGTATAACATAAGGGGACACGATAGATTCTACCAACTTGTAGGGGTAAGAACCTCCATGCGTAGCGTTACTAAACCCCGGTCCCGTAACTTGCTTGAGAATATGAAACTTGCTTGAAACATAACATGAGGGACCACATAAACATGATTCGTGAGCGTGCTTAAACATCATGGATAGTTCATAGTGTACTTACCTCAACTTGGTTGGAAAGCACCCAAATTTTCTAGCGAGACTATTTTGCTCCTATTTCCATACCAAATTTGCACATTCCTTTTGTAGAATTTTCCCCTTAGTTTCTATCTCAAAATCCTCTCTTCTAATTCTCTCAACCTTACCCAAATTCTTATAAAACTTGTGAACTACCTTAATGCCTATTTATAGACACTTTCAGCCAATCATGTTTTGCCACATGTCCCATCATCACGAGGCCTTATTATTACCTTCCATGTGTGGCTAATAAATGCTTACCATATGTCCTTAAGGCTGAGGCTTGAAGACTTTAGCAAACTTGGAGGCTAAGTAAGGGGTCATTATGAACCATCATGAGATCTTATCTTATCTTCCAAATGACCAATGGTAGCTTGCCATGTGTCCTTGATATTTTGAGCCTCACATGCTTAATTAGATTTTCAACACTTCCATCATTACATCTCACATGGTTTAATTCATTTTTCTACATTTCCCATTACTCCCACATGGTTAGTTGATTTTCTACATTTTCCATCATTATCCCTTTAACTAGTTAGCTATATTTGGTTACCTTAACTACTTAGTTTGAGATATTTTGATGAGATATTTTAAGGTTTCAAGAACTACACCTTGACTTGATCTTTTCGGATAATTTACACTTAAGCCCTTGTAACTTGGTCCCTATGCTATTTTTAATTGCACATTTTAACCCCCCCAAAATGGATAAATTATGCTAATACCCCAAGATTTTAGGTAAATTACACTTTTACCCGAACTTCAATATTTACGATTTTACCCTTAGCTTAGAAACTGAATTTTTGTTTCAAGACTTTCATAATCCTTTGAAATATATTATTTCCTCAAGTATCTAAATCCAAAAAAACTTGAGTATTACATCATATTTCAGTCTAAAACTCTTGGGTGTTATAATATTCCTCAACTCACAACTACCCAACTTATTATTTGGCATTCCCTACTCTGCCAAAATGCAGGTTGACACATGCATGTGAATAGGCAGACCTGGGGTTGACTAACTCTCACATTAAGGAGAAATCGATGTACCTTGTACAACCGTTAGGCTTATGTTGGCATCTTCCCTCGTTAAATGATACACCCGGCCTCATCGTGGTTCTTGGCCTCCCTGGTTTGTCTAAGATTGATTGACTTCTTTTCTTTGTTGGCATTCCTTAGAGAAATGGCCCATTCGCTGGCAATTAAAGCACACGGGTCCTTTGGGGCAATCTCGAGACATGTGGTCACTTCCTCCACAGATATAACATTTTTTATTCCTGCGATCACAAGGTTTTCTCGGATGAAATTTTTGACACCTGGGATAGTTCTCTTTATGTTTGAAATTTTCTCCTCGAACCCCAAGATCATGTATTTCAGCAGCTTCGCCTTTTCTTAGTATTTCGGCCATAACTTTCTCGTTTTAACTCCGATTTGCCCCCCGTTTTTTCCTACATGCTTTTCTTTCATCCCTTTACTAGATTATGGAAAAAAAAAATAGACTTACCTTGTAGTTTTGATGTCGTTTGGAACACTTTACGATGGTGGTCTCAAAATTTTCGACAAGCTTCATTTCCTCTCCGATTTTCTCCCCCGATTTTAACAGAACTTTCCCTCTATTTTTGTAGGGTTTCCCTTCTCCAAAATCTCTTTCTTTCCCTTCTTGAAGAATGTGCAAATGAAGGCTACAAAGGCCTTATATTTATAGAGTTTCCCAACGAATCAAAATTCGTCATGTGTCGCGAAGTGATAAGGTTCATCATTTCTCCCATGTGCATCCAACCAAAATGTGCCATGTGTCCACTTGGAGGCTAAGCAACTTGGGGGCTAAGCTAAAGACTTTGGACTTGGACTTTACCCAAAACTATATTTGATTTGAGTTTGAAATCCAAGATATTTTTTAAGTTTCAAGAAACAATGCTTTCACTTGAACTTTTCATGAAATTGTGCTTAGACCCTTGCAATTTAGTCCCCGGGCTATTTTTAAATTGCACATTTTGGTCCCTGAAAAATGGATAAATTACACTTAGCACCCCAAGATTTTAGATAAATTACACTTTTACCCGACTTCAATATTTACGATTTTGCCACTGGTTCAGAAACTAAACCTTTGTCTCAAGGCTCCTACAATCCTTTGAAATAACCTATTTCCTCAAGTATTAGAACCTAAAAACCTTAGGTATTACCTCATATTTGAGTTTAAAAATCTGGGGTATTACATCCTCCCCCCTGAAAAGAATTTCATCTTCAAAATTTTTCTTCATAGCTCACTCAGAATCTATTTCCCCAAGCAAATTCCTCAAGCAATCATGGAAACCTCGACCTTTCACATAGAGCTTCCAAAGCATGCTCACTATTGCATTAGCATTAGTGTTAGCAAGGGCAGAATTCAGGAAAATCAAATCAGAGCCAATTGCTCACAATTTTGGGTTGTACAATAATCTGCATACCAAACTAAAGGCTAGGTCAGTAACCAGAATAAAATTTCCTGTAATACCCCGAGAGCCCAGAGAAGTTAATATATATCGAGGATAGTGTAAGAAAGGAAACAACACCAGCTGGATACCTTTTGGGCTGAATGTTGGCAAAGAACTCCCAAGTTAAGCGTGCTTGACTGGGGGTAATCCAGGGATGGGTGACCCCCCTGGGAAGTTTGTGTAGGCCCATTAGGGTAAGTTGTTCCGGTCCTTCCTATCGCTCGATCGGGTCGTTACATTTCCCTTCCCTTAAGGCCAAGTATGGGAACCGCAATCCCATTGCTTGCTATTACGGGAAAACACATTTCCTAAGCAAGGTCACAACACATCACATGCCCACATCGGGGAAAACATTCCATTCACAATTACGACCTACCCTGACCTATGTATGCAATTTACCATTCCATCACCCCCTTTCCAAACCTCCAAATTCCCAAGCCCACTTAGCACACGATGCAGTAGTCACACTCTTGTTACCGACACTTTCTCATGCTCGAATCCTCTCGAGGAGAACAAGTTAAATATCAGTCCACAAATACAACCCCAAACTAATCTAAGTATGATTCGAACACCTCAATCATTAACTCATAAGGGTTACTGATTAGGGGTTAATATTTCCTAAATCTTAATGAATTATATCCCTATTTTGACTTTATAATTATGCTTAAAATAAATAATTATTTGCATTATATATTATTACAGGATGAAGTAAGGAAGCTGTCTTCTACAATTAATTAGGGGCATAAATCGAAGATGTTGGATTACCCATTATTGTTGCTCAAAATCATGGGCTAAGTATGATGTCTAGAGGATGTTTCAAAGTGCATTTGGCCCAACAATCAAATAGAATCCAACACAAAGAAGGCCCAAGCCCAAGCTCAAGCCCAACACAAAGAAGGCCCAAGCCCAAAAATATGAAAAGCCCAAGTCCCACAAATGGATGACATCATCACTTACATCATGAGATAGGATGACATCATCATGGGATAGGATGACATCATCACTTACATCATGGGATAGGATGACATCATCGCTTACATCATGGTTGAGATGACATCATCGCTTACATCATGGTTGAGATGACATCATTGCTTACATCATGGTTGAGATGACATCATCACTTACATCATGGGTTGGAATGACATCATTGCTTACATCATCAATTAGATATTTTGTATTATTAAATTATATAATTAAGTGGTTACCATTACATCCTTTAGCCTATAAATAGAGCACTTAGGTGCATTTGTAAGGGATGATTATTCTTGAATGAAAGTTTAGTTGTTTTAATCACTTTTGTTCTCTCTTATTCTCTCTCTTATTTTCTCTTGCAAATCTTACTTCTTCTCTTTCTTATTTAAATTCTCATGTCGTTTATTTTTATTTTATTATTCACCGCCTAAATGGTCGGTTAATTTCTGTCTTTAAATTCCTGCAATTTCAATTATTGTCTTTCAATTATATACCGCCTATATGGTCGGTTAAAAAAATAGTCTTTCAATTATTGTCTTTCAATTATATACCGCCTATATGGTCGGTTAAAAAATTATCTTTTAAATATTGTCTTTTAATTCCCGTCATTTAAATTTCTACCAATTAATTCTTAAATAGAAATGAGTAGCTAAACCTAATCTTGGGTTAAGGCGAGGACAGTGTCCAATGTTCTTGAATCTCAAGATAAGCCAAATCTCGATGAATGCAAAATTTATCTGAGTTAAACTCGAGTTGAGTGTGTAAATGGTTTTGTGAGTTTGGATTGGGTCATCATCCTAACTTAGAACTCTCATGCCATGTATGAGAGTTGCTAGAATTGGAGATGAGATATACCCAAGCTCAGACGATCAAATCATAGTCTGTAGTATAATACAATTTACAGTGACGTCTTAACCTAGAACCATCATATCATGTATGAGGGTTGCTTAGCTAAGAATCATTCGTATTTTGAATTATCACTCCCAAACGATCCTCTGTTTATTTCAGATTAATGTTGCTGTTTAAAATGCTATAAGAGATTTATTAGGCATTGGTTCTGAACTCGCCTGAACCCAAGACCTTTTTAATATTCCAAAAAAAAAAACCCTTTTCACAATCAAGAAAACTTCGCTCTCTTTGGAGAAATCAACCCGAATGAACCATTCTTTTGTTAAATAAACCTCCCAGTGAATCGACCCGGACTTGTCCGGAATTTATATTTGTGCTACAATTACACTCATACACTGGTGAGTTTAAACCTCCTCACGATTTCAACACTGAACATCTAAACTGATTAAGGCTTTTAAATTGTAGGGTGAGGAGTGCAGCCAGTTACAAGTGCACTAATCCCAAATGTCATTACTAGATACTCATAATAATTCGTAACATGATCTAGAGCAACCTTGCCACACCTTTCCTTTAATTCTCAATTACATTCCTTAAAATCACAAACCATACTTAAAGTTACAATTAACACACATTAATTAACAATATTCTTCGACTCATAATTACCCAACTTACCATTTGGCATCCCTTATTCTGTCGAAATTCAAGTTGACATCTGTATGTTAATGGACAGACCTGGGGTTGACTAACTCTCACACTAAGGGGAAATCGATGTACCTTTTACAACCATTGGGCTTGTGTTGGCATCTTCCCCTGTTAGATGATACACCAGGCCTTATCGTGGTTCTTGGCCTCCCTAGTTTGTTTGAGATTGATTAACTCCTCTTCTTTGTGAGCATTCCTTAGAGAGATGGCCCGTCCATTGGCAATTAAAGCACACAGGTCCTTTGGGGCAATCTTGAGACATGTGGTCATTTCCTCCATAAGTATAACATTTTTTATTCCCTCGATCACAGGGTTTTCCCGGATGAAATTTTTGACACCTAGGACAATTCTCTTTATGTTTGAAATTTTCTCCTCGAACCCCAAGATCATGTCTTTTCCCAATTTTCTTGTCCTTAGGCTCCCGAAATTCTGTCTTCAAGGCGTTCATTTGGTAGAGGTTGCTTTCAACGGTTAGGGCTTGTAGGACTACTTCTACATGTGTGCAGGCCCCCCGAAGAACTTAACGCCAACTGAATATCCAACTTTAGTCCACTAAGAAATTTCTGAGCCATTGCCTCCTCACCCAAATTGTAAATGGGCATGTACTTGATCAGCCGAGTAAAATGGTCTTCATACTGGGCAATAGTCATGTTCCCAGCCTGTTTTAGGTTCATAAATTCCCGACCCTTTTCCATTTTCTTGCACAGGGGAAAATACTTAGTATTAAAAAGTTCCTTAAATTGCACTTATGTAATACTAGGCGTACCTTGCCCTTCAGGATCTTGTAGGGTCCTTTGCATGGTTTTCCATCACTGGTCCGCCTCATCCCGGAGCATGAATGTAGCACAACCAACCTTGTCCACTTCCTCGCACCTAATGAAATCAAATATATTTTCGATTTGTTCCAACCAATACTCACTCTCACAGGGGTCGGCTCCAGCCCTTCCTCGAAAAATGGGCGGGTTTAACCGCTGGAACCTATCACTAGCATCAGAGTTTTGGGGAATAACCTGACCTGTCATTCGTGTCCCTGCATAAGTGTGACCATACTCCCTAGGACTCATTCCATTTGGTCCATGTAATACCCGATAAATTTGGGTTAATTAAAAATAAGCAATTTATTAGAGAAATGGGATTTCAGAGAAAATTGGTATCCTGAATAGCCTGAAAATTTGACTAAATCGACTGCCGGGAATGCCCTAGAGCCGAGATGCCAAAGGAAAATGACGTGGCATTAATGAGCACCCTGAGATATGATTTATAGCATCGAAAGAAATAAGATCGGGAACAGTTTTCGGTACAGCTAAAATGCAGCTGCCAATTAGGTTGCAATATCGAATTGTTATAGGCGACTTCTCAGAAGTCAATGGAAACTTGAGGGGGCTTCAATTTTTCATAAGGAACAACCCTTTAGTGGTTTTAGGAAGAGACGAAGAGGTTTAGGACCAAAATGAAGATTTGGGCCTAAGTACAGTTTTCTGAAATTGCTAGAGGGAGGCCAAAATGATATTTTTCAGAATCCTCAGGGGTTAAAATGACGTTTTAGGACTTGAGGGTCTTAAATGCAATTATGGAAAGTCAAGAGGTTAAGTAGAAAAGGGCCAAAATGAGAATACTGGAAGTTGAGCTGCCAAAATGCAATTTTTCAAAGTTGGCCAATGACTAGCACATGGCTAGTCAACCATGGCTGAAATTGACCGCATGGATGGCACGAGGGAAGGTCAGAGACTAACTTTTGTAAAGGCAAGGGGTGACAATAGTCATCATAGTGGCCTGAAAAAGCAAAAATCGACTAAAGGATTCGGCCGAATGGTCGATGCCTGCAACTCGCGATGTTAGTCGGAAAAGGCTCGGTTAGGGTCAATCTAGGGGAGGTTTAGCCTCCTAAGGGGATGGGCAAGGCGGCCAAAGCCATTTTGAAGCTCGATGATCGCCTATAAATAGAGCTCGAAGTGGCCGAAAGTTTCAAGGCATGGAGCTTCAAATCGGCCTCGAAATCGAACGAATTGACGTTCCATTTTAAGGGGCTTTTGTTGCCCATGGCCTAAAGATAATTTCTGGAGAAAATGAGGCATTTTCATGGTGGTTTGGTGGTTGTTCGGGGTCGCCGGGAGATGGGAGGCGATGGTTTCTACCGAGGCTTTAAGCCTCCGGTTGGACCCCCTCCGATGGTCCTTTAGGGCATCAAGATAGCCCATTGTGATCGATTCAAGGAGAGGAAAAATCTGGTAGAAGAAACCAGCATCGCCGGCATGGCTGGCACCAGAGAAGAAGGCTGGCGCGTGGCCTTCACTCACTACCTTCACGCGTAGAGCCATGCGCCAGGGCGTGGGGGGCGTGCAAGGGCCTAAAAATCTGGGAAAATTCCTAAAAAATAGAGAAAAATGTTTTATGGAAGTTTGTGCAAAAAGATTGGGATTTGGGATTCTCGATGTCTCAATTCTAGCATCAAAGAGCCTCGTTTTGAGTGAAAACGCAATATCCATGTAAGTTCAATATTTTTTCTTGGAAGTTTATAGTCTATTATAAATTGTTGTGAAGATAGATTTGAGAAAATAGTCTCGATATAATTATTGGGATTTTTAGAAGTAAAAATGAAGGAAAATGAAGGAAAAATGAAATAAATGGAATATTGAGGATATTTAGTGATTAAATATTACTTTATGATTGAGGTAATCGAGATGATGAGATTGGTGCAACTTTTGAGAGTTGGCACGAAAATCGAGGTGGGGCACGCATATCGAGGTAATGCACGCTTTTCGAGAAAATGCAAGTTTATCTCAAAATGTGAGTTTTCCTATCCTAAGTATAATTTGGTGAGTGGTATTCTCTCAAGAACTTATATTTATGATATGATTGTTATATGCATGCTATTTATGAATGCAATATTCATCTGTCATATTGCATGAAAAGTCGTGATATTTGCATTGTACAATATTATTGTCATATTGATATATGTGCATGGGAATGGGATGTCGCCCCCAGAGTGTAGCCGTAATTCCCCTAGGGCATTGAGGAAATAACTTTAGGCTTATCTTGCAGAGGTTCGGGATTTGCCTAGGATTCCTAGCCGGGCTGGTGGGCCTGGGAAGTTACATTAAAGGGCGAAAATATTGTTCATGTTATCGCATCATGCATTCATATATATGTTTTGGACCCTCACTAGAAGTTTCATCTTCTAATGGGTTATGCCCCTGGAACATTCCACATTCCAGTTGAGACTTGCAGTTAGGGCAAGGAGCAGGTTGAGAAATGACGGCACGTGATAGCGTGGCCGATGGATTCAGCGAGCTGATGTTTTATTGATGATTAGCCTTATTAGAATATTATGAATTCTTCATGTATTAAAGCTGTTAAAGGTATGATATAATATATGGTACAGATTCTTTATGATATAAAATAAGTTGAATTCAAGTACATACTATATTAGGTTTCGATTATCGCTTCCGCATTTGTAAATGATTTGTTGGGGGTTTTGCTTGGATTTCGGTACTTAAGGTTAGATTATGTACCGAGAAAGAAAGAAAAAATAATTTATATATATTTTGGGCCCCAGCATAGTGACACGTTCAGTAAGAGAAAAGCGGGGTGTTACAGTCCATGTGGTTACTTCCTCTTTGGTTCTTTTCAGGTGGTGGATTCTCTGGGGATGTTTCTATCCTTTCATCATGGTGGTCTGGCATCTCCTCTTCTTGGGTGTTGTTCTTGCGCCCCAAGTTCCGAGTTCGAAGAGTGTTTACCATCTGCAAATAATCACGCTTTAAAATTTTGAGTTCAACATGCTAACTTTTGTAGTAAAATGATCCTGAAATACTCATAACCAATTAATAAGATGGAAACTCAAAGTTCATAAATTCTCGACTTTCTTAACTCACACGGATCTAGCTGACCACTAATACAACAAATCCCATATACCCACATCTACAACCCTGCACAAGGATTTCATGAGCTAGGTACCTACTAAACCTTCATCGCGTCAATACCTAACTAGGGAAATTCCCAAATTCCAAATCTCTGTGAAACATGAAATCAAAAAGATAGTCTCTCACCACCTGCAACCATTTAGTAACTCTAATGAACCTCAATTTAAGTATTTACTTGTACCATTCTCTAACCTACTCATCCCACTCACCCATCAAATTCTCTATGTTCTTCAAGTTGTCATCTACATTTTTTTTTTTTTTTGTCACCATAAAGCCTTCAGGTTAGTTCTTCTAATATGGTAGCAAATACAACTCGTAGGAAATTTCACTATTACGTATGTACATAGCCATTTTTTATGCACTACTTTATTTATACTTTCCTAAACACTATCTTATTTCCTTCGCACACATCCACGAGTCTACATCCTCAAACAACAGAGTTTGTTCCTTAGGACCAGGTTGCTCTTCCTCGGTTTCTAATCTTGGAGGTGGTGTAAGATCTCATTCTTCAGGTTCCTCTTCGCAACTCTGGTTTATCACTTCCCCCACGGGGTTTAGGTATGCCTCTACCTCGAGTAGATGGGTAATAAAAGTTATAAAATCATCATAGGGTCCCAAAATGCGAAGATCGTTTCCGGCATCCTGCCATTCTGGGGTTAGTAAGGAAATCAAATAGAATATTTGTAAGTCCACCATATAGGGATTCATCACATAGGTCGGAAACTGTTGTAAAGTAGGGGTAACTAAATTAAGAAATTCTCCTAACTTCTCCCCCTGATGCATATATCATCCTTCTAGTAATGCGGTCCATCCCCCCATAATGGCACACTGAAATTAGTTTTCTTCTATCCACGGATCCATTCCTGTAACAAACCAAAATATCTTCCAAGATTAGTCATATCAAAACTCAAAACAACTCAAATAACTATTGCATCTTCAAAGTTAATTAACTCAAACCCAAACCAAACTATTTATTCTAGCTCTGATACCAACAGTAATGCCCCACTTTTCCAAATATGTAATAGCTTGAAATATAATTAAGACATCACCTACGGGCGTTCTGGAAACCCTTACCAACGGAAGCGTTGGATCGAACCTGCAAGCTTAACCGAAGCCAAATAAAGGGGTTTCCACTAGAACCTTGAGTATCCTAGTTACTATTTACAATACATCACTTGGGTTACAAGGGTACATAATGAAACCAAAAGTCCTAAACTAGCCGAGCATCACTTCCTCGTCCAAATTGAAATGGAACCTGAAACACCTGGCACTTCCAATATACCTGGAACATGGAACGTTTTAGGGGCATCAACCCAAGTTAGATATACATCTAAGTGGGTGAATCAGAAACGGTAAGTACATGCGTGAAAATGCAATAATGCTATTATGAAATCTACCCCTGTGGTAGCAATGCCAAGGTGTTGCAATCACCCCCGCAGTCATCATAGTCATTCCTTGGCTCACCGTAAGAGCATAAGATCTTCCATGATAGCCCAACAATTGGCCACAGTCACCAACACGAACATGATATATGACAATGCAGAAGGAATATGCATAAATAAGAGAAAATATGACATGTAAGCCCCAAAGGCATGATATGCAAGCCAACAACCACACACAAGTGAAGCAACAAATGCTCAAAATGTCACAAAACATGCAGAAATCATTCACCTTGCTGGTTTGGGCTTGTTGGAGTACTGTTTACAACGTTCGGGAATGGTTTTCTACAAATAACACAAGATTGTTGGAAATGTATGCCCTAAAGACACGTTTTATTTAATTTATGGTAATGATGTTTCCTTTTAGTCAGTTTATTGCACAGATATTATTTGCATTTAATTGTTGGAAAAGTGTCCATGCTATTAAGTAAGTGATTCATGTGATGGGTCGTTCTTCACAGTTAGGCATGAATCATGGGTACTTAATAAGCAAGAAAAATATTACTCTTGATCTTTTGATAGAACTGGGCATTCTATCATGATAAGATCATTGTGCAATAGATCCTAATGGAGGATGGCTTGCCTTAGCCAGTAAACAGTCTGTTTACTCTAATTGTACAAGCGCATTTGGAATGCGTAGAGTGGACCTGTGATAGAAGCTAATGACAAAGTACTGATTATTATGGAGCTAGTCTATCACTGCTACTACGTGGACGAGTACTCTAATACTTGAGTATTAGTTGGTGGTCTAGTGAACCTAGAGCTATATTCTTAGATTCACTATAGGTGAGGTCTATCAAAGATCAGCGACCTTGTGAGTTGGGAGTGTGGTTTCTAATTAGCAAAGACAGACTAATACAAGATAGTTTCTGTGATTCACCCCCTTGTGATTGTCCAAGAATAATCAAATAATCCAGGGTCCTAGGAACGTGACTTAAGAGTGTGTGCTTCTGGGTAGCTCCCAGTGATAAGTAAGTACATTCGAGTAGTCACGGATTATTGGACTAGTGATCTAAGGATGGTAGAAGTCATTTAGAGAGGTGTTGGTACATTATTCCTTTCTAAATGATGGGTGTTACACAGAGGGGTACTTTCGTCATTACACTAGTAAGTCAAAGACATCGCACATGCAAAATTATTCGTGGGGTCAGTGTTACCATATGGTGATAGTTGGAACACTTAGAATGACAAAATATAGCTACTAGGTAGCAGGGATATTTTGGTCATTTTAGTAGCCATGAATAATTTGTCTTTTGGTCCCCAAGGTAGCTCGATGTAACTCATGTATTATTTAATACATTTTGGCTTATTGGGTGAATTACATTGAGAGAGAATTATTTAATAGTTCATTGGTTTTAATTAATTAATTGGGCTAACCCAATTAGAAAATTAATTAAATTGGACTTGGCCCATTAGGGTTTGGCCCACTAGGGTTTTAGCCCTAGGGTTCTCCCTATATATATTCTCACTCTAGTTGTTTTTAACCCTAATTTCGATTTTCTCTTCTTCACCAAAGAGAGGCCACGAGTTTGAGTCATACCTTGGAAGATCAAGAGATCTGATGCGAAGGAGCCGACGGATTGCAGGACAGTCTACGTCTCCACCACGCGAAGAAGCAGTCGCGCCTCCTCCATTCCGTCCGATAATCCGAAGGAAAAGTAAGTCTTCTAGATTCCTTTCAATACGAGGATTGTTATGTTTTAAAAAACGCTTTCGTTGCATGCTTTTGATCCTCGTTGACGGTCCTTCAAAGATTTCGTAACCAAACTCAAGATATTTTTACATAGAGTTGTAGGGATTTAAAAGAGAGTCAATACTGCAAATTTGCAGGTCAAGAGGGGGTCCCACGCGCTCTCACGCGCCGCCGAAAGGTGGCTGACATGGCCACACGTGCGACCCCTTGCCGGCACGTGAGCTGCACTCGCCTTCCTTAAAAATCGCGTAGCTTCGCCCCTTCTTGGTATTTTGGCCATAACTTTCTCATTTTAACTCTGATTTGACCCCCATTTTTTCCTACAGGCTCCTTTTTCATCCCTCTACTAGATTATGGAAAGAAATCTTGCAATTTTGATGTCATTTGGAATGCTTTATGATGGTGGTCTCGAACTTTTCGACAAGCTTCGTTTCCTCTCTGATTTTCTCCCTCGATTTTGGCAGAACTTTCCCTCTATTTTTGTAACGTTTCCCCTCTCCAAAATATCTTTTTTTCCCCTCTTGAAGAATGTCCAAATGAAGGCTACAAAGGCCTTATATTCATAGAATTTCCCGATGAATCAAAATTCGCCACGTGTCGTGAAATGATAAGGTTCATCATTTCTCCCATGTGCATCCAACCAAAATGCACCATGTGTCCCACTTGAAGGTTAAGCAACTTGGGGGCTAAGTTAAAGACTTTGGACTTGGACTTTACCCAAAACTATATTTGATTTGAGTTTGAAATCCAAGATATTTTTTAAGTTTCAAGAAACGATGCTTTCGGCCGAACTTTTCAGGAAATTACGCTTAGACCCTTGCAACTTTGTCCCTGACCTATTTTTAAATTGCACTTTTTAGTCCCTAAAAAATGTGTAAATTACACTTAGCACCCCAAGATTTTAGATAAATTACACTTTTACCTTCAATGTTTATGATTTTACCACTGGTTCAGAAACTAAAGCTTTATCTCAAGGCTTCTACAATCCTTTGAAATGACCTATTTCCTCAAGTATTAGAACCTAATAACCTTAGGTATCACCTCATATTTGAGTTTAAAAATTTGGGGTATTACACAGTCGGCTGCCTCAACGCATCCCCGCGCCACCCCGCTTGCTGGCTGCTCTTCTCAACCTCCATGGCTACCTCTGCTTCGTTGCGTTGTGGCTGCCATTGGCTGCCGTTTCAGGCCGGCCTCTCTCCCTCTCGAGCAACACTCTCTCGTGATCTCTCTTTCTCGCAACCTCTCTGTATCTCACTCTCTGCTTTCACTTCCATTGCTCTCGGCCAAAGCTTCAAAAGAGAGAAATCAGCTTTAATTTTTTTGAATCTCAACTTCATTGAAGAAGGCTTGGGCATTAAGCTTGGAGGTACACGTAAATATATATATATATCATTACACATTTTCCCTTTACTACTTCTATTAATTGCACTTGGGAACCTTTATAAATACATTTGGACCCTCTAATGCTTTAATTAATTACATCAAGCTACACAAAATCTTGATTTATCAAAAATTAATTATCGGCGCGTACAAGATAAAGGTCAATTTTGTCCCTGCGCCTACACGGGACTTTTATTCCACCCGAAAATGCTTCAGGGTTGCCTCACTTGTAAAACTGGACCACCCTTAGGGTCCCCTCAGCTTCCTGAAGGTCCCTTACAACCATTCAATACCGGCAACCATTTGGGCTTATACAGAATTTAATTTAGAAATTATCGCCGATCAGATTTCTTTCAGCGTCACTAGCCTCATCTCGAAACGCTCACCAATCTCATGCCCTATTCCCTACACATCCAAGTCCCGGGGCATTCCTTATCGTCGATTCGGTAATTTTATTAATTAATTACTCGAAATCGACTTTAGAGCTTCTCGACCACCCAAGGTCCTTTCCAAATAACCAAAAATTATTTATTTTTCAATGCTATGTATTACGAGGTATTACAAAAAGATCTCGCGGAATTAAGTCCAAAACCTTGGTGAACGTCACCCTTTTCTAGCTCATAATGATGAGCCAAGGATGACTTCCTAGGACTTGATAGAAAACAAGCAAACCACAACTCGTTTTACTTCACTATGGTTCAAGGCCTTAATTATTAGAAAAAAAATATATATTTGGCCTAATTATTAACCCATTTTCTCATTCCCAAATTCCCTTAGAAAATATTTGGGTTAATCTCCCTTTGAAAAATTTAATCAATTTTTCTTTAAGCAAACCTCCATTTATTTTTCCAAAATACACCAAATTTCCAACATTTAATAAGTAAATTTTTGGAACTCAAACATCACTTTTTTTTCCATCATTTTTCCCAAAATTCAAGAAAAATACTCATTTATTTTATTTTCCAAAAGATCGAAATTTTTCCAAAAATGCCACAAAATTTACATTATGTTAATAAATATTTTTTTAGATCCCAAATCCATATTTATTTTTTTCTAAACTATGTTTTTATTCCAAAAATTAAAAGAAACAAAGAAGTGCAGTAAAGGGCGGCAACAACATCAGCCGCGTGCCCACAGCGCGCCTGCCACTCGCGCGGGCCGCAGGCATGGTGCGTTAGCTGGGCCGACCATGCACGTGGATCGCCTGTGCGCGGGTGCACTACATACTTGCTGGGCACAACCGCAATGCCGTGTGACAGCCGCGAGCATGCACACCTGCTGCATGTGCCTGTTGGCAGCAACAACATCTTGGCCTTTTTTTTTTTTCTTTTTTCTTTTTTTTAAACCATAACTTCCAGAATTTCAATATACCCAAAATACCTCCAAAAGCATAAAAGTTTTCCTCCATTCTCTCACATCAAGTATACATACACATCAACCAAATGAGATACAACTTAACCTTACATCACAATCCAAAACACATAGGCTACCCAAACAAAATGCATATACCTTCACATAAACTTTTCTTGCTCAAATATCTTTTAACCCTCCAAGATACTCTTTCCTTTTGAAGTTTCCCCACCTACAAAGAGGTTAAAATGACCTTATGAGCCATTGCTCAATAACGGTGCAGTACATAAGTAAATGAAGCATGAGAGGGCATGTAATGCAAAAATGCAATGCAAATTGGGTAGTCTTTCATGCCTTCGTAACCTCCATAGGTTAAGGCATCAACCAACCCTTCCCACAACACTAGTCCTCCATACGGCCATAGGTACACTGGAACTCATATCATGCAAATGTTAACTACTACATGAAACTCATAAGAAAAACATTTACAAATGCATGCAAGACTACCACCCTTAGGTCATCTCTTACCTCTTTTCTTCTTGGAGCTTCAAGCTTTAACCTTCCAAGACTCTTTTTGATTCCAACCACCTTAGAAAGAAATAACCTTAGATCATAAGAAAAATAAAGGTTGCTAAATGAGGGGGAAAGAAGAACCTTTCTCAAGAACACTAGAGCTTACCTCTTACTTGAGTCTTTCTTCTTCTTCCTTTAATCCCACTTACGGCCAAAGGAATTTGGCCTCTTTCTCCTTCCTCTTATTTATATTACTCCAATTTCTCTATTCTTTAATTTACTCAAAATCAAGACTTAATCCAAGCCCTCCAATTTTCTTTTAAAGAATCATCCTAGCCATTGGAGATTTCAATTCATGACATTTTGATTTCTTTAATCTCCACCATTGATGGGAATTGGGAGACTTAATCCTCACCATCCAAGAAAGCACAATCCTTGCCTAAAAGAAGAATTAATCTTAACCATTGATTTCCTTTCCAAAATAATCTCATCCACCCATTCTTTTCTTTTTAATTAAAAATTTAATTATGTTGGCAATCCATTCCAATTTTCTAGAATGAATGAAAGCCCTTTGATCAAATCCCATCTCAAGAATAATTCTCTACCCTTATATCATCTTGGATTTATCATTTCCTTCCCATTTATTTAAATAAGACCATTTTCAACCATCACTTGAAAGACTAATTTCCAACTGAAATTTATTTATTTAATTCTTCTCATTTTCCCACCATAAATGCTTGACTATTTTCTAGTTTCTTTTTGCATTTTCTTGTTCCCACATAATGATGGCCTCATTAAATGCTTGAAAGACACTTTTCCTTTTCCTTTTTGAATTTCTTTTTAATTTCACATCTTGCTTCACAAGATCTTGCCAAGTGTTCTTTTTACACTTAATTAGGCTAATTTCTTATTTCCATAATTTAATTGGAGTCCTTTCATGAGATCTTGCCAAGTGTCACCAATCTACTCCTACTTGGCTTCCATTTTTAATTCCTAATTATCCGTACATTTTCTCCATGCTCTTAAGTAAGAATTAAACTCTCCCAAAATCCAATTCCACAATATATAAGTATTTTCTCCACAAAATAATTACCTTTATGGGGAGAAACTCTAAATTACCAATTTACCCTTCTTAAGGCATCCTATATTTTTGTATGCCTCCCTCTTGATTCAAGGGCAATTATGAAAATTTCCATATACTACTATTCTCCTAATTATCAAATTTGTCACGAACTTATCAAGGGGTATTACATATACTATATCCATCTCATGGATTATGGCATGCGACTCACCATCCTTTATCATTAACATCTCATACTAATCAAAGGTAGTATCCACGTGTTAGTCCGTACTCGACTAATCATAGTCCTCTTCTGAGAAATCTAAGGACTGAGAATTATCATTAAAATATCCTTATTACAAAGATCAATTGTCATATATTCTTAACATTTAAGAATAAGACCTTCAACAGGAAATCTAGGGATTCATTTAGATATAATGATTGGAGAGCTATGAATGAAGATATGGCCTCAAAATATGAAAACACATTTTGTTATATATTGCAAGAATTATATCATTAGTCCCATAATAATAAATGTCAGATGCCATCTAAATCTAGCATTAGGGAACCAACACTAACAGAGCATATATGTACATGATCTCATACAATACCTCCTATCTCTTCTGGAACTATAATTACACTCACAGTGTATACTTTGACATCCTCTTCCATAACCAAATTCACAAAGCAATCCTCAAGACAATTTCCCACACATCATAAGAAAACATTCGTGAATTCTACCTCTTAATTCATAACTCTAAACAATCCACTTCCCAACTCATTTACCTGCCCTTACATGCACATTTAACCCCCAAAAACTTTCCATTTAAGTCGTACATGCGTAATTCTTCCCAATCACAAGTTTCCCATATGGCCTAATACTAGCTCATTATCATGCTCAAACATGCCTATCATGAATCCCAACTCACATAACACCTCACCAATGAATGCATAATTATTTTCAAGAACATCTAGACTGTTTTGGAACCAAGAAAAAACCACCCAAAACTTGGCCAAATAATTTGAATTCTATACCAAATCGAAGCTTATCAAGTTTAGTTTAGAACGCAACAAATGGATCTCGAATAACATATTTCTATTGAACATTGTGCCCAAAACAATACAACATGCACAAGTTGCCACAAGCAAAAAATGGTCGACCATTTCCCAAAAAACGGTCGACAGTCTAGCATAAGGTTAAAATAAAAATTAGGTAAAAATATGTAAACAATTAAGCCCTATCAAATACCTTCACACTTAACCTTTTGCTTATTCTCAAGCAAAGTAGAGAAGAAATACAAAAAAAATATTTCATTTTCATGCTAGGCCAAAATCAAGAATTCCAATAACATATCAACTCTAAATCCAAAAGCATCAATTGAAAGAATTAGATATGCAAAATCATCACTTTTGATGCCATGCATACTTCAAAATTAATTCATGAAACCTTACAATTAACACAATTAAATCATGCAATAGCTTTCTTGCAATCACTTCTCTCCACTACTACAAACATAAGGAGTAATAGGGATGATTTTTTTTTTTTTTGAATCATTCTTTTCTAAGCATTACTTGATTTTTGAAGCGAATGTTGACATTTTGTGATGAAGACACCCAGCTACTCCCCTAAAAAATTGCTTAGAATGCATTTGCATACTCATATTTTGAACTACCATTTAACGTGAAGGATGATGCAGAAGCATACTGTCAACCCCCAGTTACCATTAAGTAGCTCAAAACATAAAAGTAGATAAATAGCAATAACAATTTTTTTTCTTTTTCTTTTTTTTCTTTTTTGTTTTGCTCTTTTTTTTTTTCTCATCATCCCATTTTACTTCAACTCTGTTTAGTCCTAGTTTCGAGAAACAATCACAATATTATTCTCACATAATCAATCATGCATAATCACAAAAGTTCATGAATTTTATCAAGAAGCATATATTTCAACAATCATGATAATTCGGCATAATCAATTCATTTTCCTTAACACTGTTAAACCTAGAATCAATAATCAAATAGAACAATTCCCAATTTTGAATTAACTATGCATTGAACCAAAGTTAATATAGGATACATGAAATCGGCCTAGACAAGAAAATAAAACATTTTTCTAAAGAAAATCATCATTCATGCACATTATATACTTCTTTTTTTTCTTTGGCAATAAAAAAATTGAGAATTATTGAATTTCCTACCCTCACACTTAAATTAAACATTGTCCCCAATGTTTAAAAATAAGAAAAAAGGAAAAGAAAAGCAATACTCCCCTGATGTAAACCTTCTTGAACTGCTTGAAGATTGTTGGGCTTATTCTTTTGAAGAAGAAAGGCCGGACTTCTGGATTCAACAAGTCCTAAGAAGAAGGAAGCTAAAAAAAAAGAAAAATGAAATAAAAAATCAATCCAAGAATATTCTAAAAGTTAAGAGAAATAAAAGAAAAGAAAAATAAATAATATTTCGAATGGGTTGCCTCCCATCAAGTGCTTCTTTATAGTCATTAGCTTGACTAAGTTTCCGTCTTCGTGGAGGCTTGAATCCTTTTTCCATTAAAACTTTGTTTGCGCCAATTGATGGACTTATTTCTTGAATGCTAACAATTCTTAATCCAATTCCTTTCTTTTGCTCCCTCAACACCCTTATCAACTTTTCTTTTTCATGACCTAGTGGCTTGGCTTTTAACGAAGAAGAAGAAACATCCAAAGGCAACAACTTATTTCTTTTGGATAGACAACATTTTTGTTTTTTTTTTTCAAATAGCTCACGGCCTTGTTCTTGACATTTAAATTTTGTTTCTACTCATCAAAAAAGTTAGCAATGCAATTTTCTATAGGTTCATCTAATCTCTCTACCAAATCATCAATGTCATCTATCCTTAAGACTTCTTTTTCATTGTTATTAGAATGTTTCGTAGCCTTAAACACATTGAAAGTAACTGTCTCATCATAAATTCTAAGGCTAAGTGTTCCTTGCTGGACATCAATCAAAGCTCTCCCTGTGGCAAGAAAAGGTCTCCCTAAAATTAGGGGCATGTCATAATCTTCTTCCATGTCCAGAACAATGAAGTCAACAGGAAAAATAAATGTATCTACTTTTATCAAGATATCTTCCACTACTCCCTTTGGATATTTTATACTTCTATCAGTCAATTGAAGAGAAATAGTGGTGGGTATTGGTTCTTGTAAGCCAAGCTTCTTGAAAATAGAAAATGGCATCAAATTAATACTTGCACCGAGGTCACATAAAGCCTTTTCAAAATTAATTTCACCAATAGTGCAAGGAATAGAAAAACTCCCTGGATCCTTAAGTTTTGGAGGCAATTTATTTTGTAGAATTGCAAAGCATTCTTCATTAAGTTGCACCATCTCAAATTCCTCTAACTTTCTTTTGTTTGCAATTATGTCTTTCAAAAATTTGGCATAACTTGGCATTTGTGATATAGCATCAAGGAGAGGGATGTTAATATGTAACTTTTTAAACACCTCTAAAAATCTAGCAAATTGTTTATCCAAGTTAGCCTTTAGAAATATTTTAGGAAAAGGAAGAGGAATTTTGTAAGATTTTAAATTAAGAGAAGAAGAACTCTCTTTTTCTCTGTTGATAGCTCCCGATCCTTTTCTTTGGCTTCAAGCTCTTGGCTTTCTTCATATTTTTCTTTACTTTCAAGTTCTTTTCCACTTCGCAAAGTGATGGCTTTTACATGCTCCCTTGGATTCTTTTCAGTATTGCTAGGCAATCCTCCTTGTGGTCTTTCTGAAATTGCTTGAGCAAGTTGTCCAATTTGAGTTTCCAAGCTTTCCATTCTTGCCTCTCTACTATTGATAAATTTTGCCATCATATCTTCCAAATTCGGCTTCTTCTCCTGTGGAATTTGATGTTGTTGTTGTTGAAAGCCGGGTGGCACTCTTTGTTGATTATTACCCCAAGAAAGATTAGGATGACTCCTACATTCTGGATTGTAAGTGTTGGAGTAGGGATTAAAATTTGACCTGTTGCCACCATAAGAAATAAAATTAGCTTGTTCAGACAAACCAGAAGAAAAAGGATTTCCTACTTGACAATCAACACTAGCATGTCCCCCTCGCCCACAAAGCTCACAAGAAAGAAAATGAGAAGAAGAAGAAGAAGCATTCATAGCTGAAACTCCCAAATTACCCAAATTCTTATTTAATTCAGCAATTTGAATAGATAAGGCAGTAATAGAATCAACATTATAAATTCCAACTCCTTTTTTATTTGCTCTCTCATTATCCCATTGATAACTGTTGGTTGCCATCTCCTCCAAAAGTTCATATGCTTCTTCAGGAGTTTTCCTCATAAAAGTACCACCTGCAGTTGCATCTAACATCGAACGAGAAGATTGATTAATGCTATTATAAAAAGTTTGTACTTGCATCCAAACAGGTAGACCATGGTGAGGACATTTCCTAAGCAATTCCTTAAATCTCTCCCATGACTCATATAAGGATTCATTACCAAATTGTGAAAAAGTTTTTATGTCATTCCTTAATTTAGCCGTTTTAGCAGGTGGGAAATATTTAGATAAAAACTTTTGTGCCAAACCATTCCATGTAATAATAGAACCTGCTGAAAGAGAATTAAGCCATTCTTTTGCTCTATCTTTCAAGAAAAAGGGAAACAACCTAAGTCGAACTGCATCCTCACTAAAAGTATAACATATTTCAAGAAAATTAGCAATATGAGAGTTAGGATCATCATTAGGGCAAGAAAATTGTACACTCATCTGGATCATTTGAATAATTGCAGGTTTGATCTTGAAGCTATTTGCTTGCACATTAGGCCTTCTAATGCTTGATGTAGTGTCATCCAGAGTAGGTGTAGCATATGAGTTCAATGTCCTTGGATTAGTTTGGGTTGCTTATTCTTGCTCCATCTTATTCCTTTTCTCATTCTTTTGCTTTTTCAAAGTTTTTTCAATTTCTTAATCAATGGGTATCAATTCTCCACCACTAGTCCGTGTCATGCACCATGAAACCTACAAAGGAAAAGAAAAATACTAAAAATTAAAAATAAAATTTCTAAAAGATGAAAAAATAATAAATAATAAAATTAAATTAAAATTGTAAAACCTAAAAGAAAACAAAAGGATGTTCAATCTAAGGCTAACTTATGTAATTTTGATATGCAATAAACTAGTCCCTGGTAACGACGCCAAAAACTTGATGTGTGATTTATGCACAATTAATTCGGGTAAGTGTACCCTAGTCAAATGTGCATATAGTGATAAAAAGAGTGTCGATCTCACGAGAACTAGATCACAATACCAAAGTAATTTTAATTTAGCCTAAGTTAAACTAATTAATTAGTTAGATAAATAAAAAAAAATAAATAGAAAACTAAATTCTTTGGGAGAAAATTAATTAATGAATGCACTAGAGTTTAAATTTCATTTAATCTGGGTCATGTAATTATCTATTCAACTCGATTCAAAATCATAAATACCCTTACAGTATTTTATAATTATTTGCATGTGATGGTGGATTTCCCTCAATTAATTAATAAGCTCTCTCAAGTCATATTAACCTTTATTAATTCAATTTCACTGTCAGATTTCTAAGTAGATATCAACGAAATAAATAAGCATTAAGTTCTTTGGAAACCTCTAATCTCAGAAGGGAATTTGACTCACTAAGCTTCCTCGAGTCCCACACATGAGTTAATCATCTTTCGATCTCATAGTCAAACATGTGATTTATATTGCCTTTAGATGTAATTTATAACAATTCTTTAGTCAGTCATGCATAAATCACTAAATCATTAAAAGGTGGCCAATCTTTTAAAGCATTAAACACAATAATATAAAATCCTCATGCAAATAATAATCGGGTTTTGAATCAAATTAAACAAATAATCACATAATCCTAAAATTAAAATCCATCCATACCCTAGCTAAAATAAATTAGCTAGACATTATTAAAGTAAAATAAAATAGAAAATTAAATGAAGAAAAAGAGTGCTTCCTGTCCAGATCTAAAATAGATCTGGATTGCAACAGATTCGAGTCGCGCTGGGTTGAAATTGTCGTTGCGTGCGTGAAGCATCCCTTGAATTTTATCTGTCCACAGCTTCAAAATCTCTCCAATTCCTTCTTTACTGTGCGCACCTCAATTCCTCGGTTGTTGCCCCTCCTCTAATCTCACTGGCCTTATTATAATATATATATATATATACATATGTGGGCATGGAGTTAGCCCTAGCCAATACCAATTCACCCCACTGCTATTGGATTTATTAAATAATATATATATATATATGTAAATATGCACATGGCATTCACGCCATTTATTAATATATATTATATATAATAGTTATCTTATTATAATATTATATATATAAATAATATAAGATAAAATATAATATATATAAATATTATAATTTAATATATAATATTTAATATATTGTAACTTTAATTATATTATAATATTAATTATTTAAAATATTTATTTATTGTTAATTTATAATATTAATTTTAAAATTAACTTTATAATATATATATATATTTTTCTTTTTACACCCAAATCTTTGAATTTATTTCCTTTACTGGATTCCTACAAAACAAGATTAAAAAAATGTAAAATTCATATAAACACATGTTTATGTAGCAAAATTAGCATAAGGTTAAAAAAAAATTAGGTAAAAATATATAAATAATTAAGCCCTATCACTTTGCAATCTTCAGCCACACATTTTCTCAAGACCTTTGATTTGAGAGTAGACTCGCACACACATCTTAATACCCATCCTTCCTACTTGACTTCTCGCCAGCTATTGCGTCACTTTACCGGAATGGTGAAGAGTACAAGGTGAACTACAAAGCTCAACAAGTATAAGAAATAGGAAGGAAAAACATGGCAGATAATAATGTGACAGAGGTGAGGTGAGTGGTATCTAAAAAGCATTTAGATGTGGATAATAGATTACAATACATGAACCACACACCCACCCATTATAGTAATGTCATGCATGGCACACAGGAAAGCTGATAAACTCATAACTGGCTAACGGTCTCACATAACAATATAAAATGCATCAAAATACATACCAGCCTATAACTGATACCTGCAACCAAAGAATCTGTGATAATCTATGGACCATAGGTCCTATCTCATATACTCGACTATAGCCATACATATATAAATAGATATAATCTCGCCCAGGGTCGTCACCTCTGGGTGCGCCCCTCAGTCGTCACCGTATGAGCGTGACCCCAATCAAGCTAATGCCTACTGGTTTTGGGGGATATATCCCGGCGGTACACAACCATAACGCACATAACCATCTCTGATCTTCCAATGCATATGCAACATGTAGGATGACCACATGCAAATGCATGTGATACAGTGGCAATATGTTATGCTCGTGTCCACTCATGTTACATGGTAATAATATTCATGCTAGTCCATGCCCATGATCCACAATTACCACACTATCAAAACATGTCATGACAGGGAGTAACATTCTTAGTTGTAATTATTCTCATCTCATAGTCATGGACATCACAATTATTGAATAGCATTAGAAATAGGGAAATTTCACACTCAACTCATAGGAACATGAAAAGTAAGAGAAAATATTTTTGGGCGCGCAAAGTAGCAATAGGGCTCCAAATATACAGGCAATGGTTGTGAGTAATATTTGAATTTAAAAATTATTCCTATTTCATGTCGTGATCATTATTGATAGTAAATCACATTGAGAATATGGAAGGCTTCACTTTTAGACTTCAAGACTAAAACAGAGTAAATTGTTAAATATCTGAAGTGTTGACAGGGTATGGGAAAGGAACAAACTTCCCATGAAAAATCTTAACAAATTCACCATTCCCTAAGGAAAGTGGGGAAGAACAAACCCCACATAGCTGTCAAAACGTTCCCCAAGTTGTAATCCATTAATCCATAAGAATCAATCGTATAAAACTCACACCCCTGTTTATGTAGTAGCTTTTGTTTATTTCCCATGTATTCAACCTCAACAACACCCTTAAGTTCCTAAACCACTCTCACAGTACTCCTCTCGCCACCACCAAGTGCATATATCAAAATTCTATCCAAAGTTTCTAGCACCCAATACCACGTTTACAGTGATTTATAATTCAAAAGATAGGAAGGAAGGAAGGAAGAGAACTTGCCTTCTTAAGCTTTCTGTGACGCTCGATAGTAGCTAGAGACCTCTTAGATGGTAGTATTTAACTTGAGGTTGGAGAGGAGGAGGAGGGTTTGCAAAGAAGAAGAAACTTTTGAAAGAAGTTTTAGGTTGCTCGACTAATACGTTGATATTTTGCTAAAATTTCCCTCTTTTATATTTTCTACAAAAGTGATACTTATCCATCCGATTATTTCCATAATTTCTTTAAAATTCGTTTCTTATATCATAATTCTAGAATTTTATACACCTTTCCAGAGTTAATGATGGCTCAGAATGTATATATATATATATATATGTATCGCTAAGGAGGACATCCGAATGTGTTATCAGGTATTCGAATGTCAAGGAGTCAAA
Source organism: Diospyros kaki (assembly GCA_036245055.1). Lineage (NCBI taxonomy): Eukaryota > Viridiplantae > Streptophyta > Magnoliopsida > Ericales > Ebenaceae > Diospyros > Diospyros kaki. Next base: position 11,972,190 of record BSEG01000011.1, on the reverse strand, counting down.
ATTCAAAAGTTGTAAGAGTCATTTGAATGTATCCTAGGCCATTCAAATGTCTTTCTTAAAGATATAAGGTTCCATGCAAAGACTTTCGGATGATATGGCTTGTATTCAAATGAATTAAAGAAAAATTTCAAATTATGAGAGTGACATTCGAATGATGCAGTGGGGCATTCGAATGAATTTTAAATAGTTGGGTGATTTGCTAAAGAAATTAGAGGTCATTTGAATGCAACAGTGGCTTCATTCAAATGAATTTTTGAATTTTTGCTGGGCTCATTCAAATGGAAAGATAGTCATTTGAATGTGAGGGTTTAATTTACAAAAACGGATTCTGGATAGTTCTGACACCCAATAGAACTTTGGGAATAACTCTCTCGTTCGAACTCCAATTGAGGTCATTCAAGATGATGTGGAATGGAAAGAGAAAGATCTACAATTTTTATGTTTTGAGTTTTGATAGATTCGGACTTTATCATGGTCGAAATTAGGTTGCAAAGACAACATACACATAGGAACATAGGCCATTCGAATTGCTTGTCCCCCCATTCAAATGCTCCACACCCCATTCGAATGGCTCCCTATAACATCCGAATCACTTAACTAAAATTCACAAAACTCATCCGAATAATGCCTAAGACTCACACATCCGAATGCCTAAGCTCTCATTCGAATATCCTAGCTTACATTCAGATATCTAAGCTATAATTTTCACATACATCTAGTTACAACACCAAAAATCTAGCTTAATCACTTAGCTTACACACTTAACCCTTATTAAACATTTAGAAAATTATCACCAAAATAACATTTTAAACATCAAGGCTAACCAATTCGACCCTCCAGGCATGAAACAAGAATAACTAAATTCGGGTCATTACATGGTACGTTTGATTTACCTGGGACATTGAATATCCCAAGTGTATGAAACACCCAAGTTAGATAGTTATATCTAAGTGAGATGGTTTAGAAAAGAAAATACATGTGTGCAAATGCAATATGCAGTATGGAATCTCCCTCTGTTGTAACAATACCAGGGTGTTGCAATTACCCTTGTAGTCATCATGGTTACTCTTTAGCTCACCGTAAGAGCACAAGATCACCCACGATGTCCCAGCAACTAGCCACAGTCACCAAAATGTCATGATGTATGACAAAGTAAAAGGAATATGGATAAACTAAGGGAAATATGATATGACAGTCAACACCCATGCATAAGTGAAGTAATAAATACTCCATGTGTCACAAAAACATACAGGAACCACTTATTGTAACACCCTGCTTTTCCCAAGTGTGACATTAGCCTGGGATTTTGGGAATATTTTTTTTTTTCCAACATACACTTAACATAAATCATTCCCCAACAATCTCATTCAACCTTCTCAGCATATCAAACTTAATAATCAACAAGCTAAGACATGTAATATCATCACAAATGCGGAAGCAAGATCGAAACCTCAAATGATACATAACCATAAATTCGTCATTTATAACCAAGTAATTGTATCAATGTTCAACATGACATCATCAAAATGTTACACATAGAGTCTCATCTCTCAGAGATAACAACTAAATATCTTAAATATAAACAAAAGATATGCTAAAGATCTCAACTAAATATCTCATGAATATATGTAAGACTATGAATAAACTAAGATATCCCGGCATGTCCCAGCCCAAGAGAATCCCATATAACGCTTAAACCATACCAATGGGAAAGAGAAATCTCTCTAAAGGCAACATAACCACATTAACACATTGGTATAACACATCACAACCCAACCCTGGCCACAAGAGGATCAGATCAACACTAACCCTGGGAAACAATGTCCACCTTAGAAATAATGTTATCGCTTAAAGGAACCTGGAACAACCCATAAACATGCCGATACCACTATCACATACCATGCATCATATACAATTAACATTTTAATACATGTATTTTAACCCACGAAATTCAATGCACATGTATAAAATATTTTGGAACGAACCTTCCACATAAAGACAACCATTCACAGGTTAATCATTTGCATGAAACTAAATTAAGTATAAACCAAATTTTAGGTAGGAACACTCATCTTGAATAAAACCCAAAACATGTCGATTCTCGCCCAACCTTAATTCTCATTCTAGGCTTCCAACGGTTCTCAAATTTGAGTCTCAACGTACCCTAGCCATCGTATATATTCAAGGAATTCAATATTCAATCTTCTCCTTTCTCCATTCCTTCTCCAACTTTTCCAAATGGTGCCACCTATTTATAGGTCTTGAAACTTGAACACCAAGTATGTTATATTATATTATAATATTTGTTAATCATTTCAAATCTTTTCCAAATCTTCTAAGATATTTCAATCATTTAAGATTTTTTCAAATCTTTTCAAATCTTCAGAGATATTCTAAGATTTTCTCAAATCTTCCATAATCTTTTATAATCATTCCAAATGTTCTAAAATCTTCTCCAATCATTCCAAATGTTCTAAGATTTTCTACAATCATTTCAAATCTTCTAAAATCTTTTGTAATCATTCCAAATCTTCTAAAATTTTCTACAATCATGACTTCTAATTGTTAGTTGGTTCAGTTCGTTGCTCCAATGGTCTAGTTTTAGGGTTTCAAGAATTACAACTTGGCTTGAACTTTTCGTGTAATTACATTTAGACCCCTTACAACTTGGTCCCCGACTATTTTTTTAATTACACTTATACCCTTGGAGAAAGGATTTATTACGCTAATACCCTAATATTTTAGATAAATTACACTTTTACTTTAACTTTAATATTTACAATTTTGCCCCTAACTCAGAAACTGAACTTCTCCCTCAAGACCCTCATAACCCTTTGAAAAGTCCTATTTTCTCAAATATTTGAATTTAAAAATCTCAGGTATTATATTATATTTGAGTCTAAAAATCTCGAGTGTTACACTAACCATGACAATTTACCTTTTGGGTGTATTGTTCACAGTAGGAAGGTTGGGTTTCTCACAGAAAACACGAGTTCCTGTAAGTTAAATATCAAATATTTTTACATACAATTATTCTATATGTTCTAACTTACTTGTGTGAGAAATTATAGGGAAAACCAAGCCTTTACGTGCCCTCATGAACCCCAAGAAGGATGCCCATGCGCAGCCTGCTCCGGCGCAAGCGCTGCACGCACCATCTTTTTCTCCAGTGACAATGCACCACCCTTTTGGTTTTTTGACCATATCTCCCTCGTTTTAGCTCCGATTTAACCCCCATTTGAACCTACGAGTCCCTCTCTACAGGACTATAACAAGAAATCAGACTTTCCTCATGATTTTTTTGACTATTTGGCTCGAACTTTGGTGAAGACTTGAAAACTTCGGCGAAGCCCGTTTCTCTACCGATCTCACTCCTTCTTCCAGAATCTCCCCCTTACTATCAAGAAAAGATTCCTTTCCTTATAGCCTCTCAACCCAACCTGGAACTCACTTGAATGGCTTTTGTAAACCTTGGTCCTATTTTCCCAGCCAACCACGTGTTGCCACCTCAGGGAGTCATTATGAGGCTTCAATCTTATCCTCAATCATCCAATGGTTGCTTGCCACATGTCCCCAAATTGGATTTAAATAGGATTTGAAATCCAAAATTATCCAAAGCTGTATTTGAATAGGTTTTGAAATCCAAAGTGATTCAAAGGTATATTGGAATAAGTTTTGAAATCCAAAACCATATTGGAAAGTGAGCTCACATCCGCAACCTTTCAAAAAGTTGGACTCTTGCCCCGAATTTTCTAGAAACTACACTTTTACCTTAAGCTTTTTAGAAACTACACTTTTACTCGAGCTTCAAAATTATGATTTTGCCCCTGACTTTCTATGATCCTTTGGAGATATTTTATTTCCTTGAATATGAAAGATCTCGGGTGTTACACTCTACCCCCCTTGAAGAAAAATTTCATCCTTGAAATTTCATCTCATTCCTCAAAACTCACATATTGAGGTAACTCTATAGTGGATAACGTACCTGGCTTGGTATGCCTCATCCAGTATGGTTTGCCTCAATTCCTTGGCTTTAGGCACATAAATTCGATTTAGAAATCAAAGTATTTCATTTGAAAATTGAAGTCAGGGGTTTTGACCCATTCCCAATTGTCAACACATGACCACACATTTGAGTCTTCTAAAATAGCTTGTGAGATCAGTTTATCGGATGGGAGTGAATTACCAGGCTAGCGACATAAATAGATGTTTCCTTAGGAATCACATCCACTGTCATCAGGCTAAAAGCCTCTACTTGTCCCCACTCCCAGGCCATCAAATTGGCTACCTGAGTAGGCTCATCCCTACATTAGTCACCACATTTGACTATCAGAGCAGGCTCATCCCTGCATCAGCCACCACACATTTGCCCTGATAAAGTGGTACTGAATTGAACAATTGCAATCCTTCAAAAACTCCATTTATCGTCGTTGTCCCCACTCAAATCCCATGAGAGAACAAGTACCTCAAGCTTCCACTAAGACCTAGAATTTTCCCCCACGCAAGTAGTGCCGCCAGAGTTCCAAGGAAAACCCAACTGCTACCAATTTCGAATTATTCAGAATCAACTTCCAAGACAAATACTCAAAAATCATAGGTTTTCTTGACAACCCTGACTTCCTATGAATTAGTCGATACCCATCCATCATCTCCAAATGCCCATGTCCTCAAAATCTACACAAATATTCCATGAGCTAGGTGCCTACTAAACCTTTATTGGGCTCATAATCTTGATTCTGTAAATCTTCCAAATCCTAAAATTCCTGTGAAATAATTAGACAACAAAATGGTCTCTCAAGCACTTCATGTCTAAAATCCTCAAGATTTTAAATGTAATGTCCCAAATTCTTATGAGATTAGTTTATTTTTAAAGATACATGATACTTGTAGACTCGATAAAATATAATATGGAGTTGTAGGCCTTAGGGCAACTTTTTGAGAGTTTAAGGGAAGGAGAAAGTGTAATTTCCCCAAAATGAAATTTGTACAAGGGACCATATTCCAAGAAATATTTGGAAATATTAAGAAAGTTCAAGGATTCAAATGAAAAGGAAGGTGAAGTTTTCAAAATGCAAATACTTAGAAGATTCCAAGCCAAAAAGTATAAATTTGAGAAATATATAACGTGACCGTTAGAATAATCGAACTAAGTAAACGGGCGATAAGGCAATGAGTAGGCACAAATTTCAAAGATCCAAGTGGCCCTAACAAGCGATGACAAGTGGAAAAGTCAATGATGGGCCCTAATCTCAAGAAAACACTTGGCCAAATCATGTGGCACCAAATGGAAAAGGATGGCAAAAGCAATAATTGGTTATGATTTCAAAGTGACAAATGGCAAAACCGGGTTACCCAAACATTTCTATCAATGGATCACTAGGGGAAGGAGTTCGGCCATACCAAAAGAAGAGAAGGGAGGTCATTTTGAGTGAAATTCTGCACACACACACACACACAAAAAAAAAAAAAAACAAAGGAAGTTTTTCCTAAAGATTGAGAAGAAATAGCCTTGACGAGTTCCCTAGGCTAATATCGTAGAAAGTGCCAAAGCCCACCAAAACTGTGAGGTAAGTATGATTTGAGTTTATATTCCTATAGAGCATGGAAAAAAGGAGTTATAGTAAAAACAGGGATTGAATTAGAGTTAAAACGACCGAGATACGATCGAAAAACTAAAAAAATGGAAGCTGGCCAGAAAGCAGGGGCGACGTGTGAACTTCACACGCTGGGTGGGGGCTGTGTGTAGCAGCACATGGGGCCCCTTCCTAGGGAGCTTGAGGGCACGTGTGGCCCTTTTTTTTCTTGAAATTTTCCAGAAATGACCCCTACTTAAGTGCCCATACTCATGTAAAAATATTTGATGTTTACCTTACGAAAACTCGTGTTTTGACAAAAAACCAGCCTCATTCTTCGGACAAACTATAACCTACTAAGTGTCGTGAAAGTGAGTGGTTTCCTAACTTTCCTTCCTACATGTTGAGCATACTTTTGAGCACATTAGTTGTGTTGCATGTGCATTTTATGTTCTTTTCCCTGTACGCATGTTTTGTTTTTTGTACTTCTCATGCATCACTACATGTGGCTTGTGACCGGTTGTGGTATCATGGGTGGAAGGAGTCTTAGCCATGTTAGGCTGTGTTACATGATGTCGTAAGCAGGGGTAAGTGCAACACCCTGGTGTCACTTCCACCTGGAGCATGCATCTTTGCATTTTACATTTACACGCATGAAATTAATATTAAACCCTCACTTGGATTTAACAATCGACCCCGGGTGTTTCATACCCCTAAAATATTCAAATGTTCTAGATTTGTCTAGTGTGCCAGGCACAAGCTCTAAAGAAAGGGGAAGGGCTGTGCAAGTTTAGTTACTTTATTGTACTATCTTCTCATAAAGTTTGTATTGATATAGCAAGTGATGTGTTCAACTTTAAATTTCACATTATCTAGTTGTGTGAGGACTCGATTGTAATAGTGGAAAGCTAAATTAAATAATTATGTGTGTGAATGAATGTTTGAGGAAAGTCCCAATACGTTTCAGGTTACGATCCTAATTGCATTTTATGAGATTTCCATAATGCCCATATAGTTATTATATTTATTTTGTATCACATGTCCTAACTTGGATTGGGGCATTACATTAAATCCATCAAATACTCATAAAACATTTGTAAATTTTAACAAATCGTGAATCAAAATGTCTTTAAAAATCCATTCAATCTCCCAAAATTTCTTAACGATAAAATGGTCTCAAACCATGCACAATCAATTGATAAATTGTAACCCAAGAATCTTAGAATTTTTCAGGTACTTCGTGGGGCTAATTGACCGTCAATCCTAAGTCATCATTACCCAAATATCCTCAAGATTGATACAAGAATTCCATGAACTAAATTTACCTCCATTCCATAATCATTGATTCCAAATTCCAAGATTCCTAGAATCCTCAAGATTCCCAAATGTATCAAGTTCTTGCAAAATAGTTGTTAATACGAGATTCTAACAAACCATTTACAAAAGTAACCCCAAAAATTTAATTAGTCTCCCAAGGCTCCAAATTTATCAAATTTCTACAAACCATTGTTAATGGGGAATTCTAACAAACCCTACATGAAGATGTCTTTGAAATCAAATTTTATTGGATGTCCCCGAATCTTAACTTACTGGATTTTGGCTAGGGGCATAATTTCACCAAATAACTAAAATACTTGCTTATACCATACTTCTTCTTACTTACTCATTGGATTTTGTTGTGCAACGTGTGGGCATCCTTCTTAGGGCACTAAAATGAGAGAGATATGGCCAAAAAACCAGAGGGGTCGCGCGTTGTCGTCAGAGAAGAAGGTGGTTAATGCAACACATGCACCGAAGCAGGCTATGCATGGCAGCGTGTGGGCATCCTTCTTAGGGCTTGTGAGGATGCGTGTAGGCTTGGTTTTCCCTGTAATTTCTCACACAAGTAAGTTAGAACATATAAAATAATTGTATGTAAAAATATTTTATGTTTGGCTTACAGGAACTCCTATTTTCTGTGAGAAACCCAACCCCGCTATTGTGAATAGTACACCCGAAAGGTAAATAGTCAATGTGAGTGTAACACCCGAGGTTTTTAGACTCAAATATGATGTAATACCCGAGATTTTTAGATTCAAATATTTGAGGAAGTGGGACATTCAAAGGGTTAAGAAGGTCTTGAAGGAGAAGTTCATTTTTTAAGCTAGGGGTAAAATCGTAAATATTAAAGTTCGAGTAGAAGTGTAATTTACTTAAAATCTTAGGGTATTAATGTAATAAATTATTTCTCCAAGAGCATAAGTGCAATTAAAAAAAATGGTCCGGGACCAAGTTGCAAGGGGTCTAAGTGCAATTACCCAAAAAGTTCAGGCCAAGGTATATATAATACCCGGGAAATTCTAAAGGACTCAAGGGTAATTTATCTTGAGGAAAAAATAGAATTTAAGGATTAATTGAGGGTATAACGGTAATTTATTACCGTATAGATGACAGAATCGACTGCCGGGAGTATCCTAGAGTCGAGATGCCAAAGGAAAATGATGTGGCATTAATGAGCACCCCAATATAGGATTTATGGTGCCGAAAGAAATCAGATCGGGAACCATTTTCGGTACAGCTAAAAAGGCAGCTGCCAATTAGGCTGCAATACCGAATTGTCATAAACAACTTTTCGGAAGTCAACGGAAGCTTGAGGAGGGTTCGGTTTTTCATGATGAATAACCCTTCAGAGGTTTCAGGAAGAAACGAATGGGTTTAAGGCCAAAACGAAGATTCGGGCCTAAGTGCAGTTTTTAGAAATTGCTAGAGGGAGGTCGAAACAAGGTTGTTTTGGAATCTTCAAGGGTCAAAATGATGTTTTAGGTCTTGAGGGGCCTAAATACAATAAAGGAAAGTTGAGGGGTTAAGTGGAATGGGCTAAAATGAAATAGCCGAAACTGGAGGGGCCAAAGTGCAATTAAGCAAAAGTTTGGCCAATCACCATCAAGTCTCCGGTCATCGATTTCGGCCGATCCAACCGTAGGGATGGCACGAGGCTTGGTCGGGGAGGATTTTTTGTAAAGGAATGAGGGGGAAAAGACCACTCGAGTGGTCGGATTTTGAAGAAAATCCGACCAGATTGTTGGTCGGATTGTCGCGGCCTGCAAGTGGGCTTTTCTTGGTCGCCAAGCTCGATTAAGGTCGATCCAAGGTAGGTTTGAACTCTAAGGTTGATGGGTTTCTCGGACAAGGGTATTTGGTTGCTCGAAAAGGCCTATAAATAGGCGTTCAAAGATGGCCGAAACTTAGGGTTATTTTGAGCTTCAAATTGACCCACTTATCGAACGAATTGGCATTCCATTTTAAGGGGATTTTGTTTCCCATGTCCAGAGGATAATTCCTGTGAAATTTGAGGAATTTTCGTTGAAAGATGAGGGAGTTATGAAGCTTCGACGGAAAATCGAGCTTCGCCGGAAAATCGGGTTTAGCAGTAAAAAAATGGCTCCAATCGTCCGATTTGAAGCCATAGTCTTGTAGAGGATGAAGATAGGAAGCCATAGGTTCAAACGAGAGGTCAAACGGAGGTCGGATGAAGAAGTTATGGCGATTAAACCAAAGGCAGCGCACCAGTCCGGCGAACTGCCCAAGGAAGAAGACCGGCGCGTGTAACACACGCGCCAAACAGTACCCGCGAGTGGAGGCGCGTGTCATAACTTCTAGCGGAGCGTGAGGGCGCGTCCGAGCTCAGAAAAATGTGAAAAAAATTTCTAAATTCCTCTAAATTTGAGATATAGCTCCTGTAGAAAAATCATTGGATTTGGAGTTATTTAGGTCTCAATTCTAGCATCAAAGTGCCTCGTTTTGCATGAAAACGCACCATCCGGGTAATTCTAGTATTTTTATCTTAAATTTCATAGCATATAATAATTTTTTGTGAAGTTAGATTTGAGTAAATAGTCTTGATATAATTATTGAGATTTTTAAAAGGAAAAATAAAGGAAAATGAAAGAAAATAGGAAATAAATGGAATTTTGAGGATATTTAGTAATTAAATATTATTTTATGATTGAGGAGATCGAGATGATGAGATTGGTGCAACTTTTTAGAGTTGGCACGAGAATCGAGGCGGGGCACGCTTATCGAGACGATGCACTCTTTTCGAGATGTCTTTGTCTTTGGGCAAAGGTGAGTGGTATTTTCACAAGAACTTATATTCATGATATGTTTGTTATATATGCATGTTATTATGAATTGCAATATTCACTTTGTCATATTGCATTGAAAGTCGTGATATTTACATTGCACGATATTATTGTCATATTGAAACTTGTGCATGGGAATGGGATGATACCCTCAGAGTGTAGCCGTAATTCCCCTAGGGCGTTGAGGGAATAACGTTTGGCTTATCCTGCAGAGGTTCGGGATTTGCCGAGGATTCCTAGCCGGGCTGGGGATGCCTGGGAAGTTACATTATGGGTATATGTTTATTCATGTCATTGCATCATGCATCATATATATGTTTTTAGACCCTCACTAGAAGTTTCATCTTCTAATGGGTTATGCCCCTGGAACATTCCACGTTCCAGTTGAGACTTGCAGTTAGGGCAAGAAGCAGGTTGAGATATGACGGCACGTGATGGCGTGGCCGATGGATTCAGCGGGTGGATCGAGTATTTTATTTGATGAGAAATGTATTTATGTATTTGAGGATATGATGGTAATATATGGTACGGATTCTTATATTGTTTTAAATATAGTGAATTCAAGTATGTACCGTATCAGGTTTCGATTATCGCTTCCGCATTATGAATGATTTGCTGGGGGGTTTATCTTTGAAATACGGTATTTGTTGTATGAGGAACGTATTTAGGAAAGGGATTATGTATGTATAATGGGCTCCAACATAGTGACACGCCCCTCGATAGGGACGGGGTGTTACAGTATAATTCTTGAAACCTCGTAACTAGACTATTGGAGTAGTAAACTAAATCAACTAACCATTGGAAGTCATGATTGTAGAAAATCTTAGAAGATTTGGAATGATTGGAGAAGATTTTATAAGATTTGAGAAAATCTTAGAATATCTCTGAAGATTTGAAAAGATTTGGGAAAATCTTAAATGATTGGAATATCTTAGAAGATTTAGAAAAGATTTGAAATGATTAAGAAATATTATAATATAATATAACATACTTGGTGATCAAGTTTCAAGACCTATAAATAGGAGGCACCATTTGGAGAAGTTGGAAAATGAGTAGAGAAAGGAGAAAATTAAATATTGAATTCCTTGAATATATACGATGGTCAGGGTACATTGAGACTCAGATTTGAGAATCGTTGGAAGCCTAACACGAGAATCAAGGTTGGGCAAGAATCGAGGTGTTCTGGGTTTTATTCAAGGTGAGTGTTCTTACCTAAAACTTTGTTTATGCTTGATTTGGTTTCATACAAATGTTTAGCCTATGAATGGTTGTCTTCATGTGGGAGGTTCATCCCAAAATATTTTATACATGTGCATTGAATTTCATGCATTAAAATACATGCATTGAAATGTTTTAAAATACTTGATTTGGTTTCATTCAAATGATTAACCTATGAATAGTGGCATTGGCATGTTTATGTGTTGTTCATGTGGGATGTAGGATGTGAGATGTCAACCTGGGATGTAGCCCTTGAGTGATAACGCTAGGGATCTGTGCCAAGGAATAATGCCCACTTATGGCAGGGGCTGAGAGTGGACACCACCCTGAATCTAGCTCAAGTGGCAGGGTTGAGAGTGGACACCACCCCAGGTTCCTTTGACAGATAACATTATTTCCAAGGTGGACGTTGTTTCCCAAGGCTAGTGTTAATGTGATCCTCTTGTGGCTGGGGTTAGGTTGTGATGTGTTATGCTAATGTGTCAATGTGGTTATGTTGCCTTTAGAGAGATTTCTCTTTCCTCGTGGTATGGGTTAAGCATTGTATGAGATTCTCTTGGGCTAGGACATGCTATGATATGTCAGTTTATTCATGGTCTTGCATATATTCATGAAAATATTTTGAACTCTCACTTAAATGATTCAACATCTAATTTGAACTTTATCCCTGAAATATTCAAACGTTTCAGGTGAAAGCAACGGTACCAAGGGAAAAGAGGTTGTCGAGATGTAGATGTTGTTTACATAAATAATCTTTACCATATCTTTTGTTTATGTTTGAGATATTTAGTTGTTATCTTGAGAGATTAGACTCTATGTGTAACATTTTAATGATGTCATGTTAAACATCAATACAATTACTTGGTTATAAATGACAAATTTATGGTTATGTATCATTTGAGATTTCGATCTTACTTCTGCATTTGTGATGATATTACCTATATTAACTTATTGATTATTAAGTTTGACATGCTGAGAAGGTAGAACGGGATTATTAGAGAATGATTTATGTTAAGTGTATGTTGGTAGAAAAATTATTCCCAAAATCCCAGGTTAATGCCACGCTTGGAAAAAACGAAGTGTTACAGTGAGTGGTTCCTGCATGTTTTTGTGACACCTTAAGCATTTATTGCTTCACTTGTGCATGGGTGTTGACTTGCATATCATATTTCCCTTGGTTTATGCATAGTCCTTTTACTTTGTCATACATCATGACATTTTGGTGACTGTGGCTAGTTGTTGGGATATCATGAGTGATCTCATACTCTTGCAGTGAGCCAAAGAGTGACCATGATGACTGCGAGGGTGATTGCAACACCCTAACATTACTACAACAGGGGGAGATTCCATACTGTATATTACATTTGCACACATGTATTTTTTTTCCTAAACCATCTCACTCAGATGTAACTATCTAATTTCGGTGATTCATACCCTTGGGATATTCAACGTCCTAGATATATCAAATGTGTCAGGTACCTCGAAGACAAATAAGAGGAAGGGCAAAGCGGTAGCCGAAGTTTAGTTTGATTTCTATTGTTCTTGTGCTACGATTCCTTGTATAAAGAAGTGTTATTGTAACTTTTGGGATTTCATGTCGTTTCCATTAATTATATATGGATGTGGGTTCACTGTATGTATATCTTGAATGATGCACTACAAATATTGTATAAGGAATTGGCATGATGATAAGGGATTATTTGTTGGCTTCGGGGACATATGTTACCATTATACTTGTTTTAAAGATTTTATAGCGAAAATCCTTATTATCTAGCTTTAACTAGCTTTCTGGTTCGATCATTCACTTTTGTTGGTAAGGATTTTCATAATGCTTGTGTGGGATATTAGCTTGTATTTACCTTCATTGTATAGTTAAAAAGTTGGGCGTTACAATTCTCAAGGGGTTATAGCATAGAACAAGCCCTATTTTGAAGTCCAAATGAAACTAGCAAGCTCAAGTAAGAGATTTGAGAGATTTACAAACATTTCTACATAGCTCCCAATTAAAATTTTTCTTGAAAAATTGAGTTTCCACCTTTAAAACCCCAATACACCAAAGTCAAAGGATCAAAAAGAAGAAGAGAGGAGTAGAACTTGCATTTATAAACCTTTCTTTTTGGGTCTTGCTTGAAAAAAGTCCTATAATAACAAATACTTTACTCTTACTCTTCACTTCAAAACAAAGAGAACTGAAGTAGAAGAAGAAAGACCTACCACTAACTTGCTCTAACCCTTTCTTGCTCCAATTTCTCAAAGAAGAATAAGACAAATTTGAAACCCTAGCTCTCACTTTGCTTCCTGATCACCCTCTCTTCTCTTCTCTCAATTACCTTCAATTTTTATGCAAAAATGAAGCCATCCTTTATATATATATCCACACATAAGGCACAATGACCAAAATGCCCCTATTACTCAATAACTTTAATGGAAATTGCTTATTTTCAAATGGTAATTTAAACATTGGCTACACTTCCCATAACATTTTTGCATACATACCTTAAATAGTCGTGGGTCCCATTTTCAAAAGGTCAAATCTTTGACTTTTTCATCTTTTTTTCCTTTTTGCCAAGTCATTTAAAAATACCACATATAATCCTTCAAAAATTATGACTCAAATAAAACAAATATTTTGTTGGCTTATATATTCCTTAAACTCATTAACGGGTCGTTACAATAATAATTACAGATTATAGATTCAATTTAGGTATAGACCACATAATTCAATCGACTAATATGCCTTTTTAATTAATTAAATTATACAATCATTAACATGTAAAATAAAAAAAACATAGATATTTAACTAAAAAGAAAATAACTAAGATTAAAAATAGGATCTCACAAATTTACTAATCATTTTTAAATTTCTTAAATCAACTAAAAATTTTAGCTGAACATAACGAAGCAAAGAGCACAAAAATCTAAGACATTATCTTCCCTTTGTTCTGTCCGTTCATCTTTGTCCGGTCCAATTGCGCCGCTTATTACTATGCATTCCTTCTCTTGCTATCCATTTCATGAATCTCTTCACCATATATTTATGTACACCATGCATTCCTTCTACACCATATATATATATATGCACCCTGCACCAAGCGCCTTTCCTATTCCTCCAATTTTCTCCATGGGCCCCACTCCAATTCCAATTGCATGTGACAACTTCTTGGGCCTTCAATTTCTTGTTTCCAATTAGCCTTTAATTTTCACTTTATATTATAATATAGTGAAAATTGCAAAAAATAGCAACCCCTCAAATACAAAGTTCCTTTTTAGCCACATTTCTAAAAAAAAACCTTCTGAAAAAAAACCTTTTTAACATTTCAAATAAACTAATTGCATCATATGCCCACTTGATCAGATTTGACCATAATTGTCTTTAAAAAAATAAAAAAAAAAGTTAAATACCAAAATATCCTCACAATTTTAAACCCACAAAACTTGGCAAATACTAAAATACCCTTACCCAACGCTCACAACCACAACCAGTTCAACTTACCTCTCTCACTACAGCCGCCTGACCGCCACTATGACCGACCGCCGCCGTTACCAATGACGTCGATCTCATCATCGCTGAAAAGGGTATTTTTTTTGTGTGATTTTGGTGTAGATTTGTTGACGCTGGTGTTGGTGGACATGGTCGTTGGTTCGCCTGTCTCGCCAACAACGAAGACTGGTCATCGAGCTTCATCTCGAACGAAGCCCGATAGTAGGCTTCGTTCGTGACGAAGCTTGACGGTGGGCTTTGTCGCCAACGAAGCCCCACAATCGGGCTTTGTTTGGGCGTCTCGCTCGGCATGGGCGACGAAACCCACCGTCAAGCTTCGTCGGGGTATCACTCCCGATGTTAAGCGACGAAGCCCCATCACGCCCGACGTCGGGCATCGCCCACCGTCTTTTGTGAGGAAGACGGTTGTAATATCCGAAAACTTGTAAGCTATTTCCATTTAATAAATGAAACAATTTCTCGATTTTCTTTAGGTTCTCGAAGACTCAAGAATTTGTGAGATTCAAGGATCTTAGGGGACCTAAGTGCAATGGACTTCAAAGTTTATTTAAACCTAACTTTGGATTCCAAAAAGTTATCAAAAGTGGCTATGGATTTCAAACCCAAATTAAATTCAATTAATGGACACATGTCACCATTTGGATGGAGACACATGGGTAGAAATGATTACATGGACACATGTCACCATTTGGATGAAGACACATGGGTAGACATGATTACATGGACACATGTCACCACTTGGATGGAGACACATGGGTAGAAATGATTACATGGACACGTGGCACAATTTGGATGGAAAATCAAAAGTAATGATTAAACACCGATCTCGAGGGACATGTGGCGCCGTAGGATGGAAGCAATGATGAAGGCTCACATCTCGAGGGACACATGTCGTAGTAGGAAGAAAATAATGATGAAAGCTCATATCTCGAGGACACGTGGCGCCTTAGGATGAAAGCAATCATTATGGCTCAAATCTCCATAACACGTGGCGAAAATCCATTCGTTAAAGGGTTTAAAATGTCATGATGAGGCTCATATCTCAAGAGCCACTTGTCACCATGGGAAGAAAGCAATAATTAGGGTGCAAATCTCAAGTGCCAATTGTCACCATCTTAGAAAGCCAAGTGTCTCAATCCTATGGATTTAAGAGCACTATATAAGAATGCTTTGGGTTGGGTTTTTGGCCACCAAATTAAGTAGGTAAGTTGCTTACAAAAGAGGGGAAACTCTACTGGAAAGAAGGGAAGGAAACCCTGCCGAGTTGGAGCTAAAAGCAAGCTGTTGGAAGGCACGAGCCTCCTTGAAATCCATGTAAAACAGTATCCAAAACTGAAAGGTAAGCTCATTTTTTTTATTTAATCACGTAGAGGGTCGACATAGGAGTCCGTAGGTTCAAACGACACTCAAATCAGAGTTAAAATGAGAGAGTTATTCCTATTTTAATATTCGGGGTCGGAAGTCCGTCTGGCGCGTGCGCCGCACGCGCCCAACAGAGCTGGGCGTCCAAGCGCATGGTAGACCTTGTGGCCGCGCGTGTGGGCGCGTGAGAGGTTTTCTTGGCTTGAAATTTTTCATACAAACTCCTACTTTTAGTGGCTACTTATCTATCTAAAAATATTGTAGGTTTGGCTACAAAAAGGTCTCGGTTTTTATAAGACAGTCCACTTGGAGCGACGTTCAACCGTGAATTTGTGCAACCAAGAAGTGGGAAGCTTCGGTGAGTTTTTTATGCATTGATTTGGTACATATTGATCACATTTGCTTACATTTGTGTGAGGTTTGTGGTTGCATTTCACTCTTTCTTATGTTTCATGCATATTTTCCTTATGTTCGTTATGTTTCGTTGCATTTGTGGTTGTGGCAAGCTTGGGGGGACTAACATGTACGATCGAGGACCGTGAAATGGTTTAGTGTGATGGACATGTCAGTGCGAGGGTGATTGCAATACCCTGGCATGGGCTTCCACAAAGAGGAGAGACTGCATAGCATCTCATTTATTTTTGGCATGTTCATGCATTTATTTCTTCACTTCACAAACCACCTCACTTAGATATAACTATATAACTTGAGTGTTCATACTCCTGGGATATTCGACGTCCCAAGTAAGTTTGACTCTCCAGGTACCCCGAGCTCGAGTTTTGGAAAAAGCAAGAAGGTGGTAGATGTTTAGATCATTGTACTTTAATTTTCAATACTGTGTGCCAGATATATGTTGTAACATGAATGACAGCTAGTTTACTTAGATTAAAGTATGTATCGGACGTGTATTTTTTGGTTATATTATAAGTGTTGTACTTGATTTATATATCAAATAGTAGGAATCCTACCACTTCAGGTTCGATCCTAGCTTCCGTATATCAGGATTTCTTTAACACCCCGGATGTGTTTAAGAGTCCCTTGGTTATAGAAGACGGGGGTGTTACAATGGTGGCTTCCACCCTAAGTCCTATCGGGACAAGGCCCGATAGGGTTTCATTTTTGAAAACCTGTCGGGCCAAATTTGGCCTGATAGGTATCTTAATAAGGCCCGATCGGGCCCTATGCCCGATTCAGCCCCTAGCTAATAGGGCTCGAAGCTGAGCCCGATTGGGCCTAATCAGGAAAAATGACCTAATAGGGCTGGGAGCTAGGGCCAAATAGGGCTTGAAGCCGAGCCCTATCGAGCCTAATTGCCCAATTAGGCCCGATATGGCCAAATAAGGCCCGATAGCCTATCGAGCTGAATCGACTGCCTGATTGGGATTCGGCCCAATGGGCCTTATATGTCAAAAATTTAATATTCAAAAGAAAATTAAAAAAAATTGTTATTAATAGGATAAAATATAGATAACTTGTAATAATATTCATACAAATACAAATACAAATAACTTGTAAGAATTATACAAATACAGAAGAAAAATAAGAAAAAATAATAATTTAAAATACAAGTTAGAATACAAAAATAAATAAATACAAACATAAGTTTGAATACAAAAGAAAAAAAATGTGTGTCATACAAATATAGGAAAATAATGAGAAAAAAAAATCTAATTCCAAGTTTTAATTTCTTTGCCGTGTCATACAAATATTTGAATTTATTTTTCTAATTCCAAAAAAGGATCTCCACAAATAATTAATCAAACTAACAGCATCAATGATTGGTTTACGTATATTTTGGTTAGGCAACTAAACAATTTTAAATTAACTTTTTTCGCTATCATTTTTATTACATGTTCTCAATTAGTTTATTATTTTTTTTTCTTATATTAGTTTTAATGTTTTTCAATTTTTTTATTTGACTGTTTGTTAATTTATTTTAATTTTTTGTATTATTTTTTTTTCTTTTTCCTACAGATGGCATATCAACAGACTAGGGAATTTACTTATGTTCACACTCACTGAGTAATACCGCAAGGAACTCGATTCACTACTCATTGTGGGATCAAGCACCTTGTGGTAGTTCGTGAGGCTCTCAACTAGTATGCATTGTTGGATAGATTCATGTAGGGCCCATTAAGTCACTTCTTGCAAATGCCTCTATCACAAATGATGATTGCACCAGAACTGTTACTTCAAGTTCTAGTTAGGGAGATAACATTTCCTGTGCCCGCCACGATGAAATGTGGTTTGAGATTGGCAGCGCACCATACAGGTATGGGATACAAGAGTTCATCCTTATTAGTGGACTTCGGTTTGGCCGCATTGATAAAGAAAGCATTGAAACACAGCCAAGTGAGGCAAATAGTTTATGAGCATGCCTATTTCCATGAAAGCGATTTGTGTATGGGCACAACATAAAACTACAATTTACGAGAAATGACTTGGTACCATAGGATGTCCTGAAACTAATTTACATCGCTATGATCAATATACTATTGTTAGGCTATGATGAGCGTGCATATGTTGTGGATTTCATGTGGACTCTGGTCAAGGATTTACTGTAACACCCCGCCCTATACAGGCGTGTTACTATAAGGAAATTCTCGGGTTTTTTTTTTTTTTCATTTTCACCAAGTCTGATACTCGCGGCGCTTGTGAGCACAATCTTCACATGCAGATGAAAACCCCGAGAGTTCTAGTCTTACTTGTTTAGTTAATAATAACATAATCTCAACCGAACGAGACAATATAAACACAGCGGAATACTTAATTAATCAAAATGACGTGGCCTACCACGTGTTACACAAGTTGTTTCCTACCAACATACATATAGCATCAATACTAAAAGTTTACAACACCGTCGTACAAACGTTCATACATATAACAAAATAGATTACTATGCTACCAAATGATACATTGTCTATCACATAAACACCATTGGCTCTCCGGCCTCGTCCTTGACTTCGCAGCTGTCCCTAACTGGAACGTTGAATGTTCCAGGGGCATAACCCAGGTTAGATGAATAAACATCTAAGTGAAGGCATGAAATAGTTTATGTAATGCGTGAATGATATATGAGCATGGCATACTAATCGATAACATGTATGACACGTCAAACTTGAGAATTTCCCTGACAAACTTAATCCCCAGGTGCCCTACCGTGACACTCGGTTACCAGTCCTGGATGCCCTACCGTGTCACCCGATCACCAGTACCGGCCCCGGATGCCCTACCGTGTCACCCGGTCGCCAGGACTAACCGTGTCCCATTCTCAAGAAGACCCCGACCGCCCCATACGAACCCGATGAAGTAATGAAACTAGACTTTAAATGATATAAAATTTCACACGCCATGCACTAACATTTTAAAGTAAATCAGTTTATGCAATGTAGCGAATGCCGACACCATGACCATAAGCATAAAACTTGTAAAATAGGCTAAGTCTAGGAGGGTATAATAGCTTACTAGAACTCACCAAATGCACTTTAAAACACTTTAAAGACAAGGTAGAGCTAGAATCAAACCACTCACCTCAATTCGGAAAAGTCCAGATTTTGCCTCGAAAAACGTGTCACACCTCAAAAACTGTGTAAATCCTCTTCCAATGACCCAATTGACTCCTATTTCACCATTTAATACCTTTGGAATCAAAATTCTATTTTTTCCATATTTTTATCTATTTTTATTTAATTTTTAAACATTTATACCTTTGGAAATTCATTAAAAATACCAAACATCATTTTTTTCAAAATATTCTTCCATGATAATTCCTAAAATAATTCAACCAAAATTATGAAATTAAAAACACTCAAAAAACCTACCTCACGCGCCCTCACGCGCCACCCCGAAGCCCTGCGAGTGGGATCCACGCGTCGCCGCACAAGTCGTCTTCTCCGGCCTTCTTCTTCGATTCCGACGACTTCCTTTGGCTAAACCAACTATGGGGCCTTGAAGATCTCGATGAGGCGATCTCAGTGGTACCCTCAATTGCCCGAAAACATCACCGAAAAATGCCTTAAATGGCGGTTGCAGGTCGCGGCGGCGGTGCTTTCGATTTTTCCGGCCAAGCTTCGAAACCCTTCCAAATCTACACCAAACGATCCAAAACTCTCCAGAAATGATCCTTAGATCACTAAGAACAAAAGCCCCTTATCCCTCAAGCTCGATTCAAGCAAAAACACGAGAATTTGTGAAAAATTTTGTTTTTGAACCCCCGGCCGAATACCCCCTTTTATAGTCGATTTTTGCTCGATTATTCACCCCATCTTGCTCGTCCTCATCCCTTTAGCCCAAATCTAGCCTCTAAACCAATCGAAAAACAAAAACTCAAGCTCTAGATCCCTCGAAAGATTCGGCCAAATCAGAAAAATCTTTGCCATCATTTTTCGGTCACGTCGCCGCCGTGCTCGGCCAATGGCCACCCCCTAGAGCTTCATCATCACCTGGCGAGCAAGCTAGCACCCTTAGGCGAGCTTCCCGACGCCTCCAGAGGCGGCTGCCGGCGGCCATGTGCGGCGGTCGCGTTCCCATGTGTAATTTTTCAAAAATTGCATTTTCACCCCTATTTTCTTATTTTGACATTTTGGCCCTTTCTTTTGAGTCCCTGATCTTTCTAAATATACCAAAATGACCCTCAAGTTCTATATTTTCTATTTCCTTTTGGAATTTCTGAAAAATTCGTTGATTCGACCTCCCACTGACATTTTGCAAAAACTGCACTTTTGCCCAAACTCTCCTAATTGCGTGTTTCTTGACTTCAAACCTTTGAAATCCCTGATTTTTATCAAATATCGTCCAATTGTGCCATTTTTCCTCCATTGGCTTATCTTAACTTGATCATTCGTCCTTCGTTTAAGTTTCGAATATTACATTTTGGCCCGAAACTTTGCTAAATATCGTTTTGACCCATATCCTAAAAAATTCTCTTATTATTTAATACCGGGTATTACATTTACATTCATTTGAGGCGTTCCCTCGGGGACATACATCTATAGTCAGAGTCTATATTACATCCGTTTGGCCACAAAGAAAGAGAAGTTGACTAGTGAGGTTGGGAAGAAAATCAACCTTTATGGTTTTGTGTGGGTATTTCAGGTACAATCACTAATATGTTACTCTCTTCGTATTGTATTACATTACATTATACATTGTATATAATTTGAATTTACTAACGGTTGTTTAATTTATTTTATTTTATATTTTTTATTATAATTGTTTTTGCTCTTTTTAGAGTGGTGGTTGATCGAGACATTCCCATATATTGAAAATAAATGGGCCTTTAGGCTACCCGAATTAGTCACCATTCCTAGGTGCAAGAAATGGTTGTGTAATAAAATGCCAAAAATGAAAATTACGAGGAATGTTTGATGAATGTAAGTGTAAATGTGACCTAAAATGTGTCATTTCTTTTTATTTATGTAATATCTATCTAAAAATTACAATTTTGTAGGCACGAGAATCGTTTACGACACTAGACCCCACCGATGCTGAGCAAGAGACTAATTTTTGGAGGTCATTTATGTAATACCCAGTATTAAATATTAAAAGTATTTTCAAAAATTCAAGGTCAAAATTGGTAGTTATTATCATTTCGGGCATTTGTGTAATATTCAAAACACAATCGAAGGATGAGGGACTGTGTCAAGCAAGCCAATAAAGGTAAAACTGTCTGAATAAGTGATATTCGACTAAATCAATAGATTTTCGAGGATTGGGAGGCAAAAACACGCACTTAGGGGCATTCGGGCAAAAGTACAGATTTTATAAACTACCTGAGGGAGGTCAAAATGGAAAATTTTTCAGAGGTTTCAAAGGGAAATGAAAAATATAGAACTTGTGGGCAGTCAAGGAATTAACAAGAAGTTTAGGGGTATCAAGTTTTGGGAGAAAATGCAGTTAAAAGTTTGTTGGGGGCTAAACTGCAAATTTTCAAAAATATCATGGTGTGAATGCGACCGCCGCACATGGGCCGCCGCCAGCCGCCTCTGGACGTCGGGAAGCTCGCCTAAGGGTGTTAGGACGGCCTTCAGGTGATGATGAAGCTTCAGAGGGTGGCCATTGCCCGAGCATGGCGGCGACGTAACCAAAATTTATGGCGGACGGATTTTCGATTTGGCCGAATATTTTTGAGGGTTGTAGCTCGTGATTTGGGGTTGTTTAATTGGTTTGGAGGCTAGATCTAGGGTTAAGGGGATAAGAGCAATCGATTGGTGGTGGAAATTTGGGTCGAGGTCGAGTATAAAAGGGGTTCTCGGCCGAGAGGGTTAAAGCAAAAAAATGGATCAAATTCCACCCGTTTTGGTAAGAATCAAGCAAAGAGATTAGAGGGCTTTTGTTCTACGAGTTGCAAGGATCGTTTCTGGAAAGTTTCGAGGAGTTTCGTGTACGTTTGGTGGGGTTCAGCGACTTAGCTGGAAAATCAGGCTCACTGATGCCACAACCTGCAACTGGCTTTTAAAGCCATTTCTGGTGGCTTTTTCCTACGGGTGAAGGGTCCATTGAAGTCGCCTCATCGAGATCTTCAAGGCCCCATTATTTTTTTGGCCAAAGGAGATCACCGGAGCCGAAGAAGATGATTGCACGGCGGCACGTGGACTTCACTCGCAGAGCCTCTGGGTAGCGCGTGAGGGCGTGTGAGGTAGGGGTTTTTCTTGGTTTAAATTTTAGAATTTTGGTAAAATTATTTTAGGAATTATCATGGAAAAATATTTGGTAAAACTTGATGTTAGGTATTTTTTTATGAATTTCCAAAGGTAGAAATGTTTAAAAATGAAGAAAAATAGAGAAAAATGGAGGAAAAATAGAAATATTAATTTTTAAGGCCCTAATGATGAATAGGAGACGATTGGTGTATTGAAAAGAAGGATTACGCGATTTTCAAGAAGTGACACATTTTTCGAGGCAGAAACTGAACTTTTCCAATTTGAGGTGAGAGGTTTGACTCTAATTTTATCTTGTTTTTGGAATATGTTGGAGTGTGTGTAGTGGGCTCGTGTGAGTGGTTTAACCCTCCCGAGCTTAGGACATAGTGAAAGAACCAGTTCAAGTGAGCGGTTATACCCTCCAGAACTCAGGATGTATTGCTTAGGCATTTTTACTTATGTAATTTTGACATCATTTGCATATTGCACATGTGGTATATTGCATCAACTGCTTTCACTTAAAAGAGTCCATGCATGGCGTGTGCTTTTCACATCATCGGGGTATTAATATTTGTGTCGGTGTTGTGTCCGTATGGGACAGGATAGGGTCTATTTGAGATTGGGACAATGTTAATCCAGGTGAACGAGTGTCACACTGGGGCACTCGAGGGATTAATGTTAAACTAGGTGAACGGGTGTCACGACGGTGCACCCGAGGGATTAATGTTAAACCAGGTGAACGGGTGTCACAGTGGGGCATTCGAGGGATTAAGCATGTCAGGGTGAGTTCTCAAGTTAGACGTGTCTTGCATGTTGTCGTTTAGTATGCCATGCTCATGTGTCTTTCATGCATTGTATAAATTGTTTCTTACCTTCACTTAGATGTTTTATCATCTAACTTGGGTTATGCCCCTGGAACATTCAACATTCCAGCCAGGGACAGCTGCGAGGTCGAGAACATGGCTGATGAGCTAGTGGTGTTTAGTTGATAGTTGTTGTATCATTTTGGGAGCATTAGTACTTATTTTGTTATGTATGAACAATCGCACGTCGGTATTGCAACCATGTTGTAACAATGTAGTACGTGTATCGGTGTGGAAACATTTAGTATGTAACTCGTGGCAGGCCACGACTTTTGGATAATTTAATATTCCGCTATGTTATATGATGTCTCATTTAGTTATGATTGTAATAGTTAAACGAATAGGATTGGGGTTCTCGGGGTTTGTATCTGCATGTGAAGATTGTTCTTGAAATCACCGCGGGTGCCAGCTGTTGTATGCGACGAGTGTTTCATCTGCATGTGAAGATTGTACTCATGGCGCCGCGGGTGACGGACTTGTAAAAAAAAAAAAAAAAGAAACCCCGAGAATTGCCTTATAGTGGCACGCCCGTGTAGGGCGGGGTGTTACAATTTAACCCTCGACACTCAGTTGGAGTCGATGTCTACAAAATAAGAAGTGGGGATGAGAAGGAGGAGGGTGGAAATAGGCAGGGCAGAGATGAGGAGGAGGAGGGTCGAGGTAGGGAGGGCGAGGATGAGGAGGAGGAGGGTGGAAGTAGGCAGGGCGGGGCGGGGATAAGGAGGAGGAGGAGGGTCGAGGTAGGGGGTAGAGGTAGGGAGGGCGGTCATGAGGAGAAGGATGGTTGAAGTAGGCAGGGCGGGGATGAGGAGGAAAAAGGTGGAGGTAGGGAGGGCGTGCATGATGAGGAAGGGGGTAGGATACACAAAGATGAGGAGGGAGAGGAAGAGGCTGTACATGAAGAGATAAGGCCAAGATTTGGGCAGCACAGTCCACATCACGCACAGTATGAGGATGGGGTATGTTTATTACAATAATGTTTTTTATTTTTATTTTTTTGTAATTGTTTGTAATAAGTTTTTTATTTTTTATTTTTTATTTTTTAATTTTTTTTTTTTTTGCCATTTGTAGTTAACTAAGAGGCTTGATCTAACGTTGGAAACGCTGTGAATGATAGATGGGGAAATCTGTCAGTTGAGGACATGGATGCAACAGGAAATTTGTCAGTTGAGGACATGGATGCAACAAGAAATCATCAGATGAGGACACAGTTTGATAAGGAAATGGGTCAAATCAGAGAACAGATTACAACATTATCCACTCATTTATGCGTCCCGTCAATTGAGGATTCCCCATCTCACAACAACAATGGCGATGAGTAATACTTGGGTGCTGATCAAATAGATCCTGATCATCACGATTTCCAGGGCCAGACATCTACATCTATGGTAAGTTCTTAATTCACTTTTATTTATACGTTTTACATATCGTTTTAAAAATGCCTGTTGTAATAGTTATTTTTCGTATAGTTATAAGAGGAAGTGGTTCGGGTCAGCAAATGTACTATGCGAGACAAACAACTATCGCAGTTTTTAAAATCTCCTTACACTGATCTGATCAGACCAAAGAAAAGAAAGAAAGATGTCCTAACGAATGAGTTAGACGTGGAGGCAGTGCCATTAGTGCCTGACCAAGTGGGGGATGAAGTTGGGGATGATGATCTTAACCCCCCTGAAGGCTACATTGTGTTCATAACCTCTAAAGAAGATATTTGGTAAATAACTTGCATTACTTTTCTATTTACAACAACATTATGTTATCGACTTTAGAAATTCTAATTCTTGGTTATTGTAGTTGTGACACTGGTTACGTGCTCAATCTATCCCCGGTCGACTTCCAGCACATAGAGAAGGAAACTGAATGGTTGGGGCAGGAATACACTGATAGTTACATGTGTTGCTTAAGACGTGCACAGTCTCATCCACGATACGATAAGAATTATGCTATCATGTCGATCGGGCTATTTGTGAGCACTCCAAGCATATTAAATTACTCTTGTTTTTTTTTTGTTTTGTTGCATTTCAATTTAGTTTGTCGACCGGGTTAATGTTTTGTTTTGTTTTTGTTTGGTTGCAGGTATCTATAGCAGATTTTTGAAGAAAACAATACGGGGACACTGGGACAGTTTTCGTGCCTTCTACGGCGACTGTCTCGGAAGAGTGGGCACGTTTCATTGACGAGAGCATTAACCGAAATCTTCCTTGGTGGACGGTTGACTACGTAACTATTAATAATTTTATCATTGATGTATTTATTTTCGTACGACTAACACATCTTTAAAAATACAGGTTTTGGTCTCGTGTAATTACATGAATTATCATTGATTTTTGGTCAAGATTTGTTTAAAGGATAGAAAAGTTATGATATATGACTCTAACGCCACTAATGAAGACAGTCGGAGGATCCGAATAGAATCTGTACAACCATTGGCAAGCCTCCTGTAAAACCCCGTTTCGGCGTAAGGTCACCACATCATTTAAGCAAGGTTTGAATACCGAAAAATTGGATTGATAGCTAAATAAATCATTGAATCGACTGGAGAGAATGCCCCGAAGTGTAATTATCCAAAGAAAATGGCACAATCTCGATGAGTGTTCCGAGATAGGATTTATGGGAGTAAAAGAAATTGGAATTGAGACAGTTTTTGGTACAGCTAAAATTCAACTATGAGTTAGGCTGAAAAATCGAATGTTCATATGGGACGTCTGGGAAGGCAACGGAACCCTGAGGGGGCTCCGATTTTTCGTAAGGATCAACCCTTTGGTAGTAGTGAGATGAATCAAGGGCCCAGTAAGGACCCGGGGGCGAAATCAATTTTATCGAGTAATCATCGATTATTAATTTTGAATTTAAAGCATCGTAATGTGAATTAATTAGGCATTCAAGGGTGTTTTTATAATTTAAGAAATTCTTAAGTGTAATTAAGATTAGTTATGGGGATTAAATATGTATTTTCTATAATTTTATTAGAATAAAATATATATATGTGTGTGTGTATTATATATAAGTTTAGGCATGCACGCGTAGAGAAGCACCAGATTTCTGTCTGAAAGGCATGGGAGGCATTGGAGAAACATGTTGAATTAGGGTGAGGGGTTTGCAGAGAGTTGTCGAGGGGGAGAGTAGCGCCCAAGCAACTTAGTCTATAAATAGAGAGAGGGAGAGAAAGAGAGATGGAAAGAATGAAGAGGGAAGAAGGCAGCCGCAGGTTCGCCCATGGCCGAGAGTGAGAGAAGCCGAGAGGGAGAGAGGGAGAGGGAGGGCTCGTGAGAGCTTAAAAGAGAAGGACCGAGAGCGGGAAAGAGAGAGGCCGGCGGTTGCAGCCGAAGATGGCTAAGGCAAGCTGAGGTGCGACGGCCAGATGCGGCCATGGCAGCCGCTCGAACAAATCAGCAACAACGCAAGGCAGGGGCAGGCAGCGAATGCGACCGGGGTGCGGCGGCGCAGGTACGCTAGGCGCATGGTGAGCGAGCTAGTGCTTAGGCAGTGGCTGTGTGCAGGTGCATTGCCGGAGGCAGAGGCGACCAGCAGCGACCCTGCTGTGTGCGCGAGCTGCAGTGTGGCCATGGCGGATACAGTACCTATGGGCTGGTCGAAGCGAGCCGTGATGATGGCAGACGGTGGACGTCCGAAGAGGCAGCAGAGGTCCAGTTGGAGGTGCTCGGAGGTGGTTGGGCATGTGCGCATGAGGCACTGTGTGCGGAAGAAGAAGAAGAAGAAGAAGAAGAAGAAGAAGAAAAGAAAAAAAAAGAAAGAAAAGAAAATGAAGAAGAGGAGTTGCAGAGGCATGCGCGGAAGAAGAAAGGTGAAGACGAAGAGAAAAAGAAAAATAGAAAAGAAAAGAAAAGAAAGAAAAAGAAAGAAAAGGAAGAAAATGGGAAAAATATAGGAAACGATCCCGAAAAATACCGAAAAAATAGGGAATGAGGATGTATTAATATTCCGAAGACTTTGGCCAGAAAAAATGGTTCGAGCATGCGTTTCGAGGCAGTGCATGAAAATCAAGGCGATGCACAAAAATCAAGGCGACGCACAAAAATCAAGATATCGCACAAAAATTGATGTGGTGTGTAAATAGTGAAATAAGGTGTGAGAATCAAGGTCAGGCATGAGAATCGAGGCAAGACTCGAGGATCAAGGTTGTGCACATAGATCGAGGCAGCGCCCGAAAATTAAGATATTACATAAAAATCGAGGTAATTGCATGGGAATTGAGGTGGTGTGCGAGAATCGAGGACTTGCACAACAATCGAGGTCGATCACGCATTTCGAAGTCATCGCGAGCATTCCGAGGCAGCCCGGGAGGCCAAACTAAGGTAAACAAAATTTCTTAAAAATTCCAGTAAATTAGGAAAATGATTTTTAGGAATTGCTATTAAGAAATTATTAAGGAACTAGTTAGTGAGAAATTATTGAGGAATTATTTATTGAGGAATATTATGGAATTATTGACGAAAATAGGAAGAAATAGAGATAAGTTATGAGAAAATTATGGAAAATAGATTATTGATACTAATGAATGACTATGATGGCCAGGGTATGATTGAGGATTCAAATTGAGTACGTTAGAAGCCTGGCACGAGAATTGAGATGTTATAAGAATGCGTATGAGGTAAGTGATACTACTCCAATGGATTTAATTTTATGGAAAATGTTTGATGTGTAAGTAGTACTTACCAAACTGAATTTAGTTTTATGAAAATGCTTGATTTGAAAGTGGTTTTCCCAAAACCTGATTTGATGAAAATAATTTATCATGTTGTCATGTATTGATGTGATTATGTCATGTAGATTGCATTTACATGTATTGATATTGAAATGTACATACATTCACGATGATATTATTGATCATGCATTGCATAAAGGGCTTGGGATTATGAACTGGCACCGCTGCTCTACCAAGTGTGCACCCATACACATCGGTCCAGGAAAGGGACTGTAAAAATGGGGAGCAGCAGTTGGGTGCAGTTGACTCAAGTAGAAAACTACGAGGACATTTTGCATTTTGCATTCATGCACGAAAATGATTTTTGTACCGTTTACTTAGATGATTCATCATCTAACTTGGGCTTTGCCCCTGGAATATTCAAACGTTCTAGATGGAGATTGTAGCAGGTACGAGGATGAATGAGGCATGAAATGGCACTTTCCAAGTGAATAATAAAATGAATGATGAGGTGAATGATGTGATGTAGCCCATATGTTTAAGTTCTGCTACTTTGAAATCTGAACGTTTTGAAAGTCCATGATATAAGAGATGAGTTATGAATGATGTTCGATGAACGATGATGTATAACCTGATGGTTAATGACGATATATAAACCCTAGTTAGGGTTAATGTTAGATGAGAACGTATGTTATGTGTTAATAGAGGATTTATGTTTTGTTTTAAGTTATTGATGAATAAGCCTTGTATTGGGGATTAAGTTTAAGAAACGATGATATAAGATATGATTTAAGTTTAACATTAAGGAAGGATGATGTAAAGAATTGATTTATAATTTAATGTTAAGGTAAAATGGCAGGTTCGATTCTAGCTTCTGCAATAGATATAGATGAGTATATGATGAGATTCTCTTTTAGAGATAAAATAAATGTAGGGAAATTCTAGGATGATGCGAGGAATGACATAATTTAGTATGAGTTCGAAAGGAAAAAAAAATATTTTTCCAGGATTGTCCCAAGAAATAACGCGCCCAAGAAAACGAGGCGTTACACCTCCTACCCATTATGCTGAAGAGCAATGCATATTACTCTCAAACAATCGAAACTGACACTTCAAATAGTGAATGGGAGGTGGAGAGTACCAATCCTTAGAAGGTGCCTCAATAATAAGACGGGTAAATTAATTAATTAAAATCTTATTATAGAGTCAATTGAATTTTTCAATATGATTATTTTTCTATTGATTATTATGTCTAATATAGGGATAGTTGTGGGTGCCTTATTTTAAAATACGCCCATGATATCTTGACGCATAATGAGAACCAGTGGAAGATGCAACCAACTCCGGATATTCGTACCCTTCGTAGGCAGATAGGAATATTTTTGTATAGACATAGCACTGTAGTATAGATATATCAATGTATTCTTCTGTAAAGTGGTGTGATTTGAACTAAACATAATTTGAATATTTATTTGTAGGGCCACGAAACCTGATACACTAATTTATTTAATTAACCCGAAGAACCTTAGAAGAGATCATTTTAGTAGTAATTGAACCTAAAAACTAATTAAAAAATTAAAAAAAAAATTGTGGGAAAAAATAGCATATCGAATTTCGTCACCCAAGAAGATGCCCTATCGGGCTTTGTAGGGTCACGAAGCCTGATAGGCTATTTCTTTCCAATTTTTGAATTTTACAATTTTTTTTTTGTAATAGTACTTTTTCCTAGTTTCCCAATAGTTTGAAAACAAGTATATCACTAATTCATTATTCTAATTTTTAATTTATAAAATATGCTAAGATCTCTTTGATCCAATGTAAACAACACTTGATAGATAGAAGGAATACTTAATCATTCATCCATTCCACCTAATACCAATGTGATGTATAGAGTTCTTTAATGTGCATTTTGTGTTTAATTAATCCGAAGAACTTTAGAAGATATCATTTTAGTGATAATTGAACTTAAAAAATAATTAAAAAAATAAAAAATGTGGGAAGAAATAGCCTACCAGGACTCGTGACCCATGAAGATACTCTGTCGGGCTTTGAAAATGCCTTATCGGGCTTTGTAGGGTCACAAAACCCAATAAGCTATTTCTTCCCAATTTTTCAATTTTATTTATTTATTTTTTTTTTTTGTAATGGTGTTTTTTCCTAATTTCCCAATAGTTTGAAAACAAGTATATCACTGATTCATTATTCCAAATTTTAATTTATAAAATATGCTAGATCTCTTTCATCCAATGTAAACAACACTTGATAGATGGAAGGGACACTTAATCATCCATCAATTCCACCTAATTCCAATGTGATTTATAGAGTTGCTTCATGTGCATTTTGTGTTTAATTAACTCGAAGAACCTTAGAAGATATCATTTTAGTAGTAATTGAACTGAAAAAATAATTGAAAAAATTAAAAAACAAATGCGGGAAGAAATAGCCTATCGGGTTTTGTAACCCATGAAGATACCCTATCGGGCTTTGAAAATGCCCTATCGGCCTTTGTAAGGTCACGAAACCCAACAGGCTATTTCTCCCCAATTTTTCAATTTTATATATATATATATATTTGTAATAGTGTTTTTTTCTAGTTTCTCAATAGTTTGAAAATAAGTATATCACTGATTCATTATTCCAAATTTAATTTATAAAATATGCTAAGATCTCTTTGATACAATGTAAAATACACTTGATAGATAGAAGGAACACCTAATCATCAATCCATTCCACCTAATTCCAATGTGATATATAGAGTTGTTTGATTTGCATTTGTGTTTAATTAACCCGAAGAACCTTAGAAGATATCATTTTAGTGGTAATTAAACCTAAAAAATAATTAAAAAATTTAAAAAAATAATATGGGAAGAAATAGCCTACCAGGTTTCATGACCCAGGAAGATACCCTATCGGGCTTTGTAGGGTCACGAAACCCGATAGGTAATTTCTTGCCAATTTTTCAGTTTTACAATTTTTTTTTATTTTTTTTGTAATGGTGTTTTTTCCTAATTTCCCAATAGTTTGAAAACAAGTATATCACTAATTCATTATTCCAAATTTTAATTTATAAAATATGCTAAGATCTCTTTGGTCCAATGTAAACAACACTTGATAGATAGAAATAACATTTAATCATCCATCCATTCTACCTAATTCCAATGTGATGTATAGAGTTGTTTGATGCGCATTTTGTGTTTAATTAACCCGAAAAACTTTAGAAGATATCATTGTAGTGGTAATTGAACCTAAAAAATAATTAGAAAAAATAAATAAATAAAAAATATGAGAAGAAATAGCCTATCGGGTTTCATGACCCATGAAGATACCCTATCGGGCTTTGTAGGGTCACGGAGCCCGATAGGATATTTCTTGCAAATTTTTCAATTTTATAATTTTTTTTTTTTTTTTTTAATGCTGTTTTTCCTAATTTTCCAATAGTTTGAAAACAAGTATATCACTGATTCATTATTCTAAATTTTAATTTATAAAATATGCTAAGATCTCTTTGGTCCAATGTAAATAACACTTGATAGATAGAAGGAACATTTAATAATCCATTAATTCCACCTAATTTCAATATGATGTATAGAGTTGTTTGATGCGTATTTTGTGTTTAATTAACCCGAAGAACCTTTTAAGATATCATCTTAGTGATAATTGAACCTAAAAAATAACTGAAAAAATTAAAAAAAATAAAAAATGTGGGAAGAAAGAGCCTATCGGGTTTCGTGCCCATAAAGATACCCTATCAAGCTTTGAAAATGTCTTATCGGGCTTTGTAAGGTCACAAAACCCGATAGGCTATTTCTTGTCAATTTTTTAATTTTACAATTTTATTATTATGTTTTTTTTTTGTAATAGTATTTCTTCCAAGTTTCCCAATAGTTTGAAAATAAGAATATCATTGATTCATTAATCCAAATTTTAATTTATAAAATATGCTAAGATCTCTTTGATCCAATGTAAACAACACATGATATATAGAAGGAACACTTAATCATCCATCCATTCCCCCTAATTCCAATGTGATGTATAAAGTTGTTTGATGTACATTTTTTATTTAATTAACCTGAAGTACCTTGGAAGATATCATTCTAGTGGTAATTGAATATAAAAATAATTATAAAAATAAAAAATGTTGGAAAAAATAGCATATCAGGTTTCTTGACCCACGAAGATAACCTATCAAGCTTTGTAGGGTCACGAAGACCGACAGGCTAATTCTTGCAAATTTTTCAGTATTATATATATATATTTGTAATCGAGTTTTTTCCTAGTTTCACAATAGTTTGAAATCAAGTATATCACTGATCATTAATCCAAATTTTAATTTATAAAATATGCTAAGATCTCTTTGATCCAATGTAAACAACACTTGATAGATAAAAGGAACACTTAATCCTCCATCCATTCCACCAAATTTCAATGTGATGTATAGAGTTGTATGATGTGCATTTTGTGTTTAATTAACTCGAAGAACCTTAGTAGATAGCATTTTAGTAGTAATTGAACCTAAAAAATAATTAAAAAAATTAAAAAAATAAAAAATATGGGAAAAATAGCCTATCAGGTTTCGTGACCTATGAAGATACCCTATCAGGCTTTGAAATGCCCTATCAGGCTTCGTAAGGTCATGAAACCCGATAGGCTATTTTCTTCCCAATTTTTCAATTTTACAATTTTTTTTTTTTTTTTGTAATGGTGTTTCTTCCTAGTTTCCCAATACTTTGAAAATCAGAATATCACTGATTCATTTTTCTAAATTTTAATTTATAAAATATGCTAACATCTCTTTGATCTAATGTAAAAAACACTCGATAGATAGAAGGAACACTTAATCATCCATCTATTCCACCTAATTCCAATGTAATGTATAGAGTTGTTTGATGCGCATTTTGTGTTTAATTAACTTGAAGAACCATAGAAGATATCATTTTAGTGGTAATTGAACCTAAAAAATAAGTAGAAAAATTAAAAAAAATATGTGGGAAGAAAAAGCCTATCCAGTTTCGTGACCCATGAAGATACCCTATCGGGCTTTGTAGGGTCACAAAGCCCGATAGGCTATTTCTTGCGAATTTTTCAATTTTATAATTTTTTTTTTTTTTGTAATCGTGTTTTTTCCTAATTTCCCAATAGTTTGAAAACAAGTATATCACTAATTC
The DNA here is from genome assembly GCA_036245055.1 of Diospyros kaki. NCBI lineage: Eukaryota > Viridiplantae > Streptophyta > Magnoliopsida > Ericales > Ebenaceae > Diospyros > Diospyros kaki. The sequence continues at coordinate 11,939,079 of BSEG01000011.1, read as the reverse complement.
ACTATTCTAAATTTTAATTTATAAAATATGCTAAGATCTCTTTGGTCCAATGTAAACAACACTTGATAGATAAAAGGGACACTTAATCATCCATCCATTCCACCTAATTCCAATGTGATGTATAGAGTTGTTTGATGTGTATTTTGAGTTTAATTAACCTGATGAACCTTAGAAGATATCATTTTAGTGGCAATTGAATCTAAAAAATAATTGTAAAAATTAAAAAAAATGAAAAATGTGGGAAGAAATAGCATATCGGACTTTATAAGGTCACGAAACCCGAAAGGCTATTTCTTCCAAATTTTTCAATTTTACATTTTTTTTTTTGTAAAGGTGTTTTTTCCTTGTTTCCCAATAGTTTGAAAATTAGTATATCACCGATTCATTATTCCAAATTTAATGTATAAAATATGCTAAGATCTCTTTGACCCAATGTAAACAACCCTTGATAGATAGAAGGAACACTTAATCATCCATCCATTCCACCTAATTGCAATGTGATGTATAGAGTTGTTTGATATGCATTTTGTGTTTAATTAACCCGAAGAACCTTAGAATATATCATTTTAGTGGTAATTGAATCTAAAAAATAATTGAAAAAATTAAAGAAAATAAAAAATGTGGGAAGAAATAGCCTGTCGGGCTTTGAAAATTCCACATCGGGCTTTGTAAGGTCACGAAATCCTATAGGCTTTTTGTTCCCAATATTTGAATTTTACAATTTTTTTTTTTTGTAATGTTTTTTCCTAGTTTCCCAATAGTTTGAAAATAAGTATATCACTGATTCATTATTCCAAATTTAATTTATAAAATATGCTAAGATCTCTTTGGTCTAATGTAAACAATACTTGATAGATAGAAGGAACACTTAATCATCCATCAGTTCCACCTAATTCCAATGTGATGTATAGAGTTGTTTGATGTGCATTTTGTGTTTAATTAATCCAAAAAACCTTAGACGATAGCATTTTAGTGGTAATTGAACCTAAAATATAATAAGAAAATTAAAAAAAAATATGGGAAGAAATAACCTGTCGGATTTCGTGACCCATGAAGATACCCTATCAGGCATTGTGGGGTCACGAAACCCGATAGGCTATTTCTTGCGAATTTTTTAGTTTTATAATTTTTTTTTTTGTAATCGTGTTTTTTCCTAATTTCCCAATAGTTTGAAAACAAGCATATCCTGATTCACTATTCTAAATTTTAATTAATAAAATATGCTAAGATCTCTTTGGTCCAATGTAAACAACACTTGATAGATAAAAAGGACACTTAATCATCCATCCATTCCTCCTAATTCCAATGTGATGTATAGAGTTGTTTGATGTGCATTTTGTGTTTAATTAACCTGAAGAACCTTAGAAGATATCATTTTAGTGGCAACTGAATCAAAAAAATAATTGTAAAAATTAAAAAAAATGAAAAATGTGGGAAGAAATAGCCTATCGGGCTTTATAAGGTCACGAAACCCGAAAGGCTATTTCTTCCAAATTTTTTGATTTTACATTTTTTTTTTTGTAAAGGTGTTTTTTCCTTGTTTCCCAATAGTTTGAAAATAAGTATATCACTGATTCATTATTCCAAATTTAATGTATAAAATATGCTAAGATCTCTTTGATCCAACGTAAACAATCCTTGATAGATAAAAGGAACACTTAATCATCCATCCATTTCCCCTAATTCCAATGTGATGTATAGAGTTGTTTGATATACATTTTGTGTTTAATTAACCCGAAGAATCTTAGAATATATCATTTTAGTGGTAATTGAATCTAAAAAATAATTGAAAAAATTAAAGAAAATAAAAAAGGTGAGAAGAAATAGCCTGTCGGGCTTTGAAAATGCCATATTGGGCTTTGTAAGGTCACGAAATCCAATAGGCTATTTGTTCCCAATTTTTGAATTTTACAATTTTTTTTTTTTTTTTTTGTAATGTTGTTTTTTCCTAGTTTCCCAATAGTTTGAAAATAAGTATATCACAGATTCATTATTCCAAATTTAATTTATAAAATATGCTAAGATCTCTTTGGTCCAATGTAAACAACACTTGATAAATAGAAGGAACACTTAATCATCCATCAGTTCCACCTAATTCCAATGTGATGTATAGAGTTGTTTGATGTGCATTTTATGTTTAATTAATCCGAAAAACCTTAGATGATAGCATTTTAGTGGTAATTGAACCTAAAATATAATAAGAAAATTAAAAAAAAAATATGGGAAGAAATAACCTATCGGGTTTCGTGACCCATGAAGATACCCTATCGGGCTATGTGGGGTCATGAAACCCGATAGGCTATTTCTTGCGAATTTTTCAGTTTTATAATTTTTTTTTTTTTTGTAATCGTGTTTTTTCCTAATTTTCCAATAGTTTGAAAACAAGCATATCACTGATTGACTATTCTAAATTTTAATTAATAAAATATGCTAAGATCTCTTTGGTCCAATACAAACAACACCTGATAGATAAAAGGGACACTTAATCATCCATCTATTCCTTCTAATTCCAATGTGATGTATAGAGTTGTTTGATGTGCATTTTGTGTTTAATTAACCTGAAAAACCTTAGAAGATATCATTTTAGTGGCAATTGAATCAAAACAATAATTGTAAAAATTAAAAAAAATGAAAAATGTGGGAAGAAATAGCCTATCGGGCTTTATTAAGTCACGAAACCCGAAAGGCTATTTCTTCCAAATTTTTTAATTTTACATTTTTTTTTTTTTGTAACGGTGTTTTTTCCTTGTTTCCCAATAGTTTGAAAATAAGTATATCACTGACTCATTATTCCAAATTTAATGTATAAAATATGTTAAGATCTCTTTGATCCAATGTAAACAACCCTTGATAGATAGAAAGAATACTTAATCATCCATCCATTCTACCTAATTCCAATGTGATGTATAGAGTTGTTTGATATGCATTTTGTGTTTAATTAACCCGAAGAAACTTAGAATATATCATTTTAGTGGTAATTAAATCTAAAAAATAATTGAAAAAATTGAAGAAACTAAAAAATGTGGGAAGAAATAGCCTGTCGGGCTTTGAAAATGCCATATTGGGCTTTGTAAGGTCACGAAATCCGATAGACTATTTGTTCCCAATTTTTGAATTTTACAATTTTTTTTTTTGTAATGTTGTATTTTCTAGTTTCCCAATAGTTTGAAAATAAGTATATCACTGATTCATTATTCCAAATTTAATTTATAAAATATGTTAAGATCTCTTTGGTCCAATGTAAACAACACTTGATAGATAGAAGGAACACTTAATCATCCATTAGTTCCACATAATTCCAATGTGTTGTATAGAGTTGTTTGATATGCATTTTTTGTTTAATTAATCCAAAAAACCTTAAATGATATCATTTTAGTGGAAATTGAACCTATAGAGTAATTAGAAAATTAAAAAAAATATGGGAAGAAATAGCCTATCGGGGTTCGTGACCGATGAAGATACCCTATCGGGCTTTGTGGGGTCATGAAACCTGATAGGCAATTTCTTACAAATTTTTCTGATTTACAATTTTTTTTTTTTGTAATGGTATTTTTTCCTAATTTTCCAATAGTTTGAAAACAAGTATATCACTGATTCATTATTTTAAATTTTAATTTATAAAATATGCTAAGATCTATTTGGTCCAATGTAAACAACACTTGATTGATAGAAAGAGCACTTAATAATCCATCCATTCTACCTAATTCCAATGTGATGTATAGAGTTGTTTGATATACATTTTCTTTTTAACTAACCTGAAAAACTTTAGAATATATCATTTTAGTGGTAATTGAACCTAAAAAATAATTAGAAAAATGAGAAAAATAAAAAATATGGGAAGAAATAGCCTATCGGGTCGTGACCCATGAAGATACCCTATCGGGCTTTCTAGGGTCATGGGGCCCGATGGGCTATTTTTTGCAAATTTTACAATTTTATAATTATATATATATATATATTTTAATGGTGTTTTTCCTAGTTTCCCAATAGTTTGAAAACAAGTATATTAGTGATTCATTATTCTAAATATTAATTTATAAAACCTGCTAAGATCTCTTTGGTCCAATGTAAACAACACTTGATAGATAAAAGGAACACTTAATCACCCATTAATTCCACCTAATTCCAATGTGATGTATAGAGTTGTTCGATGCGCATTTTGTGTTTAATTAACCTGAAAAACCTTGTAAAATATCATTTTAGTGCTAATTGAACCTAAAAAAGAATTAAAATAATTAAAAAAATAAAAAAATTGGGAAGAAATAACCTATCGAGTTTCGTGACCCATGAAGATACCCTATCAGGATTTGTAGGGTCACAAAGCCCGATAGGCTATTACTTGTGAATTTTTCAGTTTATATTTTTTTTTTTTGTAATCATGTTTTTTCCTAGTTTCCCAATAGTTTCAAAACAAGTATATCACTGATTCATTATTCCAAATTTTAATTTATAAAATATGCTAAGATCTCTTTGGTCCAACGTAAACAACACTTGATAGATAAAAGGAACACTTAATCATCCATCAATTCCACCTAATTCCAATGTGATGGATAGAGATGTTTGATATGCATTTTGTGTTTAATTAACCCGAAGAACTTTAGAAGATATCATTTTAGTGGTAATTAAATCTAAAAAATAATTGTAAAACTTAAAAAAAAATATGGGAAGGAATAGCCTATCGGGTTTTGTAAGGTCAGGAAACCCGATAGGCTATTTCTTCCCAATTTTTTAATTTTATACACATTTTTTTTTTTGTAAAGGTGTTTTTTCCTTGTTTCCGAATAGTTTGAAAATAAGTATATCACCGATTCATTATTCCAAATTTAATGTATAAAATATGCTAAGATCTCTTTGATTCAATGTAAACAACCCTTGATAGATAGAAGGAAAACTTAATCATCCATCCATTCCACCGAATTCCAAAGTGATGTATAGAGTTGTTTGATGTGCATTTTGTGTTTAATTAACCTGAAGAACATTAGAAGATATCATTTTAGTGGCAATTGAACCTAGAAAATAATTAAAAAAATTAAAAATATAAAAAAAGTGGGAAGAAATATTCTATCAAGTTTCGTTACCCCTGAAGATACCCTATCAGGCTTTATAGGGTCACAAAGCCCGATAGGCCATTCCTTACGAATTTTTCAGTTTTATAATTTTTTTTTTTTTTTTGTAATCGTGTTTTTTCCTAGTTTCCCAATAGTTTGAAAACAAGTATATCACTATTACTTTATTCCAAATTTTAATTTATAAAATATGCTAAGATTTCTTTGGTCCAATGTAAACAACACTTGATCAATAAAAGGAACACTTATTCATTCATCAATTCCACCTAATTGCAATGTGATGTATAGAGTTGTTTCATGTGCATTTTGTGTTTAATTAACCCAAAGAACCTTAGAAGATATCATTTTAGGGGTAATTGAATCTAAAAAATAATTGTAAAAATTAAAAAAAATAAAAAATGTGGGAAGAAATAGTCTATCGGGCTTTGTAAGGTCATGAAACCCGATCGGCTATTTCAAGCCAATTTTTCAATTTTACAACTTTTTTTTTTTTATTTGTAATTGTATTTCTTCCTAGTTTCCCAATAGTTTGAAAATAAGAATATCACTGATTCATTATTCCAAATTTCAATTTATAAACTATGTAACATCTCTTTGATCCAATGTAAACAACACCTGATAGATAGAAGGAACACTTAATAATCCATCCATTCCACCTAATTCATATGTAATGTATAGAGTTGTTTGATGTGTATTTTGTGTTTAATTAACCTGAAGAACCTTCAAAGATATCATTTTAGTGGTAATTGAATATAAAAAATAATTAGAAAAATAAAAAAATAAAAAATATGGGAAGAAATAGCCTATGGGGTTTCATGAACCATGAAGATTCCCAATCGGGTTTTGTAGGGTCACGAAGCCCGATATGATATTTTTGGCGAATTTTTCAATTTTATATATATATATATATATATTTTTTGTAATCATGTTTTTTCCTAGTTTCCCAATAGTTCGAAAACAAGTATATCACTGATTCATTATTCTAAATTTTAATTTATAAAATATGCTAAGATCTCTTTGGTCCAATGTAAACAACACTTGATAGATAAAAGGAACACTTAATCGTCCATCCATTCCACCTAATTCCAATGTGATATACAGAGTTGTTTGATGTGCATTTTGTGTTTAATTAACCCGTAAAACCTTAGTAGATATCATTTTAGTGGTAATTGAATCTAAAAAATTATTAGCAAAATAAAAAAAATAAAAAATGTGGGAAGAAATAGCCTATCGGGTTTCGTGACCCAAGAAGATACCCTATCGGGCTTTGAAAATGCCTAACAGGCTTTGTAAGGTCACGAAACCTGATAGGCCTATAAAATAAATAGAAAATTAAAAAAAATATGGGAAGAAATAGTCTATTGGGTTTCGTGACCTATGAAGATACCTTATCGAGCCTTGTAGGGTCACGAGGCCCGATAGTCTATTTCTTGCCAATTTTTCAATTTTATAATTTTTTTTTCTTTTTTTGTAATGCTGTTTTTTCTAGTTTCCCAATAGGTTAAAATAAGTATATTGCTGATTCATTATTCCAAATATTAATTTATAAAACATGCTAAGATCTCCTTGATCCAATGTAAAAAGCACTTGATAGATAAAAGGAATACACTTAATCATCTATGAATTCCATTAATTCCAATGTGATGTATAGAGTTGTTTGATGTGCATTTTTTGTTTAATTAACCCGAAGAACCTTGTAAGATATCATTTAAGTGGTAATTGAACCTAAAAAAGAATTAAAAAAATAAAAAATTTCAGAAGAAAGAGCCTATCGGGTTTTGAAAATGCATAACAAGCTTTGTAAGGTGACGAAACCCGATCGGCTATTTCATGCCGATTTTTCAATTTTACAACTTTTTTTTTTTGTTTTGTAATTGTATTTCTTCCTAGTTTCCCAATCGTTTGAAAATAAGAATATCACTGATTCATTATTCTAAATTTTAATTTATAAAATATGTAACATCTCTTTGATCCAATGTAAACAACACTTGATAGACAGAAGAAACACTTAATCATCCATCCATTCCACCTAATTCCAATGTAATGTATAGAGTTCTTTGATGTGTATTTTGTATTTAATTAACCCGAAGAACCTTAAATGATATCATTTTAGTTGTAATTGAATATAAAAAATAATTAGAAAAATAAAAAAATAAAAAATGTGGGAAGAAATAGCCTATCGGGAGTCGTGACCCATGAAGATACCCTATCAGGTTTTGTAGGGTCACGAAGCCCGATAGGTTATTTCTTGCGAATTTTCCAGTTTTATAATTTTTTTTTTTTTTTTTTGTAATCGTGTTTTTTCCTAGTTTCCCAATAGTTTGAAAACAAGTATATCACTGATTCATTATTGCAAATTTTAATTTATAAAATATGCAAAGATCTCTTTGGTTTAATGTAACCAATACTTGATAGATAAAAGGAACACTTAATCATCCATCGATTCCACCTAATTCTAATGTGTTGTATAGAGTTTTTTGATGTGCATTTTGTATTTAATTAACCCGAAGAACCTTAGAAGATATCATTTCAGTTGTAATTGAACGTAAAAAATAATTAGAAAAATTAAAAAAAAAACGTGGGAAGAAATAGTCTATCGGGTTTCCTGACCCATGAAAATAAACTGTCGGGCATTGAAAATGCTCTATTGAGCTTTGTAGGGTCACAAAGCCCGATAGGTTAGTCTTGCCAATTTTTTAGTTTTATAATTTATTTTTTTTTATAATGGTGTTTTTTCCTAGTTTCCCAATAGTTTGAAAACAAGTATATCACTGATTCATTATTCCAAATTTTAATTTATAAAATATGCTAAGATCTCTTGGGTCCAATGTAAACAACACTTGATAGATAGAAAGAACACTTAATCATCCATCCATTCTACCTAATTCCAATATGATGTATAGAGTTGTTTGATGTGCATTTTGTATTTAATTAACTAGAAGAAACTTAGAAGATATCATTTTAGTGGTAATTGAACTTAAAAAATAATTAAAAAATTAAAAAAATAAAAAAGGTGAGAAGAAATAGCCTATCGGGTTTTGTGACCCATGAAGATACCCTATCGGGCTTTGTAGGGTCACGAAGCCCGATAGGCTATTTCTTACCAATTTTTCAATTTTTTTTATATATATATATATATATATTTTGTTATGGTGTTTTTCCTAATTTCCCAATAGTTTGAAAACAAGTATATCACTGATTCATTATTCTAAATTTTAATTTATAAAATATGTTAAGATCTCTTTGGTCCAATGTAAACAACATTTGATAGATACGAGGAACACTTAATCCTCCATCAATTCCACCTAATTCCAATGTGATGTGTAGGGTTGTTTAATGTGCATTTTGTGTTTAATTAACCCAAAGAACCTTAGAAGATATCATTTTAGTTGTTATTGAACATAAAAAATAATTAAAAAAATTAAAAAATATAAAAAATGTTGGAAGAAATAGTCTATTGGGTTTCGTGATCCATGAAAATACACTATCGGGCATTGAAAATGCTCTATTGGGCTTTGTAGGGTCACAAAGCCCAATAGGTTATTCTTGCCAATTTTTCAGTTTTATAATTTTCTTTTTTTTGTAATGGTGTTTTTTCCTAGTTTCCCAATAGTTTGAAAACACGTATATCACTGATTCATTATTCCAAATTTAAATTTATAAAATATGCTAAGATCTCTTTGGTCCAATGTAAACAACACTTCATAGATAGAAGGAACACTTAATCATCCATATGTTCCACCTAATTCCAATGTGATGTATAGAGATGTTTGATGTGCATTTTGTGTTTAATTAACCTGAAAAACCTTAGAAGATATCATTTCAGTGGTAATTGAACCTAAAAAATAATTAGAAAAATTTAAAAACTAAAAAAAGTTCGAAGAAATAGCCCATGGGGTTTCTTGAACCATGAAGATATATACCCAATCGGGCTTTGTAGGGTCACGAAGCTCGATATGCTATTTCTGGCAAATTTTTCAGTTTTATATATATATATATATATATTTTGTAATTCTGTTTTTTCCTAGTTTCCCAATAGTTTGAAAACAAGTATATCACTGATTCATTATTCCAAATTTTAATTTATAAAATACGCTAAGATCTCTTTGGTCCAATGTAAACAGCACTTGATAGATAAAATGAACACTTAATCATCCATCCATTCCACCTAATTCCAATGTGATGTACAGAGTTGTTTGATGTGCATTTTGTGTTTAATTAATTCGAAAAGCCTTACTAGATATCATTTTAGTAGTAATTGAACCTAAAAAATAATTAGCAAAATAAAAAAAATGAAAAATATGGAAAGAAATAGCCTATCGGGTTTCGTGACCCAAGAAGATACCCTATTGTGCTTTGAAAATGACTAACAGGCTTTGTAAGGTCACGAAACCCGATAGGCCTATAAAATAAATAGAAAAATTAAAAAAAAATATGTGGGAAGAAATAGTCTATCGAGTTTCGTGACCTATGAAGATACCCTATCGAGCCTTGAAGGGTTACGGGGCCCAATAGGCTATTTCTTGCAAATTTTTCAATTTTATAATTTTTTTTTCTTTTTTTGTAATGGTGTTTTTCCTAGTTTCCCAATAGTTTAAAACAAGTATATTACTGATTCATTATTCCAAATATTAATTTATAAAACATGCTAAGATCTCTTTGATCCAATGTAAAAAACACTTGATAGATAGAAGGAACACTTAATCATCTACGAATTCCATCTAATTCCAATGTGATGTATAGAGTTATTTGATGTGCATTTTTTGTTTAATTAACCCTAAGAACCTTGTAAGATATCGTTTTAGTGGTAATTGAACCTAAAAAAGAATTAAAAAAAATAAAAAATGTGGGAAGAAAGGGCCTATCGGGTTTCGCGACCCAAGAAGATACCCTATCGGGCTTTGAAAATGCCTAACAGACTTTGTAAGGTCACGAAACCCGATCCGCTATTTCATGCCAATTTTTCAATTTTACAACTTTTTTTTTTTTTGTAATTGTATTTCTTCCTAGTTTCTCAATCGTTTGAAAATAAGAATATCACTGATTCATTATTCCAAATTTTAATTTATAAAATATGTAACATCTCTTTGATCCAATGTAAACAACACTTGATAGATAGAAGGAACACTTAATCATCCATGCATTTCACCTAATTCCAATGTAATGTATAGAGTTCTTTGATGTGTATTTTGTGTTCAATTAACCTGAAAAACCTTAAAAGATATCATTTTAGTTGTAATTGAATATAAAAAATAATTAGAAAAATAAAAAAATAAAAAATGTGGGAAGAAATAGCCTATCGGGAGTCGTGACCCATGAGATACCCTATCAGGTTTTGTAGGGTCACGAAGCCCGATAGGTTATTTCTTGCGAATTTTCCAGTTTTATAATTTTTTTATTTTGTAATCGTGTTTTTTCCTAGTTTCCCAATAGTTTGAAAACAAGTATATCACTGATTCATTATTGCAAATTTTAATTTATAAAATATGCAAAGATCTCTTTGGTTTAATGTAACCAATACTTGATAGATAAAAGGAACACTTAATCATCCATCGATTCCACCTAATTCTAATGTGTTGTATAGAGTTTTTTGATGTGCATTTTGTATTTAATTAACCCGAAAAACCTTAGAAGATATCATTTCAGTTGTAATTGAACGTAAAAAATAATTAGAAAAATTAAAAAAAAAACGTGGGAAGAAATAGTCTATCGGGTTTCTTGACCCATGAAAATACACTGTCGGGCATTGAAAATGCTCTATTGAGCTTTGTAGGGTCACAAAGCCCGATAGGTTAGTCTTGCCAATTTTTTAGTTTTATAATTTTTTTTTTTTTTTTGTAATGGTGTTTTTTCCTAGTTTCCCAATAATTTGAAAACAAGTATATCACTGATTCATTATTCCAAATTTTAATTTATAAAATATGCTAAGATCTCTTGGGTCCAATGTAAACAACACTTGATAGATAGAAAGAACACTTAATCATCCATCCATTCTACCTAATTCCAATATGATGTATAGAGTTGTTTGATGTGCATTTTGTATTTAATTAACTAGAAGAAACTTAGAAGATATCATTTTAGTGGTAATTGAACTTAAAAAATAATTAAAAAATTAAAAAATAAAAAAGGTGAGAAGAAATAGTCTATCGGGTTTTGTGACCCATGAAGATACCCTATCGGGCTTTGTAGGGTCACGAAGCCCGATAGGCTATTTCTTACCAATTTTTCAATTTTTTTTATATATATATATATATATATTTTGTTATGGTGTTTTTCCTAGTTTCCCAATAGTTTGAAAACAAGTATATCACTGATTCATTATTCCAAATTTTAATTTATAAAATATGTTAAGATCTCTTTGGTCCAATGTAAACAACATTTGATAGATACGAGGAACACTTAATCCTCCATCAATTCCACCTAATTCCAATGTGATGTGTAGGGTTGTTTAATGTGCATTTTGTGTTTAATTAACCCAAAGAACCTTAGAAGATATCATTTTAGTTGTTATTGAACATAAAAAATAATTAAAAAATTAAAAAATATAAAAAATGTTGGAAGAAATAGTCTATCGGGTTTTGTGATCCATGAAAATACACTATCGGGCATTGAAAATGCTCTATTGGGCTTTGTAGGGTCACAAAGCCCAATAGGTTATTCTTGCCAATTTTTCAGTTTTATAATTTTCTTTTTTTTGTAATGGTGTTTTTTCCTAGTTTCCCAATAGTTTGAAAACACGTATATCACTGATTCATTATTCCAAATTTAAATTTATAAAATATGCTAAGATCTCTTTGGTCCAATGTAAACAACACTTCATAGATAGAAGGAACACTTAATCATCCATATGTTCCACCTAATTCCAATGTGATGTATAGAGATGTTTGATGTGCATTTTGTGTTTAATTAACCTGAAGAACCTTAGAAGATATCATTTCAGTGGTAATTGAACCTAAAAAATAATTAGAAAAATTTAAAAACTAAAAAAAGTTCGAAGAAATAGCCCATGGGGTTTCTTGAACCATGAAGATACCCAATCGGGCTTTGTAGGGTCACGAAGCTCGATATGCTATTTCTGGCAAATTTTTCAGTTTTATATATATATATATATATTTTGTAATTCTGTTTTTTCCTAGTTTCCCAATAGTTTGAAAACAAGTATATCACTGATTCATTATTCCAAATTTTAATTTATAAAATACGCTAAGATCTCTTTGGTCCAATGTAAACAGCACTTGATAGATAAAAGGAACACTTAATCATCCATCCATTCCACCTAATTCCAATGTGATGTACAGAGTTGTTTGATGTGCATTTTGTGTTTAATTAATTCGAAAAGCCTTACTAGATATCATTTTAGTAGTAATTGAACCTAAAAAATAATTAGAAAAATAAAAAAAATGAAAAATATGGAAAGAAATAGCCTATCGGGTTTCGTGACCCAAGAAGATACCCTATTGGGCTTTGAAAATGACTAACAGGCTTTGTAAGGTCACGAAACCCGATAGGCCTATAAAATAAATAGAAAAATTAAAAAAAATATGTGGGAAGAAATAGTCTATCGAGTTTCGTGACCTATGAAGATACCCTATCGAGCCTTGAAGGGTTACGGGGCCCAATAGGCTATTTCTTGCAAATTTTTCAATTTTATAATTTTTTTTTCTTTTTTTGTAATGGTGTTTTTCCTAGTTTCCCAATAGTTTAAAACAAGTATATTACTGATTCATTATTCCAAATATTAATTTATAAAACATGCTAAGATCTCTTTGATCCAATGTAAAAAACACTTGATAGATAGAAGGAACACTTAATCATCTATGAATTCTATCTAATTCCAATGTGATGTATAGAGTTGTTTGATGTGCATTTTTTGTTTAATTAACCCTAAGAACCTTGTAAGATATCGTTTTAGTGGTAATTGAACCTAAAAAAGAATTAAAAAAAATAAAAAATATGGGAAGGAAGGGCCTATCGGGTTTCGCAACCCAAGAAGATACCCTATCGGGCTTTGAAAATGCCTAACAGACTTTGTAAGGTCACGAAACCCGATCCGCTATTTCATGCCAATTTTTCAATTTTACAACTTTTTTTTTTTTGTAATTGTATTTCTTCCTAGTTTCCCAATCGTTTGAAAATAAGAATATCACTGATTCATTATTCCAAATTTTAATTTATAAAATATGTAACATCTCTTTGATCCAATGTAAACAACACTTGATAGATAGAAGGAACACTTAATCATCCATGCATTCCACCTAATTCCAATGTAATGCATAGAGTTCTTTGATGTGTATTTTGTGTTCAATTAACCTGAAAAACCTTAAAAGATATCATTTTAGTTGTAATTGACTATAAAAAATAATTAGAAAAATAAAAAATGTGGGAAGAAATAGCCTATTGGGAGTCGTGACCCATGAAGATACCCTATCAGGTTTTGTAGGGTCACGAAGCCCGATAGGTTATTTCTTGCGAATTTTCCAGTTTTATAATATTTTTTTTTTGTAATCGTGTTTTTTCCTATTTTTCCAATAATTTGAAAACAAGTATATCACTGATTCATTATTGCAAATTTTAATTTATAAAATATGCTAAGATCTCTTTGGTCTAATGTAACCAATACTTGATAGATAAAAGGAACACTTAATCATCCATCGATTCCACCTAATTCCAATGTGTTGTATAGAGTTTTTTGATGTGCATTTTGTATTTAATTAACCCGAAGAACCTTAGAAGATATCATTTCAGTTGTAATTGAAAAATAAAAAATAATTAGAAAAATTAAAAAAAAATGTGGGAAGAAATAGTCTATCGGGTTTCCTGACCCATGAAAATATACTGTCGGGCATTTAAAATGCTCTATTGGGCTTTGTAGGGTCACAAAGCCCGATAGGTTAGTCTTGCCAATATTTTAGTTTTATAATTTTTTATTTTTTTTTTGTAATGGTGTTTTTTCCTAGTTTCCTAATAGTTTGAAAACAAGTATATCACTGATTCATTATTCCATATTTTAATATATAAAATATGCTAAGATCTCTTTGGTCCAGTGTAAACAACACTTGATAGATAGAAAGAACACTTAATCATCCATCCATTCTACCTAATGCCAATATGATGTATAGAGTTGTTTGATATGCATTTTGTGTTTAATTAACCAGAAGAAACTTAGAAGATATCATTTTAGTGGTAATTGAACTTAAAAAATAATTAAAAAAATAAAAAAAAATAAAAAATGTGAGAAGAAATAGCTTATCGGGTTTTGTGACTCGTGAAGATACCCTATCGGGCTTTGTAGGGTCACGAAGCCCGATAGGCTATTTCTTACCAATTTTTCAATTATATATATATATATATATATATATTTTTATGGTGTTTTTCCTAGTTTCCCAACAGTTTGAAAACAAGTATATCACTAATTCATTATTCCAAATTTTAATTTATAAAATATGCTAAGATCTCTTTGGTCCAATGTAAACAACACTTGATAGATAGAAAGAACACTTAATCATCCACCCATTCTACCTAATTTCAATATGATGTATAGAGTTGTTTGATGTGCATTTTGTGTTTAATTAACTAGAAGAAACTTAGAAGATATCATTTTAGTGGTAATTGAACTTAAAAAATAATTAAAAAATTAAAAAAATAAAAAAGGTGAGAAGAAATAGCCTATCGGGTTTTGTGACCCATGAAGATACCCTATCGGGCTTTGTAGGGTCACGAAGCCCCGATATGCTATTTCTTACCAATTTTTCAATTTTATATATATATATATATTTTTGTTATGGTGTTTTTCCTAGTTTCCCAATAGTTTGAAAACAAGTATATCACTGATTCATTATTCCAAATTTTAATTTATAAAATATGTTAAGATCTCTTTGGTCTAATGTAAACAACATTTGATAGATACAAGGAACACTTAATCCTCCATCAATTCCACCTAATTCCAATGTGATGTGTAGAGTTGTTTAATAGGCATTTTGTGTTTAATTAACCCGAAGAACCTTAGAAGATATAATTTTAGTTGTAATTGAACATAAAAAATAATTAAAAAAATTAAAAAATATAAAAAAAGTTGGAAGAAATAGTCTATCGGGTTTCGTGATCCATGAAAATACACTATCGGGCATTGAAAATGCTCTATTGGGCTTTGTAGGGTCACAAAGCCCAATAGGTTATTCTTGCCAATTTTTCAGTTTTATAATTTTCTTTTTTTTGTAATGGGGTTTTTTCATAGTTTCCCAATAGTTTGAAAACAAGTATATCACTGATTCATTATTCCAAATTTAAATTTATAAAATATGCTAAGATCTCTTTGGTTCAATGTAAACAACACTTCATAGATAGAAGGAACACTTAATCATCCATCCGTTCCACCTAATTCCAATGTGATGTATAGAGATGTTTGATGTGCATTTTGTGTTTAATTAACATGAAGAACCTTAGAAGATATCATTTTAGTGGTAATTGAACCTAGAAAATAATTAGAAAAATTTAAAAACTATAAAATGTGGGAAGAAATAGCCTATGGGGTTTCTTGAACCATGAAGATACCCAATCGGGCTTTGTAGGCTCACGTAGCTCGATATGCTATTTCTGGCAAATTTTTTAGTTTTATATATATATATATATTTTATAATTCTGTTTTTTCCTAGTTTCCCAATAGTTTGAAAACAAGTATATCATTGATTCATTATTCCAAATTTTAATTTATAAAATATGCTAAGATCTCTTTGGTCCAATGTAAACAGCACTTGATAGATAAAATGAACACTTAATTATCCATCCATTCCACCTAATTCCAATGTGATGTATAGAGTTGTTTGATGTGCATTTTGTGTTTAATTAAACCGAAATGCCTTACTATATATCATTTTAGTGGTAATTGAACCTAAAAAATAATTAGAAAAATAAAAAAATAAAAAATATGTGAAGAAATAGCCTATCGGGTTTCGTGACCCTAGAAGATACCCTATTGGGCTTTGAAAATGACTAACAGGGTTTGTAAGGTCACGAAACCCGATAGGCCTATAAAATAAATAGAAAAATTAAAAAAAAATATATGGGAAGAAATAGTCTATCGAGTTTCGTGACCTATGAAGATACCCTATCGAGCCTTGAAGGGTCATGGGGCCCGATAGGCTATTTCTTACAAATTTTTCAATTTTATAATTTTTTTTTTTGTAATGGTGTTTTTCCTAGTTTCCCAATAGTTTAAAACAAGTATATAACTGATTCATTATTCCAAATATTAATTTATAAAACATGCTAAGATCTCTTTGATCCAATGTAAAAAACACTTGATAGATAGAAGGAACACTTAATCATCTATGAATTCCATCTAATTCCAATGTGATGTATAGAGTTGTTTGATGTGCATTTTGTGTTTAATTAACCCGAAGAACCTTGTAAGATATCATTTTAGTCGTAATTGAACCTAAAAAGGAATTAAAAAAAATAAAAAATGTCGGAAGAAAGGGCCTAGCGAGTTTCGTGACCCAAGAAGATACCCTATCGGGCTTTGAAAATGCCTAATAGACTTTGTAAGGTCACGAAACCCGATCGGCTATTGCATGCCAATTTTTCAATTTTACAACTTTTTATTTTTTGTAATTGTATTTCTTCCTAGTTTCCCAATAGTTTGAAAATAAGAATATCACTAATTCATTATTCCAAATTTTAATTTATAAAATATGTAACATCTCTTTGATCCAATGTAAACAACACTTGATAGATAGAAGGAACACTTAATCATCCATGCATTCCACCTAATTCCAATGTAATGTATAGAGTTCTTTGATGTGTATTTTGTGTTTAATTAACCTGAAAAACCTTAAAAGATATCATTTTAGTTGTAATTGAATATAAAAAATAATTAGAAAAATAAAAAAATAAAAAATGTAGAAAGAAATAGCCTATCGGGAGTCGTGACCCATGAAGATACCCTATCAGGTTTTGTAGGGTCACGAAGCCCGATAGGTTATTTCTTGCGAATTTTCCAATTTTAATTTTTTTTTTTTTTGTAATCGTGTTTTTTCCTAGTTTCCCAATAGTTTGAAAACAAGTATATCACTAATTCATTATTGCAAATTTTAATTTATAAAATATGCTAAGATCTCTTTGGTCCAATGTAAACAATACTTTATAGATAAAAGGAACACTTAATCATCCATCGATTCCACCGAATTCCAATGTGATGTATAGAGTTTTTTGATATGCGTTTTGTATTTAATTAACCCGAAGAACCTTAGAAGATATCATTTCAGTTGTAATTGAACATAAAAAATAATTAAAAAAATTAAGAAAAAAATGTGGGAAGAAATAGTCTATCGGGTTTCGTGAACCATGAAAATACACTATTGGGCATTGAAAATGCTCTATTGGGCTTTGTAGGGTCACAAAGCCCGATAGGTTATTGTTGCTAATTTGTTAGTTTTATAATTTTTTTTTTTTTTGTAATGGTATTTTTTCCTAGTTTCCCAATTGTTTGAAAACAAGTATATCACTTATTCATTATTCCAAATTTTAATTTATAAAATATGCTAAAACCCCTTTGGTCCAATGCAAACAACACTTGATAGATAGAAAGAACACTTAATCATCCATCCATTCTACCTAATTCCAATGTGATGTATAGAGTTGTTTGATGTGCATTTTGTGTTTAATTAACCAGAATAAACTTTGAAGATATCATTTTAGTGGTAATTGAACTTAAAAAATAATTAAAAAATTAAAAAAATAAAAAATGTGAGAAGAAATAGCGTATCGGGTTTTTGACCCATGAAGATACCCTATCGGGCTTTGTAGGGTCAGGAAGCCCGATAGGGTATTTCTTACCAATCTTTCAATTTTATAATTTTTTTTTGTTATGGTGTTTTTCCTAGTTTCCCAATAGTTTGAAAACAAGTATATCACTGATTCATTATTCCAAATTTTAATTTATAAAATATGCTGAGATCTCCTTGGTCCAATATGAACAACACTTTATAGATAAAAGGAACACTTAATCGTCCATGAATTCCACCTAATTCTAATTTGATGTGTAGAGTTGTTTGATGTGCATTTTGTGTTTAATTAACCTGAAGAACCTTAGAAGATATCATTTTAGTGGTAATTGAACATAAAAAATAATTAGAAAAATTAAAAAATATAAAAAATGTAGGAAGAAATAGTCTATCGGGTTTCGTGATCCATGAAAATACACTATCGGGCATTGAAAATGCTCTATTGGGCTTTGTAGGGTCACAAAGCCCAATAGGTTATTCTTGCCAATTTTTCAGTTTTATAATTTTCTTTTTTTTGTAATGGTTTTTTTTCCTAGTTTCCAAATAGTTTGTAAACAAGTATATCACTGATTCATTATTCCAAATTTTAATTTATAATATATGCTAAGATCTTTTTGGTCCAATGTAAACAACACTTGATAGATAGAAGGAACACTTAATCATCCATCCGTTCCACCTAATTCCAATGTGATGTATAGAGATGTTTGATGTGCATTTTGTGTTTAATTAACCTGAAGATTCTAAGAAGATATCATTTTAGTGGTAATTGAACCTAAAAAATAATTAGAAAAATTTAAAAACTAAAAAATGTGGGAAGAAATAGCCTATGCGGTTTCATGAACCATGAAGATACCCAATCGTGCTTTGTAGGGTCACGAAGCCCGATATATATATATATATATATATTTCTGGCGAATTTTTCAGTTTTATATATATATATATTGTAATGGTGTTTTTTCCTAGTTTCCCAATAGTTTGAAAACAAGTATATCACTGATTCATTATTCCTAATTTTAATTTATAAAATATGCTAAGATCTCTTTGGTCCAATGTAAATAGCACTTGATAGATAAAAGGAACACTTAATCATTCATCCATTCCACCTAATTCCAATGTGATGTACAAAGTTGTTTGATGTGTATTTTGTGTTTAATTAACCCGAAAAACCTTAGAAGATATCATTTTAGTGGTAATTGAACCTAAAAAATAATTAGAAAAATAAAAAAAATAAAAAATGTAGGAAGAAATAGCCTATCGGGTTTCGTGGCCCATGAAGATACCCTATCGGGCTTTGTAGGGTCACGAAACCCGATAGCCTATTTTTTGCCAATTTTTTAGTTTTATAATTTTTATTTTTTTTTATAATGGTGTTTTTTCCTTGTTTCCCAATAGTTTGAAAACAAGTATATCACTGATTTATTATTCCAAATTTTAATTTATAAAATATGCTAAGATCTCTTTGGTTCAATGTAAACAACACTTGATAGATAGAAGGAACACTTGATGAACAATCAATTCCACCTAATTCCAATGTGATGTATAGATTTGTTTGATGTGCATTTTTTGTTTAATTAACTTGAAAGACTTTAGAAGATATCAATTTAGTGGTAATTGAACCTATAAAATAATTGAAAAAAATTAAAAAAAAATAAAAAATGTGTGAAGAAATAGCCTATTGGGTTTCGTGACCCATGAAGATACCCTATCGAGCTTTTAAAATGCTGTAGCAGGCTTTGTAGGGTTACGAAGCCCGATAGGCTATTTCTTGCCAATTTTTCAATTTTATAATTTTTTTTTTTTGTAATGGTGTTTTTTCGTAATTTTACTATAGTTTGAAAACAAGTAAATCAGTGAATTTTAGAAAATTTTTGTAGAATCTCATTTGTTTTTAGGCTATTCATCCTACATTAGAGACTTAGTCTCTCTGTCCATCAACATACAACCACATTTCAATCATTAATTACAAGTTTAAATTAAGGAAGCCGAAAGATTACAGTTGTTAAAATATTTTGAATTCAAATAATAATGTAAAACATAACATTCATTTCTTGTGGAATATGACAAAAACTAGTTTTGATTGATAATGTCTCAGAAGCCTTTTGGTCATCCTTTTTCTCTTGTGGCAGTGATTTTTGAGCATTGTTGATACAAGAAGGATATGGTCAGTTAGAAATTCATTCACACTGTAAATGCAAGTAAAGAATCACATTATTCTTCAAACGATTTAACAATTAACATAAGTGATGACATTATCATACCTGAATGAGTTCATCTCTATTGATTATCTAGATCATTGCCAAAATTATCATCACCTTGATTGCTCAACTGTGTAGGGCATCGATGACGATTGTGTCCATTCTTTTTGCAAATGTTGCATTTTTGACTTGCTCTTGTAGTGGCCATGGTAGCATATCTTGATTCTATAGTAGTAGCGGTTGTACTTGACTCTCTAATGGAAGAAGACCATTCATTAGGGCAAGATAGACGGTTATGCCCCTGTGCACCGTATTTTCCACAATTTTTCCTTCGACGAGCTTCCCCACTGGATGGAATTCGACCCTTTCTCGGTCTACCCAGTTGTCTTATTTGTACGGGTGGGTGTACAACCACCCTTCTAACATGTGCAACAATAACCTAAGTAGACTTGTTAGGGATCGGATTGATGGAAAGTTCATATGCTTTTTTGACCCAGCTTGCGATGTAATATGGATGACAAAAACGAATTGTAGTGCACCCGCATGAAACTGTCAAGTACGATAAAGAAAGCAAGATAAAGTGTTAATATATCACATTAAACAATGAATGTAATAAGAAAAATAAAGTCAAACCATGATACCTGTCAGTAGCAACTACATGAAGACACGGTAATTGATCAAGATCCCACTTACGACAACTGCATGTTTTCGCATCAATGTTAACGATCTCATCACCTTCCTTTATATGTTTCATGAGGAACTTGTTCCCGTGTGTTATAGGAACTACGCTACATCCTCGATCTAATGTTTTGCTATGGGAAAAGTTGACATGTCAGTTACAATCCTGTTAGCAGTAGCATGTCTGTCGCTAAACCATTTTTGAAGCATATGTCTCAAAAATTCATGTGCACTCATTATAGGCAACCGATGTGCTTTCATCATGTATTTATCGAGAGACTTGACAATATTGGTGGTCATCATGGAATATCTTTTTCTTGGACAATATGCACACGACCACCTTTCCATTCCTGTTTCTACCAATGTTAGATGTGCTTCAGGATGCATCAATTGAATTTCTGCCATGTCTGTATCACACTTTACTTGGGTGTAGCTATATGCTGCACGGTAGAATGTCTCCATCACATCCTTTTGTTGTCTACATCATTTCTTTAGATTTTTCTTAAGATGGAAGAAAAAAAATACATGTGGGACATGAGGGAAAACAAGGCTCATCGCGTTCACAATGCTTTGGTGCTGATTGGATACAATTACCAAATCCTCTAGCACACCGATAGCCTCTCTCAATTTTCTTAAAAACCAAATCCATGATTTGTCATACTCACTATCCCCAAATCCAAAAGCGATGGGATAAATCATCTCCTCTCCATCTTTGCAAGTGGAAACAAAAATCACGCCTTTGTATTTACTACCTTTCAAATGGGTGGCATCAACAGCAACAACCAGTCTTATATAAGACCGAAAACCTTGAAATGAAGCTCCAAGAGCAAAAAATGAATACAAGAAACAATTATTTTCATCTGTCTCTATTGCCGTGATAGTGCTGGGATTTGTTTCTTTCAACATGTGAAAATATGAGGGTAGCTGCTGAAATGACTCATCTACATTGCCATAAGCAAGTCTCTTTGCATGTTGTAAAGACCTCCAAGCTTTAGTGTACATGATCTGTACACCACACTGCTCAAGCAACTCTCTCATTAGCATTTCGGGTGTATATTCACTAATTGTCACTCGTTGTGAGAACAAACTCCCGATGATAATAGCCTTCACACTCTGAAAATGTGAATCGTAGATGTCCGGACTACATTTGTGACCCGGCATAAACTTCACCACATGCCAAAATGTACAACCAGGTCTGCATCTTACACGAAGCAAAAACTTGCAATTCACATCTTTGCAACTGGCCTCAAATCAAACCGTGCATGAACGTCTGATTCGATAGTCTATTTTCACATCAACACAATATTTTTCAAATGCCAAAATCAATTCTTGTTTACTTTTAAATACGCCTAGGTAAAAAATATCACCATGGTAGGGAATCAACACTTCGGGTCGCGTTGCCTCAATTGCATAATTTTCTACACCAGAAACGACCCAATTTCCATGTAAATGGTTGTCCTCAAATTGAGAACCTGAAAATCTTACTTCTGGATATTCCGGACTAGGACCTTCTTCACCATCACCACCACTGTCATCACCACTGCTATCATCACCATTGTCATCTGTTTCATTATCGCCATCATCATCTGTGTGTGAAGCATCATCTTACAAACCAACAGTATCATATGTACCAAAATTATCATTCCGCGGTGGACTACGTGCTGATGTAAGTGGAACGTCAACACCTGAATCCTGATTACCACCACTATTTGAAGGAAATTGGTATTGCGGCTCACTATGTATGTTACAAACTCCAGCATCTCTACGAATCATATCAACATAGATTACTTTATATTTACTTCCTTCGTACATAACAAACTCAACACCATAGTTGTCCTTGATAGGGAGCTTAGTGGCTGGAAGACTACATGATGGTTCCATTAAAAAATGAATGTTGATGTCGTACTTTATTTTATCAATTCTTGTGACGCCTCGTTCCCACTTACGGGTGCCACTCGTGAACAATCAATTGAATTGCTCACATGCCCAGCCATTTGTGAACGGTAGACTATGTTTCAACACGAAATGCCCTAGGTGAGAACTAGGCTTCATCATTCCCTTCCCTCACCCCCAAGATCCACTAACAGATTTGGGCTTTAACAATATTACACCTGGCCATTTAACTACCATTAAGATTGCTCAATCGCAATTTTTATTTATTTTAATTCTTCTTCTTTCCAAGAATTCCACTAGGCTCCATAAAAATCACCATTTTCATCAACCCATTGATTTTTCTAAAATTCGAGGAAAACTCAAAAAATTCCATTTTTCAAAAATTCAGCATTTATCACAAAAAATGCCCGACAAATCCCTTTATTTTGAAAATTACTCTGGGACTCAAAATCAATTAAGAAATGCCCCAAAAATCCCCCAATATTTCAAACTTAAAAAAAAAAAATTGACTGGCGGGGTTTGCTGGCTCTCTCGGGGGCCCGTGGTGCGCTTGCTGCGCGGGCCGCGTGCACCTGCCGTGCGAGGCCACATGCCCGAGCAACCACCAGAGCGTGCGGTTGCACGCCCGCGCTGCCTAGCGCCCCCCCAATGCGGGCCCGAGTTGTTGCCACCTGCCAATCTTACTTTTTTTTTTCTTTTGGGCCTTTATAACCCAAAATTTTCCAGATTTCTTACCCCTCATACATTCATCAAAATATCCACTTTTAACATTCCAAAAGCCTCACTTCACAAACAACAATAACACCAAAATAGATCTCAAACATACTTCCAAAGTTCCCTTTCATTTCACAATGAGGTTTACACAACTCTCTTGATGCTTACATAACAAACATCCAAATAGAAATACAACACATACATCAAATACAAAGACAAGAGGCTTCCCATAAGCCATACAACATTCTTGGATCTTCATTCACATGCTTCCACATGCCATTCCACTTTGCCTTGATTTTTCCTATGCCTTTACAACCTATAAGTGAGGGCAAAAATCTCATGAGCTATTAAGCTCAATAAGGGTGCAATGACAATAAGTATGAACAAAAACATATCATGTGATGCCAAATGCATGTATGCATCATGGTTAAGGCTTCCACATCCACACAACCACCTAGGTTTGAGGCTTTAAACTACCCTACCCCACACAACCTCATGGCCATATGTCCTAGAACACAAACAACATGCCAATGCACACATTTAAAGTTTAAATGCATACTTACAACTTGCAAAACCACCACCCTTGGGGCTATCCCTTACCTTAGCATTCTTTGAGGCTTTAAACCCTTCCTAGCTTCCTTCCATCCCTTCTACCCAAGAGATCCTTGCACACAAAATAAATCCATATTTCAAGAGAAGAAAGAGAGAGAGAAAAAGATCTAACCTTCATGGCTAAGACACAACACAATCTTACCTTTCTTTCCTTCATTCTTCTTCTTCTTCTTCTTCTCTTTTCTTTTCCTCCATTGGAAGGCTTCTTCTTCCAAGCTCTTCAAATGGGAAAAATTTGAGCATAAAGCTCTCTTTCCCCTTTTATGCTTTTTTTCTAACATTTCAAGAATAAATCCTCACCATTGGATCTTCCTTGTCTTGACATATCTTAGCCCTTGATTTCAATCCATGAAAGACTCATTCTTGGCCTTTGGATCTTTCCCCACTTTATGAGGGAAAATCTCATCCCTCCAAAGAAGCACAATCCAAGTGCTTGGCTAGGTTTAAATCTCAACCATTTAAGGAAAGCACAATCCATGTGCCTATCCAAGAATTAATCTTAACCATCTAAAATTTGTCTTTAATTTGATTCATTATTAGGACAATCTTCGCCAACTTTCAAGACTAGATGATGGCCCTTAGATAACTTTATAATTCCAAGAATCAATCTCATCCCTTGAATTTTCATTTCTTTCCCATTTAAATTAATGAGACTATTTTCATCCATCATGCATATATATCTCTTGAAAGGCATATTTCAATTAAATTTTTGTGAGACTAATTTCACCATGACAACTTGAGAGACATAATCCAATTTCATAGGCATTTATTTTATCTCTCCCATTTTCCACCATAAATGCATGACTAATTTCATTTCTTTTGGATTTTTCTTTTAATCTAACACCATCAAGCCTCTCATTTAATGCTTGAAAGACTAATATTATTTCTTTTGCATTTATTTAATTCTCTCTTTTAACTTGGATCACATCTTGCCATGTGTCACTCAAAGACACCAACCTTGGCTTCCAAGTTTCCATCTCATCCATCCATGTGGCATCACCACATTAATTCACCAAATTTAGGGAAAATCAATTATTTCTCACATAATTAAATATTCTCTATTTTCTCTATTTTTCATAATTTAATTTCCTTTATGGAATTTACTCCAAAATTATCAAAATACCCTTTGTGAATCGTTGATCCCATTTATCTCCACATAAATACAAAAATAAGAATTTAATTCACTTACATACTTAATTCCACCTAGGAATCATTTCTAATTTACTAAAATACCCTTTATTGGACTTCACTATCCAAATTATCAAAATGCCCCTCTCATAGGGCACCATCATTCTGAAGATGTCTCACATTCTCAAGGGCATTTTTGAAAGTTTCTCACTTCCTTTCTCCTTCTCTTAACACCGGTAACATCGGGTGTTACAATTCCCATCACTGTGTAAACAATATCAATTAATTGAGTAAAAGTCGCATTCTTATTAGCCATCATACACTTCTTATTACCCCTAGTGTACTTATCATCATTCCATTCACCGTTCCACATAATTACCAATGACACTTTATCCATTGTTGCAAGATTCAAAATAAGAAGTTAGGCTATTTAATCCAAAGATGTCAAATTTCCCAATTCTATCTATTAGTAAGTATAAAAGGCTTTATTTCATTCTAAAGATACAATTTATACAACTTAAATACATGATTTTTTACTTACAAAATAAAATTTTTATTATTAATATAATCTTCTCTAATTATAACTAAAATATTTAGTTTATGAAAATTTTTAAAAAAATTTATAAAAATATTGGAGGATTTTAACATAATTTTTAAAAAATTATTTTATCACATTTTGGCACACATAAGAGTTCTGTTTGAGGGCTTCTTATCGGGTTTCATTGGCTAATTAAGCATGATGAAAAGTCTTATCGGGCTTTATTGCCAACCCATTGAGTCTCATGGGGGCAGAGGCCATTACCGCCTATCGGGCTTAGCTGGGCCTATCGGGCTTCGTTGCCAAATCAAGCCCGATGGGAAAAGTCCCATCGCGCTTGATCTGGCAACGAAGCCTGATAGGCATGGGCGTTATCGCCTGACAAAACTCGATGGGACTTTTCCCATCGGGCTTGATCGGGGCGATGAAGCCTGATAGGAAAAGTCCTATTGGGCTTCGTCGGGCGATGAAGCCAGATGGGTAAAGTCCCATCTGGCTTCTTCGGGCAATGAAGCCCAATAGGCATCGGGCTTAGTTGGGTCACAAGCCCGATAAAGACGAAGCTTGATAGGGATCCCATCGGGCTTTGTGTCCCAACTAAGCCCGATAACTATGTGTCACTTTTGAAAATTCTGATGATGGTATGCCTTTTCTAAAATTCTTTTTTTTTTTTCACATAGATTTGGAATGAATATCTACCAAAAAAATTTTATTCACAACCACAACCATTCTATACAACTTTAATAAGCAATATCAACATAAAAATACTTTTGAAAAACAAAACAAATATAGATCAAAATCAATACCTTGAATGCTTGTTGGAGAGGAAAACTTCTTGTGAATGCGGCTTCAATGAGGTCGCTGTGATGATTGATGAAGAAGTTAAATAACCTAACAAGCAAAAGATTGAATGTAGGAAGAATGGTTAAGTTTGATGGTTTTGGCAATGGAGAAGAAAGTAGGAGCGTGAATATTGGAAGAGAAGAGAGAGGGGAAAGGTAAGTGAAAGAGACAAGGGTATTTTGGTAAATGAGGCTAAGGGTAATGTGGGCTTTCCATTTTAAAATCTCATTAAGGGTATTTTAGGTATTGTACATAAAAGTGGCTATGTAGTGCAATTAGTTTGTTTGATTGTATAGAAACTTTTTTTTTTCTGTGAAGTAGATAAAAACAAATCTATTATATTCATTTATGTTAATTATGAATTCATCCCTATAATATATAAGTGGGCCTCCATATATATATAAATGTATGCACATACGTGGGCCTCTAATTCCCATTCTCCACTTGCAATTTGACTTCAATTTCCCACTTCATATGTGCATGGCTTCTTTCCAATTGCTTGAATATATATATATATATATAGAGAGAGAGAGAGAGAGAGAGTAAGCATGCCCGGTAACATTTTAGAATTTTTGAGATAAATAATAATTATTAATTTTAATATTAAAGATAATTATTGAATATTTAAAGATTTTGAAAAAATAATAATATGAGTATTGGAAATAATTCATTGAGAATTTAAGATTTTAAAAAATTTTAAGAGAAAAAGTAGAATTAATTATCCTTGTGATTGAGAGGGATATCTGCAATTTTTTTTTACATTTAAGGGGGTCTGAGGGTAATTTCTAAAAGTGGTATCAGAATTGCCTTAAATATAAAATGTGTACAATATTAAGTGAGGGAAGAGGTAGAGCAGGTAGCCACGCATGCGAGGAACTAGGCTTTGGACACGAGATCAAGACTCGCGTGCGCAAGGGAAAATAGCTGGGTTTTTTAACCCAGTCGGGCGCCAATTGATGCCATTTTAGGGTGCCAAATGGAGCCCATGTGAGAGGGCGAGCGTGCGGCTGTGCGGCCTTGCCGCGCCACGTAGGGCCTTGCGTGGCCCTACCGCACGCCACATGACTGCCAATCGCGGCCACCTGTTGCCAATCGCCCTACCATGTGTCCAAACTATTTTTTGCTTTAGAAATTGGCTACCTTTTCTCCACGGGGCTCTCCCAACACTCTGTCCTCTTGGTTTATAAATATGTAGTGAGTGTTTGAGTGAAATGGGAGAATTTTGGAAAGAAATGAAGGAAAATTTTGGTGGCGTGGGTTTGTGTTGTGACTTCAACGACACTAGTACGTTGCAAGGGTAAAAGAAAAATATCTAAAGCAAGTTCTCTTCCTATTTTAGAAAGTTTCATTCTCCATACCTTCTTGTTGCAAGTTCCAACTCTTTTGATTCTTTTATGCAAGCTCCTAACCCTCTTTCAAGCTTTTATTTCCATTATTTTTTGGATGTGAGTCCTTAATCTATGAATTCTTTTTGCAAGTCCTTTGTGAGTTCATAAGCCCGTTGAACACATATAACGGCCTGCCTCCTAGAGCCCCTCATAGCATAGAAGATCCGTGATAGGGTCATTATTTGAATGATATAGAACAATTCTCACTAAGCATCTAGCAAAAGAAACTATAGCACATGGCATTTCATAATCATCCTTACATAGCCAGCCACACGGCAACTCAAGTCAGGTTTTTACATGACCATACATAACATGAGACATTCCAGGACTACATAACATACATCGATCTTAAAAACAAAAGAACATTAACCCGACCAAACAAAACAACACTTAGGACCTTGGTTTCGAGAGAACTCTTATAATACCCAAGAATTTCTTGAGGTCTCAAGTGTAATTTATCTTAGGGTGTAAGTGGAATTTTCAGAAGTTTTTAGGTTTAAAGTGTAATTTCTCAAAGTTGCTAGCAACCGAATCAACTGCAGAGAATACTTAGGAATGCAAATATCTAAGAAAAAAAAGGTATAACGTTGACGAGCATTTCGAGATGAGATTTATGACATTGAAAATGGTTAAAACATAGACGATTTTCAGTACAATTGTATTAAGCCTAAAAGACCAAATGATCATAAGGGACTTTCAAAAAATCAACAGAACCCCGAGAGGATTCAAGTTTTGCATAAGGAACAACCTGAAGTGGTTTTAGGATGAAGCAAAAGGATTCGCGGTCGAAACATATATTCGAGCCTAAGTGTAATTTCTTAATCTTGCCCGATGGGGGTTGAAAAGATGTTTCTCCTAAATTTTTGGGGGTGAAATGAAAAATTTTAAAACTTATGGGGCTTAATGGAATAGTTGAAAAACTCAGGGGCTTCAAGAAAAGGTTCAAAATGAGATTGGAAAATAAAAGACGGGCCAAATTGTAATTTTCTAAAAACTGGCAGTGTGAACATTGCCAACCGTCGGCTGCCTCTCCCATCGTTGATTTTGGATGAAGGGACGGCCATAGGTGCCAGGGATAGGGCCATTAATGGCCTAAGAAACTTGGTGACCAAACTTTGGTCGCTAATTAGCCGAGGAGAGGGTCGAAAACGTCTATAAATAGGGGTTTAAAACTAAGGGTTTTCCATAAGTTTGTGATTCAAATTTCTTGTGTTTGAGAGTGTTTCAGAAGGATTGGTTTGAGGGATTTTGTTCCCTGTGTCGAGAGGAGAAATTCTTGAGAGTTTAAAGCATTTTAGAGCGAAATTGAGTGAGATATAAGGCTTGGCTAGAAAGTTAGGTGTTGCCGGAGTCGAGGCTTTAAACGACCGTTTGGAAGCCTTCTAGTGGTGTTTTCAGGCCAAGGGTGGCACCATTGTGATCGACTTGAAAAGTACTTCAAAGTAGGAGGAAAATCCAGCATTCGCCGATGGCTAGAGTCGGAGAAGATGACTGGTGCATGAGGTGCACGTGTTGCTCATTATGAGCAGGACACGCATCAGGGCGTGTAGGGATGAGGTATTTTCTGGAATTTATTTTAATATTTTGAGAAAAATATTTTATGAATTATGGTGTTAAAAATTTAGGAAAATATTTAAGGAAGTATTTATTTTGAAATTATCGAGGGAAAAATAGGAAGAAAATAGAGAAAAATTATGAAAAAATAGATATTGATATTTCTTTGAACAAATATGATGGGCATGGTACGTTGAATCTCAAAATTGAGTAATAGTACAATTATTGTAATCTGGCACAAAAAGTGAGGCTAAGCACGAGGTTCGAGCTGTTCTGAGTTTCGTTCAAGGTGAGTGCTTATACCTAAAAACTGGTTTTGTTGCATATGGTTTTCCCCACAAACTTATATGTGTTATGTTTTTCCTATGTTGAACATGATATTCACAATGATTGCTAAGTTATATGTAATTTATGGGCATCTTTAGGTTTTCACCAAATTTGATGGATTTAAATTCATTCCAATCTATATTCCCACTAGGTACGAAACTCCTAGTCAAGACTTTTGAAAAAAAAGTTTTTTGACGGTCATTTCTAAACCTCTGTGTGTGGGAATGAGTGTGAGATTGTGTATTACCACTAGGGTTAGGTTTAGTGTTTGAAGGTTGTTTGGTCCTAGACTTCTTAGAAGAAGATGATTTGCTAGGTGAAGGAGTGGTTTCCTTATGCTTGGGTGTCATTTCGATATTATTGGTCTCAATGCGAAAAGTACCAAAAAAGAGGTTTTTCGTAATCAAATGCTTTGAATTAGATGAGGATGAAGGAAAAACAAGTGATTTCATGCAAGAATCAAGCGAAATCGAAAGGGGAAAAATTGAAGATTGCTTGAAATTAATTTTGTCGAGAGCTAGGGTTCGAGTTTAGACAAGAGATAGGTTTTAATTGAGTGGGCTATTATTTATTCTTGTGTAAAGAGGCATTTGAAATTCTAAAATGATTTAAAAAAATACTTGACTAATTATTGTTTGTAATCGAGTATGGATTCAATCTTACACAACTATTTTTCTCACTCACTCGAGTAATATTTGATATTGGATTGATACTTGAATATATAAGTTTTGTAATCGAATAAAATCTTTGACTCAGTTGAGTAACCTAGATGAGTTACTTGAGTAAGGCTTACAACTTCTTTGCTTGAAAAATTACTTTGACTATTTGCTATTTTTACTCTATTAAAGATTCACAATAGTCGATTAAACATTCTTCTTACTTGATTTAAAACTTCTCATTAGAAAGATCTCTTGCTAGCTTTTGACTTATTCGAGTAACACTCTGGGTGGAAATTTGTTCCACCTTGGTGTCCTAGGTGAAATTTTTTTTTCCAGCCAGAAGAGTTGGCACAACACATATGGTTGTATTCATTCATGTCTAGCAAGAATCGATCTGTTTCCATTGTGTTTTGTTGTGGTTTTTGAAAAAATGTTTTGAAAACCAGCTTGTGTGCTTGCTCATATTGTGAAGTGTTAACGCATTCCCTTCAGATTAGCATCATCATTATCATGGTCAACGTTAGTGCCACTACATTGGGTTTTATGCCCTGTGGACCAAACCGCGATACTAAGGTCGCTTTAATGGATGTAGGTGCAAAGTCAAACCACACAAAACAAAATCTCTATGGCAAACATAGGCGCAAGGCTAAACCACCCAAACGAAAACACCATGCGAACGTAGGTTAGCATTTACCAAATTGCGTTAACAAAATCCTTGCATGGATGTAGGTTGGCTTTCTGTTGAACAGCGACAAACAAAATGCCAAATCTGTGGATATAGGATCACTCGAACTGTAATAACAAAATAATCAAGACTTTGGCACCTTGCTGACCTAACCGCGATAACAAGTGAAGAACTTCGGGCTCTCATCCACTGAAAGATGATTCACTCTCCTTGATGGCGCCTCATGCACATAGGTTAATTCTATTAAACCGCACATCAAAATCTTACTCCACATCAGGTTAAGCATCCCTACATATGCATGTAACCCTAAACTACACAATCAAAACTACGAACGTAGTTTAGTTTTGCCAAATAGTCTTGTCAAAATTGCCCCCATGGATGTAGACTTCATCTGAATCGCATTACCCAAAAACCATCTCTTGTCGTGAATGTAGGGTTTATCAGAACCTCATCACCAAAATCCCAAAGTAGATCTAGGATATGAACCATGTTATCAAAAGTAATCCCTCGTTGATGTAGGTTTTATCAGAACCACCTCACCCAAAACACTTCTAATTGTGAAATTAAGCATTATACATCGAACAACTCAAATAAAATATCTAGCTTTCTAATCGTTTTTATTTTTGGATACATGGGCCACAAGACCAAGGTGATTCTAATGGTCAATTTCAATTGTCAAAATTTGTCATGGATGGTAGCCAGTGATACCCTTTCACGTGGTATTCCCGAGTATAGGGTTGGGCTGACCCAAATTGCAAGATGAATTGAAAAAGGCTTTTCTCTTTCCCAATTCACCAAATCATCTGTCATGTGAAATTATTCCGCAACAACTCTCATCATGGACATACTTGAACCTGTAGCAATTAACGCGAGCACCCTTACACCAAATGACATCTTTGAATACCACCACAACCACGCCAATGTTCCAAAACTCATTCAGGTAAAACAGGGATGTAGCGATTGTTATGGCCCTAATTTGAAAACAAGTGTTGGCACACAATGAATTGTTTGTTTCTTTGTTTCCCTGCAACGTGACAAATCATCAAGAACTAGAAGATTGATGGATCTAGTAGAGCCATTGTGCATATACAATCATAACAAGCAACGTGAATTTATTTAATTATTTATTTGTCCACACACATTACAGCAATTTCTTCACCTTAAATCTATGCTATATACCGTATTTATTTACTTGTCAAGATACATCAAAACACAAGGCCTTAACGAAAAACATGTGATATATCCAAGGATTTTTTTTTTTTTTTTTTTTACGTTTAAGTTGGAAATCCACAGATACAGGAGGAATTATTTTCTCTATCAGCAGCAGTTTAGAACCCAGAGTTTGACAAAGAGGAGGATGGGATGCTTTCACCAGACGGAGCTGCGCCTTGGCTTTCGTTGAAACTGTTTCTTTGTCACACACCAGGGGCCGGGGAAGGTGCTCAACTGAAACAGCAGAATATAAATAGATTTAGCCACGGAAAGCAATGACCGTGAAATTTATTTGTGTCATCTTGTAGTTGCATCATGACGTAACCCATGCCTGTAAAACTACTCGGTTTTCTGTCTCTGTCAGTCTCTCTTCCCCCCCCCCCCCCCCCCAACCCTCTCTCTTCCTTATCAATAATCCAAAGTTCGTGTTTTTTTGTGTCCAAATATGTTCAGGATGTAGTGCAGTAACTTACATTACTGATAAGCTTTGCCCCAAACCATGCAGAATCTGCACCATAGGGAGGAGGAATCACTCTTATTCCAGCAGATATGAACTGGGGAAGAAGTCTATGGAGTTCCCTCTCTAACCTTTCTGGAAAGCAATGATCAGATAAAAGATTCAGGTTCAACACTCTATCATCGCACTGCTGTTTAGTTCATCAATTGCAATATTTTTCACTCTTCTTTTAAGTACAGTTTGATAACAAGATCTGTGTTTCATCTCCAAGTTCATACCATTGCCACTCAAAACAAATGTAAATCACATAGATATACTGGAGTTACCTGCTAATCCTGGTAAACATGCAGTGCCTCCTGCCAAAACAACAGTCTTGAACCAGCTATCATCACCTATCAACTCGGCAGCCTGGCAATGGTCCATGCAGAGTGCCACTGCTTGGTGCAACCCCATTGCCTGCCTGTACCCAATAGTATATGATAAATTAATCAGACACTAAGACCAAAACAAACTTGTAGGGCAGATATAAGACAGGCAACTACTAACTACCATTAACCGAATCAAGAATAAGAAATTGGATTAACTGAGATGACTTTCAGTAAGGAAAACTATCATCCTAATACTTATGAACACACACCCCCCCCCCTCTCTCTCTCTCTCTCTCTTATTTCTTACTCTCCTAAACAAACTGAGATGATGGCAGGACTCAAATGAAATGTGTTTAAAATCAAATACAAGATTCTTTGTTACTGAGTTAATGAAGACACGAGGGCATGACAAAATATGCATAATTCATCATTCACACAAATTAGAACCATACTACAAATTTAAGAAAAAAAAATCAAAAGAAGAAATATAACAAAACAAGGATGTATCAACTTGATTATGAATAAATCTTTCTGAACAGATACTAGTACTTTTTGACCACATTTCCCAGTATTTAGATAGTGAAGAGAGACTTTTCATCATGTTTATAATATACATTAATCTATAGTGAACAAAACAAAGAATAGTTATAAACAAAAATAATATATACATGAGTTGATGCTATAAACTTGGGATGATTGGTAGTGACAATCTTCAGCTGATTGATAGCTGTAATTTTGCTATTATGCATTGATTCTGATATAATCTTTTCTTATTTGAAGTAACAGTATAAATATAAAGTGGAGTTGAAGACAAAAGTCACCTAAACTCATTTCTTCATATTCTTCTTCTTGCAACTTTTTCTACATATTTTTGGCTCGTTTCTCATTTCAACCTGGTATCAAATCCGTTACTATAACGCCATGTTTTCCTAGTGCGTTACTTTCTCGAAAATTTTAGAAATTTGTTTTCTTCATTTTTGTGTACATACATACATACATATACATAAAATTTCCCATACGCCCATCATAAAATTTTATGGCTTGTTTCTCCCTATACATTTTTTTTTTTTTCTAATTTGTTGTCACTGTAGAGTAGTTTAGGAGAGGATATAGGCATAGACAGATCTTTCATCAATCTTTCTATCCATATTATCTCACAAATCCCTTGGGCAATGACTCGATACTCAGCTTCTACACTGCTACGAGCCACAACTTGTTGTTTCTTGCTTCTCGATGTCACTAGGTTTCCCCATAGCTTGGTACAATACCCTGATATGGATCTATTATACTCAATAGAACCTGCTTAATCTAAATCCACATAGCCACTTATTCCTCTATCTTGATTTTTCTTGAACAACAGCCCCTTCCCAGGTGTTTCTTTGAGATACTCGGGAATATGGTAAGCTGCTTCAAGATGTCTTTTAGTCGGTAAGTGCATAAATTAGTTGATAATGCTTATAGCATATGCAATATCCAGCCTTGTGTGAGATAGGTAGATGAGCTTCCCTACTAAGTGCTGATATCTCCCTTTGTCAACCTGATATTCTTCTTTCTCTTCTTTATTCTTCCAATTGAGCTCTAGGAGAGTACTTGTTGGTTTACACCCTAGTTTGCTTGTTTCCTTTAGCAAATCTAAGATATATTTCCTTTGAGATATGAAGATACCTTCCTTTCTTCTAGTCACTTTCGATTCAAGAAAGTATCTTAATTCTCTCAATTCTTTTACCTCGAATGCTTCCCTTAGCTAATACTTTAATTTTTCAATCTATTGGTTGTTGTCTCCCATAATGATGATATCATCTACATAAGAGTATCAAAATTGTTCTTCTTCCATCATTTTCAATCTTTTTGAAGAGAGTGATCTGCCTGCCCTTCCTTGTATCCAAGTTGAAGTAGGGTATCACTAAATCTCTTAAGCCATGCCCCAGGAGATTATTTGAGACCATACAATGATTTCATTAGCTTGCATAGCTTTCCTTTTGTGTCATTTTTCTCAAAACTAGGTGGTATTCTCATATAAATTTCCTTTTCCAACTCACCATTCAAGAAAGCATTTTTGATATCCAATTAATGTAGTCTCCAGTTTAGATTTACTGCCAATGATAATAATACCCGAATGGAATTTAGTTTAGCCATTGAAGAAAATGTTTCCTCATAGTCCAAGCCTTGAGTTTGAGTAAATCCTTGAGATACAAGTCTAGTCTTGCACTTGTCAATACTCCCATCAGATTTAACTTCACAGTGAATACCCACTTGCTGCCTATTGTTTTCTTTCCATCTGGTAGCCTCACAATTTTTCAAGTATCATTCTTTTCCAAAGCTTTCATTTCTTCCATGACTGTTGCCTTCCACTTTTCATCTTGTAGTGCATGATAAATATCTCTAGGAATAGCCACACTATCAAGACTGACAGTAAATGATCTGTATTGTGGAGATAATTTTAAGTATCCCAGATAATTTGAAATAGGGTGTTTTGTGCAAGATCTTACCCATTTCCTTAGAGTAATTAGGATACCTAGATCATAGTTACCTGGTTCGTGGAACGCCCGGTACACAGAACACGGTACGGGGATGTGGTACATCACTTTTCCCAGGGCGCGGTATGTGGGGGGTAGGCTTCTTCGGTTTGGCACTTCAGTTCATGGCACGCTTTGGTGCGCCAAAGTGGAACGACTATGAAATATATAAATTTTTAAAAAAAATATTTTAAACTTTTTACTATATAAATTAGGAAATAGAAACTAATACAAATGATTAAAATTCTTAAGATAGAGAAATGATGAAATTTACATGGGAATTGGGATTAGGGCTCAGGAATTTAGGATTGAAAACAATGAAGACATCAAACAAGATCAATAAGATTCATGAATAAAATCTAAAATCTTGATAATGATAAAAATATCAAATAAATAAATATTAATATAAAAATTATAAAATTATAAAATTTTAAAAAATAGAACGAGATGTGGAGTCTCAATAAAAAGTTTTAACCAAACAATGAAATCACAAGTCACGAGAGAGGCTAGGCTGTGTCTCTCTGCAGACCCACCTATTCTCTCCACCAACTAATGCAATTTGAAGTCTCGATGCAACGGAGCGAGAGAGCTAGAGAGGCAGCAAACGAGAGACCAAGGGGAGAGCCGACTGCTGGCGAGGGCGAGGGGGCCGAGCCGGCGAGTGACGGAGCTAGAGAGAGGCAACAAGGAAGAGCGACTGAGCAAGGTGAGCGATTGAGGAGGGCAAGTGAGTCAGCAACCTCAACGATGATCCGAGTCGTCCGACGGAGGCACGAAGGCCGGAGCGAGTGAGAGTGAGAGACAGCAGCCGGCAACGAGCGAAGCGAGAGATGGAAAAGGGCAGGGGGTAGGCGGCAGGCGCTTGAGCGAGAGAGGGTCTAAGGAAGGGTTAATGTCGGGCGTGAGTGTAGCTGTCATTGCTTCACCTTCAAGTTCTTGACAAAGACCGTGAACTATTGCAGAGAAAAAGGAAGAAGACAACATCACTACAAGGAGGAAGAAGACGGCATCAGAGATCTGGGTCTTTATTATAGGGGAACTGGGACGTGTCCCCAAGCGTTCCAAGACGCAAACGCACTGCATTCTAGTGCGCGCGTACTAGAACGTGGTTCCCGGGGGGGTGGGGCGTATTAGGTAACTATGACCTAGATCATTTTCTTTATCACCCCTTTCATCTTCCAGCTTGTTTAGTGCCTCAGCATCTCTTGCAACCACATTTTCTGGACTCATCTTCGGATTAGATAATTTGGTTGGCTGAGGATCATGAGGCTTTTTGGAATAAACCATCAAAGTACTTCTCTCACCCATTCACCTAATATCTTACAACCAATGGGATCTTCCATCAAAGTACTTGTCCCTATACTCCTCAACAAAATAGGATAGCTGAAAGAAAAAATCGCCACTTGCTTGAAGTGGCTAGATCCCTTATGTTCACTAGTTCTATTCCTAACAAATATTGGGGAGAGGCAGTCCTAACAACCTCTTATCTAATCAATAGGCTATCTTCCAAAGTCCTAAAGTACCAAACCCCTTTGCACAACCTAACATCCATCTTTCCCAATGTTTGGATTCTAAACACTCTTCCTCCCAAAGTATTTGGATGTGTGGTATATGTTTATCAAACCAGTCCAAATCAAAATAAACTTGAACCAAGGGCATCAAAGTGTATATTCATTGGGTATTCTCCTACCCAAAAAGGGTATAAATGCTTTTTCCCTATATCACAAAAATTCATAATCTCTTGTGATGTAACTTTTGTGGAGAATGAGTCCCATTACTCAAATACTCCATCACAAATGGAAGACAATAATTGGGATCCTACTATGTCTATGCCCATTCCATTACCTCATTCTATTCCTAATGATAATTCTATTCAGAAGGCTGCCGCTGATCATTCTCAGCCAACACTTGTTGAGCCTAATTATCTGAATTTATCATCCTCTTAAGAATCCCAAATCCCAGTAGACCCTATGGAAACTGACTTAGGG
This sequence comes from Diospyros kaki, assembly GCA_036245055.1. Lineage (NCBI taxonomy): Eukaryota > Viridiplantae > Streptophyta > Magnoliopsida > Ericales > Ebenaceae > Diospyros > Diospyros kaki. Next base: position 11,901,476 of record BSEG01000011.1, on the reverse strand, counting down.
GAGGACTTAGGCCCAAAAAAACAAATGAAATTTTACTCGAGGAGAGGTAAATATCTAGCTCCTCAACTCGGCTAATTGTTAGAACCAAGGGAAAGTCTAGCAAATGAAGAAGGAAACAATGCAGTTGACAGTGATTTGAATCTTCCTATTGCTATTAGGAAAGGGGTAAGATCATGTGTGAAGCATCCATCATCAAATTACTTGACATATTCCAAGTTATCTCCTCAATTCAGGGCTTTCACCACTGCTTTAGATGAAACAACTATACCTCGAAATATTCAAGAAGCATTGATCAATCCCAAGTGGAAGGAGGCGGTAATGGAGGAAATGAGGGCACTAAAAGACAATCACACATGGGAAGTGGTTGATATCCCGAAAAACAAGAAGATTATAGGATGCAAATAGGTATTCACAATTCACAATCAAATACAAATCAGAAAGGAGTGTGGATAGATACAAGGCAAGATTAGTTGCCCAAGGTTTCACTCAAACCTATGGGATAGATTATGAGGAGACATTTGCACCAATTGCAAAACTACATTCAATAAGAGTACTGCTATCTATTGCTGTAAATATGGATTGGGAATTGTTCCAATTTGACATCAAAAATGCGTTCCTAAATGGAGAGTTAGAAGAAGAGGTATATATGAGGGTTCCACTCGGATTTGAGAAAGAAGAGGGAAATGGAAAAGTGTGCAAACTACATAGATCTTATTGGAGAGTCCTAGTGTTGGACAGTCCTAGCGGCTAAGGAGTTATCAGAAAAGAAGAAGTCGTAGCTGATATACAGCAAGAGGAAACTAATCCGATGAAGATTAGGGATCAAGTGCAGTGAAGATAAAACTCCTAAAAATTAGGATAGATAATAGGAGAAGATAGGAGTAAAAATAGCAATTATCTTGATTAATTTGTACTCTAAAATCTGTTGTATTTTATCTCCTAAATAGTATGACTAGATAACATAGAAACTTATATAAGTAGAGTTCCTATCTTTGAATGTAAGTATCGAGACTTTTCATCTCATTGCTCGATCCAAATCTTAGGTTCTTGGTTTAGGAACCGATTGTGTTCATGGTATCAAAGCTCGGTTATCATAACCAAGACTCTCAATCAACATGGCTGGTTCCAATCCAACAACCCCAACCCCTACGATAGAAGAATCCTCTCATAGCTTAGTTCCTTAACCACCGATTACACAGGAAACCATAACTCCTACCAACATTCTTACCATGGATAGCCAAATGTTGTAGATTACACAGCACAAGTTAAACGGAAGAAACTTCAAGGAATGGTTTCAGTCTGTGACCCTGGTGATCAAAGGCAAAGGGAAGTTCGGTTATCTCACTGGGGCGATCCCAACTCCTCTAAAAGAGTCAACCGAATACGAGCAATGGGAAGTAGAAAACTCTATTCTCATGGCATGGCTGATTAACTCAATGGAATCAAAGATAGGCCGAACTTATCTGTTTTACAAGATTGCAAAAAGAGGTGTGGGATGCAGTTTAAGAATTATACTCTGATCTTGAAAACATAGTTCAGTGTTTTGAGATCAGAGCAACTATTAGGACTACAAAACAAGGTGGTCTTGGGGTAACCGAATACTACAACAACCTAGTAAAGCTTTGGCAAGAGATGGATTTGTTCTATGATCCAAAGTGGGAGTGCTCGAGTGACAGTCAAAAGTACAAAAGAATGTTGGAGAAAGAACGGGTGTTTGACTTCCTCCAAGGCTTGAATTCGGGCTTGGATGAAGTAAGAGGTCGACTTCTAGGCATCAAGCCATTGCTGCCAACTATTAGAGAAGTTTTTGTGGAAGTCAGAAGAGAGGAAAGTAGGAGACGAGTTATGTTGACTCAACCAGAACCAAATACCGGTTCTGCACTTGCTGCATCTAAGAGGGAAGAAGTTTCCAAGGCTAAACAGTGGTGTGAACACTATAACAAACCTTATCATACGAAGCAAACATGTTGGAAGCTTCATGGAAAGCCACCAAACTGGCAACCAAGGGGCAAGAAGAAGGAAAGACCAGCATATGAGGCTGCAAGTATTTAGAATGTAGCAACAACAGGTGCTCAGATAACAGAAAAGCGTATGGGGTTAAATCTTATAGCTGATCAGGTGGAGTTCTTACAACAATTGTTCAATGGCACCCATATTTCAAAGGAATTAGATGGATTTACAGCCAACACATCAATGCCTGTAGCACAAAGAGGTAATTTAGTGGTCTCCTTAACTACTAGAGGGATGAGTGAGCGTTATTGGGTTGTAGATACCGGAGCATCCGATCATATGACCGGATCTACTACCTTGAAAATTTTCAGGTGAAAGAAAATGAACTAACGGTTTTAATGGCAGATGGAACCGTATCCTCAGTTAAGGGAAGAGGAAGTGTGTGTGTGGCTGGTTTAACTCTTGATTCTATTTTGTATGTGCCGAATTTAAAATGTAGCCTGCTATTAGTGAGTAAACTTACTAAGGATTTGGATTACATTGTAACTTTCTTCCATTCATATTGTATTTTTCAAGATCGGTCCATGGGGAAGATGATTGGCAGTGTTGAGGAAAAGGATGGTCTTTCTTGGATATTAGACAACAAGGCTCTTCCTAGTCAGTTAGCTCCTAGTTTTTCTCTTTCAGTTAGCTTGAATTCTGAAATTTTGTTATGGCATAGACACCTTGGTCACCCTAGTTTTCAATATTTGAAACACCTATACCCTGATTTATTCATCAATAAAAACAATTTGGTACTCAATTGTGATCATTGTATTCTTGCCAAACAAACTCATGGTTCTCATCAACCAAAACCATATACTTCTTCCAAACCATTTTACTTGATCTATAGTGATATTTGGGGACCAGCTAGGGTTCCAAACTTGAGTGGTGCTAGAAGTTTTGTGACTTTCATAAATGACCACACAAGAGCATGTTGGGTATACCTAATGAAAGAAAAATCTGAGGTTTGTGCAATTTTTTAGAACTTCCACAAGTTGATTCTAAACATATTTCAGTCCTCTATTTGCATTCTTAGGACTGATAACGACTAGGAATATTTTTCATACCCTTTCACTCAATACCTCACCACAAATGGAAACTTACATCAAAGCACATGCCTCTATGCACCCCACCAAAACGGAGTGGCTGAAAGAAAGAATTGTCATTTGCTTGAAGTAGCTAGAGCCCTAATGTTTACTAGTTCAACTCCAAATAAATATTGGGGTGAAGCTGTTCTAATAGCCTCTTACTTAATTAATAGGCTGCCAACCAAAGTTCTAAAATATCAAACTCCATTGCACAACCTCATGTCCATCTTTCCTCATGTTAGGATATTCAACACTCTTCCTCCAAAAGTCTTTGGATGTGTGGTGTATGTCTACCAAACAAACCCTAATCGCTATAAACTAGAACCCAAGGCATTCTAGTGCATATTCATTGGGTACTCACCTACACAAAAGGGGTACAAGTGTTATTGTCCTACATCACAAAAATTCTGACTCTTGTGATGTAACATTTGATGAAACTAAATTCTACCACTCTAGTAATCAGTCTCAAACCGGGGAAAACCATTGGGATCCCACTGTTTTTGTAACGCCCCACTCTTTCATTATATGCTGAAGCTAAATACAAGCTAATATCCACCAGGGCGTTATGGAAATCCTTACCAACGGAAGCAATGGATCAAACCTGATAGCTAGCTGAAGCTATATAAAAAGGATTTCCAATAATAAGGCCTCAAATATGAGTGCACCGTAATGCATGACTTCCAAAAATCATCAAATATCTCTTACCAAGATCGCAGTACATAGCAATCATGACTTACAACTTTAATAGTATAATAAGTAAATCCAAACCTTACGTAACCCCTGTTTATACAATTGTAACACAAAATTCTCGAACAAACCCGAAGATTACATGAGAACCATAGAACATGAGTAAACAAAAATTAAACTAACTTCGGCCTCCTCATAGCCCTTTTCTCTTTCTCATTTCCGGTACCTGACATGCTGAGATACCTGGGACGTTGAATATCCCAGGGGTATGAAACACCCATGTTAGATTGTTACATCTAAGTGAGTGGCATAAGGAAGAAGATACATGAATGCATATGTGAGACAAAAGACATCTTAGTGGGTAATTCAAGGAAAGAAACAATTTGTGCATAAGCAAATGAGTACAAAGAACAACAAGAATCCTCCCTTATCACCATTTCCTCGATCCGACATCATGCCAAACATCTCAACCTCACCTCTAGGCTAAGCCCCACTTCTGGGCACGTGGTCGTGGTCCAATCCCTCAACCTCACCTCTAGGCACGGCCCCACCTCTGGGCACGGGATTGCGAGCCACCACTATGCTGTCGGCACTTGTGTGAAACATCTCAGCCTTACCTCTAGGTTAAGCCCCACCTCTAGGCACGTGATCGTAGTCCAATCCCTCAGCCTCACCTCTAGGCACGGCCCCACCTCTAGGCACGGGATTGCTCCCCGATCATCATGACGTTTCACTAACAAGCCGCCAAGTCATCATGTTCAAGTTCCAGTCCCATCAACTAACCACCAATACAAACCCCGATATGGTATAAAGTGGCCAAGATATGCTCAAAGCAATAAAATATGAAATATAATGCACCAACCATGACATGATGTATGACAAAGCAGAAGGAATATGCACAAACTAAGGAATATCAACTAGGCACGACCCCACCAGTAGGTACGGTGCACAACCAAGGAATATCAACAAGGCACGACCCCACCAGTAGACACGGTGCACCACCAAGGAAAATATAATGTGCGAGCCACAAGCTACGTGTGAGAGTAATCATGTTTAGCCATAACCACAACCACAAATTCCGAGATGCATGCGAAATAGGAAAGAAATGTTCGGAAACAACGAAACATGAGATATAAGCCACCAACCCCACACAATTGAGACCAAGGGTAATCAAGAAGAAGTAAGAAGCATGAGGAAACCACTCACCTTAGCTTCACACTTCTCGGTTGCACAAATTTAAGGCCGAACGTCGCTCCAAGTGAACTGTTCTATAAAAACCGAGACCTTTTTGTAGTCAAACCTAAAATATATTTAGATAGGTAAGTAGCCACTAAAAGTAGGAGTTTACATGAAAAATTTCAAGCCCAGAAGGCCTCTCACGCGCCCACACGCGCGCCCACAAGGGCTGCCACGCGCCCACACGCGCAGCCTTGCTGGGCGCGTGTGGCGCACGCACCGGACGGACTTCGAACGTCGAAAATTAAAACGGCCATAACTCTTTCATTTTAACTTCGATTCGAGTGCCGTTTGAACCTACAGACTCCTCTTTCGACCCTCTACGTGATTATGGAAAGAAATAGAACTTACCTTGTAGTTTTGGTTACTGTATTGCATGGATTTCGAGGAGGCTCGTGCCTTCCAATGGCTTGCTTTCGGCTCCTGCTCGGGCAAGGTTTCCTTCCCTTCTTTCCAGCAGAGTTTCCCCTCCTTTATAAGCAACTTACCTCCTTAATTTGGTGGCCAAAAACCCAACCCAAAGCATTCTTATATAGTGCCCTTAAATCCATAGGATTGAGACACTTGGCTTTCTAAGATGGTGACACTTGGCACTAGAGATTTGCACCCTAATTATTGCTTTCTTCCCATGGTGACAAGTGGTTCTTGAGATATGAGCCTCATCATGACCTTTTAAACCCTTTAACGAATGAATTTTTGCCACGTGTTATGGAGATTTGAGGCATAATGATTACTTTCTTCCTATGGCGCCACGTGTCCTCGAGATATGAGCTTTCATCATTACTTTCTTCCTACTACGACATGTGTCCCTCGAGATGTGAGCCTTCATCATTGCTTCCATCCTACGGCGCCATGTGTCACTTGAGATTGGTGCTTAATCATTACTTTTGATTTTTATTTCATATAGCAAATGAAGAGTTGCCATGTGTCCCAAGATCATCATTACCTCCATATTTTTTCCATCCAAATTATGCCACGTGTCCATAAAATCATGTCTATCCATGTGTTTCCATCTAACGGTGACATGTGTCCATATAATCATTTCTACCCATGTGTCTCCATTCAAATGGTGACATGTGTCCATGTAATCATTTCCACCCATGTGTCTCCCTCCAAATGGTGACATGTGTCCCTCAATTGAATTTAATTTGGGTTTGAAATCTATAACCACTTTTCATAACTTTTGGAATCCAAAGTTAGGTTTAAATAAGCTTTGAAGTCCATTGCACTTAAGTCTCCTAAAGATATCCTTTAATCCCACAAATTTCTGAGTCTTTGAGGACCTAAAGAAAATCGAGAAAATACTTCATTAATGAAAATAGCTTACAAATTTTGGGGTATTACAGTTTTAATACCAGTCATCCTACCTATTTCCTCCTTTATTTCAAGTGAAGATCTGGTTCAAACAGATACTGCTGATTGTTCTTAGCCAGCCACCTGTAACCCAAATAACCTTGAATTGCTGCCTGCCTCAAGTCCTAAACCTATTCACCCATCAATAGAACTAGTGGAGACTGATATAGAAGGAGACTTGAGTCCTGAAAAACCTATTAAGGTATATTCAAGGAGACAAAAACAACCGGATCCTCAAATCAGCCAATCGTTAGAACCAAGGACAGGTCCACCAAGTGAAGAAAACAACGATTTGAATCTGCCAATTGCTATCAGGAAAGGGGTAAGGTCTTGTGCAAAACATCCAATATCACATTACCTAACCTATTCCAAGTTATCTCCTCAGTTTAAAACTTTCACTACAACCATGGATGGAGTGTCTATCCCAGGCAGTATACAAGAAGCTTTGAGAGATCCAAATTGGAAAAAGGTTATGATGGGGGAGATGAAGGCATTGGAGAGCAATCAAACATGGGAACTGGTTGATATAACAAAAACCAAGAAGATTATAGGCTACAAATGGGTTTTTACAATCAAATACAAATAAGATGGAAGTATAGATCGCTATAAAGCAAGGTTAGTTGCCCAGGGGTACTCTCAAACCCATGGGATAGATTATGAGGAAACCTTTCCTCCGGTGGCAAAACTAAATTCAATTAGGGTGCTTCTATCTATTGCTGTAAATTTAGACTAGGAGCTGTTCCAATTCAACATCAAGAATGTATTCCTAAATGGTGAGTTGGAAGAGGAAGTATTTATGAAGATTCCACCCGGTTTTGAGGATCAAGGAGCAATTGGCCAGGTATGCAAATTACATAAATCTCTTTATGGTTTGAAACAATCCCCTAGAGCATGGTTTAAGAAGTTCAGCTCAACTTTAAAACAATTTGGCTATAAGCAAGGTGAGGCCAACCGTACTCTATTCATTAAAATTGGAGATGGAAAAAGATGCATCTTAATAGGATATGTGGATGACATTATCATTACAGGGGATGATATTGATGAAATGGTAGCCCTAAAATAGATACTAAAAGAGTTTGAGGTAAAAGACTTGGAAAAAAGAAATACTTTCTAGGGATGGAAGTAGTAAGGAGCAAAGAAGGCATGATAATATCCCAGAGAAAGTATACACTTGATCTTCTAAAAGAAACAGGAATGCTTGGGTGCAAACCAAGATATACTCCACTAGAAAGAAATTGGAAGTATGAAAGAAGGGATGATGATCTACCGGTTGACAAGGGAAAGTATCAATGGCTAGTTGGAAGATTAATTTATCTCTCTTTGACACGGCCAAACATAGCTTATTCAGTGAGCATCATAAGCCAGTTTATGCATGCTCCAACTCAACAACATTTGACGGCTGTTTATTACATTTTGAGATACCTAAAAGGCACACCGGGGAAGGGATTGATGTTCCAAAAGACTAATAAAAGAGGTGTTGAAGGTTTTTTCGATGCAGATTGGGCAAGCTCAGTTATTGACAGTCGGTCTACATCAGGCTTCTGTAAAGCTATGGAGAAACTTAGTCACATAGAGAAGTAAGAAGCAAAAAGTTGTGACAAGAAGTAGTGCAGAAGCAAAATATAAGGCAGTTATCCAAGGGATTTGTGAACTAATTTGGGTAGTGAGACTAATGGTGGATCTACAAATGCCTCTAACCAAACCAACGAGGCTATATTGTGATGGCAAGTCGACCATAAGCATTGTCAACAATCCGGTGCAACATGATAGAATGAAGCATGTTCGGATTAATTGAAGTTTCATCCGACGAGAGATTGAAGAGAGAGATATAAGGCTGAAATATATTCCCATAGCAGATCAAGTAGCATATGTTCTCACCAAATCCATGGCAAGACCAGGTTTCGAGACTCTCATTGACAAGCTAGGAATGAGAGATATTTATTCCTAGGCTTGAGAGAGGGGGGGCGGGTGTTGGAGAGTCCTAGCGACTAAGGAGTTATCAGAAAAGAAGAAGCCGTAGCTGATATACAACAAGAGGAAACTAATCCGGTGAAGATAAGGGATCAAGTGCAGTGAAGATAAAACTCCTAAAAATCATGATAGATAATAGGAGAAGATAGGAGTAAAAATAACAATTATCTTGATTAATTTGTACTCTAAAATCTGTTGTATTTTATCTCCTAAATAGTAGGACTAGCTAGCATAGAAACTTGTATAAGTAGAGTTCATATCTTTGAATGAAAGTATTGAAACTTTTCATATCATTGCTCGATCCAAATCTTAGGTTCCTGGTTTAGGAACCGATTGTGTTAAGATCTCTCTATGATTAAAATAGTCTCCAAGGGCATGGTTCAAGAAATTTAGCTCTACTCTCACTAAGTTTGGATATAAACAAGGTGAGGCTGATTATACCCTCTTTATTAAACATGCTGCTAGTGGGAAGAAATGTGTTTTGATTGTGTATGTAGATGATATAATTCTTATAGGAGATGATACTCTTGAGATTGTAACCCTGAAACAGAAGTTGAAGGACGAATTTGAAGTCAAAGAATTGGGAACAATGAAGTACTTCCTTGGAATGGAAGTGACAAGGAGCAAACTAGGTATTGTGATCTCCTAACGAAAATATACTCTTGATCTTTTAAAGGAAACAGGAATGTTGGGTTGTAAACCTAGATATACTCCCCTAGAAAGAAATTGGAAATATGTGAAAAAAGATGATGATTTATTGGTAGATAAAGAAAGGTATCAAAACCTCGTTGGGAAGTTGATTTATCTCTCTCTAACTTGACCAGATATAGACTATGTAGTTAGCATTATGAGCCAATTTATGCATGCTCCTACTCAACAACTTATGGCACAGTATACCACATTTTGAGATATTTAAAAGGAACTCCTGGTAAGGGACTATTATTTCAAAAGAGTGATGAAAGAGGGGTTGAAGGGTTCTCCGATGCAGATTGGGCTGGATCAATTATGGATAGTCGGTCAACATCTGGGTTTTGTACTAAATTATGGGGAAACCTAGTCACATGGAGAAACAAAAAATAATTAGTGGTGGCAAGAAGTAATGTAGAAGCAGAATTCAGGGCCATAACCCAAGGTATATGCGAGCTTATTTGGTTGGTAAGGTTAATGGAGGACCTACAAATGCCTCTAACTCAACCAACAAGGCTATACAGTGATAGTAAATCATCCATATGCATTGTTAATAACCCGGTACATCATGATAGAATGAAGCATGTCAGGATTGACCGGAATTTCATCCAAAGGGAAATTGGGGAAGGAGGTATAAAGCTGATTTATATTCCTACAGCAGAGCATGTGGCAAATGTACTAACAAAAGCCATGTCATGACTTGGTTTTGAGACTTTGATTAGCAAGTTAGGAATGAGAGATATCTATTCCTTAGCTTGAGGGGGGAGGGAGGGGAGGAGGGGTGTTGAAGAGTCCTAGGATTCTAAGGAGTCTTTCCGTGGGAAAGAGTATGAAACAAAAAAGGAGACTAATGAAGACATGGTCCTTGGTTATGGGTTGCTGCATCAAGATAGAGAAGAAGAATTGAAGGGATAAACTTCCTAAAAATCAGGAGAAATTGTAGGAATAGGATTTTGTACATTATCTTGTAAATAACTTTAAATAATGGTGTATTCTATCTGCTAGGTGTTAGGAAGAGAGAACATTATCAGCTATAATTTAGGAGGAGATAGTATAGGAATTCTGTATATATTATTCCATTCTCGGAAATTCAAGTAAGGAGTTTGATTTCCACAAACTCAGTTGTTAGTTTCAGGTTCTATTCCATAGGAACGGATTCTGTTCACTGACATATTCACTAAGGGTATTAGTTTTAAAGCTTTTCGTTATAGTGTGTAAAAGATGAACATGAGAAATATCTACGCACCATCTTGTAGGCTATGTTGATAACTGTAAACTTGGGGTGACTAATACCATCTTCAGCTAATTGATAGATGTAATTTTGCTATTATAGAGTGTGATGTTATATTTCCTCATTTTAAGTAATAGTATGAAAACAGGATCTAGAGTTTTTTTTTTCTTTGTTTTTTTTTTTTTTTTTGTTGGGGGGAGGGGGGGTGGGGGAAGAAGGTTTGATTATATTATATTAATGGATAAAAGCTAGGGACTCTATCAAGGTTCTGTACTAAGTCCATACTTGTTTGCTTTAGTAATAGATGAACTCACTAAAGACATTCAGACAGAGGTGCCATGGTGTATGCTATTTGCAGATGACATAGTGTTGGTGGATGAAACAAAAGAGGGAGTGAACACTAAGCTTGAGTTGTGGAGAAACAATTTAGAATCTATGGGATTTAAACTAAGTAGAAGGAAAACATAATATATGGAATGTAAATTTAGTAAGAATGTAAGTGTGGAGGATGTTACAATAAAATTGGAAGACCAAATCTTACAAAGAAAAGACCATTTTCGATATTTGGGATCGGTGATCCAAAAAGATGGAGAAATTCGCGAGGATGTCACACATAAAATTAAGGCAGGTTGGCAGGTTGGCTAAAATAGAGAAATGCATCGGGGGTGTTATGTGATAGTAAAATCCCATTAAAACTAAAAGAAAAATTCTATAGGACAGCTATAAGATCAATCTTGTTGTATGGCTTAGAAAGTTGGGCAGTCAAATATCAGCATGAGCAAAAGACGAGCATAGCAGAGATGAGGATGCTAAGATGGATGTACAGCCATACAAGAAAAGATAAAATTAGAAATGAACTTATTCATAATAAGATAGGAGTAGTGCCAATCGAGGAGAAGATGAGAGAGACTAGACTAAGATGGTTTGGTCACATGAGAAGGAGACCAAGAGACACTCCGGTGAGGAGAATTGATGAAATGGAACAATTAGTCAAAAAAACAGGTAGAGGTAGAACCAAGAAGACTTTGGGAGAGACATTAAATTTTGATATGAAGTGTATGGGCCTAAATGAAGATATGACAAAAGACAGAAATACATGGAAGTCTAAAATTCATGTAGCCGACCCCACATAGTGGGATAAAGGCTAGATATGTTGTTGTTGTTGTTGTAATGGATAAAAGCTAGGCTACTAGAGGAGTGATACAAACAACCCTACACAAATCAAACAATCCCCAAGAAAACCTGAACTAAACAGAGAATGAGATGCTAAAATCATAACCCAGCAACAACAGAAATTGCTACCAAGCTACATCAAGAATTCAACAGCCCCAAAGCCTAAACCGCACTATTGACAGAAATATGAAACAGAGTTCACCACCAGACTCCAAGGATATGAACAGATTCAACAGAAACTAATGGCAGCGCTACTGAAACCCCCGGAAAATGAAATATAGACAGGTGAAACTCATGCCAGACCAAAATTTGACCCGTTGCTTGATGGCTCTGAATATTCAAAAACTGGAACATGAACTTGAAGATTGTTTCCAGATCAACCACATATGCCCATGAAAGTTAAAGGATGACCCGTGAAATCCAACTACGAGTAGAACTCCTTAGAACGGAAAGTGATCTAATGAAACCATTCTGCCCAAAGCAATCAGACATCAACACATGACCCCCTAAGCACCACACGCCTTCGAAACTGACAACCAACCCTCAAAACTGTACACTAAAATCAATTATAGAGAAAACTCAGATTCTTTCTTTCCATCTCAACCCTTTCAACTTCAATAGCATGCTCCTGGGCAATCATTAAATTCATAATACTGGTGTCATCACCTCCAGCTGACAGTCCCAGAGTTTTGCCAATAGACCAATAAACTTTAATAGATGACCTAGATTAGGAGATAAAAATAACCTACACCCCTTTGTTCATCATTCTTCTTTCTATAACTTTTCTATAAATTTTCCATTAGCTTCCCTTTTCAACTGTACATTTATTCTGTGTTGTTCCCTAATCACTTGAATTGTGCCAATGTCATATCCATGTCTCATGTTGGTATCACTTAAAGAGTATTACGTACCCATATAGAGATTTCACATGAAAGTTGCACTTGGAGATATACATGATTGAGGTCCAGTTCAATTGAACATCAGATAGAAGTGAAATAGTAAATTACAATTAAACCATAATGTACAAAGAATTTTCTGTGATGATGTTTTTGCAGTTTTATGGAAATAAAGGTGGCAATGAAACAATAGAATGATTTTACTTTACTTGTATGTCCTGCTCAAGCCCTTAAGGACATGTATCATGGTGTAGAGACAAGGGTCAGAACATGCGGAGGGGATACTGAACCATTTACAACTACAATAGGACTGCATCAAGGTTCTGCACTAAGTCCATACTTATTTACCTTAGTAATGGATGAACTCACTAAAGATATTCAGACAGATGTGTCATGGTGTATGCTATTTGCAGACGACATAGTGTTGGTGGATGAAACAAAAGAAGGAGTGAACACTAAGCTTGAGTTGTGGAGAAACAATTTAGAATCTAAGAGATTTAAATTAAGTAGAAAGAAAACAGAATATATGGAATGCAAATTTAGTAAAAATGCAAGAGTGGATGATGTTATAATAAAATTAGAAGACCAAATCTTACAAAGAAAAGACAATTTTCGATATTTGGGATCAGTGATTCAAAAAGATGGAGAAATTCACGAGGATGTCGCACATAGAATTAAGGCAGGTTTGCTAAAATGGAGAAATGCATCGGGAGTGTTATGTGATGGTAAAATCCCATTAAAATTGAAAGAAAAATTTTATAGGAGAGCTATAAGAACAGTCTTGCTGTATGGCTCAAAATGTTGGGCAGTCAAATACCAGCATGAGCAAAAGACGAGTGTAGCGGAGATGAGGATGTTAAGATGGATGTGCGGACATACAAGAAAGGATAAAATTAGAAATGAAGTTATTCGTAATAAGGTAGGAGTAGTGCCAATCGAGGAGAAGATGAGAGAGACTAGACTAAGATGGTTTGGTCATGTGAGAAGGAGACTAAGAGACGCTCTTGTGAGGAGAGTTGATGAAATGGAACAATTAGTCACAAAAAGAGGTAGAGGTAGACCCAAGAAGACTTTGGGAGAGACATTAAAGTTCGATATGAAGTATATGGATCTAAATGAAGATATGACAAACGATAGAAATACATGGAAGTCTAGAATTCATGTAGTCGACCCCACATAGTGGGATAAAGGCTGGATATGTTGTTGTTGTTGTTGTTGTTGTATGTCCTGCTCAAGACCATAATTCAAACCTGAAGAGTCAGCCTAATTAAGTATTACCACTTGTTGGATCATGAGGATATCATAGGCTAAGGCAATGGAGATTTGGTCAAATATAGAACCTTCCTTCTAGAGATATCCAAATCTAGTTAGGATTAATTCCTAAACTAGAATTAGGATCTTTTCTTAAAGGGCTATATATATCTTTCTTTTTTCCTTATCGTTGATTATTTTTCCTTTCTTCTTGTTTCCTTTGTTGTTGTATTCCCTCTCTATAAGAGAGTTGATTGTGTCCATAGTTGGGATATATAAGATTATTGAGTTTCTCCTAGAGTTTAGCATGGTATCAGAGCCTTAATAGGCTGATACACTAAAACTCTAGTGCCTTCATTGCACTAGCCACCCCCCCTCCCCTTTCATCAGGTTCTTCTTTCATTGTCGTTTTAGTTTGTTCGAGTGACTTTATTGCGCTGTCGGGCCACCACCTACCAGCACCGCCACTGCCATTGAGTTCGCCGCCATTAGATCAGCCGATCATCGGAGACCCACCGTTGTCAGAGCCTTCACGTGCCCCCATGCACCGCTGTCCATGTTGAGAGAGTTTGGATTGAATAGAGATTCTCTCTTATTTATTCCATGGGTATGAAACCCTATATATGCAAGAAGTATGCTAATAAATCTCCTAAAAATTAGGAGTAGATAACAACCTAATAAGTAGGAATAATAATAGATAACGACCTAATAAGTAGGAACAATAATCATCTGTAATTTCCAGATTTATACAAAATATGAAAACTTAAACTTGATTTATCTTCTTAGGCTTTATGCTTCCTTATCTTCTCATCATTAACCGCCACTCCTTATCTTCTAAATGATAAGGTTCTTTATCCGTAACACTCCCCCTCAAGATTGAGAATGGATATCATCCATTCCAAGCTTGCTAGTCAACCTTTGATGCACAACTGTAGGCAACCCTTTAGTGAGAATATCTGCAAGTTGTTCACAAGATGATATATATGGAGTACATATTAGCCCACTATCCAATTTTTCCTTAATGAAATGTCGGTCCACCTCAACATGCTTGGTTCTATCATGTTGTACCGGATTGTGAGCAATACTGATTTGTTGTCACAATATAGTCTCATAGGTTCCACCAAAGTGATCTTCAAATCATCTAACAAGATTTTCAACCAAAGTAACTCACATACCCCTAATGCCATAGATCTGTACTCTGCTTCTGCACTTGACTGGGCCACCACACTTTGTTTTTTGCTTCTCCAAGTTACAAGATTACCCCCTAGAAAGGTACAATAGTCGGATGTAGATCTTCTATCCACCACTGACTCTGCATAATCTGCATCAGTATAGGCTTCAAGTATCATATTTTGCCCCATTTTGAACATAATACCTTTCCTTGGTGTCCCTTTCAAGTAATGAAGTATTCTTAAAACTGCTCTAAGGTGAGTTTCTTTTGGACAATGCATAAATTGACTGACAACCCCCACTGCATATGCAATATCTGGCCGGGTGTGAGCTAGATAAATTAGTTTCCCTACTAGCCTTTGGTAGGATTCTTTATTCACCTCTTTATCTTCTGGAACCTCCCCCAATTTGTGGTTAAATTCAATTGGAGTAGTAGCAGCCTTGCAACCTAGCAGCCCAATTTCTTTTAGCAAGTCCACAATATACTTTTTTTGAGAAATAAAGATGCCCTCTTTTGAGTGTGCAACTTCTATGCCCAAAAAGTATTTCAACTGTTAGAAATCACTTGTATTAGATTAGCTTGTATATCTCGAGAGAGGTGTTTTTTCTTTCTGTTAAGCATTTGTTATATCACTTGGTATTTCTATTCTAGAAGGATTGTTTCTAGAATGTTAGTTAGCAGTTTGTTAGAGCAGTTAGTTAGTTGTAACTAACAATATTTGGGTAGTTTTTTGTTACCGCCTCTATGCTGTATAAATAGCGGTCAGGTGTTAGCTTTAGGGGCACTCTTTTATTCTGTCTTGGGCAGTGAGGAAGAGAGGAGTATGCGCTGGTGTTATACTTGAATACTTAGAGGGTATATCTTTGTAATTCTGGTAGAGCAATCTCTCGGCAGTCTGTGTATAAGGCTGAGGGGATTGATTAGTGCATGTAATCCTTTCAAAGTTCATTCAAGATAGTGAAGATAAAAGAGCCTAGGGCAGTCTGGATGTAGGTCTTTCTAAAGACTGAACCAGGATAAATTCTTGGTGTTCTTGATTGGTTTCAGTTCTTGATATGTTTTCTGATTTATCGCAAATTGTGTGTGTGTTTCGGGTGAGTGATTCAGGGAGTGTTTCGGTTGTTGATTCCGAGTGTAATTGAGTGATTCGAAACTGGGGATTATTCCAACAACTTGGTATCAGAGCCTTCAATCTCAGTGACATTCAAGATTCATCAAGAAATCTCAAGAGGGAGAATCAGAGACTCAAAACTCGATGGCACCAACTGCAGCAAGATACGACATTGATAAATTCGATGGGACCAACGACTTCAGCCTATGGAGGATCAAGATGGAAGTTTTCCTCTGCAGTCAAGGCTTAGAAGGGGCACTGGAATCAGAGGTAACCCAGACATCAACTGAAAGCACAACACCAGTTCTAACTACCGCACAGAAGGAGGCTCAGGCGGAGATCAAGAAAAAGGCATTCAGCCTTCTGATTCTGAGTCTCGGAGATAAAGTTTTAAGGGAGGTATCGAAGTTAAAATCGGCGGCGGAAATCTGGAAAAGGCTGGAAGATCTCTACCTCAAGAAGACTCTATCCAGTCGGTTATTCCTAAAAGCCAGCTTTTTTAATCTTAAAATGCATGACAATCAAAAATTGCAGGAGCATTTAGATGACTTTAACAAACTATGTTTAGATTTAGAAAACATAGATGTAAAATATGATGACGAAGACAAGGCCCTAGTTCTTCTATATTCGTTACCAAAGTCCTATGAAAACTTTGTAGATATCCTCCAACACGGTAGAGAGAAACTTTCTTTAGAAGATGTTATAGGGGCTCTAAACTCTAAAGAATTAAGAATTAGGATGGACAATAAATCTAACTCTAGTGAGGCCTTAACAGTAAGATCAAGAAGTACTAAAAAGGATCATAAAAATAAGGGAAAGTCAAGGTCTAAATCTAGAAATGGAAAAGGCCCAATCAAATGTTACTACTGTCAGCAAGAAGGCCATATTAAGAGGCTGTGTCCTAAAAGGAAAAAGGATTTAGCCGAGAAGGAGAGTTCAAGAGGAGGGGTAAACTTTTGTGATAATGGCTATGACAGTTCTGAAGCTTTAGTTGTAAGTGAAAATGTTGAAAGCCATGAATGGGTATTAGATTCTGGCTGCTCTTTTCACATGACTCCAAATCGTCACTGGCTGCAAAACTTTAAGAACTTTAATGGAGGTAAGGTCTTACTAGGTAATGACCATGAATGTGAGGTAAAAAGGATAGGAGACATTAGGCTAAAGCTGCATGATGTCTCTCTTAAAATCCTCACAGCCGTTAGATATATTCCAGAATTAAAGAGAAACTTGGTTTCTCTTGGGGAATTGGATAGGAATGGCTTAAAGTTTAAAGGTGAAGAAGGAGTAGTTAAAATAACTAAAGGATCCTTAGTATGTATGAAGGCAGAACTGAGAAATGGAATTTATTTTTTGCAGGCTACCACAGTATGTGGGGAAACCGCAGCCATAAATCCTATACCAAAATCTAAGGAAACCCTATGGCATTTACGGATGGCTCATACCAGTGAACAGGGCCTTAAAGAGCTTTCAAAGCAAGGTATATTGGATTTAGGACAAACCATAGGTATAGGCAAGTGTGAGTCTTGTATATATGGTAAAGCAACAAAAATAAAATTCAGTAAAAATGCTATACACTCATCAAAAGAACCCCTAGACTATATCCACTCAGATTTATGGGGTCCAGCTCAAACTGAATCCCATGGTGGCTCAAGATTTTTCTTATCTATAATAGATGATTTTTCTAGGATGTTATGGGTATATGTCCTAAAGTCAAAAGATAATACATTTGAAACATTTAGGGCATGGAAGGCTATGGTGGAAAACCAAAAAGGCAAGAAAATCAAAGTTATAAGAACCGATAATGGGTTAGAATTTTGTAATAAGGACTTTAATCAAATGTGCAAGGAAGGGGGGATTATTAGACACCTAACTGCACCTGGTAATTCTAGGTAAAATGGTGTTGCAGAAAGGATGAATAGAACCCTCTTAGAGAGGGTTAGATGCATGCTAAACTATGCAAATTTACCTAAAGAATTTTGGAGAGAAACTGTATCAACAGCAGCCCATGTAATAAATAGATCCCCATCAACAGCTATAAATTTCTTAACCCCTTATGGAAAATGGTCAGGCCATAAGCCAAAACTTGACCACCTTAGAGTGTTCGGATGTCTTGCCTATGCCCATATAAAGCAAGGAAAACTTCAGCCTAGAGCCAAGAAATGCTTGTTTATAGGATATCCATCTGGAGTGAAAGGTTATAAACAATGGAATTTGGAATCTGAAGGTCAAAGGATTATAATAACTAGGGATGTAACATTTGATGAGAATTATGCTATGAATGAAAATGAAGATAAAACTCATCAAGATAAGAGTCAAAATAGAGTCTTAGTTCCAATAGAGCTCTCAAAAAACTCTCCATGTTTGCCTCAAAATACCTCAGAAGCTGAGTTTGACTCTTTAGATCCTAGTTCTAATTCAGATCCTGAAGATAGCCATAACCATGAATCATCTCAATTTGAAGGAGATGAAGATGACAGTGAGGTAGACTCTAGCATAGAAGATCAACCTAATAGGGATAGATATAGTGTGGTCAGGGACCGGCAGCCTAGAACCTGTAGACCACCTCAAAGATACGGCTACTCAGATTTAGTAGCCTATGCCCTAATTAGTGCATCAAAAATAGCTAGTGAATAACCTTTGTTATATGAGCAAGCAGTGTCTTCTAAGGATGCTGATAAATGGATAGAAGCTATGCAATCTGAGATAAATTCCCTTAAGAAAAACCAAACTTGGGAGCTGGTGGAGAGACCTAAAGGACAGCGAGTAGTTGGCTGCAAATGGCTGTTTAAAATCAAAGAAGGGGCTGGAGTCAATTCTAAGCCAAAGTTCAAAGCTAGGCTTGTTGCTAGAGGTTTTACCCAAGTCCCAGGAATAGATTTTAATGAAGTTTTTTCTCCTGTAGTAAGGCATTCTTCTATAAGAATCCTGTTGGCCATCACAGCTAAATTGAACCTTCAGTTAGAGCAGTTGGATGTTACAACTGCCTTCCTTCATGGAGACCTTGAAGAGAGAATTTTCATGGACCAACCAAAGGGGTTTGAAGCTAAGGGAGAGGTGGAGAAAGTGTGTCTCCTTAGAAAGTCATTGTATGGACTTAAACAGTCCCCAAGACAATGGTATCGAAAATTTGATTCGGTTATGATAAATCAAGGTTATCTAAGGAGTTTCTATGATTGTTGCATATATTTTAAACATGTTTCACCTAGAATTTCTATCTATCTATTGCTATATGTGGATGACATGCTTATTGCAAGTCAATCCACTAAAGAAATCCAGCTTCTCAAGCAAAGGCTGAAAGCTAAATTTGAGATGAAGGAATTAGGTGCAGCAAAGAAAATTCTAGGGATGGAAATTTCTAGGGATAAGCAACATGGAAAAATTTATCTATCTCAAAGAACATACTTAGCAAAACTGTTATCAAGATTTGGAATGTCAACTGCAAAGGCTGTTAAAGTGCCTTTTGCACCTCATTTCAAATTATCATCAGAACAATCCCCAAAGGATGATGAGAATAGGAAGGAGATGGCCAACATCCCATACTCAAGTGCAGTAGGCAGCTTAATGTATGGAATGGTTTGCACAAGACCCGACTTGGCTCACGGAATTAGCGTTATAAGTCGATTTATGGCTAATCCAGGAAAGCCCCACTGGTTAGCTGTAAAATGGATGTGTACATATCTTAGAGGATCAGTTAATTATGTTTTGTCCTATAGTGGTGAAAGTCTAGAAGATCCTCCTATAATCCAAGGATATGTAGATGCAGAGATATCGATAGAAGAAGGTCCACAACAAGCTATGTGTTTAGGTTATGGAATTCTACTATCAGTTGGAAATCTAGTCTCCAACATGTGGTATCATTGTCAACTACCGAAGTAGAATATATAGCCCTTTCAGATGCATTTAAAGAGGCTTTTTGGCTAAAAGGATTAGTAGGAGAGATTCTAGGTGTAGATGTTAAGACTACTTTAATGTGTGATAGTCAAAGTGCAATCCACTTATCTAAAAACCAAGCACATCATGAAAGAACAAAGCATATAGACATAAGATATCACTTTATTAGACAAGTTATTGAAAATAAAACTGTTATTCTAACCAAAGTTTCAGGTGAGGAAAATGTAGCGGATATCTTCACAAAGGCTGTTCCTGTTTCAAAATTAAAGCATTGCTTGAATATTTTAAAATTGATTTCGTCAGATTGGTAGCAGAATCAAAACAGCAAGTGAAGATTCAGGTAGCAGAAGGAGATCTCTTGAGGAAACAAATCAAATCAAGTGGGTGGAGAATTTGTTAGAAATCACTTGTATTAGATTAGCTTATATATCTCGAGAGAGGTGTTTTTTCTTTCTGTTAAGCATTTGTTATATCACTTGGTATTTCTATTCTAGAATGATTGTTTCTAGAATGTTAGTTAGCAGTTTCTTAAAGCAGTTAGTTAGTTGTAACTAACAATATTTGGGTAGCTTTCTGTTACCACCTCTATGCTATATAAATAGAGGTCAAGTGCTAGCTTTAGGGGCACTCTTTTATTCTTTCTTAGGCAGTGAGGAAGAGAGGAGTATGCGTTGGTGTTATACTTGAATACTTAGAGGGTATATCTTTGTAATTTTGGTAGAGCAATCTCTCGACAGTCTTGTGTATAAGGCTGAGGGGATTGATTAGTGCATGTAATCCTTTCAAAGTTCATTCAAGATAGTGAAGATAAAAGAGCCTAGGGCAGTCTGGATGTAGGTCTTTCTAAAGACCGAACCAGGATAAATTCTTGGTGTTCTTGATTGGTTTCAGTTGTTGATATGTTTTCTGATTTATCACAAATTGTGTGTGTTTCGGGTGAGTGATTCAGGGAGTGTTTCGGTTGTTGATTCTGAGTGTAATTGAGTGATTCGAAGCTGGGGATTATTCCAACATCAACCTCTCCAAGTCTTTAATTTCAAACTCTTTAATTAGGTATTCCTTTAATCTAGTCATACCTTCTTCATCATTTCCGGTCACAACAATATCATCCACATATACCAATAGGACTATTACTCCCCCTGTGGCTGAGTGATGGATGAAAAGGGTATGGTCTCCTTGGCTTTGTTTATACCCTAAGGTAAGCATTACATGGGTAAACTGGCCAAACCAGGCCCTAGGAGACTGTTTAAGGCCATACAATGCCTTTTTTAGTTTGCACATTACCTGCCCGCGAGTATCTGTACTATAGCCTGGGGGTAAGTCCATGTAAACTTCCTCCTCTAGGTCTCCATGCAAGAAGGCATTTTTTACATCATATTGCATCAATGGCTAGCCTAGGTTAGTAGCTAAAGATAGAAGAACTCTCACTGTATTTAGCTTTGCAACTGGGGCAAAGGTGTCTAGATAATCAATGCCATATACTTGGGTGTATCCTTTTGCTACTAGCCTTGCCTTATACCGGTCTAGGTTCCCATCGGATTTGTATTTGATTGTATACACCCACTTGCATCCTACCGGTTGTTTTCCTTTGGGTAATTGAACTAGCTCCCAAGTATTGTTTTTTTCAAGGGTTGCCATCTCGACTTCCATGGCAGTCCTCCAATTCTCATCCCTTATTGCTTTGGAAAAATGGTGAGGAATTGGGATGGTATGTAGGCTGGTTAGGAAGGTTTTGTGTGGGGTAGACAGTTTAGAGTAGGATAGGACCAGGTGTAAAGGATGCTGAGTGCAGGTCTTGGTGCCTTTTCTGAGGGCTATAGGCCATTCCAGATCACTAGAAAAGGTAGGAGCATTTTGAGGTGTGTGATGTTCAGTTATAGGTGCAGTGGAGTCAATAGAATTATTACCTGCTGGTGTCACAAGAGAGCTACTGGTGTCAGTGTTGTTAACAGGTTCAGAGGAGGAAGTAGATTCTTGGATTTGCACTGGGCTAGTAGCCAGCTTCTGTCGCCCTGAGTAGACCTGCAGGGGAGGAGTACTTGGTGAGGTTTCCTTTAGAGTCTTGTCTGGTGTATCTTTTGCAGTAACCGGATCTAGTGAGGAGATAGTTTGAGGTGAGTGATCTAGATCAGGTAGAGGCATGACTAGATTTCCCTCGGTAGTTTTTTTTACTGTCATGAGAGTGATCAAAATAGGGAGAATTTTCCACAAAAGTAACATCAGTCGAGACAAAGAATCTTTTGGAAGGAGGGTGGTAGCACTTATAGCCCTTTCGGCTAGAGGAATATCCAATAAAAAAGCATTTCAGAGTGCGAGGATCTAATTTGCCTCTATTAGGGTTGTGAACATACACAAATGATACACACCCAAATATTTTTGGTTTCCAGCAGCTAGATATATGTAAATCAGGAAAATGACTGCTTAAGAGTTGAAGAGGGCTATAGGATTCAAGAGTTTGAGATGGCAGTCTATTAATAAGGGTAATGGCTGTTAGGACAACCTCTCCCCAATAATTTTTTGGAACATTATGGTGAAAAAGTAGTGCCCTAGTCACAGCTAATAGGTGCCCATTTTTCCTCTCAGCCACCCCATTTTGTTGGGGTGTATATGGACAAGATGATTCATGAATAATTCCTTTTTGTTGGAAAAAATATGCGAGGGATTGATTGAAAAAATCTTTGGCATTATCAGTCCTTAGCCTCTTGATTGGCACTCCAAATTGAGTACTAATCATGTTATAGAAGTTAGGAAAAATAGTGCTTACTTCAGATTTGTTTTTCATAAGAAACAACCACATTACCCTAGTGCAATCATCCACAAATATGATGAACCACCTTGCCCTAAAAAGATTGGGAACAGTTGCAGGGCCCCAAACATAACTATGTAGAAAGGAGAATGGACTAGAGGCTCTTTTATTGGATGAAGGGTAAGACACCCTTTTATGTTTAGCAAATTCACAAATAGGGCAATGAAAGTCTTGAATATCACAACTCCTAAACAAAGCTGGAAACATAACTCTAAGAGTAGAAAACGAAGGATAATCAAGACGATGGTGATGTAACCAGATCTGGTCCTTATTAGATTGCACCAAACAAGACACAAGATTCACCTTATCCTTGTTTTCTTCCCCATTTGATCCATCATAGTATAGGCCAACCCTAGCTTTAGCAAGCCCAATCCTCTTCTTCAACCCCTGTTCCTGAATTTCACAGCAAGTAGAAGAAAAATTAACACTGCAATTGTTATCTAGGGTAAGCTTTTGAATGGAGATGAGGTTGGTGAAGAGTTTAGGGACATGGAGAACATCTTTGAGAGTTAGATGGTTATTAAGGATGATATTTCCTTGGCCAGCAACAGTGGTCAAAGAGCCATCTGCCAGTGTTATCTTTTTTGAGCTTGAACAAGGACTATAGGTAGTGAAGTAATGGGATAAAGGGGTCATGTGATCTGTTGCCCCGAAATCAAGAATCCAAGAATTAGATTGGGTTATTTTCGAAGCATGTAGGGTAAGAGAATGGGAGGACATACTTGTAAGTGCAAGAGAACAGGTACCTTTTTCTTTCTTTTCAAGAGAGTCTAGAAAGTTTCTTAGCTTTTGAATTTCTGCCCAGTTGAAATCCAAGCCATCTGTCTACTCCTTTTGTTCCCTTTGCTTGTGCTCTGCCTACTGCTGTTGACTGCTGGCTATATAGGCTTGATTTTGGACCCCAAGTTGTCCTCCTTTAGATGGTTTTCCATGTAACTTCCAACATCTCTCTATGGTATGCCTTGTTTTTTTGCAAAAGGTACACCATAGAGAGTCTCGAGAATCTGTATTGCTGGAAGTTTTATCTCCAGCAGCCTTCCTTTCCTCCTTAGGACCCTGGTTAGGACCTCTCAATGCTATTAATGCTGACTTTTCTATAGGAGCAGTGTCTAGCATTACTCCTCTTCTCCCTTCTTCAGCCCGGATTAGAGAGATTACCTCATTTAGGGAAGGTATATCCTCTTTGCCAAGTATTTGAACCCTGACTGCATCAAACTCCATATTTAGACCTACCAAGAAATCATAGGTTCTCTCCTTTTCCACAAATCTTTTATGTAAGGCTGCATCTTCACTACACTTCATCTTTAGACATTGATAATGATCTAATTCTTGCCATAGAGTTTGTAGCATATTAGAGTACTCAGTAACAGATCTTACCCCTTGTTTGGTTGCTACAATCTTAGTTCGGACTTCATATATTTGTGTTGCATCCTTCACTTTAGAATAGGTGAGGTTGACAGCCTCCCAAATATCCTTAGCGGTTGTTAGAAACATCACCGTATCACTTATCTCGGGCATCATCGAATTCCAAAGCCAAGACATAACTAAAGAGTCCTCCTCATCCCATGCAATAAACATGGGATCTCCTTCTTTAGGGCCAGTCCCTAAGAGATGACTTACCTTTACCTTTGAGAAAGGTCCGGATAAGTTGGGACCATTTTAGGTAGTTTCTTCCATTCAATCGATAGGCCGCCTAGAGATTTTGTAATTCTCCTCCATTACTCGAGTTGCTAGATCCAGTGAATGGAGCTTCTGACGGGCTGTTTGTTTCAACCGCTTCTGATGTAGGATTGGTTTTGGAGATGGTAGATATCTTAGTAAAAAAAAAAAAAACTTGGACCAAACAGATGAGGGGAAAAACAATGAGAGAATATCGAGTGAAGAAGGAAGTCGCAACTGACTTTGATTTCTTCAAGAAACGGAACAAGAAGAACAGGCCGGAATGGGACTAAGCAGGGAAAAAAACGACAATGAAGGCCTAAACAGAATTCCCTAAAGACCAAGCTCTGATACCATGTTGAGAGAGTTTGGATTTAATAGAAATTCTCTCTTATTTATTCCATGGGTATGAAACCCTATATATACAAGAAGTATGCTAATAAATCTCCTAAAAACTAGGAGTAGATAACAACCTAATAAGTAGGAACAATAATAGATAACAACCTAATAAGCAGGAACAATAATTATCTATAATTTCTAGATTTATACAAAATATGAAAACTTAAACTTGATTTATCTTCTTAGGCTTTATGCTTCCTTATCTTCTCATCATTAACCGCCACTCCTCATCTTCTAAATGATAAGGTTCTTTATCCGCAACAGTCCAGTTCGTCTCCGACCCCACGCACCAGCATGTGCGCCACCCTCTTGCCTCTAGCTGCTCCAAATTAACCCTTTGACATTTTTTTAGCCCATCCCTAGTGTCGAAATCCTTGTGTTTGTGTTCATATCTCTTTCTCACCAACTGGAACAATCATGTCAAAAAGTTCACTAATGACTCCAGATCTGGCAATTGGAGACTCGACTTCAATGGCTCAATCAATGGAAGCTGGACCTGGATCAAGGACTGGAGAGCTACCCAGAATTCACCAAATCCATGTTCCCTGCATTGTTTGGATCTTTAAATCCTAGTTTTTTTCATTGTGATGTTTGTGTTCTGTCTAAGCATCATCGTGTGTCCTATCCTCCTAACAATAAAATCTCTTCTACACCATTCACTTTGATTCACTCAGATGTGTGGGGACCATTTAAAATCCATATTTGTTCTGGGGCTCGTTGGTTTATCTCTTTCATTGATGATTGTACTCGTATGACTTGAGTTTTTCTATTAAAAGATAAGGCCACCATTAGTTCAGTTCTTCCCATTTTCTATAAAATAATTGCAACTTAGTTTGGTTCACCTATCAAAAGATTAAGAATTGATAATGCAGGGGATTATTTTAATCATCACTTGCACCAATTCTTCCAGCAAGAAGGAATAATCCATGAATCTTCATGTGTTGATACTCCCCAACAAAATGGGGTAGTTAAAAGGAAGATGAGACACCTTCTTAATGTGGCTCGATCTCTCCTTTATCACCATAATGTTCCTAAATCCTTTTGGGGGGAAGCAGTCCTTACAACGGCCTATCTCATTAACTGAGTCCTTACCATGTTACTACAAAATCAAAGTCCTCTTCACTGTCTATCCTCTTTCTTTCCCGATCAGTTCTTACATTCCTCTCTTCCCCTTTGGGTGTTTGTTTGGTTTACAGATGCAGACTATGCAAGATCTCTTATTGACAAAAGATCAACTAATGGGTATTGTGTATTTCTTGGTGGAAACCTTGTGTCATGGAGGAACAAGAAGCAAAGTGTTGTGGCAAGATCAAGTGCAGAGGCTGAATTCAGAGTAATGGCTCTTGGCCTATGTGAGGTGTTGTAGCTAAGAATCATCCTAGAAGATTTGAAGATTAGGGTTCAAGGCTCAATCGTGGTGTTCTGTGACAATCAATCAGCCATTAGCATTGCCCATAATCCCGTTCAACATGATAGGACAAAATATGTTGAAATAGACTGACACTTCATTAAAGAGAAGTTGGATGCAGGCCTGATCAAAATATCCTATGTTTCATCGAAGGACCAAGTGGCGGATGTGTTAACTAAAGGGCTTGCAGCTAAGAGGTTCGACGATTTAGTATGCAAGCTAGGAATGATTGACATACACTCTCCAGCTTGAGGGGGAGTGTTGGATCATGAGGATATCCGAGACTAAGGCAATGGAGATTTGGTCTAACATAGAACCTTCCTTCTAGAGATATCTGAATCTGGTTAGGATTAATTCCTAAACTAGAATTAGAATCTTTTCTTAAAGGGCTATATATCTTTCTTTTTTCCTTATTGTTGGTTATCTTTCCTTTCTTGTTGTTTCCTTTTGTTGTTGTATTCCCTCTCTATAAGAGAGATGATTGTGTTCATAGTTGGGATATATAAGATTATCGAGTTTCTCCTAGAGTTTAAGACCACTAACACTTATGTTTTGCAAGATTTTCATGGGATGACTGCAAGATAACAATTTTCATGGTTCGTATCAAAAGGGACCTATTTTAGGAGAGTACTCCAATAATGCCATATTAATGAACTAGTAAGAAGACTGTGACTTACAGTCCTGCAATGCGAGGCTGAAACAGAATCTCCCCAATCTGAAATCGTTCTTTCGAAAGAGTAAATGTACCTTCTCCTTCAACTTCAAATGATGCTTCTGGATCTTTGGATAGTTCAGCCTCATAATCAAGTGCAACATAACATAGGTTCTGCAAGTGCATTCAACCAAGATCAGGTAAGTGTGCAGTTTAGTGCCACAATTAGCAAAGAATTAAAACATATACGAGAAGGAACAAGTAAGTATTATAATAAGATTTTAAATGGAAAAATTCATTGAAAGCTCTTATTAGAACGATTCCATTTGCTTTAGTGAATGAATTCACTAGCCATCCCAGATTCCACTCAGCATGAGATAAGAAGCAAGATTAGAAATTTGAAACTCCACAACCAAAGATGTATACCGATAAAATAAAATTAAGGAAAAAGAAGGTCATTTTGGCCCCTAGATTATTTAATTTGGTCAATTTAGCCTCTGCACTTTCTTTTTTGGGCCTCAAATTCAACCATGAACTTTTCAAAATGGTTTACTTTTCCCCTAAAATGCTATTTTATTTTTCGTTTTACTCAAATTCACCCTCGAATTAAACTATTTCTAGTAGTCGAGGAGTGAATTTAAGTAAAAAAAAAAAAATGCAAGGGCTAAAATGACCAAACTAGAAAAGTTCGAGGGCTAACTAGGGCTTTTTTCTCTTTGTGAGCAATCCTGCTCTTAAGATTTGTTAACCAAACTCTAATTTCTGTCTCTTAGAGGATTGATGACCATCCTTGGCTAAGATAGAAAACTGTTGGTCAATGATAGTAGCAAGCTCAGCTGGAGTAATAAGCCTTTCCGCAAGTTGTTGTTGAAAGCTTCTTTGATCTTCTGCAAGAGTATTTGGTTCTTGTATAGCTGATAATCTGATATCGGGAATTTTAATTGTATCCCACCATCTGATCTTGATGAATCTGATAAACTAGTTGGAGGGGTCGGAAGTTGTTGGGATGTTGTGATGGCATAAGATAATTTAGGTTCTCGATAATAATAGAATATGGGATGAACCAGTCTTGGGCAAAGTGTTTTGTTCTGATAATATTGATAATCACCCTGTGATTCAGAAGGATAAGTGTTAGGTAAAGGACCAAACTTTTCCCACCAATTGAGCCACCATTTGGGGAAAGATGACTGGAGGTTGTTCTCAAAGTAAAAGATCCATGGGACTTTCTGATATTTGTTTTGTCTAAAGAGGATGTTAGTCCAAGCGGTCATGTATTCCCAATATGAGTAACCATAAGGACTGAACTTCCAGGTTGATAAAATTAAAACTTAACAAATTTTAACTTTAATGAAGGTTATTTGGTGTGGGTGATTCGTGGAGATGGAAATGGATTGGGTATGAGAAAGAATGGCTTCATAATAGGTATAGGAAGGATCATCCAGTGTTGAAGGATTTATCAAAGGATAATCAAGCTAATGGTTACTTGAGGATGAGGTAGAGAGGTTGATGGATCTGGACTAGACTGATGTTTGTCTGGAGAAGGAAGGGTCTTGTTTCTCATAAGGCCAGCTCTCTGTTGTTGGTATATTTCCTCCGTGCATGCTCGAATAGCAATATTCTTGATTATATCCACAGGGAGAGTAGTTTTACCTGGAGTGAGTGTCCTTACAATTTGAAGTCTTCTTTCTTCATTTTCCTGATATGTTGATGGACTGATAGGAACTTGGATTTCTTGATACATGTAGTAACAACTTAGAGTACCATACTCAATTAAGAATTGATATCTGGATTCATCTGATAGTGGACCAACTGTTGGATCACCCATCTGATATCTTTCCTGTAGGGATCTTGGGCCACCATTTTACGGGTTACTGGACTTTTTGGCAAAGTCTCCAGCCATATAAACGGATTTGACTAGTCTTTACCACGAGTTGTTTGCTGTTGACTAGCCAGATCATTACCCTGGATCTGATCAGGTTGATGGTCTGTTATGGACTTAGATTTGAAATTATTTGATAAAACCATGTTTTGTTTGCTAAAAACTTGTTTTGATAAAACTCTTTGATTATATAGAATAGATAAAGGAATAAAAGGGCTTATAATACCTTACTGATAATGATGTTCTAATTCTGATGTGGGAAAATGGTGCAAAAGAGAAACTGATGAAGACTGATGTTGTGAAGCCTAATAGGATATGAAAGAGTGAGAGTAATTATTTGAACTTGATGTTGGGTTCCAATTCCTACGCTAATGGCTTTTATAAAGAAATGATGTAAAGGGTTTTTGGTGTGTATGAAGTGAATGAAGAGAAACCTACATCATTGTTACACTCATGAACTAACAGAGGCTTATTTCTGATGTCCAGTTGATGATTATTTGATGCCATAAAAGATCCTTTGGTTTTCCTAAAATATTTTATGGGAATCAAACCTTCTTGGATGCAGTTTATGTCTGCTCCTAATAAGGCAACACTGCTGATGGTATAAGAATGGATTCTGACTGTGATATTAATATACCACTTCTGATAAGGAATTTTGCTGAAGGTTTTTAAGAACAAGGAATAATTTTATCCTTGTTTCTGATGGTCTAATGAAGATTCGGTTTGAATAACTTGGGTACTAGACTCAAGGATAAAATCTCCTCATTTTCCTCTGAGGGTACTTACTAAGGTCTGCTGATCTATTTTATGTAAATGAGACCTGATGAAAGGTTTGTTGCCTGATGTTTTATTGTCAGATTTTTCATCTTCTCTTATCATGTTATGCAATTGGATGAGAAACTGTTGTTTTAGACTGGAGTCTTCAACTTGGTTTATCATTCGTAGCATAACTTCAATTTGATTATCCTTAATAGGACATAACTAATGGTTGCAACAACAGATTTCCTTAGATGGGGTAGCAGGAGCTACTCTATCCTTTTCTTCTCCATTAGAGCTATTAGAATCTAATTCCTCATCTTGTGAAGATTCAGATGAGTCATTTAGACAGCTAAGGATGGCTTTTTTTTATCTTTTTTAGTTAAATCTAGTTTTTGTAATTTTTTATTTAATTTGCAATTATAAGCAAAATGTCATTTCTTACCACACCTGAAGCAAGAGGGATCTAGTTTCCTATCTATTATTCGGGGTTGATTTTTGGATTTTTGAAAGGTAGTGGATTTTCTATTTAGGTTTTCCTTATAATATTTTTGGTATTGATTTTTATATTTCTTTTGAGGGGGTTTTTCTTTTGGATAGCCAAATTGCTCACACCAATTCCCCATTTCTTGCTGATTTGTTTTTACCTGCTTACTAAACCTTTGATGATTGCAGAACTGTAATCCTATGGAGGTGATAATATTTATCAGTTCTCCATATGTCCAATCTGCATAATTTATGGATCCTCCTGCCATAGGTCTTTTTTCTCGAACCATATTTTTCTTCAACCATATTGGCAAAGAGCATTGGGAGACCATTGATAAAGATCTCTTTCCAACAGCCTAAACCGCAATCATTGCGTTCATACAGCCTGCTAAGGAAGGTATCTTTATACCACTTAAAAGTCTTCCAATTTTCTACAGTGCAATCGGGTTAATAGTTCTTTGTTTTGGGCAACCACGTTGGTGTAGGCTCCTAGGAAGTGCAGGGTAATATTTTGGAGCAGGGATTCAACTGAGTTTGGGATTGGTTTAGTTTCATGGTCTAATATTGGTTGTCAGTCTTGGTCAACCTTAACAGAAGAGAGTATCTAATTTCTTTGTTCTGATGATAGTTCTTTTACCCACCAACCTTGTAATATTCTTTTAAGTATGTTGGTTAAGGTTTGGGTCGCCTTAAGCTCTGTCTGGCCATGTTGCTTATACAGATTGGCTACGTTAGCCATTTTGTTGAGGGTTTCAAGTACTTGATATCCTTCTAGGTCATCTATGTTCCATTCATAAACCCAGTCAAGATGAAAGTCTACAGGAGCATGAGCGTGATGGTCAAGGTCAATAATATCAACAGGGGCAGGTCTATTGTAATAAGCACTTATGGGTGTGGTATAAGATCTATTTATGGGGTTAAGTTGAAGTTGATCTAGGAATTTAGATTCTACTTCTTCTATACCCACAAAAGAGAGATTATGCCCAGTTTCTTCTAATGTCTGATGATTTTCAAGGATATTAATCCTATTTTCTGATGTGTTGGTCTCTATAGGTTCTTCCCTAATTGGTTGTGCTGACCTTTCCAAGAACAGTTCATGAGTTTCAAGAATCCAGTTGTACTTCTCTTGATTTGCTAACCATGTGAAGAATGGTATGTTTAATTTATTCCGGAGGAAAGTGTCTATCATAGTATTCTCGGGAGATCCTATTTTCTTCCTTGAAGAAATCCTTTTAAGATATGGAATGTCTATTTCAAAGGGTTTCTCTAGATTAAGCTGATAAGGTGGAGTCTCACTGTCATAGGCTGATTTGTGAGAGATCTGGTGAGTTTCCATACTAGGAAGTCTTTGGTTACCTACCTCTTTGTTATTCCAATATTGTTCAGATTTTCCTATAGTCTGTTCTGATTTAGAGTGTGATAGGATCCTCACTTGTAATTGATAAAATCTCACAATCAACGTTAAGAATCTCTTATTACAAGCTAAGAAAAGAAAACAATAATGGCTTATCCGAGAGGGCCTTCTCTCCCAAAACTTCTACAGAATTCTCTAGCTACTTCTCTCTCATTCTCATTTTTCCTCTGTTTTTATACCTCCTTGGCTCCTCAATCCGTTGCAATCACGTGAGTTGTTATTCTTCCCAACTGAATTTGACCTTTCTGCCATTGTGTCCTATTCCTTGGCTGCCCCTGCCTCTAGTAAGAGTTACGAATTAGGGGCCCTAACATTACTCCTGCCCACGAGATTCACCTTGTCCTCAAGGTGAAACTCAGGAAATTGATGCAGTAATGAAGCTGGTCAGTGATAGTGGTGGCCTCTTGCATTGCTCCTTCAGCCTTTCGGAACTGGAAGATGCGAATTACGAGGTGAAGTGCACTGGAGGGTAGTAGAGACTGCTTGTATGCCAGCCTCCCAATCCGTTCCCCCACCTCGTTGATGATCTCCACTTTGTCGCAAATAATCAGTTTCCCCTTTAGGCCGAGAATCAGGTCAACCTCAACAACCACGACCATCAAATGGTATCTCTTTTTAACGTTGGCGAAGAGATGGACTTGTTCTGTTTCAGCAACAGGAATTTTGTGCATGCATGCTTGTAGTGGCACATTCCAGGCTACATTAGGGTCATTAGATCCTTGATTGACTGGAGGCTCATTTTGTGCTCTTTCTTCATAGCACTCACTCGTAGTAGGTTTTTGATTTTCAGCAATTCCCATTCCAATGACTGCATCCTTGGTTATTGATACAACTTCCCAGCCCCTTGACTTTGTCAATTGTTTCATGGCTTGCCACTTCTCAACCTCATCATGAAGTTCGCCCAAATTCCCATCATTAATTAAGATCTTTGGGTCTATACCATTGGGCTCCACAATAGAATGCACATTGATCCCTTGACTTCTAGAAACAGGCTTCCCTTCCACCATCATGACCTGCTTGGACGAGGCACCCACGCCCTCATGATGGTGAGAATATATGGGGGGCCCTCTATTTTCAACCCACCCCATGTGAAATCTCTGAGAAATTGGGCTAAGAATCAAACCAGCTTCCCAGATAACCTGTACCATTGATGGCGCCCCACTCATCGGTAAGATGCTCTCCTTGGATGTCTCCGGATCGACAGTCCTTGGCATTTTAAATGGACCGATCGTCGGCTACCATTCTGCCTCCCCGGTGAACTCCCCAACACCACAGAATTTTACCTTCATCGTCTGTGGTGGAGTTAGGCCTACCACGGAATTCCGCGACAATTCCACCATCTCACTCTCCTTAATCGCGTCCTCCAGCTCGTCCGACTTCTCCACTGTGCCTTCTTGCGTGAATCCTAAGCGATTTATCAGCAGCCCTTTTAGCTCTTCCCAACTTCTCACTCTTTGTCTCCGTTGCTTCCACTAGACCCATGAAAATGCAACACCCTCCAAACACAATGCTGTTGCATCTAACTTCTCCTCCTTAGTCATCCCAGCCACCACAAAGTAACGTTCGGCTCGGAATATCCAGCCGTCAAGTTCTTTGCCTTCAACGAGCGGCATCTCCAACTGTCGTACTCGGATCTCCGACCACCCACCCCCCTCGGAACCCCCTGCTTCAACTCGCCGCACTCTTATTTCCGGCGTCGCCTCAAAATCCTGAATGAATTCCAGAGGCTGGTCTCCCAACTCCTCCTCCTTCCTCCTCTCCCATTCCTGCTCTCCCCACTTCGTTCGCATCAAAGGGAACTGTTCGAGCATCATCGCCACATTTCGTTCCATCGCCTGGATGTCGCCTCTAATGGCTTCGACTCCCCTTAGCATGCCCTCCATCTTCGACTCCAATTCACCCACTCTCTCCGTTAGGTTCATCATGAGGGTCAGCATTACTCTAATACCAAATTGATAGGATCCTCACTTGTAATTGATAAAATCTCATAATCAACATTAAGAATCTCCGATTACAAGCTAAGAAAAGAAAACAATATTGACCTATTCGAGAGGGCCTTCTCTCCCAAAACTTCTTCAGAATACTCTAGCTACTTCTTTCTCCTTTTTCCTCTGTTTTTATACCTCCTCGGCTCCTCAGTTCGTTGCAACCATGTGGGTTGTTATTCTTCCCAACCAAATTTGACCCTTCTACCCTCGTGTCCTATTCTTTGGCTGCCCCTGCCTCTAGTAAGACTTACGAATCAGGGGCCCTAACAGAGTACAAGAACCAAGAAGTGGACATCAGCTAGTTCAAGGATTGTGCCATGTGAATCTGTGAAGAGTGTTTGAGCAAGTCTTAGTCTGTGTTGTGGTTTCCCTCTAGTTACTAAGTTCACAATATGACAACAAACAACAATCTCATTCAAAATGCCTAAAGTTGCGTAAACCTCAGGTTAAGAAACATGATCACGACCCTCGACTGGCTCCTAATCACTACCTGCAACGATGCAACATGCCCACAACCCACACAAACCATACGGTATCCCCTTGACTCTGATACCAAAACGTGGCAATCTTACGAAAATATGGGGTATTACATTGTAATACCCAAGATTTTTGCGTTATTATTTTAAAGGAGAAATGGAAATTCGAGGAAAATAAGTATTTAAAAAGCCCAAAAAATTTACCGAATCAGCAAAAGGGAGTACCCTGAAACTTAAATGTCTAAATAATAGGAACGCCTCTAACGAGCATATCGAGGCATGATTTTTAAGACCGAAAGAAATCAAATCAGAAACCGTTTTCGGTACAGTTATGGATCGGGCTGAAAAATCGAACTCTCGTAAGAGACTCCTGAAATGATGACGGAAGCCTCAGGAAGCTTTGATTTGTCGAGTAGAACAACCCTTCAGTGACATCAGGAAGAAACGAGTAGGTTTACGGCCAAAACGAAGAAATGAGCCTAAGTGTAATTTTTCAAAATTGCTGGGGGGTCAAAATGACATTTTTCGAAAGTTTCAAGGGAGAAATAGAAATATTAGAACTTGAGGGACTTAATGAAAATATTCAAAAGTTGAGGGCTATTGTAAAAGAGGGCCAAAACAGAAAAAAACAAACCAGTGGGGCAAAAGTGCAAAAATTGAAAACCTTGGCCATGGAATCCGACCAGGCCACGAGGGGTCGCCAAAAGCTACTAGGTTCGCATGGGGGCTGGTCAGGGATGGCCAAGGAGTGATGATGAGACGACAATGGCCACCGGGGTGGTCGGATTTTCGAGAAATTCGGCCAAGAAAGCCGACCGAATTGTCGACACCTGCAACTTGCTTTTTCGGCTGCATGTGGATGCTTTCAAGTCGATCCAAGGGAGGTGAGGACGTCTAAGGCAATGGGTAAGGCGGCCAAGGCCATTTCGAGCTTCATCTTTGCCTATAAATAGAGCATGTGTTGGCCGAAAATTTCAGAGAATTGAAGCTCAAATCGCAGCCATTTTTGAGCGAATTGAGAGGTAAGGATAGAGGACTTTTGTTGCCCATAAGTTGGAGAGCATTTCTGGAGCATTTCGTGAGCAACGGAGCAAGAACGAAGGAGATCTGAGGCTTCATCGGAAACCTAGGCGGTTCGCCTGGCCAAGACTTCGAGCTTTAAGTTAACCGGCTTCCCGACCTCCTTTCGAGCCATCTCAGGTACCATCGTGATCGACTTAGCCTATAGTTTAGCAAAGAGTGAAAATCCCATTTTTTCGACAAGCCGTCGCCGGAGAAGATGACCAGTGCGTGAAGCTCACGCACCAATCTCACTCGCCGGAGAAGATGACCAGTGGTGTGTGCGGGTTTGGTTTTCTCTGCAATTTTTTTTAATATGCTGAGAAAAATATTTTAAGTTTTTCTGTAAAAAACGATTTGCAAAATAAGTGATGTAGGTATTTATTTTGGATTATTAGAGAGAATAATTGGAGAAAAATAGAGGAAAAAGGCAAGAAAATTAAGGAAAAATAGTTTTTATTGATTATTTAAATGAATATCTTGCCTAGGGTGTCTTTTGATTTGAGGTGAAACAATTGGTGCGAATTTCGAAGTTGGCACGAAAAACGAGGCAAGTTACACACTTTTTAAGGTATCCTGATTTTTGTGAAAAGTGAGTGGTTTTGTCCCTATAACCCGTATACGACATGAATACCTTTCTATGCATGATATTTATGTATGTTACGATCATTTTTGTCATATTTGTTCATATTCTATTTCATGCAAAGTTATAATATTCACATGACACGATATTATTGTCATATTGAAACTCGTGCATGGGATTAGGATGTCGCCCTAAGAGTGTAGCTGTAATTCCCAAAGGACAATTGATGGAACAACATTGGACTTATCCTGCAGAGGTTCGGGATTCTGCCTAGGGTTCCGTACCAATCTGGTGGGCCAGGGAAGTTATACTAGGGTATCTATTTATAAATATTCATGCATCATTCATTCATTCATTCATACTTATCTAACCCTCACTTAGAAGATTTAATCTTCTAATATTGGACTATGTCCCTAGAATATTCCACATTCTAGGCGAGGCAAGCGGCCGGAAGGGCAAGGAGGTGATCGAGGCCTGATCGCAACGGAAATTTTGTGGGTCCCATTTGGGACTACAACAACAACAACATATCCAGCCTTTATCCCACTATGTGGGGTCGGCTACATGAATTCTAGACTTCCATGTATTTCTATCGTTTGTCATATCTTCATTTAGATCCATATACTTCATATCGAACTTTAATGTCTCTCCCAAAGTCTTCTTGGGTCTACCTCTACCTCTTTTTGTGACTAATTGTTCCATTTCATCAACTCTCCTCACAGGAGCGTCTCTTAGTCTCCTTCTCACATGACCAAACCATCTTAGTCTAGTCTCTCTCATCTTCTCCTCGATTGGCACTACTCCTACCTTATTACGAATAACTTCATTTCTAATTTTATCCTTTCTTGTATGTCCGCACATCCATCTTAACATCCTCATCTCCGCTACACTCGTCTTTTGCTCATGCTGGTATTTGACTGCCCAACATTCTGAGCCATACAGCAAAACTGGTCTTATAGCTCTCCTATAAAAATTTTCTTTCAATTTTAATGGGATTTTACCATCACATAACACTCCCGATACATTTCTCCATTTTAGCCAACCTGCCTTAATTCTATGTGCGACATCCTCGTGAATTTCTCCATCTTTTTGAATCACTGATCCCAAATATCGAAAATGGTCTTTTCTTTGTAAGATTTGGTCTTCTAATTTTATTATAACATCATCCACTCTTGCATTTTTACTAAATTTGCATTCCATATATTCTGTTTTCTTTCTACTTAATTTAAATCCCTTAGATTCTAAATTGTTTCTCCACAACTCAAGCTTAGTGTTCACTCCTTCTTTTGTTTCATCCACCAACACTATGTCGTCTGCAAATAGCATACACCATGGCACATCTGTCTGAATATCTTTAGTGAGTTCATCCATTACTAAGGCAAATAAGTATGGACTTAGTGCAGAACCTTGATGCAGTCCTATTGTAGTTGTAAATGGTTCAGTATCCCCTCCGCATGTTCTGACCCTTGTCTCTACACCATGATACATGTCCTTAAGGGCTTGTATATAGGCTATTTTGACTCCTTTCTTCTCTAAAACCCTCCATAATACTTCTCTAGGGACCCTATCATAGGCCTTTTCTAGATCTATAAACACCATATGTAGGTCTTTCTGATGATCTCGATACCTTTCCATTAGGCGCCTCAGTAAATATATAGCTTCCATTGTTGACCTGCCAGGCATGAAACCAAACTGATTTTCTGACACATTTGTTTCTTTTCTAAGTCTCTGCTCTATTACTCTCTCCCAGAGTTTCATGGTATGACTCATTAACTTAATTCCTCTATACTTTTCACAGTTTTGAACATCTCCTTTGTTCTTGTATATAGGAACCAAAGTACTCTTCCTCCACTCATCTGGCATCTTTTTTGATTTAAAGATCGCGTTAAATAGTTGCGTTAGCCAGGAGATGCCCTCTTCTCCCATGCATTTCCATGCTTCTATTGGTATATTATCTGGTCCCACTGCCTTATGTTTTTTCATCTTTTTTAAAGCTTGCCTTATTTCATTTGAACTTATGCGTCGATAGAATGTGTAGCTCACATTCCCTTCGGAGTTACTAAGATGTCCCAACCTAACTCTTGGGTCCCATTTGGGACTATGACCATATATTTCATTCGGCTGTATTATTTAGATTTTAAATAAATGCTTATAAGGATGTGTTAGGTAAACGATGTTTACAAACTTATGTTATGTTTTCGAGGTTTCATGCAGGTTCTAATCTTGCTTCTGCTTATGTTTAAAATGTATTATTCATTCGCTATGTTTGGGAGTGTTATATATAAAGCTTATGTTGAGGATTTATTGTTGATTTATGTTTGATGTATATGAAAAAAAAAAATCCTAGCATATATTTTAATGCCCTGGAAGACAGGGTGTTACATACATTCTTCCCCCCTTACAAGTATAGGGTCGAACCACTCACCTTTGTATAGCAATTCACGTCGAAATCTCAAAATACGTCCTGACCTCGAATGTTGTCCAAACCCTCAAGTCTAATGGCCAAATCACCTCCTGACCTCAAATGTTGTCCAAACCTTCAAGTCTAATGGCCAAATCACCTCCTGACCAACAATTCATCCAAGGAAATCAATATTCTTGATTTTTCAAAATTTTTCATAATTTTTCCAATTTTTTTCTTATTTTCTCCTATTTTCCATAAATCCCTTTTTCTTCAAAATTCCACAATAAATAATTCCTCAAACATCTCCCAAATATGTTTCCACAGAAATTCTTAAAATAATTTTCTAAAAATATTAAAAGTAATTTCGAAAATACCTTGGACTTTACACGCCCTCATGCGCTTGGTGTGTGGACTGAGAGTGAGATCTGCACGTGCAACACACGCGAGTTGTCTTCTCTAGCAGCCTCTTTGTTAGCTGGCGATCGGAAAGTGCTCTGATGGTGACTTTCTCCCTCCAACCTTGGCCTACTCTTCAAGGCGATCCTAGGGGTACCCTTGGATGCCAACAAAACCAACTAGAAGTGCCCCAAAAGGCCGATTTACAATCTGACTCCTGTGAGACTTGATTTTCTGACGATCTCTCTAAAACCCTCTTAAAACTATACGAAACCGCACCAAATTCTCCAAAAAAACTCTCCAAGACACAAGGAACAAAAGCCCCTTATCCACAACACTCGAATCACTCTAAAACCCCACGAATTTAAGCTTGAATTTGAATAAAACCCTCGGCCTTGGATGCGCTATTTATAGGCAAATTCCAATCGAAACCTAACAAATCTCGAGCTTACCTCCTCCCTAAGCTTCAAACCTACCCACTAAGTGGCTTGAGTAGCCTTGAATCATGAGAAAAATGCACCAACTTACCAGCCAAACTTTTCATCCCATCACAGCCAATTTCGGCCAATGGCCACCACCAATCGACTCATCATGGCCTGGAGCACCTTCTAGACCCCTTGGGCAACCTTTCTGACGGCGGCAGGTGGTTGGTCGGTGGTGACAGTGCGGCTGGCCAGAAATTGACTTTTGGTTTTTGCACTTTGACCCCCCCTTCTAATTTTCAATTACAATTTGGACCTTTTCCTCGCAACCCCTAAGCTTTTCAACAATTCCATTAAGCCCCATGAGTTCTAAACTCTTCATTTCACCCCCAAAGATTTAGGAAAAAACATCTTTTTGACCTCCTTCGGCCAAAATTAATAATTTGCACTTAGGCCCGAATGTATGAAAATCGCGTTTTGATCCTCATTTCGCGAATCCTTTGAGTTTATGACTCCCTAACTTCCTTACCACATTTTTTCCCCCAAGTTTTGCCTTTGCCCCAATCGTTCACCATGTTTGGCCAAGATTTGTAAATTACCCTTTGGCCCTAATGTATGGAAAATTGCGTTTTGAGTCGAAAATTCTACAAATTCCAACATACTTTTAATACAAAATTTTGGGAATTACAGGACTAATTTGCGCACCCCATTTGTACCTTTGGGTGATCAACTTGCAGATATTTTGACACAAGGTCTACCAGGAGCTAAAGTTGTGTCAAAGATTACTAAGAAAGATTGGAATGCACAACATTCACTCACAATCTTAAGGGGGAGTGTTACAAACTACCGAGATCCCTTGTCCATATTTTGGGCTTGATATGCTTGATCTTTGTTTCTATCAAGAAGAATCAAAAACCAATCTTATTTATTCTAATGAAGTTATAGTAACATATATACACGCGCGCCTATCTTTTGTATAAGTAGGTTTAAAAGCCAAATTAGAAAGGTTCCTAATTAGATAGTTTCCAAACTAGATTAGGAAATATTTACAGAAAAAGAAACAAATTA
The DNA here is from genome assembly GCA_036245055.1 of Diospyros kaki. Lineage (NCBI taxonomy): Eukaryota > Viridiplantae > Streptophyta > Magnoliopsida > Ericales > Ebenaceae > Diospyros > Diospyros kaki. The sequence goes on along the minus strand of BSEG01000011.1, from coordinate 11,861,883 downwards.
CACAACTACTAATACAATCAAATGAGACCATAAATACAAACACTATTAGGAAATCTGCATAGTAGGAAAGTAAGAGAGCTGCTCGTCTTCGAACACTCCCCTTCAAGATGGAGAGTGTATATCATGCATTCTCATCTTGCTCGAGATCTTGTCACGCACATTTTGGTCTACAACGGGGATCTCTTCAAGGAGTATAAAGCAGAGGTAGAGAAATAAACTGGTAAGAGTATTAAAGTCCTTCGATCAGATCGAGGAGGCGAATACTTAAACCATAAGTTTTTTGAATATCTCAAGGAACATGAGATTCGATCTCACTGGACACCTCCTACTACCCCACAATTAAATGGTGTAGCTGAAAAGAGGAATCATATTTTATTAGACATGGTGCGGTCCATGATGGAGCTTGCAAACCCTCCATTATCGTTTTGGAGATATGCCCTAGAAACAACAACTTATTTACTGAATAAGGTTCCAAGCAAATCCGTCTCTAGTACTCCACATGAGATGGGAACTGGGAAGAAAGTGGTTCTAAATCATATAAAGGCATGGGGATGTGCATTGGCTCAAGGAACTTGTGAGCTCATTTGGATCCAAAAACTTATGGCAGATTTAAACATGCCTATCGCTAGTCCCATGTAACTTTACAGCGATATTAAATCAGCTATAAGTGTAGTACACAACCCATTTCAGCATGACAGAATGAAGCACGTTAGAATCGGCAGACATTTCATCAAGTCTGAAATATATAATGAAACTAGATTCTTGTCTTATGTTCCCACAACTTCTCAGGAAGTTAATGTTTTTACCAAAGCTTTATCCAAATCAAGCTTTGAGTCTTGTCTAGGAAAGTTAGTAATGATTAACATCTATTCACCAACCTGAGGGGGAGTGTTGGAAAATTAAATCCCACAATCTATGGGATTGACTATAATTAATCTTCTCCCAAAATCTATGAGATTGATTATAATCAATCTTAATTGTTGGAATTGATTGATTGATATAAATTAGTAATTGATGTAATTAGAATTCCTTATTTTTTCCTTAGTTATAGGGATTTGATTGATTTCTTTCTCCTATATATATTATAACCATTCCTAGTGAAGATTGGTGAAACATATACCAAGTTTTCTCACAATTGTGCAAATACAAAACACTATTAGGAAAGTAAGAGAACTGCTCGTCTTCAAACACTTTCTATATTTCTATGCCACATCTCCTAGAAGATTATATCTTAATTATATGTTTTAGTTGTATCCTAGATTGTATATATTTCCAAATCTAGATTAGGAAACTGCCTAATCTAGATTTGGAAGCTGCTTATTGTGGTAGATCATCTTGTGTATATATATATATATATATATATATTCATCCAACCCTATGAGGGAAATAAGATTGAATATTTTGGCCATCTTTGACAGGAACTAAACAAGCCCTTGGTGTTTTTGAGGGATTTAGAAATACCATGAGCTATCAACTTCTGTAGATCCCTTAAGGTAAGAAAACTTTAATGAAAGTGAAAATTGTAAAAAACACTAACTCAAACCCACTAAGGAGTGATGTTCCATGGATCATGCTGTAACTACGAAATCTAATGAAGACCATACTCAGAATTATTTAATTGGCCTTCATCCATTTTTGAGCAAAAGAATTTCTAAGACCCCTTTGTCATAAGAGCTTAGTGTCCCCATGTAAACTTCACTAGCAAGACAAAAAAACTAATGAAAAGAACCTTCCCTTATCCTTTTATTAGTATAACTACCAACTAATGAAGAAAAAGAAACTCTCACTTCTACTTTGAGGATGCTTGAGGAACTCAACAATAAATGGGCAAGCAAGACATCATCCAAAAGAAGTTTTTGTAGCTTGAAAAAGGGAAAACAATTGACAGACTTAAGAAATAAAATAATGTATTAATATCAATTGTATCTGATTCTCTGTCCCCCAAGTGCACACACCAACACCCTCGCGCGCGTGCACAGATTCCATTAACATGCAAATCCTTCAAAGCCTTAAGCTATTACATAGTGTAATATTAGTATTATATATTCAAGAAGGCACATCATGCACCAGCAATTTTTTCCTAATTGAGTGGGCCAAACAGATTTTTCATTTGGAAGCCAGGTTCCTGCACGCTATTACATAGTGTAATATTAGTATTATATATTCAAGAAGGCACATCATGCACCAGCAATTTTTTCCTAATTGAGTGGGCCAAACAGATTTTTCATTTGGAAGCCAGGTTCCTGCACCTTCCTGGTCTAGTATCATGTTAAAAAATGATTTATTCCTTGTTCCATATAAGTAGGTATGAATTTAGATGCACTTTCATAACATTCCAAAAATGCAAAAGTTACGCAGTTTTTTTTCAATACTTTCAACTAAACTTAATAATCACAAATTGGGAATTTAGATGGATAAAAGAATAAAATTCCTCATATTAAGAACAACCAATTGATGAATTTCCAATAGGATGCTGCCAGCTGCAATATTTATTTGCATACCGACTAGTTAATAAGGTCTCAACCAAGTTAATGAGAGGAAATTAACAAATATCAGAATTTGCGAAGGAAAGAACAATGAGAATACCTCTTTCAATGAGCGCACAGTGTACAGTGAGGTAAAATGTACATTATTCTGCTGCATCAGCTCCCTAAGGAATCCTGTAAGCTTCAATGCTCCCATTCCCACAACTTCAACACCAACCTTACGCATTACTTTACCAGATAAAACTGCAGAACATGATCCAAAATTTCAACTAAGTCCTAGTTGACCTTTATGCAAAATTAGGAAATTAGAAAATGAAGTAGAAATTATGGAATAGAGGATAAGAAAATGGAAATGGAGTCTTAAATTAGTAACCACCACATCATCTAAGACCTTATAATGTTGTAAGTGGGGCCCAACAATTGTATCAAGATCTCTAACATCTCGCTTACATGTAACCACATGGTTTGATGCAGACAACATTAACTGAGGCGAATCAATACATACAGAATATGCAAAACAAACATGAGCCAAAGATTGGATACCATGGTAACTATTAGGTAACCACTTGTTCCAGAAACTTGAACTGTTACAGAGGGGAAACTTTCAGGACCAGTTTGAAATCCATTGCATGTTTCATTTCATTTCAGTAAAAAAGAAATGAGAGGGGCTGCACTGATGTTTGATAATGAATTTCCATTTTAGAATTTGAAACAAGTTTCATCACAAATTGAAAAAAATTGGAATGTTAAAAAAAGCACTTTTCTTTTTTGTTTTACGTCTTATTACGTTTTCTGGAAAAACAAATGAACATAAATTAAAGACATCTAACACTATTCTTAGTTTTTCTTTTCATTTTTTGACAACTGACAGCAAAATCAAACAACATTTTCAGTTTTTATTTTCTCTTAACTAAAATGAAAACTTTTAATCGAATGGAACGAAAATTTCTCTAATGAATTTCAAAGAGCACCCAGTTTTACATTATCATTTATGTGCTCAATATGCCCCTCACGTGTGGCCAAACTTTTATTTATATGTGAGTGAAATACAAACAACTATTCAGGTATCAGGTAAGGTATGATTTGAATACATGACTTTTTCTTGTTATGAAATCATGTTAAATTATTGATCCTCTCATCCAAAAGCATAAGTTATTGGCAAGATGAGTAAATTTATTTTTATTATAATTATTATTTGCTACTCTTGACATGCAACTTCACGTGTGACCAAGAAAAACAACACACAGTGTAATACACAGGTATTACATAGTAATTTTAGAAAGATAGAAGAGTGTTTCTACAGATTCTAAAGGACCTCAAGAGGTCCCAAGGGCTTGAAAGTTCAGTTTTGAAGGGTTAAGCAACTGGGAAGCCAGAAAATTAGTTACCAAACTGCATGCAGGGAACACCCCCTGGATTTGGGTGTCCAAAACCAGAAGTTAGAATGGTCAACTGGGCCATAAGACAAGTCCAACAGTGATCTTGGATCGAAAAAAGGGAACAGTGCTTGGACAGTTAAAATTTCTGCTTGAAAATCGAAATGCTGGAAAAGATTTCGGGAAAATCAACTGAACCCTGAAAAGGGTCAGGCTTTGCATTAGGAGCAACCCTAAAGTGGTTTGGGTGAGACAAAGAACCTGTAAGACTGCAGAGATGCAAACCGTGAAAACTGGCTAGTTATTAACTCAAACAATAACGATTTAAACCATGGAGAGAGATTTACCAAAAGCTATGAATGCTGAGAATTCAATGAAACCAAATAAGGTTAGAGAGTCGGGGTTCAAAATCGTTTTTAAACTAAAATCTGGGACAATTTAGGCCATGTTTGGCCAAAGAAATGGCATTAAGCCATCTAGTGCCCATATAAAATGGGGACTTAGTCCCTCAAGTGCTCATTTTTAAGCACTAGACCGAGAATGCAAGAGAGAGGGAGTGAAAGATAGAGAGAAAGAATTGGAGATTGAGAAGGAGATCTCTAAAGCCCCAAAGATGAAGCCCCTCTACCATTCTCAAGACAAGATTTAATGGAAAAGAGAGAAGCAAGAAGAAGGTCGAAATGCCCCAGCCAGTTGGCACCACAGTCCATTCCCGTGATGATCAGCCCCTAAATGTTACTTCTACACACTCCAAAAGTGATTGTATGTGGTATTCTTGCAAGATATTGAGCTTAAATTTGAACTGTGAAGAAGAGAGAGAAAAAGAGAGAGGGAGGGAAAGATATGGAGGAAAAAGGATGGTTTAAATTCTCCATTCCCTGATAGGTTTATAACAGTAGAGCCATACTACTCTACCACATTTAGGCTTTTCCCCACTTGCACTTATAACTCAGGCACATCACAATCCCCCCCAGCCCCCCCCCCCCTTTCAAAAATTTCGTGTCTGCAAGAAAGCTAGAGTAGTCTAGCTGCCTTGGGAAATTGCTTGAGAAAGTCAGGTAGATACTCCCAAGTGTTGTTCTCTGGGTGTAGGTTAGACCAGCAGACTAGCACCTATGTAATTGGTATCCTTTGCCTATGTATGACTCTCCTATCCACTATTACGGTGGGTTCGGTCTCCGGGCAGGCTTCTTAGTTATAGCAGGTTGGTTGGAACTCAAAAGACTATTACCTACTGATTTCTTGAGAAGTGAGATATGGAGAACGGGATGGATTTCAGGTAACTAAAGTTTGTAGGCTACTCTCCATAGACAAGCAACCACTACATAGGGTCCATAAAACTTGGGGTTAAATTTGGTCACCTGTGCCCGTGAGAAAGCCTTCAAGTGTGCTTGCCTTAGCTTCAAATATACTGTGTCTCCCACTATGAATTCCCTCTCACTCCTGTCATGACCCTATGAGTAATAAAAGGGTATTATTGTAATAGGGTAGAATAGTTTGTTAAGGATATTTTACCAAGTGGTTAGAAGCACATGGGAGCATGTGCTAGGCTGTTAGAAGGCAAATATGCCTATATAAGCTTGTGTAATAGGTTTGTTTTCTTATCCAAGAAATTAATGAATTGAATCTGTTTTCTCCTCTTCCGAATTCTCTCCCCTTTCTTGATCTTCATCTCCCTATTTTTTCTGTTCTATAATCTCCCTAACACTTCTTCTAATCTCTCCCTCATTCTTCCCATTTCCTCCTTAATTCCCTTCCGTCCTTGGCTTAACTGAATCGGATTCTTCCGATTCCCAAACTGATCCTAGGTTAAGCCCTAGGATCATGACAAATGGTATCAGAGCAGTTCATCCTTGGCTAGGTGATTATCAGTTGTTTCGACGGTGATTATCGGTGAGTTCCGATGGTGATTATCGGCTGTTGGTAGGCGATTGTTTCCAGATTTGGAGGATATTAAGGTCGGTAGTGAACGAGAGAGAGCAAGCAGTTCTCGCCAACTGCATCAATTCATCCTAACCAGTTCGAATTTGAAAGGTGGAGTAGCGTCAGGAGGTGACGGCCACCATTCTCAGCAACCCAGACGAATTCAAGGAGCTACCATCGGCTAGTGTTCCTCAGCTCAGGAGGTCGTGATGGGCGCAGGAGTTGCAAGCGATCGCGGTTGTGCAGCAGGTTTCTGGCGATCTCGGTTTGGTCGGTGATTGGGCAGAACCTGAGGAAGGAAGCGTTGATTCATCACTGGTTGGGTTATCACTGGCAAGAGGTTTGCGATTGGAAGTGATCGCAGGTAGAGCGAAATCGAGGAAGGAGACCAGAGGCTAAGCAAATTGCCGACTGATTGGGCCAACGATTGTCAGAAGGGATCTTCTGGAAGCAAGGCGATTCCAGCCGGGAGCGTGCGACTCAAGAGGGTGACCTCAGAAGCTGAGTTGCGCAGCAGGTTTCCGAAATCAACGGCGAGCAAGCAAGTCCGATCCGACTTCTTTGCTTGTAAGTTCCGACACCCTGGGCTACTAATTTCCAAGTCGGAAGGCGTTGAGGCGAGATAGGAGGCTGGGCAGCAGGCGAGCTCGGAAGTCGCGACTGGTGCAAGAAGGAATTGGACTGGGATTGATCGAGCAGCGATTTCAACGGAATCAACGAGTTCCAGCATTCCATTGAGTCTGGGTGGACTCTCGGCGGAGGATTAACTCTCAGCCTTCGTGATTTCAATAGATTTGAGTTGGGGTATTGAAAACGAGTCTGCCGTGACTTTTGGTCACGAAATTCAGGAAGCGTGACTTGCATCAGAGTCGTGCAACGTGCCGAGTGGCGCCGACTGGATCCAAGTCGCTGTGTGGGGGTGATAGAGGCAAGCAAACCCAGGCGATCAGGGCTGTTGCTCCTTAGCAGCGGATCTAGGCCACTGCCCAGCTTCCGAGTCCTCTTACTGCCGCTGAATTCTGTGAGGGTCTCGGCTAAGAAGCCCAGCAATTTCAGTATCTAATCCTTAGGCGTGGAGTTTTGAAGGCAGTCCTAAGCCGGTGATCCTCAGCCATTGGGTTGCGGAAGCGTGACAGGGTAGTTTTGTCTAGGGGGCAGTCCGATCAATTGTTGGCTGTATTTGGAATCTGACGGCGACTTCAAGGATGTCCAGAGCTCCTTTTTATTGGCCGTCGGCTTCTCCGGCTCGTGAGATTTCTGCCATGACGAACAGTGCACCAATGAGACCAATGGAGTTTCAGTTGCAACAGGAGAATTCTTCATTTTCAGTAGGAATGAAGCATCAATGGCAGCCAAAGAAGGCTGTATTTTCAATGGGGCGTCCTACTCATGAAACTAGGGGAGGCAGTGTATACATGGAGCAGATGAGCCTTAAATTGCAGCAGAAGAAAGCCTCATTTTCAGCTGGAATAGAGCCTCAATGGCAGCCAAAGAAGGCTTCATTTTCAGTTGACCAGCAGTATCAAACATGGGGAAAGGAGTTGGAGAATGAGGCTAGCCGAAGGGACAAAGGAACCAGCAGTGGGTTGGATGAAGAGTGCAAGGAATTCGTTCGAATGTTTCGCGAGAAGTTGCAAGAGTTTGCAATGATACTATCTAAGAAGTATCATTATAATTTTCCGGTGGAATATTTTGATGACTATCATGGAAATTTTAACAAGGAGGAGTTTCTTAAAAAGGAGCAGCCAAGGCAGGAGTTAATACACTTGAATGTGCCACATGAAGGCTGGCAGGAAAGAAATGAAGGGTCAAACCAGATTGCAGATTTCTCTTCCAGCCAAGGCAAGTTTCTTGCGAATTATGACCTTGATAGTAGCTCTATCCCCCAACAGCAGATTCAAAGTGATGAGGAATTCTTGAAGCCGGTTGCAGCTGGGGAAAAGCTAAAGGAGGCAGTTGAAGAAGTCAAAAGTTTTGTCAAAGGGAACAAAATTCCCACTGCTGTATTGGTTCTTCCTCTAGTTGGTAAATCTGAATGCTTGTCTATTACATTGAAGGACGAACAGATGGCTGGAAAACTAGTTAGTCAGCCCTCTGTATTCAAAACAACACACAACGAAGATGATGAGAAGGGGAAAACATATGTGGTAGCTGGTCGGTTGTGTGAGTTTCGGAATGATCGACATTTGAAGGATGTAGGTTTGCAGATTTCAGCTACTACCTGCGACAAGGAGCGGCTAAATTCATTGAAGGCATTCGATGTGGACACATTGACAGCTGAAAAGTATCCAAGAATAAAGAAGAAGCGGTCTAGAAAGAGAATGATAAAAGAAAGAACAACCAAGCTAGAGAGAGTTGGTATTGGTTGAGGAGCAATGGCTAAATTGTTGTAAGTTCTTGGGGACAAGAACTCTTTCAAGGAAGGGGGAATTGTCATGACCCAAGAATCTATTGAAGGGCAATATAGTAATAGCTTGATAATAGTTGTTAGAAGATATTTTAGTAATTGGTTATAAGCACATGGGTGCTGTTATGCAGTTAGTTAGGAGCAAACATGCCTATATAAGGCTATGTAAACGGATGGGATAGGATATGTTGAAATTGATTAAATGAATATCTGATTCTCTCTCATTTTCTCTCTACTTCTCTCCCTCATTTCTCTCTACATCCTTCCCCCATTTCTGTCCAAATATCCCTCTAAACTTTCTGTTCTTAGTTCTACTCAATCGGATTCTTCCGATTGCCAATCTAGCCCCGTTATGAGCCCTAGGTTCATGACAAAAAGGCTGCCTTTTCAGTTGGCATCAACAAGGAACATAAGAAGGGGATCAGCCAATTGGACAAAGGAACCAGCAGTGGGTTTGATGAAGAGTGCAAGGAATTCGTTCGAATGTTTCGTGAGAAGTTGCAAGAGTTTGCAATGATACTATCTAGAGAGTATCATTATAGTTTTCCCGCCGAATACTTTGATGACTATCATGGAAGTTTTAACAAGGAAGAATTCCTTGAAATGGAGGAGCCGAAGGAGAAGTCAAGATTATGGATGAGCGATTCATTGCTTACCTCCAATATGGAGTGGAAGAAGGGTACCGGTTTCAGCAAAACTACCAAGGAGGAATGCAACATCAGTGATGAAATTGGTGGTGAATGGCATTATTCAAAAGGAATCTATGATGAACAGATTGATAAGGAAGCAAAGGCAAAGGGACAATCTGAAATTGTTGAAAAAGAGGTCCAAATAGAGGGGAATTGCAGCCAACAAAAGGGAAAAGAAGTTCTCAATGGTGATGTTTTTGGGATTCTGCAACAAAAGCAGTCCAACTTTAAGGAAGAAGGGGAAGAGGAAGAAGAGAGTGAGAAAAAGGAATTGGAGGATGACACTCAATCAATTGACAGCCTCTCAAGCACTCTTACTAGTGCTGAAACGCTTGGCCAGGTGTCAATTAATGAGCAATCGTTGGCTGGAAGTGAAGTTGCAGCATCTCCTAATGTTAATACTCTCAAACAGCCTTGGTATGAGTATTCAAGGGAAGAATACAAACCTCCATTGCTGCATTTTGAGGCTGCTGTTGATATTTCTTCAGCAAAACATGGTTGTGGGTTGAATGGGGATATAGTAACAGGAACAATGGCTGAAGATCTGCCCTTCTTACTTCTTTTGGATGGTTATGAAGTTTTCCCCATTGAAATTTTGGGCCAATTCATACTTGGAATTGATCTTGAAAGCCTAAGAATGAAGAAGAAGAGACCTAAAAGTAGAAAGAAAGAAAGGAGGATTATCCGCATTGAGAAGGTTGGAGTTGGATGAAGAGCAATGGCTACTTGCGGCAAGTTCTTGGGGACAAGAACTCTCTTAAGGAGGGGGGAATTGTCATGACCCTATGAGTAATAAAAGGGTATTATTGTAATAGGGTAGAATAGTTTGTTAAGGATATTTTACCAAGTGGTTAGAAGCACATGGGAGCATGTGCTAGGCTGTTAGAAGGCAAATATGCCTATATAAGCTTGTGTAATAGGTTTGTTTTCTTATCCAAGAAATTAATGAATTGAATCTGTTTTCTCCTCTTCCGAATTCTCTCCCCTTTCTTGATCTTCATCTCCCTATTTTTTCTGTTCTATAATCTCCCTAACACTTCTTCTAATCTCTCCCTCATTCTTCCCATTTCCTCCTTAATTCCCTTCCGTCCTTGGCTTAACTGAATCGGATTCTTCCGATTCCCAAACTGATCCTAGGTTAAGCCCTAGGATCATGACAACTCCTCATCTTATCCACAAATTGCTTCATCCTATTCTGAGTGTTGGCTAGTTCTCTCTTCAATGTGAGCAATACTTGTTGTCTTTGTTGTAGATAGGAGTCCACTGCTGACGTGACACTTCCAAGGGTTGGCAACAGTGGTGGTTTGTAGCCGTATAAGGCCTCAAATGGAGTCATCTTCAGGACACTGTGGTGGCACGAATTGTACCACCATTAAGCCAGCAGTGGCCATTTGTGCCACCCAATAGGATGCATGAAGGATGGGCATATGAGGTATGTCTAAGCATTGCTTAACCCCCTTTTAAATGGTGTCTCCATTTTTCTACCGCAATGAGGATTGCCAACAACTCCTTATCATATATAAACACAATTGGTTCCTAAACAAGGAACATAGGATTTGGATCGAGCATTCGGATGAAAAATCTCGATACCTTAATTCAAGGGTAGGAACTCTACTTATACAACTTTCTATGCTATCTAGTCCTACCACAACTCAAATCTATAGCCTTTTGAGTCACAAAGAAACAACTTTCTTGTCATTACCAAGGCTCGTCCTCAAAACAAGGAGATACATGTGACTTCAAAAAAGGGATGAAAACAAAACATTCATGGTCATGAAAAATGAAAAAATCAAAAGGGGATAGTATATAGGCATACTCTGCAACTCAAGTAATCAACTGCATTTAGAAAGCTTAATCGAAACTTTTTAGGACTGCTTACCTAGTCAACTACAGGAAATTTCTTCAAATATCAATTTTGAAACTAGGACTATATAATGAGCTCCGATAGCTTACTTGGAACAACGGATGTTTGGTGGAAACCAATGTTAACAACAATTCCTGAAGTTTGTCTTGCCGCATACAGAGCTAAAGTTGCCTACACTAGTTACAAAAGTGCATTAAGGGTAAGAGATAACAAAAAAAGCAGTTTATTTATTATCTTGTACAAAATAAACAAAGGAATTCAAATTTGAGAAAAGAGCATGAGAAAAATGCCAAATTACAAAAATTCACAAGATTAAAGTTCGCTATTGGTGTAACACCCGAAACCATTGTTAGTGACCGTTAAACATAATTCTAGGGGCAAAAAATAAAATACAATAAAATTGAGTTATAATAGTTTAGGGACCCAAACGTCATTTTTTCCATAGTTTGGGGACCAAAATGAAAAGTTTAGATAATCCATATTTTAGCCTTACCATGACACACGAATTTCTAGAATATTCTTGGGGATTCTTTGATTTTATGGATATGACTAAATTGATTTCTCTAGATATGATATGATATGATTTAAATCTTTCTAATTGATAAGAGATAAGGTAAGATTCTTTGATTTTATAGATATGAATAAATTGATTTCTCTAGATATGATATGATATGATTTAAATCTTTCTAATTGACAAGATATAAGGTAAGATTTGAATTTATCTTATGAAAAAGAGGATATTTGATTTGATTTGATTTAAATATTTCTAATTGATAAGAGATAAGGTAAGATTTGAATTCACCTTATGGAAAAGAGGATATTTGATTGGAATCCTTATCAAATAGGATTCTTGACTATAAATATGGCTTTCCGCCTTCATGATTCTTCACTTCCCCTCTCTTTAGTTGGCCGACCCCTTCCCTCTCTTTTCTTTGTTTATTCCTTTCTTACTACAAGCAAGAAGGTTTTGATTAGGAGAAAAGAGTTAAAGATCTATTTTATTCCAATCAAGTTGAAGGTAAGTGCATTATGAACTATGTTCATGTTTAAATAAATTCATGAAATCAAGTTTCATGGTCCCTCATGTCATGATTACAAGCAAGTTTCGGGACCGGAGTTTAGTAACTACGCACAAAGGTTCTTACCCCACAAGTTGGTAGAATCTATCGTGTCTCCTCATGTTGTAAGTTCAAGTTATCCCATGTTTAAATACAATTAATAGCTCATTTGTATTTATTGAGATTTATCTCACCCCCTTATGTTTTTCCCCCTTAGGTGGCTATGAACTTAGATTGGAGCATGGATGTGGCGCGTGGTGGCATTTTCAAAGGAATTTCAAGAATTTAATTTCAATTTTTTTTAGGATGTCTAATAGATAAACCAATCCAAGTTTTTTTTCTTTCCTTCTTTCTATTGAAATCAAGTTTTTTTCAATAATAAAATATAGATTTTATATGAATACTATAAAACATGTTTTGAAATTTTATTTAAATTTATGAAAGTTTGATTCTCGGTTTAAGTTTTCGAGCATCGCAACTGGTTTATTACTAGGAGTAGCTTTATCAAACCAGGCAATCGAAGAATTTGCATTATAGAGTTTCAATCACCAATATCTCTCAAAGTCAAAATATGCCATTTTTATTATGTTGTCAACTTTCCCGAACTAAAGCTATCAGTAAAATTGGACCTTGAAATTTCCTATTTTGAAGGATTCCATAAACCCTCAAAAAATCATAATGTGCCATTTTTCTTATCTTCTCAACATTCCAAGAACTAAAGCTATCAATAAAATTGGACCATGAAAATTCCTGTTTAGAGGATTCCATAGTCACAATTTAAGGAATTGCATGCTAGGTCGAGGACAAGAAACTGAACATAAGAGGTAAAACTGTTAGAGTTATGCCCCACAAGCCAATTATATTTTATGTAATTGATCATATTTTTCATTGGGATTCTTTATCTTCAATCAATTGTTATTGCAAGGCATTATGTTTATTTGTCATTGATGTGTGTCATCATTATTTATTGCGATCTATACTTGACAAAGTCCATAGATCAAATAGGCTCATGGAATATGGTCATGACTTGCTTGGAGGAGATCGCGCTTGCATCTCTGCGGATCGAAATCAGACAAAATCGAAAGATGCAAGGTCGCGGTTTCTAACAGTGGTATCAAAGCTTTCAGGTTATCTCGAACCTCGAATCGTTTCATTATCTGCATATCTGATTCAGCCATCGTTTGTGGCAGTAACGAATCTGTCTCGTTTTGATTATGCTATGTTTTTGATGGATTATTTATGCAGTAACAAATCTGTCTTGTTTTCGATTCTACCATTATTTGATAGATGATTTATGTATCGGATCAGCACGCTAAGATGATAGATAATAAGTTCAGTAATCGGTTTTTAATGAGATATGAAACTGATGCATAGAAACTGTTTTGATTCTGCCATTATTTTTTTGTGACATTAATACTTTGAATCAGTTTGTTTTCGAGGGTTAAGATAAGATCTGTAATCGGCATGAAATAAGATTGAAACCGATACATATGATGGGGGTCGATTTATAAGAACAGTATGTTCGAATAGCAATGTTTTGATATGATCAACTCGAGTTGATTATCTGTTCGAACAACAACGTTTGATATGATCAACTTGAAAACCATTGATTGTTCGAACAGCTGTATCCTAATATGATCAAAATCGAACAGCTTTATGTGTGCTAAGTTTATGATACAATCTAAGCTGAACACCAATCGTTTTGATATGATCAAAGACGAACAGCATTCTGTAGAACAGCATTTTCTCTGCAAGGTTTATGATATGATCTAAATCGAGCAGCAATCAATTGCTATAACTTTCTGTTCTGTAAAATTTGGTCCGGGGGCGTTGTCTCGAACCCCCGTATCGTACGGTTCATAATATGTTATGTGGACTAAAATTGCAAAGGCTGTAATCTGTTTTGTATACATGTCTATTTAAGTTGTATTCAGATGTTATGAATATTACATGAGATGGTCTTATGATTTCTAAGATGCATGCTAATAACATGTTAGTATCATTATGTATGAGATGCATGCTTATGATAAATTAATTTATCCAATGTGTTAAATGCATGTATTGTGATCTAAATGAAAGATTAAAAACGCCTCACTTAAAATTGTTTTAAGTATAAATATTAAGTCGTCAGCGGGGAAATCAAAAGAGTTTAATTTCACTATAGCCTTCCATCAATGGCATATAATATGAGGAGTTACCATGTTTGATATGCATTGTCAATATTATTTAGGGCATACTAAGTATGGAAATCTATATTATATGTTATGCATGTTGATGTTCATTAGGTGATATGTAGAAATACTATCATCAATATTATTTGGGGATATCTCTATTTGTCACACTTGTGGTTAATGATGGTTTGACTTAACATGTTTTGCATAAGAGCATCAATAATATTTGTGTTTATGCAAATATGAGGCAAAATAGTTTGAGGGTTACATGAGATGTAATTGGTAAGAGTTACCTACCTTTTAAAATTACTATAAGAGCTACGATATTATTCGGGTTTATGGTAAATTTAATTGGATCTCAAACCCACTAGAAAGTCTATGTAATTAAGCTTTCCGAATCTTATCTTGAGGGTGCTAAGATTTGACTAAAATAGTGGGGGTATCACTTATGACAAAAGTCCTTAATCATATGTGAATAAAATTGATTGAATGTTTATATGTATGATCATGTTTATCTTTATAGATTTGTGAAATCAAAAATGGCCAAGAATCCAATTGCAGGTTTGCTAGACACTAACAAATTGACTGGTTCCAATTATCTGGATTGGCTGAGGAATCCCAAAATTGTTTTAGATTCTGAGAAAATAACATATGTGCTGGATAAGGCACCACCTAAAAAAGTTTCAGAGACATCCACCCTAGAGGAACTGACCACTTGGCAGAAGTGGAAAGATGATGATCTATAGGCTCATTACTATGTGATGGCATTGATGTCTAATGAGCTGCAAAAGCAGCACAAGAACATGGAGCATGCAGCAGAGATCCATTTGCACCTACAAGAGTTGTATGGTAAACAAACCAGACAAGTGAGATATCAGATCTCAAAGGAGCTTTTAAGGGCCTGTATGACGGATGGTGAATAAGTCAATAATCATGTATTGAAAATGATAAACCTGATAGAAAAGCTTGAGTCTTTGGATGTTGTTATGGATAATGATTTATATGTAGATCATATCCTACAATCTCTTCTTGATTCATTTGATTATTTTGTCATGAATTTCAATATGTATAAGCTTAAGACTACTCTTTCTGAGCTTCTTAACATGTTGAAAATTGTTGAGATGACAATGAAGAATGAGAGACCTGCCATGCTTGTTGGTTCCTCCCATTCCTCAAAACCAAAGAAAAGTTGGTCTAAGCAAGGAAAGGAGAAAAGTTCTCAGAAAGGGAAGATGAAGCCTAAAGGTGGAGTCAAGAAGGCAAAGCCAAGTCTAACAGAAAAAGGAAATTGCTTCCATTGTGGAAAGCTTGGGCACTGGAAAAGGAATTGCAAGACTTATCTTGAAGAACTAAAGCAGAAACATTCTGATTCAGGTATGTACTTTGTTGAAATTAGCCTTTCATTTAATGATGTTTTTTGGATATTAGACACTGGATGTGGTAGTCATATTTGCAATGATTGCAATTGATGACAACAAGCAGGAAACTAAATAAAGATGAGGCATCTCTACGGCTTGGGAATGGAGCAAGGGTTGCTGCAATAGCCATATAGACAATTTATTTAGTTTTAGAATCTGGAATAAAATTAGTTTTGAATGATTGTTTTTATGTACCAGACATTATCAAGAACATTATTTCTATTCCTGTTTTGGACAAGGAAGGTTTTTAACTTTACAATTTTTAATGGAATTTGTTCTATTTTCAAAAATGGTCTTTTATATGGTACTGGTGCATTGTCAAATAATTTGTATACTGTTCAAACTAATAATTCCATGATATGTTTACAACAAAGTAACAAAAGAAAAGTTGATGATCAAAATTATGCTTATATATGGCATCTAAGGTTAGGTCATATATCCAAAGACAAGATAAATGAGTTGGTTAAAAATGGGTTGTTGAACTTATTTGACTTACAGTCACGTCCAACTTGTGAATCATGTCTTAAAGGAAATATGACAAAATCACCATTTGTTGGACAAGTGGAATGTGCATCTAATCTATTGGATTTGATCCATTCAGATGTCTGTGGACCGCTAAATGTTAGTGCAAGAGGTGGTTTTTCTTACTTCATTACCTTCACCGATGATTTTTCACGGTATGGTTATGTGTACCTTATGAAGCACAAGTTAGAAGCCTTTGAAAAGTTCAAAGAATTCAGGCATGAAGTAGAAAAACAAACAGAAAAAAGTATTAAGGTCCTTCGATCTGATTGAGGGGGAGAATACTTGAGTATAACATTCATTGATCATCTTAAAGAGAATGGGATTCTCTCTCAGTGGACTCCACCAGGAACACCACAACTCAATGGTGTTTCAGAACGAAGGAATCAAACCTTATTAGATATGGTTAGATCCATGATAAATTTTGATGATCTTCCTTTATCCTTTTGAGGCTATGCTCTTAAGACAACTGTCCACTTACTGAATAGAGTTCCCTCTAAATCAGTGCCCAAGACACCATATGAGATGTGGTTTGGAAAGACACCCAGCTACCTATTTAAGAATATGGGGGTGTCCTACCTATGTCAAGAAAATAGTGGGAGATAAGTTGGATAGTAGATCCATCAAATGTAGGTTTGTGGGATATCCAAAAGAATCAATTGGATATTATTTCTATCATCTTTTGTTGTGTTTCCATATTGTACTTGTTGGTTTCACCATGTCAACTAAGTTATGGAACACAACTATATCAATTATCTTCATTCACCACCATCTCATGAAATTTCTCCATGTGAAGATGGTGTTCAAACTTCATTTCATCATTACTCCGCCAAGGGATATTATCCACTGCCGGTCCCAAGCCCGGATAAAGGAGGAGGGTTGCGTTAGGTAGCCGACAGCCAGCGTAAAACTTAGTCGGATCCAAATATGAATTCTAGACAAATCTGTTGGGATGTAACCCACATAGAAGTCTAGAATTCATATAGCCAACCCCACATAGTGGGATAACGGCTGGATATGTTGTTGTTGTATTATTTCTATCATCTCCTTGAACAAAAGGTGTTTGTTTCAAGGAATGCCACTTTTCTAGAAAAGGAATTCCTATTGGATGGGAATAATAGCAATATGATAGATCTTGAAGAAATTCAAGAATCACAAACTACTATCCCACAGCAAGTGAAAGCGAAAAATATCTTTGAACCTCAAAGTACACTATCTCCATGTAGATCCCAAAGGATCTCAAGACCTCCTAATAGGTATGGGTTTTTAGTTGAGGGTAATGAGAATAACCTTCTATTGGATGAAAATCCAAGAACCTATAAGGAGGCAATATCTGATATCAACTTGGGAAAATGGAAAGAAGCTATGAAATCCGAAATGGATTCCATGTACTCTAATAAAGTGTAGACTTTGGTGGATCCTCCTGAAGGTATTATACCTATTGGATGAAAATGAATCTACAAGCGAAAGCTTTGAGTTGATGGAAAGATAGATACTTATAAAGCTCGTTTGGTGGCGAAGGGTTACACTCAAACTCAAGGTATTGATTTTGAGGAAACCTTCTCACCAGTAGAGATGCTTAAGTCCATTCAGATCTTACTTGCCATAGCTACATATTATGACTATGAGACATGGAAAATGGATGTGAAAACGGCCTTCCTTAATGGTGACATTAAGGAGGATATTTATATGGAACAGCTAGAGGGATTCATATCCAATGGAAGTGAGCAGAAAGTCTGCAAGCTTCAAAGGTCTATTTGCGGACTAAAACAAGCTTCCCGGAGTTGGAACATACGTTTCGATGAGACAATCAAATTGTTTGATTTCATCAGGAACTTGGTGAACCATGTGTGTACAAGAAGGTCAGTGGGTGTGCAATCACTTTTCTGGTGCTACATGTTGATGACATACTACTCATTGGGAATGATGTAGGTACGTTACAAGCAATGAAAGCCTAGTTATATACTAATTTCTCCATGAAAGATTTGGGCGAAGCATCTTATACTTTGGGAATTAAGATCTATAGAGATAGATCAAAAAGGATGCTTGGTTTGTACCAATCAATGTATATAGATAAAATATTAAAGAGGTTTAACATGGAAGGATCTAAAAGATGATTTCTTCCAATGCGCCATGGGATTTCTCTCTCCAAGTCAATGTCTCCAAAGACTCCAGAAGAGAAGAAAAGAATGACATCTATTTCCTATGCTTCTGCCATAGGTAGCATAATGTATGTTATGCTATGTACAAGACCTGATGTCGCACATGCTCTGAGTGTCACGAGCAGATATTAGTCTAACGCAGGCGAGGAGCATTGGAAAGCTGTGAAAGGGGTTCTTAAGTACTTAAGAAGGATGAAAGACACTTTCATGGTTTATGAAGGAGGAGAACTAAAACTGGAATGCTTTACGGATTCTAGTTTTCAGTCTGATGTAGATGACTCAAAATTTGTGTCTGGTTATATATTCACCCTTAATGGTGGAGCAGTTTGTTGGAAGAGTTCCAAACAAGAAACAACTGTAGATTCTACCACTGAGGTTGAATATATTGCAGTATCAGATGCTGCAAAGGAAGCGGTTTGGATGAGAAATTTTATCTCAGCACTAGGAGTGGTTCCTACTATTGTTGATCCAGTTCTAGTGTATTGTGATAACAATGGTACAATTGCTCAAGCAAAGGAACCGAGGTCCCATCAAAGATCCAAACACATATTGCACAGATACCATTTAATCCGCGAGATAATTGGTCGAGGTGACATCCAAATGGAGAAGGTTGCATCAGCAGAGAATGTAGCAGATCCCCTCACAAAACCATTGTCACAACAAGTGTTTGAAAGTCATCTTGAGAAGATGGGCTTAAAATACATAGGAAATTGGCTTTAGGGCAAGTGGGAGATTGTTAGATTTATGCCCCACAAGCCAATTATATTTTATGTAATTGATCATATTTTTCATTAGGATTCTTTATCTTCAATCAATTGTTATTGCAAGGCATTATGTTTTATTTGTTATTGATGTCTGTCATCATTATTTATTGCGATTTATAATTGACAAAGTCCATAGATCAAATAGGCTCATGAAATATGGTCGTGGATAGAGATGACAATCGTGAAACATATTCCTTATAAGTCTTGATCTTAAATGTTCCTAGTCATAGAATTATTAGGAATGGACACTAACAACTCGGATAAGCTAGCACATATGATGCATGCTCAATCAGGAGAATGTCTTGTTTCATGGACATTGGTATGAGGACACTAGTGCATATATGTGGGTGTTTATTATAAGAATAAGTATACTGAACTGACCCGCTACAAAGTTCCTAATGGTTATTGTTTAATGTCAAATTGGAATTCTTATGTTACAATTGTGCAGATTGATCCTTAGACTTTAGACATCATGGTAGTCTTATATTTGTCAGATTACGCCTTGGTGCTTTTTGAATTCTGATGGAGTCATTGACAAACTGTCACTAGGGTTGCCTTATCACATATGAAGGCTTGTGAATGTCGAAATAGGATTCATCACTATCGTCAAGATGAGAGAATGTCCTATGTATTCCAATGATTTCATGACTATAGAAATCCTTGGCCAAGGTGAGGTAGAAATCAAAAAGTATTTTAATTTCACCTATCAAGTCATAAATCTGCAATGGATACATAGTTATTGAATGATTAGGGTTTCATCATAAAAGCATGCCCTAAATTGAATCGGGACATAAATCGATGAAAAGATTTTGCTGCACGGTAATTACAATTGAAAAGGTCCGCGTTTATTTCATCATTGGCTAGGTATTCATGACACGTTGCTAGACGTTAACCATGATATGTAGGGTTTTAGAATTAATTTGATTAATTCTAAAACTATTAATTAAAGAGTTTAATTAATAAGCCTATGAGATGTGTTTATTTAATCCAATAAGTTGGGCCCTTATATAGCCCAATAGGATTGGCTCCTACATCTAGTCTAATGGTGGACCTAAGGGGTCACACACTTAGATCGAGTCCATTCCACAATTAAAAGGGAGAGAGCCGGCCTAATGTGATTAAGGGTCGGGCCTAAAATGTTTAGGGTTTTCTATGGCGTGATTAGGGTTCTTAAACTCTATTTATATGCCGCTTAAGAAGCTGAAAGGGGGGTGAAAATTTCGGTTTTCTCTCAATACGTCTAGGGTTGCTAGCACGACCAAGGACGTTGTGGAAGAATTGATCGTGTGGACTGACTTGGAGGAGATCGCGTTTGCGTCTCTGTGGATTGAAATCGGACAACATCAAAAGCTACACGGTCACGGTTTCTAACAGTCTACCACCCCAAACCCCATACTAGACTCGGCGGATTCCAACAATATGGCAAAAAATCCGTTTGCTGGGACTAACAATGGAAGCTCAGAAGGAGAATTGCAGAACCATCAAGCAGCTTACCGATTGAATGATAAGAACTACTTTAAGTGGTCACAACTGATCCGCACCTTTCTAAAGGGAAAGGGAAAGGGAAAGGGAAAGGTCAGCCATTTATTAGGAACCAGTCCTAAGGAAAGGGATCCAGCATTTGCAGCGTGGGATGAGCAAGACTCCTTGGTAATGTCCTGGCTCTAGAACTACATGGTTCTAGATATCAGCGATACAGTTATGTTTTTGACAACAGCCAAACACATTTGGGATGCAATAAACATTACTTATTCCAAGGTTCATGATGCAACCCAGATCTATGAGATAAGGACTAAAGTGGTAGCAACCAAGCAAGGTACAAAGTCTATTACAAAGTATGCAAACCTGTTCAGACTCTATGGCAAGAGTTAGATCACTCATAGTGCTTAAAGATGAAGTGCAGTGAAGATGTTGCATTACATAGAAAGTTTGTAGAAAATGAGAGGACATACGACTTCCTAGCTAGTCCCAACATAGAGTTTGACACGGTAAGGGTTCAAATCCTAGGTAAGGTGGACCTACCCTCCTTGAATGAAGTGATTTCCCTGATATGTGTAGAAGAAGGGAGAAGAGGTGTTATGCTAGAATCCTCCCCGGTGGAAAGTTCTGCTCTAGTATCCTTGAAAGCTAATAGTCAAAGTAAAGGACCTAGAGAAGAAAATAAAACTGTGGACAGAGACTCTCTATGGTGTACTTATTGTAAGCAGCCTAGGCACACTATAGAAAAGTGTTGGAAGCTTCATGGAAGACCACCCAAAGCAGGACCAGTATGAAACCAAGGACAAGGGCAGGTATATATGGCTAGCAGCCACCAACAACCTAAATCAAAAGATCCAAATCAAGTAGATGCTCTTGAGCTCAACAGAGTCGAGATTGAAAGGCTAAGGAGGTTTTTGGGATCTCTTGAAAAAAAGGAAGAGAAAGGTACCTACTCTCTTACCCTTATAGGTACTTCTTTCTCTTCTTTTTCCTTACATGCTTCAGAAATTGTGTAGCACAATTCTTGGGTCCTAGATTCTGGAGCTTCAGATCATATGACCCCTTTTTCACACTCTTTCATCACCTATAACCAAACACTTCCCTGGTTTTCATATGACTGGTTGTTGGAATCCCAAGGCATTCAGGTGTGTAGCCTATATTCATGTCCCTACAGTCAATAGGGGAAAATTAGACCCCCGTGCTCTAAAGTGTATGTTCATTGCATACTCTCTTACTCAAAAGGGATACTGGTGCCATCATCCTCCTTCAAAGAAGCTCTTAGTGTTAGCAGATGTAACTTTTTCAGAAAATGATTCCTATTTTAGACAGTCTAACACATAGGAACAAAACCTATCTTTGTCTAATAGGGATCAATCTCCTATTCTCCTTAGTCCTGTTCTATCAACACCATCCCCTACTTCAAAGGATTCACAAGGTATGACATCAGAGGAGCATACTCCAGAAACTCCCAGACCACTACAGGTATATTCAAGAAGAGAACATACAAGCCTCATCATCCACTGCTTGTCCTGATCCCATTACAGACAGCATTGACAATTCAGCCACGTCTTCTGAACAGTCACCAGGTAATTCCTTTGCTAATCCTTTAATATCTGGTGATAGCCCTACTGAGTCTACTAAGCCGACACTTGATATTTCTAAAAGTGATCTTGATTGGCCTATTACCCTTAGGAAGAGAACCAAAACCAGCACTAAACATCCCCTACATCTATTTATTTCCTATTCTAAGTTGTCACCCACACACAAGGCCTTTCTTACCAATCTTCAAACAATCCCTATTCCTAAGACCATTTCTGAAGCAATAGGGGATAAGAATTGGAAGAATGACATGGAGGCTGAGATGGCAGCCCTAGAAAAGAACTAGACATGGGAACTTATGCAATTGCCTAAACGAAAACATGCAGTGGGCTGTTAAGTGGGTGTATACAGTAAAGTATAAATCTGATGGATCATTGGATAGGTATAAGGCAAGGTTGGTGGCCAAGGGATATAGTCAAGTGTATGGGGTAGACTACCTAGATACTTTTGCGCCGATGACAAAGTTGAATACAATCAGGGTTCTCTTATCTTTGGCTGCTAATCTAGGCTGCCCATTACAACAATTTGATGTGAAGAATACATTTTTGCATGGAGATCTAAAGGAAGAGGTACATGGAGATACCACCAGGATATGGCCCAACAACACAAGAAAAGGTAGTATGTAAATTGAGGAAGGCCTTGTATGGACTGAAACAGTCTCCAAGGGCCTAGTTTGGGTGGCTCACAAGTGTGATGCTTAGCATGGGATATAGGAAAAACCAAGGGGATCATACCCTATTCATTAATCACTCGGCTACAAGAGGAGTAACAATTCTTATAGTGCATGTTGATGACATCGTTGTCACTGGGAATGATGAGGAAGGCATGCATAAGCTAAAGGAGTGTTTGATCAGGGAATTTGAAATTAAAGACCTAGGGAGATTGAAATATTTTTTGGGGATTGAAGTGGACCATTCCAAAGAGGGAATTTTCATCTCACAACAGAAGTATATAATAGATCTCCTCAATGACACTAGACTGCTTGGCTGCAAGGCAGCTGAAACTCCTACTGAACCAAATCACAAGTTAGGAGAAGCCTTGGAAGATGATATGGTTCACAAGGGGTCCTACTAAAGAATGGTTGGAAAGCTAATTTATTTGGTTCATACTCGGCCAGACATAGCATATGCGGTTGTAGTTAGCCAATTTATGCACAATCCAAGAGAGAGAAATCTAAGGGCAGTGTATAGGATCCTCCACTACTTGAAAGGAACACCCGAAAAAAGTATTTTATTCAAGAAAGGAGAAGCCATGACCATTGAGACTTACACGGATGCTGATTATGTAGGATCCATGGTGAACAAAAGGTCAACATCAAGCTATTGTACCTTGTTAGGAGGTAATTTGGTGACATGGCGAAGTAAAAAATAAAATGTAGTTGCTCGATCAAGTGTAGAGGCTGAATTTAGGCCGATGGCTCTAGGGATGTGTGAACTATTGTGGCTGAAAATATTATTAGATGATCTCAAGATTTAGTGGACAGCACCTATGAAGTTGGATTGTGATAACAAATCAACAATTAGTATTGCCCACAATCCAATTCAACATGATAGAACAAAGCATGTTGAAGTGGACATACATTTTATAAAGGAGAAATTAGATCTTTAAGGAACATTTGAGGTGGGCAATTTGATTCCCTTTCAATCCTTGATGAATGAGATCTTTAAGGAGCAATTGAGGCAATTTGTTTTAGCATTTTTTTATGACATTCTGGTTTACAGTAAGGATATGGCTGAGCATAAGGAACATTTGAGGTGTGTTTTCAGGTGGGCAACAGGAGGTTGAGTACTTGGGACACGTCATTTCTCACGAAGGGGTGGCTGCAGATAACTCTAAAATTAAGGGAATCATGGAGTGACCTAGTTCTAAATCCTTATGGGAGCTTCAAGGGTTCTTGGGTCTTACGGGGCACTATCGGAGGTTTGTGAAGAATTATGGGAAGCTGGCATGGGCATTGACAGACTGCCTTCGGAAGGGGAATTTTCTTTGGGATGAGTTAGCAAAACATGCCTTCCAATCTCTTAAAAGAGTGATGACTGAACTTCCAGTGTTGGCCTTACCAGATTTTTTCCAGGAATTCTTTATGGAGATTGATGCATCCGAGCACAATTTGGGAGCTGTTTTGATGCAGGAGCAAGTGACCTATCGCTTTTTTCAGCCATTCCCTAAATCCCAAATGTCAAAAAAGGTCAGTGTATGAGAGAAAGCTTATGGCCATGGTATTTGCGATGAGGAAGTGGAGACACTATTTGACTGGGCAGAAATTTGTTATTCGGACAGACCAACGAAGCTTAAAGTTTTTAATGGAATAAAGGGTGCTCAATCCAAATTGTCAAAAATGGGTCATAAAGTTGATGGGATATGATTGTGAGATTCAATATCGACCCAGGTTGGAGAATCGGACAGCAGATGCCCTCTCAGGTCTCCAATCTCCCGTTTCATTATTAACTCTCATCATTCCCCGGGTGGTGCAACTCGACCAACTTAAGAAGGAGGTGGAGGAGGATGCGACACTTCAACTTATAGTTAAAGAGGTGAAGGTTGATCCCACTAGAAAACCTAGGTTTACCCTGGCAGATGGTCAATTGTTGTTCAAAGGGAAGTTGTACCTACCTAAAGGCTCCACTTTGATTCCTTTAATGCTGAAGGAGGGGCCTGATGGGTGGATTGGAGACCATTCTAGGGTTCTCAAGACCTATAAAAGGATCTCCTCGAATGTGTATTGGGTAGGGATGAAGAGGGATATTCAACAATAGGTTCGTAATTGCCCTGTGTGCCAATAGAATAAATATGAAGCATTATCACCTGGTGGGTTTCTGCAGCTGCCTCTAGTTCTGCACCAAATTTGGGAGGACATGTCCATGGATTTCATTAAAGAGCTACCAAGATTAATGGGGAGGGGATACAATATTGGTGGTGGTTGATCGGTTAAGCAAATACGGACATTTCATTGCTGTAAAACACCCCTTCACAACAGCAAGCATAACAGAGATCTTTGTGAAGGAGGTTGTCCGACTACACGGGGTTCCAAACTCTATCGTCTCCGATAGAGATAAAATTTTTATTATTCATTTTTGGGAGGAGCTATTCCGATTACATGGCAATCAATTGATTAGGAGCAGCTCCTACCATCCACAATCCAATGGAAAAATGGAGGTCCTAAACCGCACCTTGGAGACCTATCTTCGTTGTTTTTGTTCATCCAAACCTAAGGCATGGTGCAGCTGGTTGCATGTGCCGAATATTGGTACAATACTTCCTTTCATGCATCCTCAAAATTAACTCCGTTCCAGATTGTCTATGGGCGTGAACCTCCCCTATTATTGAGATTTGAGAAGGGTACTATAGCAGTTTCTGCAATCGAATAGCAACTGTTAGAGCGGGACTCAACTCTCGATGAATTGCAGTCCCAAATTTTGAAGGCTCAAGTTCGGATGAAGGAAACAAATAGGAAGCGGTGAGATGTGCAGTTTGACATGGGTGATATGGTTTATGTAAAAATTTGGCCCTATCAACAAAAGATGTTGGTGAAGAGCCTGAATGATAAGTTATCACCAAGGTTCGCCTTTTCCAGTGGAGAGGAGGATCGGGAATGTGGCCAACAAGCTAACCTTACCACCTTCTAGTGCTATCTACCCTGTGTTCCATGTGTCGCAGTTGCACAAAGCAGAAGGAGCAATTAGGGAAACCTTAGAAATTTCTGATCAGTTTTCAGCTAAGCTGGAAATGAAGATGTCACTGAAATTTATGTTGGGAAAAAGGCCAGGAACGAGGGAAAATTTAAGGAACCTTGATGTTCTTATTCAATAGAAGGAGGTGCCCCCATTGGAAGCAACATGGGAGCCTTACCATCAGATTCTACTTCAATTTCCAGAATTCCACCTTGAGGACAAGGTGAGACTCATGGGCAGGAGTCTTGTTAGGACTCCCATTAAACAAACTTATTAGAGAAGAAAGGAGGAGGGGAAAATGGTGGGGACCACAAGGGCAACCAAGTAAAATGACTCAAGGGTAAAAGAGTCACAAGTTAGTTAGAAGGGAATAATTGGGCATGTGGCTGGAACGAGGAGAGGAGAAGGTATAAAAAAGAGGAAAGAGAGAGAGAAGCCTCTGGAAAATTTGTTGAAGAAGTCGGGAGAGAGTGAGGCCCTCTCAAATAGGCCTACTTTTGTTTTCTTTCATTGTATTCGTTTATGTCCCTTGTTGAGGCTACTGAAATTGTGGAATTCCTACTGTTTTAGAGCTAAAATTCAATCAATTGTGTAAAGGTTTTATCAGAACTTTGAATATCTTTTCCAACTTTTATTATTTCCTTCTTTTATTCCATTGAATATTATAGGAAACAAAAGATGGCCCTTTATGGGGAGAGAATGAGAGAGAGATTGAGCAAATCAAGATGGAGGAGCCTATAGTTTCCTTCGTTTACTCCACTGAATATTGCAGGAAAGAAAAGATGGCCTTTTACAATGAGAGAGAGAGAGAGAGAAGATCATTGAGATGGTGGGGAGTGGGACCTATGTGTCAGCAACATACAGTAACACAAGGTTGGTTGGCTGGCTAGCTGGCAGAAGTTCCATGATAGATGTTGATAGAAAAGGCAATTGAAATTAAAAAATGAGGAAACCATAAGATATTTTTCTTTTACATCACTGGTTGGACCAGCGGTTTTAAGCTACACTATGGTTTTGCCGGCAAGTCTGTTTCAGGTAAAACCAGCCACACTGGAATGTTGCCAGCCTGCGGTTGAGTTGGAAGAAAGTGCAGTATTTTGCTAAACAGTTTGGAACTTGCAGTATTTAGAAAAAAAAAAAACTCTTGAAAAAGGTAGGTTGCCTTGACACTACAGTTTCCATAAATCGCACATCAGTTTCAAATACAGTTGGGTCTATGGACTGAGAACTACAACAAAGTGTTTGAACAAAGGTAGCTCCCTGCAGCAAAAATCTTATTCATGCCTGTTTGACTAGTATAGAGAAACATATGTAAAAGCAGCTGTGTGAACTTAATGACTAGTCAGTCCTTCACCAGCAATTTTAGCACTGTTCATATAGTCTGAGTTTGCTTTTGTGACCTGAAAGGCCATAACTGGCAGGATGGAATTGAATCCAATCCTGCCCCTAAACCATCCAAGCCATGCTGAATAGAAGTTGTCACAGTTGTCCCATTCTCATCTTAGAAGGAGTGGCGGTTCACAGGAACACAATTTAAGCAGCAAACAAAGGATCATGAAGAAAAACTGCAAAAGCTCATAACCTAATATATAATATGGATCATCCACATAACTAGACCCTTTAGACTTGAACAAAGATTACTCGATTGAATAGAAGCTCTGATTTATTTCTGCAGCTATGAGAGATATATATACACACAGCTATACAAGATATCTCATGGAAAATAGGAACATCTATCTCCTAAACTATAGGTACAGATATACAGATTTGAATTAGGAATTTTAAACTGCTAGAGTTGCTGGTATTATCTTATCTGTCTTATCTCCTTATCTCTAACAGCCTTATCACTTCATACTTTAAATTTCTCTCATCTCTTTATCCTCTTATTTCCGGCCATAAGAGAGAAAACAGGGAATTCCTTTTAATATTTCCAACAAGACTATTTACTTTTATTTTTTGTATCATCCACATTTGAAACTGCTGGTAGAAACTGAAAATACAAAACATATAAACGACAAATAAACTACCTGATTGATAGCACAAACAGCAGGGACATTCATGTCAAAGAGTACTGAGTTGATGTTCTCTTTTAGCTGTCTTCTAGCTGCTTTAGCAGATTCAGTATCTGAATTAATACGTTAAAAAGAAAAGACAACTCAGATTAATGGAAATCATATTGCAGTTGTGACAGCGAGAATAAGGAAAAAGAAACATGTCCAATCAACCCAATCATGAACCTACTCTCATCTCTCATATAACCAAATCTTTTAGCTATGAAGCATGGGAAAATAATGACAAATCTGCAACTCAAGCTGTTAAGATATGTTATTTAAATTGGGCAACTATATATCTTGTATATATTCTTAGATGTTTTGTATATCTTTAGAATATATCCTTTCCTTTCACTAGAGTACAATAAAAGTATTTAATCCATGCACATCTCATTCAAGTAATTTGAAATACATATACATTATTATTCTTTTACACAGGTGCAATGTGCAATGACAAATCAAACACTTGGTGCATATATTGAACAGGCCAAGTAGCATACAATGATAACGATTTGGTTAAAAGTTGGAATATTCACCCTTTTTTTTTTTTTTTTTTGGAGAGAGAAGTCTCAATGTTGGATACTGGTTTTTTTTAGTTATAATGATGCCTTGGATTTGTTTTTCCAAAGTGAATTTATATATTTTCTACGAATAAATTGTTAACTAAGAATTTAATTATATTTTCTTTTGTGTTATAATCATATATTATTGATAAAACCGATTGGTCTCATGTTGAATACTTATGGTATAATTTTTTCCGTCTCTAAGCCATATCTAGCCCTGATTTGTTTTTCTAAATAACCATATCCACTATTTGTTTCCATATCTACATCTATATCCATAACAATATTATCCATATCCCTTTTTTATTTTTTGTTAATCATATTATCCATATTCATTTTGATGCTGCTCATTATAAAATTGGCTAAGAGGAGAAAATATAAGGACAAGGACTATGCCAATTACTTTTTGCAAAAGTGGTTAATTGGACACCAACTTAAAGCTTAAGATTATTGAGTAACAGTTGACAACTACATGTTCCATAACTCTGAGTTATTACGTGTAAACTATAATAATTCAGTTGGTTCTATTCAACAACAATAATCACTAGCCTCAATCTATATGAATTCTAGATCTCTAACTATGGCCATTTATTTTATAAGACCAACATATTCTATGTCATGTTTAAGGATTTCCCACCAAGTTTTCTTTGGTATTCCTCTACTTCTTTCATGAAAAAATTCCCCCCATCTTACCCACTCAACTCACAAGTGTATCTACAGTCATCTTCTCACATATCTAAACCATCTTAATTATGACTCCCACATTTTATGTTCAATAGGCACCACTCCAATATTATTACATATAATCTCATTTGTTATTTTGTTTTTGTTTTTTTTATGGTTGTACATATGTCATAACATCATCATCTCAACCACACTCATATTTTGCACCTATGGGTGCTTAACTACTAGATGTTCAATGATATACAACAAACATGGTTATATGGTTGTTTGATAAAATTTCCCATTTGAACTTTAAAGGGATTTTATGGTCACAACAAATATTGAATGCACTTCTCCAATTTAACCATCCTATCTTGATTCTATTAGTTATCTTACATAATCTCCCCTTCTTTTTAAACAAATGCATACGAAAATTGATCATTTTTTGGAATAACTTCTTCTTACTGTCTCACAATAACATTATCTACACTTCTATTTTTAGTGCCTTTTTGGCCATACTATGGATAAGGAAAAAAGTGTTTCTTTTATATAGTAAAAGCACTTTTACCTATTTTTTAAATTTGTTATTTCTTGAATACAACAATAAAATTTATACTAAGGGATTCATCTTCAAGCTGCTAGGTCTCGGCAAGATAGAAAACGATTAGAGGGCATAGAGTATTCCTCGAACAACGACTTCGATGCTTAAGTTAGATTCTCGTAGGATGCAGAATGCAAAAGAGGTTGCAAAGCTCTTGAATTAGCATTAGTGACGTACCTTTTTTGGAATAAGGGCTCACCTATTTATAATTGAGCTAGGAGATTTGTGATAATCATCCCAGGCATTTCAAGTTGGGCTAGGATTTGGAATGTTGTAGATAATCTTTATAGCTTATACTCAACGAAATTCGAGAAGGAAACTTCAGGGTAGGTGTGCACATTTCCTATGGGAATGCCCTACCAGGGGGAGGGGAAGGGGGAGAGGGGGTCTCCGAGAGACCTGGAGGATGAGATTGCAAAGTCTGCTTAATGGGTCTCCTGAAGACCTTTCTCCCTCCTAGGCCTTTTGTGGCTCTTTCCTTTACTTTCCATTGTTTTCTAGTTTTGGGCTTGTTTTTGATGGGCTTTCGACAATGGGCCTTGATTCATTACACATCATTTGCTCCCCACTCTTTCCTCTAAGTCTCTCAAAGGGAAGAGTATTTGTGTTTGTAAGACCATCCTTCAGGAGACTTTTCTAAAGAGGTTTTTTCTAATGGTGGTAACTTTTTTCTTTTTGGATTTAGCGTGGATCTTGCCTCACTAGATCTTTTTCTTTTCATCCAAAAATTGTGGTCTTCTACTACCTTTTTACCATACAATCTAGATTCCCACAGCCTTGTCATTTCATCTCTCAAGGTCTTCCTATAAAAGGGAACCCTCGGTTATTTCTCATTTTTTACTTTTCACCCAGGTGATTTTTGTCAAATCTTCCAAAGGCCTTTCGTGTACTCTCCTGGAGACGTCTTGCTCACTCGCAAAGTCTTCCAATTCTTTTTAGGTCTCTCAGAGACTTTATCAATTGTGGTATGTTTTGCTATTTTTTCTAAGTAAATGGCTAGGACAAAACACACTACAAGGCCTACCACCCCAAGAGATGAGGGTAATTTTGGGGATTCGATCTAGATTTGTGGAGGCAGATCTTGAGAGTGAGGAAGCGTTTCCCTTTCCCATAGGATTATGAAGTGAGACTTCCTAGGTAGGGAGACACTGGTACGGCTCACGTTGATGAGGATTGCATAGGTGTTCACAAGGAATCCTTAATGGACAATTGGTTCCCTATCTTTGAATTCAAGATGAGTTTCATAAGGGCAAGCCATCTGGTCCTAGCTCAGCTTCACCCAAATGGATGGGCCCAACTGGTGGCCTTTTCCGTCTTGTGCAGCTAGAGGGAAGTGGTGCCCTCCCTCGAGCTATTTAGTTGTTTCTATCGGCTTCGAGGGGTAGATTAGCTTATCAGCTTTTTTACCCTTCAAAGGTTGTCAAGGCTGGATAAAGTATTTTCAAACCTTCCTAACAAGATAGAGTGTTTCGAGTCTAGTTGGTTTGTGGTAAAGCCTTCGTCCAATTGGAATGCTCTCCTTTAATGGGGTTAGGACAATGAGCGAAAGGCTCATGTGGTTAGGTTCCCCCCTCTAAAGAGTGTCTTTGCAATTCACTGTAAGGCTATTAGGAAGTTAGTCTCGCCTAGCCTCATTCACCTTCACGAGGTTTTAACTCCGAAGAATATAGCTATCGCTGGATGGGGGCTTCTAGTCAGGTATTTTAGTGAGAACGAGGTGTCCCCCATTGGTCCATCAACCAAGAGGAGCGACTCTCTTCGATCTAAAGGGATGGAAGGTTCTTTTAACAAACCCACCGAGGGTTCTTTCGATGGTAATGTTCGGTCATTATCTTCCGATTTTTCTTCTAGTATACCCTCTTTTGACAACGAGTGAAGGGAGAGGCGGAGTAAGATGAGAGAAGAAGATTGTGCACACACCTCCATGTCCCTACACGAGCAAGCTTCTCCTGAGGATACTTATTTTTTTTTTTTTTTGCTCTTGTTTGTTTTTTCTTTTCTTTTGAGATATATTTATCATTTAGTTCTTTTTTGTTCTTACAACAATGGTCGTTTTGGGGATGCACTCTGCAAGAAAAAAGTGCTAGATGTGGGAAGGAAACATCAGGTGGTTCAAGCTGCAGGTCTAAACAAGCAGCGTCGTCTATTCTGTGATGTTTCGAGTGTTTCTCATCATTCTGAAACTGTTGGGGGACCTCTGCCTTCTGTTACTTCTCCTCCCCCTCCTCAAGATGCCCGTACTCTTTCTATCCTCGTGACTGCTACGAAAAGCTCCTCGATACCTTATGCTAATCTGGCCTAAGATAGCCCAGCTCCATTCCCTCAGTGTCGTCCTAATGCAAATAAGGCAAAAGGGATTATGTCTTTTGACCCAACCCCTAATCAGGTGGCATTAGAAGAGAGTCATCATTTGGGCAGGGCGAAATGCAATCACCCTCGCTCCCTATACCACAAGGATCACAAGATGCTCCCCGCTAAGGGATCACTTCACACTCCTATTTTCCCTAAGGCCAATTCTCCATGCTTTCAATCGATGCAACTTGCTGACAGTCGAAAGGTCAAGAGCAATCACTTCCAAGTCTACCCTAGGGTGGCCGATACTAATTTCGTTGAGGACCCCAAAATTTTGAGCTTAGCCCATGTGCCTTTTGGTTTTCCTTCCTCCTCCATGCCTTGAGTGGAGAGTCCTCCTAGCCCAGCATAACCATAAGATTTTGTGTTTTTTCTTTTTTACATTTTTTAGTGTATTTTTGTTTCCTCTTGTACTTTCTCTTATTCTGATTCCCTTGGCGAACACTAAGCAAATGTGTAGCTTCTTTTTTTCCTTGGTTGTTAATGATAAAAGCTTTAATAAATTCTCTCCTTAACTGATCAAAGGAGGAGATAGATTCTTCAGCCAAGGCATTAAACTAGGTGCGTGCATGATATGTCAGAGTTAGAGAAAAGGCTTAGCATATAATGACATCTTCTTGGCTATGGAATAAGATTATTGACATGTAGTTCTGAATGTGGTTGTGAGGATCTCCTTTTCCAAAATAAGCATTGATTAGGGGCATCTTGAATTTGAGAGGTAAGGGCATCTCCATGATCTCCAAAGTAAGGGAATCTTCCTCTTGTGCTGACCTTCTTTAGTGTGTACTAGTCTCTTTTGTTCTAATACTTGCTCCATTACCTTTTCCATGTCTGCAAACTCACAGGTAGTAAAAGCAGACTGATTATCCCCTTCTTGTTCTTTTCTTATCTAAGGACTAGGTAGGATTCTAGCCTCTCTCACTGTAGTACTTTCCATAATTTTCGAGTATTTTCCCCTATGGGGCTAAGCAACCCTAACTTCTTTTCGGACTAGGGCTATATCTGGTCATTCTTGTCTTTTTGAGAGGATTTCCCACACTCCCCTTCCCAGGAAGCCTCTAGGAGATGATCTTGCTAGAGAGTCTCCCTTAGGGCTTCAGGGGATTTGGTAGCAGTTCATTAGGTCCATCTTTTACATAGTTTTGTAAGGTAAGCGACAATGGGGTTAGAGGCAAGAAATTCTACAAAAAAACTGCCATTTCCTAGACAGCCTTGGTACTTTCTTTGTGTTGTTGTCTCAAGGCTTCTTCATAATCACTCAAGGGGACAATCGAAGGTTTTGTCTTGGAGGCTTCAGGAGCCCCTACCAGACGTGTAACGACCCATTAGTGGATGTAGATTATTTGGTCATTATTTTTGGTATGTGTGGTATATTGATATATTTTGTTATAACTTGATCAATGTGATAAAAATAGAAATTCTCTATATGTTGAAAAGTCAAGGAGATGGGTGTGGAAAAGTCAAAAATCTCATATGGGGATATGTTTGTATTATTAAATAAAGGGGAGGGGTAAAATGGGAAAATGGGTGTGAGAGTGGTTGGAAAATGGCAGCAAGCCACTCCTCCTCCCTCTCCTCCCCATACTTCATCTTTTTCTTCTTCTTCTTCTCCTTACTCGATTTCTTCTTCTTTTTCTTTTTCTTCTTCTTCTTCTTCCTCTTTCTTCTTCTCCTTACTCGATCTTCTTCCTCTTTCTTCTTCTCCTTACTCGATTGCTTCTCCTTCTTCTTCTTCTTGTTGTCTTGGAGCTTCAAAGGGGGGAGATTCAGCAAGTTGCTTCTTCTTTGGTTCCATCAAACAAGGCAAGTTCCTTCTTCTTCTTCTTCTTCTTTGTTAATGTAAGTTCTTTCCTTGTTCTTCTCTCCGAGATAAGGATTTCAAATCCTCTTTTAGTTCATGAGTCAAGGGTTCATTCATTCTCTCCTTGGGGTTGGGATTCTTGAAAGCTATTTTGGTCTTGGTGGGTTTTTCTTCTTCGTTGTAAATCTTGTGTGTCTCTTTGTATGGTTGATGGTTCCCTTTCAAAGTCTCAATAGGGTTTTGTTTCACCCTTTTTTCTTCATGGAATGAAGCATTATTTGATTAAGGTTAGGGCAAGGCAAGATTTGGTGTTCTTGCTTGCATTTTTCCGTTCTTGATTGTGGTCTTCATGTTGCTTCTTGGTATTGGGCGATCGACAATATGCAAAAGCTGTCGACCGTATCCGAGGAAAGTGTCAGGCTATCGACAGTTTTGGCGAAACTGTCGACCGTTTTTGGGCTCCTGTCAATCGTGTTTTGATCCCTGTCCACCATTCTTGGGAGAAATGTCATAGGCTGTCAACCATGTGCTTAGCCTGTCAACTGTTTCTAGTGCAGTAGTTGTCGACCATTAGAAACCGAGAGGGTGATGTTCTGGTTGTCGACCATTCGCCTGAGGCTGTCAACCATCTGTGGTCTATAGGGAACGAAACTGTCGACCGACCCTAGTTGGTCATCGATCGTTTCCTTCCAAAACACAGAAACGGTAGCCCATTTCTTAGCAACTGTCGACCAATTCTACCCTGTTTTCCATCCTTGCTACTTAAATCCCTTGTCTTCTTCCCCCCACTTCTCAAATGGATTATTAATAAGTCCAATTGGTGATTAGAGCTTTGATTTTAGTCTCGAAAAGGGGAAATTCATCCGTGAGGGTAAATTGGGTAAATTTTATGATGATGCATGATTATATGGAGGTTTGAAATGACTTATGAGAATATGATAACATAAATTATTAATCGATTGCGTGCAAGCATCCATGACCTTATATGTGTATTGAATGGGTTTCATGTTTGTGGTATTAAGCTAAAGTGTTACCATGGGTAAGTAGTAGTAGGAAATCTTTTGTGCATATGGTTATTTTTGTATGCAAATGTATGTGTTTTAAAACCTTGGGTTGAGCTATTGAATAGGCCCCAAGGACCGTGTTGGTCTTGGGTTGAGTTAATCTTGAATGGGCCCCAAAGACCTCATGATGAGTATATGAGTGCATAGTCTTGGGTTGAGCTATTGAATGGACTCCAAGGACTGTGCTAGTCTTGGGTTAAGCTAGAAGTAGAATGGGCCCCAAGTACCATAACGAGCTTTGTTGAATGCATAGGCCTTGGGTGGAGCTAAGTTTGAATGGGCCCCAAGGACCGTATGGTTTGTGTTCACCTATGTACGTGTTAATACTCATTAATGTTCAAAAATGTGATTGTGTGCTCATAATTGCATGTATGTGCTGCAATATGAAAGGGTAAGGCATGATATAGTTTATGAAATGTTATAAGTAGTTTATGAAAGGGTACGTGTTATAAGGGTAAGGCATGAATGCATGTGGTTTCTTGTTATTCATGCCTTGAGTCATAATGCTTTCATTGTTTTATATTATACTTGTTGAGCCTTGTGGCTCACCCTTGCTTTTGTGTCATTCTAGGTAAAGGCAAGGCCGTAGTTGAGGGCAAGGCGAGTGGTGCCTGAGCCGTGGTTTAGTATGTGTACAGAGATATCCCAGCCAAAAGATCCTTGAGGGTCCGTTTTGAGGGCATAAGAAAAAGGGATTTATATTGTGATTAGATAGTTTTGTTGCCCTTTCATTTTGAAATGCATGGGGGGTTGAGCCCTAAATAGATTATTTAATGCGAGATGGTGTATTTATTTATTTGGCTCTTGTTGTTAATGAGCAAGAATGGAATTATAATCATTTTGAGTCATATCTGTATCGATTTTGTAGGGACTTCCTTTCGGATTCCTATGCTAGCAGGATATCCGAAAGTGGATCATTACAAGGAGAGTCTCTCGCTATCTATTGGGAGGACAATCGACATCGTGGCCCCCTTCACTTTGTTTGTTTCCGGCTGTCTGAGATCTCGTACGAACCATCTTCAAATGTTTTGTTTTAGCTTTTTGATCGAATTCCCACATACTTGCTTGAATACAACAATAAAATTTATGTTGAGAGATTCATCTTCAAACCACCAACTCTCTACAAGATAAAAAATTATCAGAGGGCGCAAGATATTCTCAACGCAAACACTCTGATGCTTAAGTTAGATTCACGTAGGATGCAAAATGCAAAAGAGGTTGCAGAGCCCTTGAATCAGCATTAGTAACGTACTTTTTTTGGAATAAGGGCTCACTTATTTATAATTGAGCTAAGGGATTTGTAATAAACATCCCTGATATTCCGAGATGGACTAGGATTTGAACTGTTGTAGATAATCCTTATCCACTAAGCAATGTGTGAAGGAAATTTTGAAGGTAGGTTTGCACGTTTCCTGTGGGAATACCCCGCCGAGGGGGGGGGGGTTGTCTCTGGGAGACTTCGAAGTCTCCTGGAGGATGAGCTTGCGGAGTTTGCTTAATAGGTCTCCTAAAGACCCTTCTCTTGATGGGGTCTTCTAGGCCCTTTGTGGCTCTTTCCTTTGCTTTTATCGATTGTTTTCTAGTTTTGGGCTCGTTTTTCATGGGCTTCTGGCAATGGGCCTTGATTCATTACACATCAGTATTGTTTGGACAAAATTTAAAAGTGCTTTTAACAACAAAAGCAGTTTTTCTACTATAAAGCACAAGCAGGAAATTGGAGCTTCATTGGCCGAGAGATTGATAAAGCTGTAAAGCAACCTGTTTGGTGTGACACTAGCTATGGAGTCAAAGACCATTAATAACTGGAAAGCAGTACAGCTCTTAAATAATATGGCTTGTGTATTCTGATAAGCATTCTAGAGAAGGGATGTGGTTGCCAAATATGGAATATTTGTGGGACTGGACTATGGTAGAAGTAGGACCTGTAATTAGGACTTTGGAAAGGATACTTTGAAGGTCGAATGAGTTCCTAAGCCATGCCCAACATGTTGGAAATGGTGAGATGACTCATTTTTTAAGCCATCTTTGGTGTGGGACGTAGAGACTCAAGATCAGTAGAGGTGCTTCAGGGGTAACTACCCAACAAGGGAAGGCCTTTATGTTGGTTGGTATATGGCCTTTTATCAAGATTTGAATTATGAGGAAATTCAAGACTATTTACAATACTTATTCTTTATTACTGCTC
The DNA here is from genome assembly GCA_036245055.1 of Diospyros kaki. Lineage (NCBI taxonomy): Eukaryota > Viridiplantae > Streptophyta > Magnoliopsida > Ericales > Ebenaceae > Diospyros > Diospyros kaki. The sequence goes on along the minus strand of BSEG01000011.1, from coordinate 11,825,014 downwards.
TCTTTCCTCATGGGGTGACAACTCCTTGACATGGAGTGCAGCAAGTTAAGGTAGATTTCAGGTGATATTTTTCATGGAGCAGTGGTGTGCCAACAGGCTTCTTATTTTCCTTGGTGAGGAAAATGGATTTTGAAAGTTACACCAAAGTTCTTTCTTTCTTGTCCCTTAGCAAGTGGATGGCAGCCCACTGAAGTATTTTAACCATTTTTTTTAGATAATCAACTACTACTATTTTAACCATTAATAACTTAATCAAGAGGAGACAGACCTTTTAACTTGTGTTGGATGTGAAACAGGATAAGGATGTAGTTGGTGATCTTCTTCTTCATTGTAGTATTGCAGAAGAATTGTGGCTGTAGAGGAGCTAACTAAAATAGGCGAGAAACTGAGTCAGGTCTGGGACCTGGTGCCTGATGTTTATGCGGTGACATGTCCAAAGGAAAAACATGGGATGTCTTCCATGTTTGAAAATCATATTGATGATAAATTGGCCCCCAAGTAGAAGGCAACTTGTTTCCTTCCACAGCTGTGTCAATAGAATGAAAATTTAGGTTCAGGAATACATTCTACTTCTTAATCTTGGTTGAAATTTGAAAATATATTGTCCTCCAATGCCTTACATCACCAAGAGAGAGAGAGGAATGGCTGCATGCCGAGGCCAGAGGCCAAAACATCTTTTGTAATGTTGCTCAGCATTGTGAAAGGAATACTTTTATTAATATCAGTTATAAGCATAAGCAACAAGGGAGGTCTGTCACAATTGTGAAAGGATGTTCTTTTATAAATATAAGTTATAAACATTATTTAGAATTTATATTAGTTTGATTGTATTAGGTGCTGTATATAATAGTTGTACATTGTACCTAACTTAGGTAACTTGTACATAGCAGTTACAGTACTTTAGTATAAATACTTGTAACCCTAGATGCATATAATTGAATCAGTTTTTCCCTCTCTTCTTTTCTCTCAGTTCTGTATATCATTTCGCAAACATCAAGGGGGATGTGATTTTTCAAGCAAAATTATGTAAATTTTTCAAGAAAGGGCACTTCAACAAACAACAGCAGATGATGTGAAAGAAAGCGTCTATATTATTTATTAGCTCACCATCATAATGACAAATTGGAACAGAGACAATAATTGGTTGTGAAGATGTTTTCACCTGCATCCTGCAAGGAGATGGTTAAAGTCCTAAAGAAGGAAAATAAAAGAGTAAAAGAATAAACAAGATGAACAATATGCTTATTTTGACAGTTCTTACCGAATTTACATAGAGGTAGCATAAGTAAGTAGTTGTGGTGCCTTTCTTTAATCTAGATAATTTGGTTGGACTCAAAGTTGAGTCTCATTGTTGGTAAAATGCAACCCAAAGGGGGCAGTTACAAGAAATTCACTTTTATTTCTATATTGACCTCAGTAATCTCTATAAACCTAATCACCTAAATACACTAACTTCTAAATCAACTCCACCTCAATCAACACTACTAGAATAAACTTAAAATCTTAATAAATAATATTCATCTTAAAACCTTAATAAATAAGACATTAGTAGCTCACCACAAAATCTTACAATTATGTTGACATAATTTATGAATGCTTTGAATACTAAAATCCATACAATTAGACCTAATTCTTTATTGAAAATAGTTTATGCTGGAATTATGCTGATCTAATCTTGATCCTAGAATATTCTAGGATCAGTGTTTTATGTAAATAATATGTAAATATAGAAAGTTAATAATGGTAGGATGCTGTCATTTATTTCCTTCCTTCTTTGCTAATACTCCTCTCCTTAAAAGAGGATGTTGTACACATTCATTAGTATGAAATTAAGACATTTCTAGGTCTAATTTCTAAGTTAGTATCAAAGCAATAATTTAGGGATTGAATCACAGCCGTTCACTGTGAAACCCTAGACTGCCCATCAATCCCAGCCATTGTCGACCCAAGATCTGTTGGCCACCTCTACCTCTCAATCGGCTGTAGTCCCTCTATAGAAGTTGGAGGTCAGATTGTCGCCGACTAAGGAAGACGAACAGCCGTCGGAGATTGTTGCTGGAACAACTATCGTCGTTAACGAAGACGCCACGGACCTGCTTGTTGCTATATCAGACTGTTTTTCCGATCTTAGATCCATCGGCGCCATCCCCAAACACCGCCGACCACATTCTCAGACACCACCAATCGCTCGCGGTCTTTGTGCCATGATTGTCGTTCACCATCAGCAGCTGGCTGCCATCTCCCAACGTCACTACAACCACTTCTCTAATTTTTTGTCAACCAGTTTCTTCTTCCTGAGCCATGTTCGAAGTCACCTCGAGAACCGCTGCACCCTCTGTCGCTGCTGTCCCAACCAAACTGCCAGCGACCCAGCCAACCCATTATATCCAAATCACCACTATCCGCTTAAATGGAGATAACTTTCTTCGCTGGTCTCAATCAATCTGGATGTATATTCGTGGGCAAGGGAAAATTAGCTATCTTATCGGGGACAAGAAGGAACCTGCAGCGGATGATCCATCCCATTCCATTTGGGATGCTAAAAACTCCATGGTAATGACATGGCTAGTCAACTCCATGGATGAAGATATCAGCTCCAATTATATGTGCTATCCTACTACAAAGGAATTGTGGGATAATGTAAATCAAACGTACTCTGACCTGGGAAACCAATCACAGGTCTTTGAATTGACTCTGAAATTAGGAGAGTCCGACAAAGAGATGATTCGGTAACTAAGTACTTCCATTCTTTAAAGCGATTGTGGCAAGATCTTGATCTCTTCAACACATATGAGGGGAAATCTACAGATGATTGCAACCACCACAAGAAACTCGTTGAAGATAGCCGTATTTACAAGTTCCTTGCTGGTCTTAATATCGAGTTCAATGAAGTGCGAAGACAGATCATTGGACGGTCTCCCCTCCCTCCTATTAGTGATGTATTTGCCGAAATTAGAAGAGAAGAAAGACGAAGGAGTGTCATGCTAAGAAAAAAGACCACTAGTGAGTCACTTAAAAATTCTGCTTTAATTGATAATGCTACTGCCTATAAGGCTGCAAATTACCAGCGTAAAAGCGATAAGCGACCTCGGGTCTAGTGTGACCATTGCAACAAGCCACGCCATACTCGCAAGACTTGTTGGAAAATTCATGGCAAACCTGCCAATTGGAAAAGCAGTAAGCAAGGAGAAAAGAGCCACCATGGGGTCCCTACTGCCAATGGGGTTGATACCGGTCCCTTCAACAAAGAGCAAATTGATCAACTTTTGTAGCTGTTAAAATCTAATTCCTCATCTGGTATTCCTAGTGTTTCCTTGGCACACACAGGTAGAAAACCTAACGCCCTTTCTTGTCTTCATTTCTCTCCATGGGTTATAGATTCCGAAGCCTCCGATCATATGACTAGTTCTTCTCATTTCTTTAATACCTATACTCCTTGCTCCGGAAATGAAAAATTCAGAATCGTCAATGGTAGTCTTTCACCTATTGCAGGCATAGGACTTATTAAACTGATTGAGAATATTAATCTCACTTTTGTCCTTCATGTTCCTAACTTAGCCTGCAATCTTTTGTCAGTTAGTAAACTATGCAAAGATTCTAACTGTCGTGCTACTTTCTTTGACTCTCATTGTGAATTTCAGGACCAAAGTTTAGGGACGACAATTGAGCATGCTAGGATGATTGAAGGTCTTTACTACTTTGATGATATCTCTGTCGGTAATAAAAAGCTCAGGGTTTTAGTAGTACTAGTTCAATTCTTGTTCCAGACATAATTATGCTATGGAATCTTAGACTAGGTCATCCTAGTTTTGCCTATTGAAACATTTATTTCCTGAATTGTTTAAAGGAATGGATTATTCACTTTTTCAATGTGACAGTTGCATCTTGACAAAAAATCATCGTTCTACATATATAACAAAACCCTACCAAGCATCCAAACATTTTTATATAATTCATAGTGATGTTTGGGGACCATATAAAATTTCTACTTTCTCTGGCAAACGGTGGTATGTTATCTTTATTAATGATCATACATGTCTGTGTTGGATTTATTTGATGCACAAAAAATCTAAAGTAGAATGCTTATTCAAAATTTTTTACACTATGGTTGAAAAACAATTTCAAACCAAAATTAGTATTTTACACTCTGATAATGGCACCGAGTATTTTAATGAGCACTTGGGGTTTTTTTTTTTGAAAGAAAAAGGTATTCACCATACATCTACTTGTCGGAATACACCTCAACATAATGGTATTGCTGAACGTAAAAACAGGCATTTACTCGAAGTCGCACGTGCCATAATGTTTTTTATGCATATTCCAAAATATTTATAGGGTGAAGCTATTTTGAAGGCATCCTATTTGATAAACAGGATGCCCACTAAAGTGTTAAAGTACAAAACACCTCTTGAGTGCCTGAAAGAAGTTTTTCCCAACACACGGTTACATTCGGATCTTTCTATCAAAGTTTTTGGGTGTACTGTGTATGTTCATATCCCTAACCAATTTCGTTCCAAACTTGATCCTAGAGCTGTCAAATGTGTTTTTTTAGGTTATGTCTCACATAAAAAAGACTATAAGTGTTATGATCCTCTCACAAACAAAATCCATATCAGTATGGATGTTTCGTTTTTTGAAAAACAACCCTATTTTACCCAAAATTCTCTTCAGGGGGAGACACATGAAGTTGAAGAAAATTTTTGGAATGTTTTTGTCCCACTTCCAAATGCAATATATCCTACTCAAGAACCACATGTTTCTGATAATGGTCACTTAGGAGATTCTGGTTCTTTGGTGCCAAGTAAAGGAGTTTCTCGTGTAGAGGGAGAAGTACTACAAACCGATTATCACGATCTAAATTCTGAGCTTCAGGTTTATACTAGGCAGAGATCTTATCAAAGGAAAAAAGAACTGAATGTCAACTCTGCACAAAACCAGTCTGAAAACCTGAGCAATGGCACTGTAAGTTCAAGAAATCCCATTTCAACATCTAATTTACTCCCCTCAATTGTAACCAATAGTTCCCAAATTAATTCTTCAACTATTATCAATTATTCTCCTATTATTCCTAATCTTGATGTTCCTATAGCAATTAGGAAAGGTGTCAGAAGTTGCACTAAACATCCTATTGCTAAATATATCTGTTACCACAGACTATCAAAAACTCATAAAGCTTTCACATCTAGGATTTCACACTTGTTTGTTACAAGGAATATACAGGAAGCTTTGAATGATCCGAATTGGAAATTAGCAGTCATAGAGGAGATGAATGCTCTAAGGCGAAGTGGCACTTGGGAGATAGTTTGCCTGCCCAAAGGCAAGAAAATAGTAGAGTGTAAATGGGTGTTTACAATAAAGTGTAAGGCTGATGGGAACGTTGATAAGTACAAAGCCAAATTGGTGGCTAAAGATTTCACCTAGACTTATGAAATTGATTATCAGGAGACCTTTGCTCATGTTGCTAAAATAAACTCTATCAGAGTCCTGTTGTCTCTTGCCGTAAATTCAGATTGGCCTCTACACCAGCTTGATATCAAAAATGTGTTTCTTAATGGTGATCTTGAAGAGGAGGTTTTCATGAGTTTGCCTCCGGGATTCAAAAAGAAATTTGGGAGTGACAAAGTATGTAGACTGAAGAAATCCCTGTACAGTTTCAAACAGTCACTGAGAGCATGATTTGAACACTTTGGAAAGGCAGTTATCAATTATAGCTTCCTTCAAAGTCAGGCAGATCACATTATATTTTATAAACACTGAAGAAATTTTGATTGTTTATGTTGACGACATTATTTTAATTGGTGATGATGAGACAGAGTTAACAACCCTCAAGAACAAACTTGCAAAGGAGTTCCAAATTAAGGACTTGGGAATTCTAAAATACTTTCTTGGAATGGAGTTTGCAAGATCCAAAGAAGGTATTTTCGTCAATCAGAAAAAATATGTACTTGATTTTCTTGGAGAAACAGGTTTACTTAGTTGCAGGGTGTCGAAGACTCCCATTGAGCCTAATGTGAAATTACAGGCTGCCAAAGCTGAAGAAGTGAAGAACAGGGAACAATATCAGAGACTTGTGGGCAGGTTAATCTACTTGTCTCATATGCAGCCCGATATTGCTTTTGCAATTAGTATGACAAGCCAATTTATGCACTCACCAGGGCCAAAGTATTTCGAGGTGGTCTACAAAATCCTAAGTTATCTTAAAGGGACACCTGGCAAAGGATTAATGTTCAAGAAACATGGCCACCTACAAGTTGAGATCTACACTGATGCATATAGGGCAGGAAGTATTAACGGTAGGAGATCTACTTTGGGCTACTGTTCTTTTGTTGGGGGAAACCTAGTCACTTGGCGAAGCAAAAAACAAAATGTGGTGGCTAGAAGTAGTGCAGAAGCAGAGTTTAGAGTTGTTGCCCATGGAATTTGTGAGGGAATGTGGATCGAACGAATACTTGAAGAGCTGAAGTTTTCTTATTCAGTACCTATAAAAGTCTATTGTGACAACAAGGCATCCATCTCTATAGCTCATAATCCAGTATTGCATGACCGTACAAAACATATAGAGGTGGACCAACATTTCATCAAGGAGAAGATTGATGCTGGAATAATATGCATGCTATACCTTCCAACCACTGAACAAATTGCTGATGTTCTAACTAAGGGTCTACACAAGAAGCAGTTTGATAAACTTATTGGCAAGCTGGCTATGGAAGACATCTACAAACCAGCTTGAGGGCTAGAATTATGCTGATCTAATCTTGATCCTAGAATATTCTAGGATCAATGTTTTATGTAAACTCGGTCACCAAGTATTTTGAGACTCTCGTAACCTACTATGCCTAGGTCAGTGTTTTATGGCATAGTAGACTAGGTCGCCAAAAGAGTCTCGTCACCAAAGTGTTCTGAGTGAGTGTGACCCACTCAGTCATATGACTAAGTGGGTAGGGGTCTCATCCTTCTCTCTCTCTTTTACCCTCCAAATGCATACAAAACCAAGTCACTCGACCAAATGACCGAGTGGGAGTCACTTACCCACGTCTTAACCCTTAGACACACTATCATAGCCGCGAAACTCTCTAATGGGCTGCGAAATGGGCCGCGAGACTCTTGGGGTGGCCGCCACGTGTCCCCTGTCTCCCTCCTCTATAAATAGGAGGCCACGCCTCTTAACATCTGGTATGCTCTCTCTTGCACTTGGAATACATTCTTGCTCTCGAGAACTGACTTAAGCATCGGAGGGTTTGCGCGGGAACACCCACCCACGCCCCTAACCGTGCATTCGTCTTGCAAGTCACTCAGTCATCAGGGCTCACTCAGTCACCAAGACTCTCAGCACACATTGGTGACGAGACTCTTGGCGCACATTAGTGACGAGACCCTCAGCGCACGTTAGTGATGAGACTCCCAAAACCCACAAAACTCTCAAGCCACTTGGTGACGAGACTCTCGAAACACTTTTGGTGACGAGACTCTCAAGACACTTGGTGACGAGACTCTTGGAACACTTTGGTGACGAGATTCTCAAGGCACTTTGGTGACAAGACTCTCGGGACACTTTGGTGACGAGACTCTCAGCGCACGTTGGTGACGAGACTCAAACCTCTCAGGACCCTCAAGACTCTTAGGATCCCCGATACTCATAAGACACTACACTCTTGAGACTCCCGCGATCAACCACACACAAATTATATTCTCCCACGAAAAAAAAAATAGATTGTTGTATTTTGACAACATTAACAAACTATCCAAACATGATCTTGTTAAAGGATTACATTTGTGATAAGGATAAATCCCAAATGATTACTAGATAATTACTAAATGTAATATTACCCAAGATATCCTTTAACAAGATATTTACTAGATAATTACATTTCTATACTAAATATTACCCAAGTAAACCTAGAGTAATCACAAATGTAATCCTTATCTAGTATAGACATATGAAAGTTTTAATGTGATCTATCCAAACATGAAAGAGATCACATTTGTAATGCATGCACGAAAGGTAAGCAAATAAGCATATCCTTTAAACCCTCAAATGAAGTTTCAACTTCTAGACCTCTGACATTGCTTCATTTAGATCTCTTTGGACCTATGAGAACCCAAAGCATAGATGGAAAACACTATACGCTTGTCATTGTAGATGATTACTCTAGTAGGTCTACTTGGGTAATATTTCTTGGCTCTAAAAATGAAACGTATAACCATTTCGAAATATTTTGCAAAAGAGTTCGAAAAGATAAAGGCATATACATTTCAAAGATAAGAAGTAATCATGGAGGAGAATTTGAAAATGAACATTTCAAAAAATTTTGTGAAGATAATAGTATTGAACGTAACTTTTCTTGTGCTAGAACTCCTCAACAAAATAGAGTAGTTGAAAGAAAGAATAGGTCATCACAAGAGATGGCTAGGACTACGTTGTGTCACAAAAATCTTCCTAAAAACTTTTGGGCAAAAGGCATAAACATAGCTTGTTATATCCTAAATAGGGTCTCTATAAGACCTATCTTGAAGAAAACACCTTATGAACTATATAGAGAAAACCAGATATTGCATATTTTCACATCTTTGGTAGCAAATGTTTCATTCTAAATAATAAGGAAGCCTTGGGTAAATTTGATTCTAAATGTGATGAAGGTATATTCTTAGGATACTCATCACAAAGTAAAGCATATAGAGTATTCAATAAGAAAATACTAGCAATAGAAGAATCTATACAAGTAAAAGTTGATGATACAAATACTATCTCTCCTAAGATTCAAGAAGAAAATGAAAATGAGTTAAGTAAGAATCTTAAGAAACTAACATTAGATCATCAAGATAAACGACCCTTAAGTAACAACAACCTAGATGAGGCAAAAGCGCCTCAAGAAGAAAGAGAACCATCATTCCCAAGAGAAAGAAAATATGTAGAGAATAATGAGATCATAGGAGATCCATCTAAAAGAATTAGAACTAGATCATCTATCAGAAATGAATGTCAATATGCTGTGTTTATATCTCAAATAGAACCCAAAGACATTAAGGATGCCTTAAAAGATGAAAATTGGATTATTGTCATACAAGAAGAGCTAAATCAATTTGAAAGAAATAAAGTATGGAAACTTGTTCCAAGACCTAAAGATCATCCAACCATAGCAACCAAATGGGTATTTAGGAACAAAATGAATGAAAATGGAATTGTCACTAGAAACAAAGCTAGATTAGTGACTTAAAGCTACAAGAATGTTGTTATCATTTGCATGCCATGAAAATTTTAAGTTATATCAAATAGATGTTAAGAGTGCATTTTTGAATGGTTACATAAATGAGGAAGTATATGTGGAACAACCCCCTGGTTTTGAGGATCCAAAATTTGAAGATCATGTGTTCAAATTTTCTAAAGCCCTATATGGTTTAAAACAAGCCCCTAGGATTTGGTATGAAAGGCTTAGCAAATTTCTTCTAGAAAAATGATTCAAAAGAGGTCAAATAGATACAACATTGTTTATAAAAACAAATGGAAAAGACATTCTATTAGTTCAAATATATGTAGATGATATTATTTTTGGATCTACAAATAAATCTCTATGTGATAAATTTGCAAACTTAATGCAAGGAGAATTTGAAATGAGTATGATGGGAGAATTGAAATATTTTCTAGGATTGCAAATAAGGCAACAAGATGAAAGGATTTACATATCCCTACAAAAATACGCTATGGATCTTCTTAAAAAATTAAACGTTCAAGATAGCAAACTTATAGCTACTCCTATGAGCAGCTCATCATACTTAGACAAAAATGAGATAGGGCAAAAGGTGGATATTAGGTAGTTTAAAAGCATGATGGGATCATTATTATATCTAACAACAAGCAGGCCGGATATCATGTTTAGTGTCAACCTAAGTGCTAGATTTCAATATGATCCTAAGGAATCTCACCTAAAGGCAATAAAACGAATTTTTAATTACTTAAAAGGATCATTAAATCTAGAATTATTTTATCCAAAGTAAGATGAACTTTATCTTGAAGGTTATACTGATGCTGACTATGACAGGTCCAAAATTGATAGAAAAAGCACTAACGGGTTATGCCAATTTCTAGGAAACTCTCTAGTATCATGGTTTAGTGGAAAGCAAAACAATGTCGCGCTCTCTTCCACTAAAGCTGAATATGTGGCAGCTGGAAGTTGTTGTGCTCAAATCTTATGGATGAAACATCAACTAGAAGATTATGACATAAAACTTCAAAATATTACAATTAAATTTGACAATACAAGTGCTAGCCTTAACCAAAAACCTTGTGTTTCATGCAAGAACTAAGCACATAGAGGTTAAACATCATTTTATCAAGGATCACGTGCAAAAAAGGGATATAAACCTAGAATTTTTAGACACAAATCATCAAATTGCTAATATTTTCACAAAACCACTAGATAAAGAAAAATTCAAATACTTTATAAGAGAATTAGGAATGATGATGCATTAAAAAGGAATTTGTGGAATATATGTGAGGAATTGTTAAAGGTGCTTGATTTTTATTTTTATTATTTTTTAGCCAAAAGCATCAATCTGTCGATAGTTAAACTTCATTTGTCGACCGATTGTGCAAAAAGTGTGAAACTATCGACCGATGTTCATCCATCTATCGACCGTTCAAACAAGGCTTAAAATCAGTAAGTAATACACGGGCAAACTGTCGACCGGTTCCCCCATACTGTCGACCGTTTGTGCCCTATTTTCCTAATCTGTTGACCGATCAAAGTGATCTGTCGACCGATTATATCACCCTTTAAAAGGAACAGGCGACCATCCGATTTCATTTCACACCCTAGTTCTTTTCCTCTCTCCCGAATCCGTCTCTTTCATTTCACGCCCTAGTTCTTTTCCTCTCTCTCGAATCTGTCTCTTCTTCTCTCGATTTCTCTCTTCCAACCATCTCTCATCCCAAATCTATAAATCCCATCATCAATCAAGCCTCAGATCTTCACTATGACTCGCACGAAGAACCCAGAAAAGGGCAAGGAAAAGGCAAGTACTAGTCATCCTCCTCGCTCTCAACCTTATCCTCAACTCTTAGAGAATCACCGCCAAAACGAAAGGTATATTCAACGATTCGATTCACAAGAAGTACTCCATGGACGTTATATCGATTCTAGTTTTCTTAAGTCCATTGGTTTTCCTTAAATTACCACATTTAAGGATTTTGGATGGTGGGAGTTTATGACAATTCATAGAGATATTCTAGAAGATGTAGTAAGGGTTTTCTATTCCAATGTTGATAATCTATTCAATGGAAGGAGGTTTGATGTCCGTTTTAGGACCAACATAGGAAAAACCCATCTAGAAGTCAACATAAGTATGGTCCAAAACAGGTTTGGCTTACCACAAGGAGGGGAAGGCTATAGATCATGAACACAAAATTACGTTCAAGCATGTAGAGAAGTATATGAAGATCAATCCATTACCACACACATCACTGACACCACAAGAATGAGCCTACCTACTAGGTTATTACATCTGATTTGTTGTCAAATAGTGATCCCTCGAAGTGGAAATTTTTCAGAGGTCACTAGGCTAGATCTATGGTTGATGCAATGCATCATGGCAAAAAGAAGACCAAATCTCTGTCTCCTTATCGTGAATCATATGATTGAGTCATTTAGAGGAAATAAGAGATCCACACCTTATGGAATGGCCTTAAGTGAACTCTTAGACAAATAAGTTGGAGGCTTGGATGGTGCGAGGAGAGTTCATCTCAATCCTGCACAACACATAAATGGCAATACAACCATGAGGATAGGATTCACAGCTCAAGAGGATGGTACTTGGGTTAGAAGTAAGAAAAGGAAAGCTGATACTCCAGCTGAGCCATCTTCTGTCCCTACCTTGTCCACCTCGATTCTTTAAGATTTACTTCATGGACTTACTAAACTCAAGTCTGAGTTTTCAAGCTTTAGGGAGGAAGTAAGACACGAGATTAGAGAGCTTCATCATCATCACGACAAACTCCTAGAGGTGATCCTCTCTTGCTTGCCAGGAGCTCCATCATCATCTCGTCCTCTTGCCTCTAGTTCATCATCGTCCTCTTCTGAGCATTTTTAGATCTTTTCATGTATCACACATTTTTTATGTATTTTAATATTTATGTTCTGTCTACGACTCTTGACCAATGGCTTCTTTATTGAATGTTGTTTATGTTTTTGTTTCACCTATGACTCCTGAATGTATGGTTCTCTTCATTCTTATTCCTGTGATATATGTGTTCGTTTTCTTCTTGTGCCATCTTAAGGGGGAGTTATTCAGCATATGACCCAAACATGGTTTGTAAGTTCTTATTTAACCTTGGTCGTTTTGATTTATAACAAAAAGGGGGAGAAATATGTATGATAAAATTGTTTTTGAAATCAGAATGTTTCATCAATGATAGGTTTTGTCAAATCAAGTGATTAGTTTTGATGATGAAAAATGGCAATTAGTTTTCGAATTCTTTATCAAAGACAAAATCAATTTATCATTAAATAAACAATGATTTCATAAACCTAGCCAACATGATCAATCCAATCTCTATTCCTATATACATATAATCTTGCAAAATCAAATTCAAAAGATTGTTTAGATTGTTTGAACCGTTAGTCAAATGGATTAAAATAAAGCAAACATTTTTCAAAAGAAATAAGGCCATCTGTCGACTGGTTGAGAGGACCTGTCGACCGTTTTGCAAATTTTGCCTAAACTGTCGACAGTTCTGAATAAACTGTCGACCGTTCTTGTTGCAAAGCTTCTGGTTGTCAACCGTTTGCTCTAGGGTTGTCGACTGGCAAAATACTTGTTCTTGAAAATAGCCTTCATCTGTAGAAAGATCATTCATCATCTATCGATCGATCGTTTTCTTTTGGCCTATCTGTCAACCATTCCTCAATGAACTGTCGACCGGTAGTATGTCGAGCCTTACCATTTCTGAAATATGCATTGCATTTCTCGATCGATGCACTCGCATCTATCAACTGACAGAATGCATACACAAGTACCTGTCAACAGATTAAAATGAACTGTTGATCGATTTTTGAATTTTTACTAATCTGTCGACTAATGTCTTGCATCTGTCGACCGTTTCTGTTGCAGGAACTCCTAACGGCTAGTTTGTACACTACTTCCAAGTGCTCCCTCCACTTGCAACCGCAAGATTCTTGAATGGGCTCTCAAGGCACTATAAATAAAATTCAAAGGGAGAATTCAAAGCACTCAAGTGATCAATCTACAAGCTCCCATGTGCCTACCCATTGTTGTGTTTCATTGGTGTATTTATTCTCTTTATTTCAAGGCATTGTGGTTATTTTGTAAGATTAAATTTCTAACATTGCATCTAATCTTGATTACATTGTAACTAAGAGTGCCTACTCTTAGATATCTACTTCTAGTATCACTCGTGTTCCTAGCTCATATAGCTAGAGGACCTACTTATATTAAAATAGGAGGTTGTTTATTCCTACTTAGTTTTGCTAAAGGGCTTGCTTAAGTTAACCAAAAGGTTGAATGTTCCTAGCTTGATGCTAGAGGGCCTATCCGGTGTGTAGGAGGATTATAATGATTTGTTTGAAAATCCTTAGTGAGGAGTTAAGATAGTGGACTAAGTTTAAGTCAAACCACTATACATCACTTTTGTCACTTATTGCACTTACTCTTTATTTCATAAATTATGAATTGAATTTTTGTACTCATTTTTAACTTGCATCAAAATTCTATCCTGCATCATAAAAGAAATCTTACGTTTTAAACCAAAATTTTAAATAACCCAATTCACCATCCTCTTGGGCATTAGTACCATTGCTATATGATTATATCAAATGGTAGTCAGGTAACTAAGGTCTCCAACATCGAAGAGGCTAGAGGAATGGAAGAAATTGAAAATTGTAAAATCATATTTTTCTTGTTTTCATTTTTTTCAAAAAAAATATTCTAAAATCAAGAAATCAAACACCTTTTTGTTTTTTGTTTTGAAAATAATGAACGGGCACTAAACATGCCATTAGCTTTTCTCACTTTAATAAAATAGATGAGGTATATTTGACATATTGTAACTCTTCTCATGAGACATAACCTTTGTTATATTATATGGGTATATTGTTATCGTTTCCAAATCACCATGTCAACTAAGTTATGGAACACAACTATATCAATTATCTTCATTCACCACCATCTCATGAAATTTCTCCATGTGAAAATGGTGTTCAAACTTCATTTCATCATTACTCCGCCAGGGGATATTATCCACTGCCGGTCCCAAGCCCGGATAAAGGAGGAGGGTTGCGTTAGGTAGCCGACAACCAGCGTAAAACTTAGTCGGATCCAAATATGAATTCTAGACAAACTATTTGTTGGGATATAACCCACATAGAAGTCTAGAATTCATGTAGCCAACCTCACATAGTGGGATAACGGCTGGATATGTTGTTGTTGTATTGTTATCGTTTCCAAACCCATGTCCCAAGGTACTACAAAAATGACTAATAAAACCTAGCTCTTTTAGCAGTTGCCAAATACTCCAGAACAATAAGTTCAACCTTAATCCCACTAAATAGGGTTCTTTTACATGGATTCAAGCTCACAAATTATCATTATTCATGACTATATTTTCTATAACACCATTATATTTGTGTCATGCCTAAAAATTCTTCTACCAAGTTTTTATTTTAAATCTTTCTTTCTCCATTTTTTACTTCAAACTTCTTCCATTATGTTCATTCTCCTCAAATCCAGCCATGCTAGTGCCTACCCAGATCCAACTGTGTTAGCTCCTACCTAGATCTGCATCTACGACTTCCGTCGTTGCCACCTACTTCCACAACCTTCGCAGCCACCTCCTGCTAACGCCATCTCCGTTGATTTTCCGTTTCAAATCTCACCGAATCTGTCTTTTCATTCTTTCACCGGTCTCTCACGATCTCTCGTTGGATCAATCTCTCCAGGCTGCCCATAACATTCCGCTACCAAAGACGGAAGAAATAGGGCAGAATAGAGATACCAAAATGGGAGAAGGCCAATTGGTGCATGTAGACAACAAATTCAGTTAAGGGGTAGAATGGGAAGAGCAAGGGGGGGGGGCATGTGCGGGCAATAGATTACTATAAATAAAGAAGCAAATGGAGTAGAAGGTAGGGAATATTTTGGTGAATATAGAGGGAGAGCGTGGACCTCTCAAATGTCCAATTTTCTTTCATTTTGTTAATTTCCAGTCTCGTAATTCCTTTTGATTATCAGTAATACAAGAATTTCAAGCTAATCAATCTGCCTCCTCGGTTGTTGTCCCTCCAACCATCATTTCTCAAATATGGCCATCAATCCATCAAATCCAGCCATCAATCCCTCAAACCCGGTCAGACCCTTAGTTTTTGAAATTGGTATTGGCTATGATAAGATCATATGGAAAAAATTACAACAGCTTTCTCGCATTATTTCTTTCTCCACCATTGAGATAGTCTGGCTTTTTAAGAAGACCAAAAAGAGTTCAAGAGCTAGAACTTGTACAGGCAACCCTTGTTCTAGTAGAAAAAGACTAAGAAAATTTGCTAGAAAACTCTTAGGCATGACATGCGTTGGTTTTTTGTTTCCTAATGAGGCCCAAGGCTATGCCGAGAGTTCGAGTTTATCTTCATAGGTTTCGTCCTGGGATTGAAGTATTGTCCACAATACCACTCATTGGCAGCCCATTAGAAGTCGAACCATAAACCCCTTTATTAAGTCTTTGGAGGAGAAATGGGCTGAGCCCATTTGCTCAAGGCTTAAAGAAGCCCAAGCCCAAGTCCACTTACCTGTTTGCCTTGCCCTAGGGACGTTATATAAAAGGGCCCTTATTGCTTTTTGTTGCCCTTTATTGACAGTCGTTTCTCTCTCTCTCTCTCTCTTGCTCTTCCGATAGCTTCCTTTTGATGGCTGATCCTCGTGAGTCTTTCTTGCCTTTCTCGACCAAATCCTCCTTTCCATGGCGGTGGTCTTCCTTTCCTTGTGACCCCCCTTGCTCGATCGGTCGGTTATCTCTATTTATATATCCCGACAGTTCTTTCTAAGGTAAGCTCTCGACAATTGATCTTGATTCCATCTTCTTTGTGAGTGGTACTCTCTGTTCCTTGGTGGATCGTTCTGGTGAGTTACTTTCTGGGTGGTTTCTTGGTGAGGATTGTCTATCGGCAAGAGGGTTTGAGCATTTGAGCGTTTTGGTCCTGGGGATTTTGGGGCTTCTCTGTGGTTTGGTGGCCTTATTCAATTGGCGTTACCTGAGTGGTACGATCTGGACAGACTCAGATCTGAGCCTTGAATCGCCTTACAGGGAGTTTTATTTTTATGCTCTTTGTGTTCTTGTATCAGTTTGATATTCTGGTTTTGAATATTATTGCACTAACTGATTCTGTTTTGTAAGTGTTCTTCCGCAACAAATGGTATCTGAGCCTCATGTGGCTCTTGGGTTATGCAAAATCAAAACCTAATCGAAAAACCCCTCTGGTTTTCTCGATCGATTTACATGGTAAGCGTTCTAGGGTTTACGTTGAATCCGAATCGTCTAAACTCCGATTGCTTTGTGCAGTGAGTGATTTGGGGTAAACCAACCCCAGATCCGTGATCGTCCGACCGAGTAGCATCGCCCTGACCGGCACGTGCCAGCCTACTCACCGGCCAGCAACGGTGCGTGTAGTTGCAGGCTGCGGCGCGTGGAGGCCAGCAGGTCCGCGAGACCCAACCCGTCTTCATTCTAGATCTCACTCTTGAGATCTAGCCAGGCAAATTTGTATCAGCTTCTTTGAGAGTTTGTCTTGCAATTTATGTTCTGTGAAATTCCTTCTGGTGCATATAGATAATTTGTTGTGTGCATTCAGATAATCTGTTGTGTGTGATATCTGTTATTTTGCTGTGTGTAAATCAGGTTCAAAATACTGTTTACTTTATTAATCAATTTCTCTGTCTCTGTTTAGTCCTATTCCTATTCTGTTTATTATCCCTCTGTGAATCTGCTACCTGAGTTAAATTTTAAACTGTGTGTTTGCATTAATTTAATTAGGTTGCATATTCTATGTGTAATTCATATACTTAGTGAATATGACCACACACTTCGAATTAGGGGTTTTCAATGGGAATGGGGACTTTTCTATACGGCAACAAAAAATGAAGGGAATTTTAGTACAACAAAAAGTATCTAAGGCCATAGATGGTAAATACCCTGAAGGTACTAAAGAAGAACAAAAACTTGAAACTGATGAATTGGCATATACTTCTATAATCTTACATCTCTTTGATTCAGTGTTAAGAAAAGTAGGAAAACTTAACACAACTAAAGAGCTATGGGAAAAACTGGAAAAATTGTATGTAAAAAAGTCCACACCAAATAAACTCTATTTGTTAGAGAATTTTTTTAGTTTTAAGATTGACCCCTCTAAGCATCTAGATGACAACTTAGATGTCTTCAACAAATTAGTTCAAGATATCACCAATTGTGGTGAAACAGTATCCGAAGAATATAAAGCTGTGATCTTATTAAATGCTATTTCAGATATCTATAAAGAGGTTAAAAATGCCATTAAGTATGGTAGGGATACCCTAACACCAGAAATTGTCATAGATTCCTTAAGAAGTAAAGAAATGGAACTAAAACATGAGAAAAGACATGGTGAGGTCCATATGATAAGAGGTAGGTCCCAATCGAAGAATCAAGAGGGAGGTGGTAAGAAAAAGGATAGAAGTAGGTCAAAATCCAAAAACCGAGGGAAGGGTAAGAAGTGCTATGGGTGTGGTAAAACTGGGCACTTTATTAAAGACTACTATGCTGAGAAAAATAAAAATAAAGAAAATGGTAGGGATCAAGAAGAGGCTAATGTAGTAATCTCATATGACCCTAGTGAAGTATACATGCTCTTAGATTCTGACTCCACTGAAATAAATGTTGCATCTAGGTCAAACATGCATGAATGGATCTTAGATTCAAGTGCATCATTTCATGTCACATCACAAAAGCATTGGTTTGAAAATTTTCATAAATATGAAGGTGGACAGGCCATAGCGTGTAGCAACATTGCATATAAGGTCATTGGGGTAGGAGACATCTCTGTTAAGTTAGACACTGGCTATGTCTTAAAATTAAAAGATGTTAGGTATATACCCGAAATGGCCAGAAACTTAATTTCAATGGGTGAGTTAAAAAAAAGTGGCCTTACCGGAAAAATTGAAAATGGAATGTTAAAAATGTTTAAAGAAGCAATGGTGGTTTATAAGAGGGTAAGAAGAAATGGGATTTATGTATTAAATGTTGAGGTAATTAATAATATAGGATCCCATATTACATCAATCAACCCTGATGCCACAATCAAGTGGCATAATAGGTTAGCCCATGTGAGTGATAAAGGGCTTAAGTTGCTAAGTGATAAGGGAGTGCTTGGTAAAGACTTTATGTCTGATATCCCTTTCTGTGATCATTGTGTCCTTGGAAAGCATCATAGGTTGTCTTTCTCCTCTAAAGTCCATAGAGCCTCTAGAGCCTTAGAATACATCCATTCAGATCTATGGGGGCCAACGTCAAACCCCACGTCAAGTGGTAATAGGCATTTTCTGTCCATGATTGATGATTACTCTAGGAGAGTTTGGGTTATTCTCTTGAAAGATAAGTCTGAAACCTTTAAAGTTTTAAAAACTGGAAAACTCAAATAGAGAATCAAACGGACAAGAAAATAAAATACCTTAGGACTGACAACGGTCTAGAATTTTGTAATTCTGATTTTGACAACTTGTGCAAGGAATATGGAGTTACTAGGCATAAAACAATTCCCTACACTCCTCAACAGAATGGAGTAGCCGAAAGGATGAATAGGACACTTCTAGACAAGGTTTGGTGTATGATGATTAGTTTAAATATACCTAAGTCATTGTAGGGAAAAGCTATTATGACTGCATGTTATCTAATTAACCTAACTCCTTCAGCTGCTTTAAATGGAGATACTCCTTATGAAAAATGGCATGGAAAATGTGTCAATTATTCAATTGTTAGAACTTTTGGCTGTGCTGCCTTCACTCATCAAAATGAGGAAAAATTAGATCCTAGAGCTAGGAAATGTGTTTTCTTAGGCTATCCTAAGGGAGTAAAAGGGTATAGGCTGTGGGATAGAGGCCAAAAGGGGATAAGGATTATTGTTAGTAAAGATGTCACATTTAATGAATCTGAAATGCCTTGTACAAAGCTTAGTGATGACAAAGTTAGTGAGGACAAGAGTCCTCAAGAAGAGTTGAAGAATTCAAGTACTCAAGCTCCTATAACCTCAGATGAGGTGGAGAGTACTCCTTCAACCTCTAGTGAGGTGGAGAGTCAAAATCAACCTAAAATAGATGAGGAGATAGAAACAATAGAAGAATATCCTAATAACCAGCCACCAGTTTCTGATTATCAGCTAGCCCGGGATAGGGAAAGAAGTTCTCGTAGGTTACATAAAAGGTTAGCATCAGATTTGCCTATGCTAGCTACCAAGAGCTAGTTGAAAATGAACCTAGCACATATGAGGAAGCCATAAGAAGCAAATATTCCAATGAATGGATGAAAGCAATGAAAAAGGAGATGAGTTCCCTCAACAAGAACCAAACTTGGGAATTAGTTTCTAAACCTAAGGATAAGTCCATTGTGGGTTGCAAGTAGATTTATAAGGTTAAAAAGGGTACAATTAATAGTGAACCAATAAGGTTTAAAACTAGGTTAGTAGCCAAGGGATTCACACAAAAGGAAGGGGTAGATTATAATGAGATTTTTTTAACAGTTGTTAAGTACACCACCATACGTGTCATGCTTGCATTAATTGCATATTTTGACTAGGAACTTGAACAACTAGATGTAAAAACTGCTTTCTTGCATGGTGATTTAGAAGAAAAAATCTTTATGTTTCAATCCAAAGGTTTTGAAGACAAAAGAAAACCAGATTTTGTGTGTTTCTTAAAAAAATCCTTATATGGTTTAAAATAGTCCCCAAGACAATAGTATAAACGTTTTGACTCCTTTGTTAAATCAATCAGTTTTAAAAGAAGTGAGTTTGATCATCGCTTATATTTTCAGCATAAAAATAAAGATGATTGTGTGTTCCTTTTACTTTATGTTGATGATATGCTTCTTATTAGCCCTGATGTTAAAAAGACCATAGCATAAAATCTGATTTAGGTGAAGAATTTGACATGAAAGACCTAGGTATGGCTAAGAGGATCCTAGGTATGGAGATTGTAAGAGATAGGTCAAATTCCATGTTATTTTTACATCAAATAGCATATGTGTTAAAAAATCTAAAAAGATTTGGCATGCATGATAGTAAATCAGTATCTTTACCTTTAGGAAATCATTTCATATTATCTAAAGATAAATCTCCTACTAATGAAGAAGAAGAGGAATATATGAATAGAATCCCTTACTCAAATACAATAGGTTCAATCATGTACCTTATGGTGTGTACTAGGCCAGACCTAGCCTATACTGTTAGCACTCTTAGTAGATTTATGACAAATCCAAGTCCCTATCATTGGGAAGCAGTGAAATGGTTATTGAAGTACTTGAGAGGCACTTACAATATAGGATTAGTATATAAGCATAAGTCCAATAGTGTGAGATAAAAGGGGTTTACTGATTCAGACTATGTTGGTGATAGAGATAATAAGAAGTCCACATCATCCTATGTATTTACTTTCTGTGAATCATGCATTAGTTGAAAGTCTCAGCTTCAACATATTGTTGTCCTATCTACCACCAAGTCCGAATACATTGCTGCTACAGAGGCTATTAAGGAAGCCCTGTGGTTTAAGGGATTGTTAAATGAACTGTGTGTTCTTAATGATAATGTGACCATTTTCTCTGATAGTCAATCTGCAATTCACTTATGTAAAAATCCTGTTTTTCACGAATGCACTAAACATATAGATGTGAGATTGCATTTTATTCGTGATATTGTGTCTTAAAAGATTATTGGACTGGAAAAAGTGCTTTCTGAATATAATCTTGCTGATATGGGGACTAAAATTTTGCCTGTGGCTAAATTTAGAAGCTGCCTCGATCTTCTTAACATTGGTAAGGTTACTTGATTATTGCTTATGCATTTGTTGCATGGTTTGCATTCTGTTGCATGTACTTGTTTCCTGTTATTTGTGTGTCCTGGCCTTATTGGGAAACAGGTGGAGATTTGTTGGTTTTTTGTTTCCTAATGAGGCCCAAGGCTATGATGAGGGTTCGAGTTTATCTTCATAGGCTTCGGCCCGGGATTAATGTATTGTCCATAATACCACTCATTGGCAGCCCATTAGAAGTCGGGCCATTAAGTCTTTGGAGGAGAAATGGGCTGAGCCCATTTGCTCAAGGCTTAAGGAAGCCAAAGCCCAAGCCCACTTACTTGTTTGCCTTGCCCTAGGGACGTCATATAAAAGGGCCCTTGTTGCTTTCTGTTGCCCTTTATTGATGGTCGTTTCTCTCTCTCTCTCTCTCTCTCTCTCTCTCTTGCTCTCCCGATAGCTTCCCTTTGATGGCCAATCCTCGTGAGTCTTTCTTGCCTTTCTCAGCCAGATCCTCCTTTCCATGGCGGTGGTCTTCCTTTCCTTATGACCCCCCTTGCTCGATCGGTCGGTTATCTCTATTTATATATCCCGACAGTTCTTTCTAAGGTAAGCTCTCGACAACTGATCTTGATTCCATCTTCTTTGTGAGTGGCACTCTCTGTTCCTTGGTGGATCGTTCTGGTGAGTTACTTTCTGGGTGGTTTCTTGGTGAGGGTTGTCTATCGGCAAGAGGGTTTGAGCATTTGAGCATTTTGGTCCTTGGGATTTTGGGGCTTCTCTGTGGTTTGGTGGCCTTATTCATTTGGCGTTACCTGAGTGGTACGATCTGGACAGACTCAGATCTGAGCCTTGAATCGCCTTACAGGGAGTTTTATTTTTATGCTCTTTGTGTTCTTGTATCAGTTTGATATTCTGGCTTTGAATATTATTGCACTAACCGATTCTGTTTGTAAGTGTTCTTCCACAACAACATGAATTATAATAACCTTTATAGAAGTGCTCATGCTTCTCATGCTAGAAAGAATGCAGCAGTTCAGTCTTCTTTTCTCTCTTATTTTGCCCCTTTCACAATTAACTGCAAATTTAAGATCCTCCTTTATGTGCACTCATCAGCCAGGATTTCACCCCCCAACATACATTACTAAAAATAATTTAGTGTTAATCAGCAAAAAATTACCAAACTTTGAAAGAATGCAGCAGATTAGTCTTCTCTTCTCTTTTATTTTTCCCTTTTTCACAATTAACTGCAAATATAAGATGCTTCTATATGTGCACTCATTAGCCAGGATTTCACCCACCAACATACAATACTACAAATAATTTAGGGTTAATTATCAAAAAATTACCAAACTTTGGCCAGTGTATCAAATCTACAACAAGCTCTAAACTTATTGATTTTACATTTGAACTTCCAATTTTGCATGAATTCAACACCATTAAAATTAACATAATCAATACTATTTTCATGTATCAATTATTGACTTTTCTTTTCATTTTTCATATTTGATTATGTGCATAATTAGAGTTTTCCATTACATGTACAGTTAAGTTTGAAAAATGAAAGAAAAAAATCATTTAACGGTGCTGTAAAAACAACAACAACAACATATCCAGCCGTTATCCCACTATGTGGGGTTGGCTACATGAATTCTAGACTTCTATGTGGGTTACATCCCAACAGATAGTTTGTCTAGAATTCATATTTGGATCCGACTAGGTTTTACGCTGGCTGTCGGCTACCTAACGCAACCCTCCTCCTTTATCCGGGCTTGGGACCGGCAGTGGATAATATCCCCTGGCGGAGTAATGATGAAATGAAGTTTGAACACCATCTTCACATGGAGAAATTTCATGAGATGGTGGTGAATGAGGATAATTGATATAGTTGTGTTCCATAACTTAGTTGACATGGTGAAACCAACAAGTACAATATGGAAACACAACATTAACGGTGCTGTAAAATTGACAAAAAATTGAAAGTTCAAATGTAAAATTGATAGGTTTTAAAGTTTGTTGGAGATTTGATACCCTGGCCAAAGTTTGGTATTTTTTAGTAATTAATCCAATAATTTTGAATTAGTACGTTATTATTTAGTCAATAACACTGTGCTTTCTTTTTTTTCTAGACCTACATACATTTAAATAACAACAACATTATATTCACATCAAACCATAAAAAAGGTAAATATAATAAATTTAGAATTTAACTCCAAAAGATAGGATGAATTATAGTTCAAGGTACAAAACTATACTAAGCCTTGGCAATAGACCTCCTCCAGAAGCACTCCAATGCACTTGTTTGGGGCATCCCAGTATACTAAGCTAGCATATAACATTTACTCATCACAATTACACAAAATTCAATCAGAACATCTAGACAAGCTCAAAAATTTCAGTCATATTGGCAAATTCTACTATATAATAGGTTGGTTACTTTATTCTAAAATCTAAAGAAATAGAGTTTTCGGAACTGTGAATAATTTCAAGTCTGCAAGTTAACAAATGAAAGTCGCAACCTAAGTAAAACAAATTATACAAACTTAAGTATACACACTTATAATATGTACGCACATCCTGACTCATGTAATTCAGATAAGATGTCAACATGTAAAGAATTTAAGATGAAATGTACCTGAACCAGTAAAAAGAAAACAAACCTGCGGTAAATTGTTGCAAAAAAATGTCTAAGTTTAGAGTACATTGGAGACTCAATGTTACCAAATTCCTGCACATCAAAGGGACTTAAGTTTCCAAATTCATCAAAAGGGATGAGAACTTACATCCAATACAACAACAGGAAGCCAACAAAATTTTTCCAATTTGTTTTTAAGTGACATCTATCTGTCCTGAAATCTTCATGGCTACCAAGTTTGATAGAGAGATTACCAAAAATGTTGGAGTTCTCCCCCATGGACTAGCACATCTGCTCCAGCCAAACTTGCAATAACCTGAACCACCTGTTTGCAAACAATAAAAGAGAATTATGCAAGGACCATTACAAACGATAGAGCCTAACGAAATACCTAAGCCAATAAAGATGGAATAGACAATTCTTGAACTGGAAAATCACTTATTCTGTTAGACAAATAGGTCCTACGGTAATGCTTATATATAATTAACTGATGTAACAATACTGCACTAGAGAGAATTTATGTTCTAGTAACATGAGGTAGAAATTAAAGTAGCATTTTCTTCGAGTATGCTCAACTCTAATCAACTAAGTCTTTTTCTTGCAATTAGTTAATATGAGATTCATTGATTCTCTTTATCCATTCTACTCCAACAAACAACAAATTGTTGGAGAATCTAGCTGTTGGAGCATTATAGATCTCTTAATCTCACTTTCTTAGTCCTTAATTATCACTTGATTAGCCACTACACACAACTTTTACAAATCTTATCACAAAATTAATAATTTTATATATTTGGAAACCCCTCATTATGCCCAATAACATTTCCGAAATCCAACTGACTAGTCATTTATCCGATCCCCAAAAATTAAGCTCATAATTAACTGCTTACTTGAATTAATTCACCTGCTTCCAACGGTTAACCTACCAATCGACTTTCTCCTCAACTCATGGCTTGAACTGATCCCCGTCAGTCAACTGAGAGTCAATTGTCACTTCATTGATGCCAAAGTCAACTGTAGGTCAGTTGTTTCCTTCCTATCACACCATTTCTCACTTATAGCCTCAAACAAGGTATAAGGTGTCACAAGTCAGCTGTAGTTTGTGAAACATGCTTGATGCAGTATGGGAGGAAGGATCAGCAAAAATAAGTGCAAAAATTGGGCAAAAACAATGTAAGATCAAATCTGGAACAAAGATATGAAATTAGGGTTTAAGAAAACCTCAAAAGTTGAAATAGAATAAAATGGCTGCCTACGAAGTCTCTTAAAAGACTATTTATAGTAAGTTACAGCTATAATAGATCCTAATCTTTGATAACAAAGGAATCCATCTAATCTTGGGACCCTATCTATTTTAAAAAATCACAGGCTAGTCACATGACTACTTATTAAAGTTAATAAATAAAAAAGTATTTAAAACCTAATAACTTAAATATTAAGCAAAATTAACAAATAAAAATAAAATAAAAATACCAATAACAAAAAAAAATGATCCTGCATCAATGCTGATATGTCTTGTTGGAAATAATGTGAAAACATGGGATTTTGTGATACCACAAGCTGAATTTACCTAAAATAATTTAGTGAATATGAACACTAAAAAGATATCATTTGAACCTGCATATGGATTGAAACCTCTACAGGTGCTCGACTTAGTGCCTTTACTACAAGAGGCTAAAGTAAGTGGCAATGGGCAAGCTTTTGTTAAACATATCCAGCATGTGCCAGAAGATGTTAGAACAGCTTTAAAGGCCAATAATGAGGCTCACTTTTAGTTGCTAATCAACATCATCTGGTGAAGGAATTTAAAGAAGGTGATTTAGTACTTCAGCACTTGAGATGAGAAAGGTTTCCCAAGGGAACTTATAACAAACTCAAGCAAAAAATGTAGGCTATGTAAGCTGTTAAAGAAAATTACAGCTGATGCGTACCTAATAGAGCTCCCATCTGATTTACAAATCAACCCAATCTTTTAATTTTTCTAGCTTGTCTGCTTTAAGGAACTTAATGGTGAAGTGACTGTAGTCGAATATCAAGTGCAACAAGATGTTATTGACAATATGTTAGATATCAAGAAAAAAGTCTAAGCGAGAAAATTGATACAGAAGATTTTTGGTGAAGCGGTTGGTAAACCACGTAGGGAAAGTACTTGGATTGCAAAAGATGAGTTAAAGAGAATTGAAACAGAAACATATTCTTCGATCTACTAGTGCCATTATTTTTTATTTTTTAATTGTTTTTATTGTAGTGCCCAGCCTTGCTAGCAATGGTAAGGTAACTCCTTTGTGACTAGGCGGTCATGGGATAGAGTTGTGGAAATAGCTTATTTGTAAAATCACAGTCAGAAGGCTGCATACAAATATGCCCCCCCTTGATCCACACAAGACAAACGCCCTCATTTCATGGGAACACCCATTTTATTCCTTTTCTTATTGTGGGTAATAGAATAAAAAAAGAGGTTATTCTTAATAAGATTAAAATGACTCTTATTGGAGATAAGATGCATGAGACACAATTAAGAAAGTTTAATCATGTTAAACAAGATTTTATGGGAAACCCTTAGGCATGATATAGGACATAATAACCTTATAGAGGATATAGTTATGGATAAAGATGCATGGAGGTCTGTAATTCATTTAGCCCACCCCACCTAGTGTGATTATAACTTGTGATTGTTATTGTTGTAGCTTATAGTTAGTATTTTTGTTATTAGCTTTAATAACTAGTCATGTGACTCACATCCAGACTTCTAATTTAGATGGATAACTAAAATTAGAAGGGGTTTTTTCATGATCAAAGGCCAAGACTAAAATTACAAAGCCAGTATAAATAGTATTTCATGATGCTATAATATAACCATGTAGGTGGCATCATTATCCTAATTCAACACTTGAAGTTTTCATAAACCTAAATATTATATTGTCATTCCAACTTTGATCCTCCAATGATTTTAACCCTAATTTTGCACTTGGTTGCTGTCTTTTCATCTCACCCTACGCCATATTACCTCAATGTCAATAGCACTACATTATTCCCTGGCTTTACTCTTGGTATGGGGAAACTTCACCAAATTGTATATCACTTGCATAAGCATTGGGTGAAAATTCAAAAAGAATGTTCTAATTGTGCAAGAATCACATGAATGGATTAAGATCTAGTTGCACACCATCAATAATAAGAGAGCCAGGGACTCGTAATCGTTGACCATAGATACGCATGAATGACAGCTGAGACATCTGAGTAGGAAGTGCCCTGCATTCACATACCGTTGTATAGAAGTCAGACAAGAAGCTCATCTAGGATTATATCGGCATCAAAATAACAAGCATCAACATCAACAAAAAAGAAGAAAGACAAAAGCATGAGGCCTATGTTACTATTCGCTTCTATTTCCAGGACTACAAGGGAATAAGAAAAATATTGATGCAACAGTTCGTACAATTTTGAGTTGTACTAAGCAATTTGCTTGTAACAATTAGATATCCAATTCAATAAGACAATACAGTCTAATTTTCAAAATTTCGTCTCCCACGACATTATGGTCTAAATTTTTATATTTTGAAAAGACAACTCCACTATACATCAATTTTAGATAATAATACTTGTCATCATCCTTCTTGAAGAAGTTAAGAGGATGTTTGGCTTACCGTTTTTCAAAATGGCTTTTAAGCCTTTCCACTTAAAAGCTATGTAAACCTTTAAAACTGACTAGCGTTTAAATTAATAACATATTTGCATAAATGTGCTTTAAGTTGTCATTTATATAGCTATTCATTTGATTTTAAAAAGTTGATAAGCTATCAGAAGTTAACAAAAAGACTAAAATGGACATGTTGTTGAATAATACAAATAAAATTCATAAAAATACTAATTTTTAATAAAAATAAATTATAAATTAATGTGCAACTGATAAAATTTTTACCATTACATATTGATAAATTATATACAACTATTAAAATATAAATTAATAGAATGTTTTATGTTTAAATTTAAATTTAATTCATAAAAATGTTAAATATATATGTAGACATTAAAATATATATGTGTTAAATATATATATGCTTTATACGTTAAATATATATAAAATATAAAAATACAAAGAGAAGAGTAGGGGGTGGAGGCGGCGGCCACGATGGAGATGGAGGTGACAACAGCGATGGGGCTAGAGGTGGCAATGGAGGCGATGAAGGAAATGGAGATGGAGGCAGTGATGGAGGCGACTGAAGGAGATGGTGCTGGAGGCGGCAACGGCAATGGGGCTGAAGGCGGCAATGGAGAAAGAGATGGAGATGGAGGCAACGACATAGAGAAGGGCAAACGGATAAGGTTGAAAATATCATAGTTGTTAGAGGGTAAAATTATAAAATACTTGATCAACTCTAAAAATTATATACAACCTTTTGCGAAAAGTTGGGAAGGGGAGAGATTTTCTAAAACACTATCAAATAGCATTTAAACTCGATAGCGTTTAACTTTTTCAATTTTTAACAAATGTATAACTAAATAAACTATACATTTAAACTTCACCAATAGCTTATAAGTGGTCAAAACGCTGAGCCAAACACCCCCTAAAACTGTACTGTGTTGTAGAATTATGGTCTAACTATGTGATATTTTAAATTTAAACATGAGAAGGCAATTGAGCATTACGTTGAACTCTAAAAATTCAGAACAGCAAGACAACAAGATCATCACATAAACAGTCAAACCGAGCACTTGTGTTTCACTTCATATTTATAACAGTCAATGAAATGCAAGCTTACTGGATAGGGTAACCCAATCTCAGACTCGTTTCGGCGAAGAGGATCGAGTCCCCAGACTCCTCCTGGTTTTGAAGAAAGTGAATCCACAGACGATTGTCCGAGACGATCAGTCTCCAAGACTTGCAAACGGCACTCAGCTTGGCCACGTCTTTGGGCCCGAGGTATTTCAGGATTTGCATGAATATGTCCAGAGGTATTCGATCAAATGCCCCAGTCGAAGAGGGTTGGGCGTAGTGCTGATCGGGGGAGGGAAAGGTGTTCGAATTCGAGCTCGAAGCGGAACGGCTAGAGACCGATTCCCAGACCTTTCTGAGTAACATCGCCATCTACTCAACTGCTTCGGAGTGAGCCGGCGATGGGTTCGATTGGAATCGGATTTTGCAACGGAAGGATAGAGAGTGAGCGAGAGACGGAGAGTAGAGGACGGCGACAGGTGGCGAGCGCTGATGCTTTACGCTGTGCCTGAGTATTTTTTATGATGATAATGCAGTTAAAGAATAATAACTAGATAGTCACCCGTCCGATACGCGGGCTGTATTGTTATTAATCAAGATTTACTGAGAAAAAAATATTGATTAATGCTAAAATCACAGTACATTATAAATAAACTTATAGTCCAACTGCTCAAAACATTGTCGTTCTAAGTAACTGGTGTGGCTCTTTTTTTCTCTTTTCTTCTCTTCTCCTATTAGATAAAACCCAACTCTTAATCTTATCAAAATCTTATCAATTTGATAAATTATTTTCGACTCTCCATTCTTTTCAAAGAAACTCAAATTTCTTTTCCTCTTCTCTCAAAAGAAACTATTTGAATCTTTCTCTTTGATGAAAGCCAACTCTCTAATCCTCTTTGATGGCCATCTCTCCTTTCTCAAACTCTAATACTGACTCAATTTAATGAAACCCAAACTCATCTTCTCATCTTCTAATCAAAACCACCATCATGATTTTTTAGCCTTTTTTTTTTATTCAATTGAGGATTATTTTTTGTGAAAATAAGAGTACAATGATCATATTTGACATACTATAGGGGTCATATTCCATCTTTCTGCTACACTATAGATAATTGATAATTATCAATTAATATTCAAATGAGATTAAGATGAATCAATTTGATCACGAATAAAATTAGATGAGAAGAGTTTCGTCCTAAAACAAAATTATATCTAAATGAGATGATCTAATAAAATTATCTTTAAGTAAGATAATTTCAGAATTAGAAGATGAGGCAACCAGTGGTAGAGAAGAAGAGGAAGAAAGAGGCAGTCGACGGTGACGCAAGGCAAAAACAAAGAGGTGGCTCGGGACACAAAGGGCAAAAATCCTAGGTGATTTTTGGGGAAAATAATGGATCCTAATGTCACAGATCCTGATGTCACGGCCCGTCTCCTAGAGTATTTGCTAGCATAGGCAATTCGTGAGAAGGTCGCTAAAGAAATGGAACAAAGCATCCCAACAATATATACAACTAAATTTACTCCTACTTTCCAAAGATACACTATTTGATCAATCATGCAACAACATTTGCTAAGGTATCTATTCAAAGCATTCCCGCCATACATTGCAAAAAAACATAGATGGTATTCAATAGACTTATAGCAAAACATCTTTTCCTTTTCCTGTGCCCCGTTCAAAAGGAAAACAAAAAAACAAAACACTCCTCGCATTCTTTGCTCGAGGTGATTCTGTACACACTACATATCTCCCAAGTTAGATGTGGCTAAACTCACCACCCATCGCCAACTTGCCCATGTCTAGATTGAAATAGAATAAACAAAGTGAGTCATAACCCTCAAGTAGCATATAATATGTGTCAAATCAAATCCAGATTTCTTTGTCAAACTGAGGTTATTGATTTATTTGTTTTTCATTGCCTTATTTATTAGTTTGATTTGTTCATTTATTTGTGTCCAAGTGTGGACAAGTGTTGTATTTATTAAACTTGTTGTGGATTGTGTTGGTTGCCTAAAACCCTTAAAATCTAAGTGTGTGTATTTAGTTTACAATGTGAGATAGTGTGAAAATATTGGTGTTATGTTGGATTTAGTGGAACCCGAATGGTGGTTAGACCTTGAAAGAGTGGATTAGATGTGTATGAAAACATCGAACCACTATAACTCTTCATTATCTCATTTTCATTTGTTATTGCTATATCTTGTGGCATATACAATCAAAATCTCAAACATCACTTATACATATTTAAGTAAGTATATTTTGTATAAAATCATTATTCAATGATTTTCTCTAAAATTGATAAAAAAAAAATTAACCACTTAAATCACCCCCCTCTTGAGTGGTTATTCCCAAATGAACCAAAAATACGTACATGTAATCAACTAATTTGAAAATAAACTGAGCATTACTCGAATATATTCAAAACATACTCGATTGGATTTTTACAAAAAAGCCTTTCAAAAGCTTTGCTAGAGTAGCATAAAAAGTTTACTCGATTGACTCTCACATGCTTTTTGAAATACTTGATTATATTCCATATATACTCAATTATTTTTAGAAAATACTCAATTAATAAGAACATATACTTGACTATTTTAAAAACATACTTAAGTATAAAATTATCAAACTTAAGAATACTTCAAAATGTTTTGGATATCTAATGTGTTAATATTTCCTACACATTTTCTATATCATTCTGATGGGTGTCGAATCTAACAAATAATAAATTCTTGCTCTTAAAAATATAAATTGTGATAGTGATGAGCAAGGTCGTATCCACAAGGATTGGTTAGATCTATTCCTTTGAAAACTTAAAATAAATAAAGAAACAATTGGGGGGTTTTGAAATTTGAAATTTAAACAATTAAAAACAGAATATTATTCTAAATTAATAAGGAAAATCAAAATGTAAAAAGATTAAAGCAATCAATAGAAACGCTTCTGGTAGAAGGGATTTATCCGCCAATGGTTATAACACTGATCATTCATACCAAAGTCACTAATTTTCCTTGAATACTTGGCCTTAGAAAAAACAACAAGCTCTGTTCATTCGATGTTTCCCTTACTTCTTAGTTAATTAAAACAAGCTCTTCAATTAACCCTTACCTTCAAACAACCCTAGAACAAGCTCTCTAAAATTTAATTCAATGGCAGCATTAAACTTTGTGGAAACAAGACCAAATCTGAACAATAAACACACAAGCTCGGTTTATTTAATTCAACACATGTACTCCCTAGGAATTGAATGAAAACTTGTCCATAATCATCAACCCTAGTTGCTACTTATGCAAGAAAGACCAAACAATTACGGATTTGGTATTCAAACTAGCAATTAATCATGCGTCAAGAATTGAATAGCGGCCGTCTACGCAATCAAAATACACAATCACGAATAATAAAATCAAAAGATACATGAATATTCAAGAGAAAACTAGATTGCAAATAAACTCAAAAAGATCTCACAGTGTTCTTCACCATGGCTTCAAAGTATCCTTCTACCGAAAAACTAATGTTTAGCCACACATAATGAGAGAAAGAACACAAAAAGAAGAGAAAAAATGAAAAGGATGCTTCTTCCCCCTCTTGGATGTGCTTCTCTGCCTCTTTTGCTTCCTAGACGTCCTCCCTCTCGAGCTTGGATCAAGACTTTAAATATCCCCCCAACAAAGAATCCAAATCAGCAAAGCAATTAGGGCTCCTAGACTCCCGTCACTTACAAGCCCGTTTTGGATCTGATAACGAGCGTTTTGGGATTCAACCCATTCTTAAGAATTGTAGTTCAGAATGTTTAGATGAATTTAGGCTTTTTAATCACTCGATTTGGACATCAGAAGCTCAAGTTATGGCCTTTTAAAGATTTCATGTTTGTGCAGAATTCTAATCCAATTAGGATTTGGCCCAGCTTTTCGGCCCTAACTTGAAACAATGTTTGGAGGCCCAAACGAACTCGGATTTGGACAAATCATACCATTATGGAAAGCCCAAGAAGTCCTCTACAAAAGCTCTATAGACCTTATTCATGTTCTTGAACTATAACATGTTCAAAAATCTTCAAGAAGCCCCAAAGGTCAAAATATTAAAAAGCTAAAATTTTGTAAGTAAAAGCCCAATTTATTCTAACCTATGTAAAATTGCCTTAACCATAAAAATAAGTATAAATCAACACAATAAGGCATAAATCTCACCCAAGAGACTATATGTAAGGGAAATAAATATATGAAATTATGCACTCATCACATTCTTACTTAATTTTAGGATTAATTCTCATGTTGTTATATGTTTTTTATATTAATTTTAGGTAATTTATCATGCTAACAAGATTTGAAGGAAAAGTGAGAAAGCAGTGCAAAAAATATGGATTTTTGCAACTCAAGGGTCTGATTAAAAATAAAAATTGGACCAATTAAAATTTCTAAAAATTATAAATATATATATATATATATATTGAAATCTCTATATTCCTACTTTTCTAGACTTTAGATAGTGCATAAATCTGATTTTTCTACAAAAAATTATAGCTGTTGGAGTGATAAAATGTCAAAGCTGTAAAAAAACCAGCCTTACCTACGATTTTTTTATTCCATTTTCTCCAAGTTGGGTTGAGTTGTAGATGGATTAAGGGGCCTTTAAAAGGTTATTTGAACTGCCTGTTTCATGAAGAATTAGACCCAAATTGACCAAAAAAGCCTAGCCTAAAAGTCTAATCAAATTAAGTCCATATATTACAAGAATTTTGAAATTATAATTCTTGATATTTTGAGAGATTATTTTGTATTTTTCCTCGAGTGTGTGAACTAAAATTTTGAGTAGGCATCACTGGCATGAAATATGGAGGAGAAAATTAGGGAGTAAAACATGGAGGAGAAAATTAAGGAGGTAGGGTATGGTTTGATCCATGTTTTAAGGAGGAAATTAAGAAAAAGAAGAAAGTGATTAGTATAAAAAGAGAAAGAATGCTGAAAAACTAGATAAGTTGGAGGTGAGAGAAGTTGAAGAATTGGAGAATTGGATCATTCTTGGTGGAGGATTTCTTCTATGTTCTTTAAGGATTGGTGATAACATTTTTGGAGAAGAAAAATTTGCACATCAAAAGAGTTCTTATTCTTTTCTTCCATTTCTTTTAAATTCTATATTTATATTCATTTGTTTTGTTATGGATTTTATCATTTGTAATATGAAATAAACTCTATAACTAAGGTGTTTTGATATAACTTATTGTTGCCAAAAATACAACAATTGAGATTTATCATGTGAGAATACTGGAGTGGCGGTAGAGCGAGACGGATAGCTGGCATCCCGATAAATTGAGTAATTTTGAGTTAATAATTTTGGGATTTTAAGTATCCCGATAAATTTGATGTTTGAGGGTATAATTCTAATTAGAGAAATTATCCAAATGAAAGAATAATGAAATTATGAGCTTAGGTGGTAAAATGTTAAAGTTGAAAACTTGAAATATGGGCCAAAGTGTCATTTGAAAGAAATTTGGGGAATTAGCTTGGATTTCAAAAGTTAAATCCATTATAGTTTTGGATTTCAAAAGCCACTCAACTATGGCTTTGAGTCTTTGGAGTCCATGGCTAAGATTGTGACAAGTGGCATAATATCATTGGTTGAAGAATTCTATAAATAGACACCTTGAGTTGTTCTCAAACCATTCCAAACAAATTTGAGGAGTGAAGCACTATAAGAGGAGGAGCTTGCTCTAGAGAGAGAGAAGGGAGTTTGGCAAGAAGGCGGAAAGAAAGCGGCGGAGAATGAGCCTCGTCGGAGTTGCGGGTCTTCACGGAAGTTCACCAAAATCAATCAGCAAAAAAGTGAGGTAAGTCCGATTTTTTTTATAATCCTGTAGAGGGGGAAGAGAGGGTCGCGTAGGTTCAAATGGGGGTCGAATCAGAGTTAAAATGAGGGAGATATGGCTGAAATACGAAAACGAGGTGTTGCTGTTCGGAATCTGGTGCCTGTGCGTGAGCTACACGCGCCAGAAAATGGCTGCGCATGGGGGCGCGTGGCCAGCCTTCTTGGGGCGCGTGAGGGGTCCTTTTTACATGAAATTTTCCAGTTATGTCCCTACTTTAATACCCTTCAACTCTATATAAAAATATTTGAGGTTAGGTTTACCAAAACGTGTGTTTTCTGCAGAAACCTAGGCCGTTTGCTGTAAAATTATATCGTCGAAGAGAACCCAACAAAGTGAGATTCCGTGAGACTCTTATACTCTAAATCATATTTTTATTTCTCTTATGAGAGACTTCTATTGCATGGCACTTGTTTCGTGAAGTTCTTATACGTAAACTCTTATTATTCGCTTACGTGAAATCATATTGCATCTATGAACTAAATTTTCCTAAAAATATATGTTGTTGGCTTTTTAACTGTTGCATTTATAAAATTCGTGTGGCCATACTGTTGTACCTATTTGTTGTTGGCCGAGGGCAAAAGTCGGAGATCCCCCGAGAGGCGCTATGCGTGCGCCATCGAAAAAGCTCTCGTGGGGAAGATCGTGAGTCTAAGGCACAACGGATGTAGTGCTTGCATGAGTTCTATGAAGTTGGGTCGAAGTGACATGGTTAGGGACCTCCCGAGAGGCGCTATGCGTGCGCCATTGAGAAAACTCTCGTTGGAGGAGGCTGACATGTTCACGAGGCATTTCGGAGTAGTTCTCCTTATCTTCTCATACATTTTATACCTGATCATGCATCAATATAAACTGTTTTTTTTTTTGGATTTTCTCACTAGAAGATCCATCTTCTAATTAGACTATGTCCCTGGAATATTCAAACGTTCCAGGTTCATCGAGCGGCTCTAAGGGAAAGGAAGTAGCTGAAGAATAAGTATAATTTGCTATCTGTAGCATGATTAACATATTTTGATTATGTGCAAACCTATGTAATTTTGGATATGTTAAGATGTTTAATTATCACTTGATGATGTCCATGTAATATATTTTGTAGACATCTTGAACAATTTTATGATAAATAAAGTTTTATGGTTGTGAACCATATCAGGTTCGATCTAGCTTCCGCATTCGAGATTTTAATGCCTGTTTTAGCTATTCAATTTTTGGGTTTGTTAAGCTAAGGAGGTGTAAATTAGGGTTTTTGGGATATTGTGTGGTGTATGACAGTTATTGAGATATGAAAAAAAATTTATATTCCCGAAATCCTAAGTTATAACACGCTCAGGAAATTTGAGGTGTTACAGGGAACCTTGAAATACAGAGTATATATATATATATTACATGAATATCACAGAAACACGACCCACATTCTCACTATCTGCCTTTAGTATTAACCGACGACACTTCCACCAACATGGTTTTTCCCTTCTTAGACCCCAAGTCACTTGTTGGGTTAATGAGGGAAATATAAGGGTGAGTCCGAGGACTCAGTAAAGGTAATATGAGATGCGATAAATTAAAATGCATGACAATTATAGAAAGATGTGAAGTGTATCATGCATGTAAGCCTGTCCACCGTACCATGGTCCGGATTTTGGTGGCCCTACTGATTTCATTTAGGACCCCATCTTGAGGCTCACACTGTAATATCCAAGAACTTTGGATTATTATTTTAAAGGAAAATTCGGGAAAGTTAGGTATCTGAAAAGCCCGAAAAATTTATCGAATCAACCGAAGGGAGTACCCTAAGGCTTAAATGTCTAAAGAAATAGGAACGCCTCTAACAAGCATTTCGATGCATGATTTATGGGATCGAAAGAAATGCAATCCAGAACGACTTTCGGTACAGCAAATATGCAGCCGTCATTTAAGGTGCAAAACCGAATTCTAGTAAGAGACTCCCGAGATGATAACGGAAGCTATGGGAAGCTTTGGTTTGTCGAGTAGAGCAACTTTTCAAAAGTTTCAGGAAGAAACGAATAGGTTTAAAGCCTAAACGGAGAAACGGGCCTAATGCAATTTTCTAAAATTGCCCGAGGGGGGTCAAAATGTCAGTTTTTGCAAAAATGGCAAAGAGGAAATTGAAATATTGGAACCTAAAGGGCTCAAATGAAATTGAAGAAAGTGTTGGGGTTGTGAGGAAAAGGGCCAAAATGGAAAAATCGAATCTAAGTGGGCGAATCTGTAATTTTCAAAAACTCCATAACCATGGTTTCTGACAATGGCCGGCCATTTCAAGCAATGGGCTAGCATGATGGATGGTCGGGGATCTCATTAGAGTCATCATGAGCCGACAACAGCCACCGAAGTGGCCGCAATTTTGAGAAAATCGGCCAAGAAAGCTGGCCGAAAATGGGTCGCCTGTAACTCGCTTTTGCAGGCGAATATCAGTGTTTTTGGGTCGACCTAGGGGCGGTGAAGACTCCTAAGGCAATGGGCAAGCCATCCAAGGCCATTTCGAAACTCGACATCACCTATAAATAGAGCTCGAAGATAGCCAAAATTTTCAAAGAAATAAGCTCCAAATCGAGGGCTATTTTGGACGAATTGAGAGGTAAGGATAAGGGGCTTTTGTTGCCCATAGCTTGAAGATCATATCTGGAGCATTTGGGGAGCAACGGAGCAGAATCAAAGGCGAATCGAAGCTTCGTCAGAACCCTTGGCCGACCGCCTGGCCGAGAGTTTGAGGCCTCCGTTGGTCGGCTTCCAGACCTCCTTTCGAGCCATCTCAAGTATCCTTAGGATCGACTCTTCATTGGCTTTCTTTTGGCATCGGTTTTGCATTTTTCCGGCATGGCCGTGGCCGAAGAAGACGACCGACGCGTGGGCCCCACGTGCTAGTGCATGTGGGCGCATGCGGCCTGAGGTTTTTGTGTAATTTTTTTTCAATTGCTTAGAAAAATATTTTAGAATTTTCTGTATAAAAATATTTGGAGAAAATTAAGTATAGGTAATTATTTTGGGATATTAGTAAGGAAAAATTCAAGGAAAATAGAGAAAAAGGTAAGAAAATTGAGGGAAAATAGTGTTTATTGATTATTTAAATAAATATCTTGCCTATGGTACTTTTGGACTTGAGGTGAAACATTTGGTGCGAATTTCAAAGTTGGTACGCAAATTAAGGCAGTTAGCACGCAAATCGAAGTATCTCGATAGTTGTGAGAGGTGAGTGGTTTTGTCCCTATAACCCATATATGTTATGATTTCCTTTCTAAGCATGATATTTTCATACGTTATGATCATTTTCATTCATATATTGTTGTATGAGAAAACGTGATATATGCACGACACGATATTTTTGTCATGTTGAAACTCGTGCATGTGATTGGGATGATACCCTCAAAGACTAGCCGTAATTCCCCTAGGGCATTAAGGGGATACCGTGAGGCTTATCCTGTAGAGGTTCGGGATTTGCCTAGGATTCCTAGCCGGGCTGGTGGGCCTGAGAAGTTACATTATGGGTATATGTTTATAAATGTTCATACATCATGCATCATTCATTCATGCTTATCTAACCCTCACTTAGAAGATTTCATCTTCTAATATTGGACTGTGTCCCTGGAATATTCCACGTTCCAGGTGAGGCAAGCGGCCGAAAGGGCAAGGAAGTGATCGAGGCATGATCGTGATGGAAGTTTTGAGGGTCCCATGTGGGACTAGTTCTATCTATTTTATTCGGATGTATTGTTTAGATTTTAATATTGTTGGTAATATTATGTTGGGCAATCAATATGTATGTACCCTCATATGTTATGTTCTCGAGATTTCATATAGGTTCTGATCTTGCTTCCGTTATGTTTGAAGTACATCATTCCTTTACTAGGTTTGGGAGTGTTATTTAATAAATGTTATATTGAGGATTTATTGCCGAATTATGTTTGATGAAAAAAAAATCCTAGTACATATATATATATATATTAATGCCCTGGAAGGTGGGGTGTTACACACACTGCCCAAATCTATAGTCCCATGCCTAAGCACTTCCCTCATCACTTAACACAGCTATGCCAAAATAAATTTACACACAAAATAATAAAATAATATACCTCTGTATAATAAAATACCTCTGTATAATATACCTCTGTATAATATACAAGCTAGTTCTACGTCCAATTCTCTGTATAATTATAAAATAATATAATTAGATACACAATTAATTTTAATTATCGTTGATATACCACAAGATATTGTAGTTAACACACAATTAATTTTAATTAACACTATTAAATAAATTTAAGACTTTTTTATACCTCGCGTATACACATGGGTAGAGTTTCAGTATGCCCAAATTCCGTAACATATTGCGCGCTAAAACTTTGGTATTTATAGGCAGAAGAAAAGGTGCAAGCACCATGAATTGAGTTAAGGAAGATCCTGGAGCTGCCACATTACAGCAAAAGAGAGGAAAATGGTGGCTGGGTAAAAGAAAGACACGGCCGCACCAAGTGGCACGACTTGGGCGTGCCTAAAACACGCATGGGCGCCACCTAGCGCCTTGGAACAACGCAGTTTGGCACTTGGAGTTGGCTGGAAACCAAAAATCATCCCATACCCCTACACAAATTCAATCTTGCGCTTACCCGGTGACCTCCCTCGCACTCGATTGCTCGCACTGCCTGCTTTCTCAATTATATATTGCCTCCCACTAAATTTAAACCAACTCTCAACCCATTTTCAGAATTTATACTTTAACCCCATATCTTTCAAAAATTAACACACATGCCCAACACCTCATTTCTTCGTATTTCACTTATGCCCCAAATATTTCTAGAAATCTATCTAATCAATTTATTTTATTCTTTTATTATTTTCATAAATTCCCAAATAAGATAATTAACTGTCCTAGTTGCCCATTCCTCAAAAACCATACATTAATTACCTTAAAACGCATAGATTACTATTTCCAAAGTCAGGGATATTATAAATATTTACATTATAAGCATTATTAATTATTTTCTTATCATTTACTCATGATTTATTCTTTGAAAAAAATGCTCCCACTTTGAATTACTCATTTAAATACCCCCAAGTGGATATTTTTTGAAAAATCTATGGCACAACATAACTTAAATATGATAATTTGATTTTTATGGATTGATTTTATTTATTCATACAAGTGTTTATTATTGTGCTTAAAGCTATCAAATATTTGGCCAATATTTGATTGAAATGTTGATATAGATTTAGACTGGAAGGAAAAATCTACAACTTGATCTAAATAATAAACACCACAAGAATATAATTGGAACGAAAATAAAAATTTGACTTATGCGATTAATTATCTTTACATGAATAATTAAATTTGGATTGTTAACTATTTAAATTAAATTAAATTATTTACGTGAAATTGAAATTCCATAGTGCTCTCCAAAACTTGAGCTTCTTTATATTTATTTTCTATGTTATTATTTTATTTTATTAAATTAATTAATTCATCATCTAATCAATTGTTTAAATAACGTTTGAGTCAATATAATTTTGGTAATTGTCAACCGATCCTTGTAAGAATGATACTCTTGCTCATTACTTTATTACTTGTACGATCCATACATTTGCAGAAAAGTCACTATCAATATCATCAATGAACAAAATTTACTGAAAATATATTTTTCAGAAACTATTTTCTCAATAAATCAAAATAAAAATTTCTCAACAACATGATATCCAAATTCTTGAGAGACATGTCAGAAGTCATCAAGAACCATCATAATGATACCACGTGCCCACATTGCGTTAGCAGGTGAGCCTAGGGATCCCTAATTGGCCTGACTTCCCTTGGTTAAACCTTAGGATCTCGATGTCCCTTTCCCACATTCTCGCAAGGGCATGCACTGGTCGCCACTGCCACTATTCCTTAGCGACTACATAGCAGTTCTCCACAACTAGATAACCGGGATGAGTGTGGGCACTCTGAACGGAAACGAGGGCTCGAAGCCAAAAACTAATCACGTGCGGATCAATGCAAGGATCTATAGGTTTTAAAACTTTTTTAAAACCAAAACATATATCAAAGCAGCGGAGGAACAAATGCAGAAAACGATCCTGTAACAACTTGATAGTAGGGTCTGGGGTATTTTGGCGTCTTTTGGTAGGTGTTACATTTTGACATAATTAATTTAGATGGTTTAGATATTGCAAGCATTGAGCAAGTTGAAAACTAAATGAAGTCCATGTGTATTGAATAATCAAAGTCAAAATGAAGGAATGAGGCTTTGAAAAGTCAAAGGAGATGGAATTGGAAAAATTCAAATACAAGAGATGTGGAAAAGTCAAAATTGTGGGTTTGAAATTAGAGGAGGAATGGGGATGCCTGTTGCTTTGTGTGTGTGTGTGTATGGGAATTTTTCATTTAATTTAATGGAAGAAAAAAAGAATGGCAATTTGGTAAATACTTGCAAGTGCAAGGGTAAATTGGGAAAAAGGGAGAAGTATTGTAAGACCCCTACCCAAGTCCCTAAAGAACCAGAGTATGTGCCCTACCAAAATAGAGACAACCTGGATCTGGATGAACCTGTCATACATGAAACTGATGAATACCAGAAAAACTTGATAAAAGAAACTTGTCATCCCGACATGAATATCAAAACCTCAACCTGTTATACAAGAACTGATCTCTAGGCTTACATAGCCCAGGAATACATAACATATATCACTGACACAATGACCATAAAATAAAACGTAATCCATACAAACCCAAATAAACTGAATCAGAATACAATCTGAAAGCGACAAAATGCATAAAAAGAAACCCCCAGGCTGACAATTGCTAGGTCTGCATGGCTTTGTACACCGCTTAACTAGGAAATCGAGAACTACTAGACTTGCCCATAATTGGGTCCTTGCCTTTACCTGGAATGAAGAGAAAATAAGGTCAGTCCAACTGACTCAGCAAGCTCATAAAGAAAGGAATGACGGATATAGTAGGTGCTAAGAGTAAACTTGTATCTCAAGTGCATTACAAATCGAAACTCATGTATAACATGCCATGTAATCTCATAAACTGATACAGGTATCAACTGTATAAGTAATAATGCACACATACAGGATCTTGGGGCCCAAATAAGAAATGCACTAGCACCCA
Organism: Diospyros kaki; assembly: GCA_036245055.1. Classification (NCBI taxonomy): domain Eukaryota; kingdom Viridiplantae; phylum Streptophyta; class Magnoliopsida; order Ericales; family Ebenaceae; genus Diospyros; species Diospyros kaki. Next base: position 11,783,648 of record BSEG01000011.1, on the reverse strand, counting down.
AATACTTATAACAAACCTGCTACGATCCTGAAGGCAGACTGTACCAGTATTACGAGCCAAGGCTCGCTCGGGTGGGAGCTACCACACCCGCTAGCAAGCATAAGCGTCCAAGATGAAAAAAAAAAAAAAAACTGGGCACGCCAGGGCATCCCTAAATAACTCGGTTTAGGAAGCCCAACATCGTATTACTATATCTCAAGAACTGGCGCTAAGACTGTGCAAATGCAACAAATAAGGGTGGCGTAGTAGACCAAACAGGATGCAAAATCCCCATAAGCCAAGTATCCTACTAAGCCTCACCCAGGTAGTAAAACACACGCCAATGCAAATGCTCGTGTCTACAACTAACCGATAAATGTCATGGTCATGTGACGAACACTCAAGATTAAATGGACCACCCAAAATTAATAAACCTGTCTCGATCATACAAGATATGCATTTGAAAATACCGTATGTGCTTAACTAGCTGGAATAAGAAAAGTAAGGTTATTAAATTAGTTATTAAAATGCAACCCAACGCCTGCATCCCACCTAATTCAGTCATTAGCTTTTTGGCGTAGCATTGGGTCCCAATGGAAATATCCCTAGCTTCATTCCCCAAAGAAATGGGAAGTGGACAAACTCCCCTAACGATAATAAAAACCAAGAGCTAACCCTCTATTTCTATTGCCAACATTAGATATATATATATATAACAAATATATTTCTGAGATGTTTTCCCTTCCTTAGCATCTTACTAGCTCTAACTTCCAACCATTCCACACACGGATTTGTCCTCATGCACCAAATAATTATATCCATATTGATTAATATACCTTTAATTTCTTATTTACTTTTGCCATCATTTTCTCCTTCTTTTAACTCAAAGAAACCAAGTTCCAGGCATAGCTATAGCCTTTATCATCACATGTTGGAAGGATGAATTATGATGGCAATCATTTGCACAACTTACCCAAGTGAACATTATTTTATAAACCACTTTACTTCACGTGCACACTAGGTAAGACAAGAGAAATAGCCCTAACATCCAATAAGCAAACTTCACTGCCACAACCTTACCTAACTGCTAACATCTATTTTATTTAGATATATATATATATATATAAAGGCATGCACACAGAACCTAGTCCAATTTTACAGACTGCAAGCACACTTGCTAACCGAAATCTCCATCATTTAACAAGCCATGAAGATGCTAAACCAAAAAATGAATCCTTGCAGAACTTTCTGACCAAACAGACTACCCATACATATATATTTATATATATACATATATATAAATGAGTATAACCCACGGGTTTTATAACTCACGACCACAGCAATTGGGAATGATCTAACCATATTTCATGCCTAAATTTGATGGAAAATCAAAGAAGAGCGAAGATGAGAGGAGAGCTTGCCTGTGAAGCCTGAAGAAAACAAAACCCAAAAGCTTCACTGCAACGTCTTCTTCTTCCTCTATTACCCCTCGTCCGATTACGCGATCTTCTCTCTCATTCCCCTCAAACTTTCAACTTATATACTATGATCAAAGGCTGGAGATGGCAACCACGTGGATGGATCAGTAGAGTTACGTCCACTAACATCTTCATCAATCGGCCAAGCTCTAATAATGGAATGGGATTTGCTGCTAATGGAGGACATCTGGATGCTGGAAGGAGGCATCAGAATGTGAGGGGCAATAATTGAAAAATGAAGATTCTTGAAAGATTTGACACATTCTCGAATTTGGCATAACTCTCTCGTTCGAGCTCCGATTTAGGTAATTTAAGATACTATCGAACGAAAAGAGAAATATCTACAACTATCATGTTTTAAGTTTTTTGAGATTCAGACTGAATCGAGGTCAAAATCGGGCTTCAATAAGAAAATTAATTTCTAAAACGAGAGTCATCCAAATACAATATGAAGACATCCAGATGTAAGAACAAAATTGAGTCTATCTAGATGCTATAGGGGACACCATCCAAATGTGGAGAATAAAACTTATCTAAATGCTTCAACCCTCATCCAAATGACACATGCCTCATTCGAATATCTAAGCTACGATTCTCCCATACATTCGGACCACACTTAGCTTAATCACTTAATTTTCACGCTTAAACATTATCCAACACAACCATACACCAACCATTAATTATAATATCAACCCAACAAGATTAAATTAGTACCAAGGCATACAAAAATCATACTCGAGACTCAACAACAAGTTGTTACAAGTATATAAAGAGGCCTTGTGCAAATCTTCTTCATTTTTCTTCCTTTTCTCCTGGTCCTTCTCTTTTTGCTCCATCCAATCTTCTTCTTCTTAGTGATGATAAAGAAGAGATTGGTTGCCAAAGTTAGAGGGTTATTTACAGATTTTGTTGGCTCAATTTGTAGCTTGTTTTCTTATTTGGATTCATTTATCAACTAAGGGAAGTTCTTATACTATCTCTTTTTCATGGCAAGCTTCCTTTTTGGGTCCTTGTTGGTGTAAGCTTTGATTCTCCTTTTACTTCATGTATCTTGAATCAACCATTTTCGAGTAAAGATTTCATAAAACCCTTTGTTTGGAAGGGTGTGTTGTATAAATCTAGTTGTTTGCAGCTCGTGTCATTTTTCTTAACCTTTTGGTGAACCGTGCCTATCATCTGAACGGGGACTTGACTCACCCAATATTTTCAAAAGGAATGGCGTGTTTGTTGCTAGGATGTAGTTGCATGCAAGAGTTTGGCATTGCTTGCATGTGTTTTTCGCCTTTTATAGGTTGATTTTCAAATTGGAAAGGTTATCTATCGACTGGGTTGGTCAAATTGGTCGACAGATTAATGGGTTAGGTCAAGTTAAAGAATAAACCTTTGGGGCCTTAAGTGAGTTGGGTCAATTAAATGAGTTGGATTGATGGGTTGGGCTTGAGCCCATTTGCAAAAAAATGTGTTTTAAATTAAAATGAAATGAATGAATTGTAAAATGACCATTGTAGGTTTTATGAATGTATTAGAGGAGAGAAAAAGTTAAGGCTAATTGTGGAAATCCATAAATGAGGATATAAAGAAAAGAGGAAAAAGAAAAGAAAAATGGTAAAAAACTAAAAGAGGCTTGGATATTTGTGTGTGTGTGTGCATGAAGTAGGGACAAAATGGTAAAAGTAAGGGGGGTGGTTGGCAGCCCACACCTTTCCCCTCACCTTTCCATGCCTTCTTGTTCATTCTTCAATTTCCCAATCCCTCTCTCTCGTGGCTCTCTCTTCTTCTTCTTCTTGCTGGGAGCTTCAAGGTTACAATTTTGGCGATTTCTTCTTTTTCAATTCAATCATCATCAAAGGCAAGTTCTTCTTGCACCTCTTTTATTTGGTTGTGCAAGTTCTTCCTCTTCATTTGATGCAAGATCTCTTTCTTTTTAACTTTTCCATTTTTGTTGAATCCATCTTTGGTGAAAATGGGTCTCTCTCTATTGGTTGTAAATGTTGTATATTTATCTTGTATTAATTTCTTAACTTGTGAGTTTTCCATTTGAGATGGTTTGGGTCTCTTTGAAAGTCTCTATGGGGTATATTTCATCCCATTTTTATTTCAAGAAATGGCAGTTGTGGGTTAGGAAGCTAGATGAGGGGGTTTTGTGTGTTTGGTGTTCGTTTCGTATGTTTTTGGTTGCATCAAGTCGACTTATCCTTGGGTTAAGTCGACTCGACAGAGGCTTGTCTTTTTTAGTCTTTTTTTCCTCTGCTCTCAAATAAGTCGACTTATTTTTGCCCTCAGTTGACTTAGCCTAAGTCAACTTATTTTCTCCTCAAGTCAACTTGGTGGTTTCTAACAACACTGCGTATGCTACACTATTTTGTTCATAACTTTTGATGTAGAAGTCTAAATTAAGATTCGTTTGAAATGTTATAAACTAGAATTTGAGGGCTTCAATTTGATATATAATATCATATACTTTGGTTATGACTTGAGTGGGTTAATATTTTTCTCAATCCAAATTAAGTATGATTGTTAAAATAAGTTGCTATTAAATGCTTTCTCTAATATCACTCAATCCTATAAAATGATAGGATGTGGTTGAAGATATATATATGTATATATACAGGATTCATGAGATAAAAATATAATTGAGTTGCATGAGGAAGCATGGTAATCACATTTAGGAAGTTGCGAAGAAATGTTATTGGTTGGCATGCCCATGGAATCTCGTGTGTGATGCATTACTATCATCATATAAATTGTAATACCTGATATTTTTAGACTCGAATGTTTGAGTAAATAGGACATTTCAAAGGATTATAAAAGTCCTGAGACAAAAGTTTGGTTTCTAAGTTAGTGGTAAAATCATAATTTTGAAGTTCGGGTAAAAGTACAATTTCAAGAAATCTCGAGGTACAAGTGTAATTTTTTAAAATCCTAGGGTATTGGCGTAATAAATCTTTTCTCCAAGGGCATAAGTGAAATTTTAGGATGGCACGGGACCTAGATTCAAGGGGTCTAAGTGAAATTCCTCGAAAAGTTTGGGCCAAGCTGTAATTCTTGAAAATCCATAACTAGATCATTAAAGTAATGAATTGAAAGAATGAATAATTAGTTAAAGATAAGACACATAATCCAAGGTGCAAGATGGCATGCAAATTGTTGGGACACTTAGCATCAAGCTATTGGCCATTTGAAAGGTAATGATTAGGGACACAAGCTAAGGCGTGAGTTGGCATAATATTTGGAAGTTTTTGATTGGTCACACATGGGAAATCATGATGAGAGTGCATATTTGGAAGCTTTTGATTGGTTACACAAGTGAAGTCATGATGAGGGTGCATATTTGGAAGCTTTTGATTGGTTGCACATGGGAAGTCATGAGAGGGTGCTTTGGTGTCATAAAGCTATTGGCTATTTGAAAAGTCATGATGAAACCTCATAAATAACCCCCAACGTGATAAAAAACTATTGGTCGTGCACACATCCCAAAGGCCCAAGTAGCTTAACAGTTGGCGAAAGTAATGATAGGCTCAAATCTCGAGATGACACGTGGCACAAGATGATTCGCCGTGGAGTTCTATAAATAAAGGCTTTGGGGGAAAGGTTTCAAAGCATTTAAAGTGAGTTTTGAGTTGGATTAGGGTGTGTAACGCCCTGTTTTTCCCAAAGCATGCGTTAACTTCAGATTTCGGGGATATATTTTTTTTTTCAACGTACACTCAACGTAAATCAAATCCCGACAATCCCATTCTATCTTCTCAGTATATCAAACTTAAAATGAATAAGATAAGACAGGTACTTCATCATATTAGCGGAAGCAAGATCGAAACCTCAAATTTCACATAACCAAATTCACTTTATTCATAACGTGGAAATTAAATCATCGTTTGACATGACATCTTAAAAAAAAATACATAGAGACTTATCCCTTAACAACAACTATTAAACACCTCAAACAAAGACAAAATATATGCTAAAGATCGCCAACGTAAATGACGGCTACATCTTGATAATCCATTTTCCTTTAGCGCTGTTGCTTTCACCCAGAACGTTTGAATATTCTAAGGACATAGTCCAAATTAGATGTTGAATCATCTAATCGAGAGTTTAAAAATATTTTCACAAATATATGCAAGACCATGAATCAAAATCGACATATCTTGACATGTCCTAGCCCAAGAGAATCCCACATAGCACTTAACCCTAACCGAGAAAAATGCAATCTCTCTAAAGGTAACACAACCTCATTGACACATTGGGATAACACAATCCTTCCAAAGAGGGACAACCTTAACGCATGAATCCGAGTATCACCCCTATATCATCTTAGGCATTACACTCCCACTCAAAAGCATTTAGGATCTCAACACAACCCTGGCCATAAGATGATCGACATTATCCCTGGAATCAACGTCCACCTAAGAATTAATGCTATTTTTAAATGGACCCTAGGGTGGTGTCCACTTTCAACCCCGCCACTTGAGCCAACAATCGGGGCGGTGTCCACTCTCAGCTCTACCACTTGAGTACCATAGGGTAAAGTCTGTCTCAGCCCCGTCCCAAGTGGGTCACATAGTATTAATTCTCTACATGCATCCCGAGTGTTATCACTCAAGTGCCACAACATAGGTTGACAACCCATATCCCACGTAGACAACACACAAACATGTCAATGCCACATACCATGATTCAATGCATCATGAAAACAACAATTCAATGTACACAATTTATTGCACAAAAATTCAATGCATATGTATAAAACATTTTGTGACAAACCTCCCACATGAAACCAACCTATCATAAGTCAAACTGTTTGTATAAAACGAATCAAGTATTGGGTCAAACCACCCAAAATAAAACCAAGTTTTAAGTAAGAACACTCATAGAAAATACATTTTTTGGTAGAACTACCCACAATAAACCAAGTTTGAAGTGGAAACTCTCACAGTAAACCAAGTTTGTAGTGGAACTACTCACAGTAAAACAAACTTCGGTTAGGAACTCTCACAGTAAAACAAAACTTCAATTAGGAACTCTCACATACTGAAACCATTTGCATGAAACTAAATCAAATTTCAAGAAATAACTCATAATAAACCAAATTTGAAGTAGAAACTCTCACAATAAAACCAAGTTTTCGATAGAACCACTCACAAAAAACAAGTTTTTTTGGTACGAACACTCACAATAAACCAAGTTTAGGGTAAGAACTCTCATAGTAAAACAAAACTTCGGTTTGGAACTCTCACAATAAAACAAAACTTTGGTTAGGAATTCTCACCTTGAACGTATCTTAGACTACCTCGATTCTCGTGCACAACCTTTATTTTGCTCCGACCTTCCTCTTTCCTTTTGCAGATTTCTCTCATCTTTCTCAAGAACAAATCCCTCACCTCAGTCTCTCTTAATGGAATGGTTTTGAGAACAACCTATGCCCCTATTTATAGGCTTGGACTCCAAATTGATCCAAAGCTAAAATGGATTAACTTTTGAAATCCGCAATCATAACTCTTACTAACTTACCTTACCTTACCATACCTCACATTACCTTACCATACCTCACATCACCTTAAGGCCATACCCTCAATTAATATCATAATCCCATTTTAGACTACGCACAATTGATATTACACCTTCAAATATCGAATTAATAATCATCAAGATACTTAAAATCCAAAATTAATAATTTGAAGTTTACTTGATAAATACGTTTCGTCTCTACGACCTCACAGGATCTTTGTTTCATCCCAAAACCACTTTAGGGTTGATCCTTATATAAAATTGGAGCCCCCTTAGGGTTCTGTTGACTTTTTAAAAGCCCCCTACGATAATTTAGTTTTTCAGTCTAAATTACAACTGTACCAAAAATAGTCTTGATTTCGATATCTTTTAGCGTCATAATTCTTGCCTCGAGATGCTCGTTGATGTCATACCCTTATCTTTAGGCATCTAAGTTCCAGAGTACGCCTTCAGTCGATTCGATAACTTATTTTTTTACTATCAAGCCAATTTTTGGTATTTTAATCTCACTTAAATTACATTGCAACCTTATGTCAAAATGAGGTATTACAGGGTAGTTTTGAGAGACTCAAAGGTGAGGATCTTTTTCTTGAGAGCGGGGAGGAAATTTTGTAAAAAAAAGGAATGAAATCGGTAGATAAACGATGAAGAATAGGTTTTGCCAGAATTTTTGGGTTTTCCCCTAAGATCATGCCTCATAGTCAAGAAATGTATGAGGTAAGTCCGATCTAACATTATATTCTTGTAGAGGAATGGAAAAGGAGTGTGTAGGAAAAAATGGAGGTCAAATCGGAGCTAGAACGAGGGAGTTATGGTCAAAATACGAAAACTGCGCAAGGTTGACCAAAAAATAAGGGCGGCGTGTAAACTTCACGCGCCAGGAAGGGGTTGCAAGTGAAGGTGTGTAACATCTCAAAATTTGGAGAAAAATAATAGTTATTAATACCAGTGTTAAGGTTATTATTGAGTATTTGGAGATTTAAAGAAAGATAATAATTTATGATATTTTGAGGAAATAGGTAATTAAGGTAATTATTTTAATTAGGAGTATTTATGGAAATAAGGAAAGATTAAAATAAATTGATTTTGGTGAATTTTTGGAAATTTGAGGTGTTAGTGTAATAAGGAATAAAAGAAGCGTGGGGGCATGAGTGGTAGTTTTGGAAGCCTGGGGGTGTTGGTGCAATTTTGGAAAGAGGACCGAGTGTCCCCTCAAATATAATTGTGCGCGTATATAGAGTAAGGAGGCAGCCAGCCTAGCTGGTCACGCGTGTGTGTGTGCTGGGTGAGGTCGCGAGATCAACCCGTGGCCGTGCGCGCGCGTGGTGAAGGTTTTGTTGGAATTTTTCTAGTGTAAGCAGCCCTAAAACGACGTCATTTCGAGGCAGGGGTAGCTGTGTAGCAAGCGTGGAGTACACCATGTGGAGTGCCCTAGGCCATTTATTTTGCATTGGCCACCAAGCAGCCGCATTGTGTGATATTTAAAGCCAATTTTGGCCATTCTAAAGCCATGAAATTGGAGAAAATAAGAAGGAGAAGATGGTGCGTGACCGACAACTTAAGGAAGAAAGGAAAATAGGAGAAGTGGGAGAAATTATGAAGATTTTAGAGATTATTTGGTATTTAAAATATTCAAGTAAGTGGGTAAAATTATTGAAAGTATTATATGTTTAGATTATAGATTTTTCACGGTTAGATTGTATATTTTACATGGTCAGATCTGATTATTAAGGACCATAATCTCATCATCTTCTTATAAAACGTTTTACTTCATAGCGGGAGTGCAAAAGAGGCAAGAATAAATCATTTTCAGGTAAGCTCCTAACCCTCTCCTCAGGTTCTCAACTTCCTGTGAAAGTCTCCATAGTTTTTCATATTTTAATCTCTCCCTGACAGTGACTCGGTTCCACGTATTAATAACAATAGTCCTCGTGGCAACCACCCTATGACTTATATTTTATTAATGGGTTTATTGTTAACGGAATGAGTTAAGCAGTGATGTCTTGGTGTCTTCCATTTCATCCGTTAGGGAGCTTCGTATCGCTCCGTTTTCCTTGGAAATGATGCCGAACCCATTGGGGCTAGGTTCTTAGAAAGTGGCTATGGTCAAGATTATGGGATTATGTTAATAATTTATTATAAATGTGGAGATGGGTCCTTGTACATGATAAGAGATGAGAATGAGAACGGTATTACGATGTTTATGTGACTGTGTATGTGAAGAGTTACCAAAAAAGGTTATGTAAAGTTAGGTTTAAAAGATATGAATTAAATGTTGATCATGTGTGTCTTAAGGGTATGGGGTACAAAGCCACTGACTATCGATCATGGGTCATGGCAGTTGATGGTTGGATGTATGGGCGCCAGTCATTGGCTGTCGCGATAAGCATTAGACGGGCCAGAAGAGCTAGAATTACCAGATTCCCACCTTGACTTTGTAGATATCATGATGTGTGTGCTGCATGGGGTTGGGTTACATTCACTGGTGGGACATGCTTTCTGTGAGATGGAATGTGTGAGCATTTGTATGACCCAGTTGGTCTAAGAGCCAAGTTGGGTTCCCTAGGTGATCCAATGCATTTAGAGCATTTCGCATGTGTAAGCGTAGCATGGCCTGATGTTTGGTTGATGGGGGTGTTGTCATCACGTTTATGCTACAAAAGCCATTGCATTTTCTAATTGTTGCATTGCATAGTAAGGATGTGTGGCTAAGATGAGTATGGGTGATGGGTGGCGCCCACCACTGATCGTAGGCCATGGCAGTGGACCACAATAACAATAGGTTATGATGATGTATTATGTTAAGTTTGATGACTCGTGAGGATTGATTTGGTGTATAGTCCACGGGTGTTAGGTTAAGGCTGATGACTAGTGGGGATTGATCTGGCGTATACTCCACGGGTGGTCTTAGAGACCTCGGGGATTGTTTTAGTGTATACCTCGGGAGTCTGCGGTAGCCTCCATTGGGCTACTACAAGTTTGTATGAGGGACTTGGGCGCCAATGTGTGTCTTATGTGGGCCCCAAGAACCCTTTGTGCGCAGTTGATTTTATGTTATGCATTTGGAGCTAAGGCATATATTGATCATGACATGGTGTGTTGTTGCATTGGCATGAACTACATGAGATGTTGGGGAAAAGTCATATCCGTAACCAGTTGCCTTTCTTCCATGAGCTTGCTAAGTCTTGTGACTCACGTTTGCTTTCCATCATTCTAGGTAAGAGAGTCATCTTAGTTGGAAGATACGTTCGACAGGGTTGGGTTCAGTTCATCGAGCCATGATAGCAAGTGCAGAGCTTTCCCAAGACTGGGTCTTGGGTGTCATTGTTCTTGTGTTAGAGTAATGTTTTATATTCTTTGAGATGGATGTATGTTATGAAAACCCAGATGGGCTCATGTTGTGAATGATTATGTAGAGACGGTTACGAAATGTTATGTGATGTAAAAAATTATGGCTTAAAAAAGGGTTATGAGTGAGCTTTAATCTGTGTTATTATTCGATATCATTCAAATAATGACCCTTTCACAGATCCTCTATGTGCGTGCAGAGGCTCCAGGAGGCAGGCCGTTACAAGGTGCATAGGCCACCTTCCCATGGCGCATAAGGGCATTTGAGCACTATTTTTCCATGGAATTTTTATCTTTACTCCTAATTTAGTTCTCTACAACCCTATATAAAAATATTTGGGTTTTGGCTTACAAAAATACATGTTTTTTTGCAGAAAACCTAACTCCACGTGTAAACAGTACACTCAAAAGGTAAACAACCATGGTGAGTGGTTCTTGTGCATGTAAATTGCTCTTGCATGTGCTTTGCTTCTTCTTGATCGCTTATTGTTCACTTTATGTGTGATATGTGCCTTACATCTCGTGATTTCCTTGTTTGAAGCACGCCCTTTCTAAGTTCCATGCTTTCCTTGATTGAGCATATTTGTAATGACCCGTTCCCTTTTACAAACGCTACCGGGGAATAATCGACTGGATTACTCACACGACAAACCAACACTAAAGGGGTGGACTATATTTCAATAAGAAATGCCCTAGGTAGGCACTAGGGTTCGTCTTTTCCTTCTCTCCACTCGAGGAATAGGTTCCAAAACAAATAAGAAAACATAACGAAATGGGAGCCAAAACCCGAGTGAGCTTCACCTTTCTTCAGCTCGCCTCATAACAAGCCAAAGGTGACCCAGGCACAAAACTAGCACATCAAATATTCACTGAGTAATAAGGATTTATGGGAAATACCTCTTTGATCCTTACCTGATCATAAAACTTGGCTCCACCAAACAAGCCACTAACAATCAGAAGTTTACAAATCATATACTACATTATACCGATTACAACAAACTAGATACCATCCAGTGCCCAACAACATACACGTTCACCCATAAGGATATATATACTGTTAGAGTTATGCCCCACAAGCCAATTATATTTACATGTAATTGATCATATTTTACATTGTGACTTTTTATCTTCAATCAATTATTATTGCAAGGCATTATGTTGTTTATTTGTCATTAATGGTTGTCTTTATTATTTCCATATTTGACAAAGTCCATGGATCAGATAGGCTCATGGAATATGGTCGTGAATAGAGATAACGATCCTAAAACATATTCCTTATAAGCCGTGATCTTAAATGTGCCTAGTCGTAGAGTTATTAGGATTGGACACTAATAACTCGGATAGACTAGCATATATGATGCATGCTCAATTAGGAGAATGTCTTGTTTCATGGACATTGGTGTGTGGACACTAGTGCATATATGTGGGTGCTTATTATAAGAATAAGTACACTGAACTGACCCGCTATAGAATTCCTAATGGTAATTGTTTATTGTCGAATTGGAATTTCTGTATTGCAATAGTGCAGATTGGTCCTTAGACTTGAGACATCATGGTAGTCTTATATTTGACTGGTTACGCTTTAGTTCTTTTTTGGATTCTAATGGAGTCATTAACAAATTATCACTGGGCGTAACCTTATCACATATAAAGGCTTGTGAATGTCGAAATAGGATTCATCACTTATCGATAAGATGAGAAGATGTCCTATATATTCCTATGATTTCATGACTGAGGAAATCCTTAGCCAAGGTGAGGTGGAAATCAAAAGGTGTTTTGATTTCATTGAACAAGTCATAAATCTGGAATGGATACATAGTTGTTGAATGACTAGGGTTTCGTTATAAAACCATACCCTAAATTCAATCGGGACATAGATTGATGAAAGGATTTTACTGTACGTAATTGCAATTGAAAAGGTCCATTTTTCATCTTTGGTTAGGCGTTCATGGCATGTTGTTAGACGTTAACCATGATATGTAGAGTTTTAGAATTAATATGATTAATTCTAAAACTATTAATTAAAGAGTTTAATTAAGAAGCCCATGAGATGAGTTAATTATTTAGCCCATAAGTTTAACTAAAGAGTTTAATTAACCTAATGAGTTGGGCCTTCATATAGCCCAATAGAGTTGGCCTACATCTAGCCCAATGGTGGACCTAAGGGGTCACACACTTAGGTCGAGCTCATTCCACAATTTAAGAGAGAGATTCGGCCCAATATGATTATGGGTCGGACCTAAATCGTTTAGGGTTTTTTCAAAGGCATAATTAGGGTTTTTACTCTATAAATGGGCCACTTAAGAAGCTGGAAAAATAAGGAAAATTTCAGATCTCTCAAAGGCGCCTAGGGTTACTAGCATTACTTGAGTCGTTTGTGGAAACGGCCGATCGTGTGGACCGACTTGGAGGAGTTCGTGTTTGCGGCTCTACGGATCAATCAAGGCAGAATCAAACCTTCACGGTTGCCCGGTTTCTAACATATACATACCACCACATGAATACATACAGGAGATAATACAATTCACAACACAGACAACAGTGCTAATCGCTACTTCAACCTCCCAAAATCATCCCTGCTTGCATCTGAACTCGCAACATCTACAACACGAGGTAAAACCTCATGAGTCACAATGACTCAGTAAGGGTGCAAATGAATGTAAACAAGATAATATATGAGATTTAATGACAAGTAAGTATGCATGAAAGGCGAGGCATCATTGCCTTTCGAACCCACCTGTTCGAAGCATTTACCTCCCAAATTACCCCTAGCATGCATCTAGTCTCTCCCATGGCCACAGGACTCCACTAGACCATCTATAGAACATGGACCGCACACAAGTGCACACAACATATATTTATCAATATTACAAATCATTTGCAAAGCTACCACCATTGGGGCCATCCCTTACCTGACTCAAAGTCTTATCTCGGCCACGGGCGAGAACGCTAGCCCGAACTTCGTGTTGGTCCCTTGACACACATAATGACCACTCAAGAGGGGGGTGAATTGAGTGATTAAAACTAATTAAACCAAATTCTTCCCTTTTAAAAACTCTTGAGATTTTCTTATGCACAAAATATACTTGTTATAAATATATATGTTGTTTGGAAATGATAATAATATAAATACACAAACAACCATAATATAAACACAAGATATATAGTGGTTTGGTGTCTCCAACACCTATTCCACTCTCTCAAGGTCAACCTGATACTTGAGGTTCCACTAAAATCACAACACTAGGTTTCCTCACAAGATTACCTAGCAAACTTGTACACCACCGAGGTTACTTGGGCTCTAGAGGGCCACTCACAATCCAAAAATAATACAAATGAACAATCCTATGTCCAACACACTTAGACTAATATGGATATGAATACAAGAACAAATATTACAAGTCAAGTATAAATACAAATGCAATTTACCACACTTGGAGAGAATATCTTCTTCTCCTTTGCCTTAGGCTCCAAATGTTATATCTTTGAGCTTGAGCCTTGGATTACTTTATTTGAGTTGTTTGAGAGCTTGGGTGTGCTTTAGGAAGATAGATCTTGATAGAGCACTGGCATTCTCCAAAAATCTCTCTTGATATTTATAATGAAGCTTCCAATTGATTTGTAACAAGTAAAAAAAATTCGACTATCAGACCCAATAGTCGACTTCTCTAATGCTAGAGTTGACTCTTCGAAAAATACTAATGTTGTTAGGTCGACTCTACATCAACTACTCTCAGTTGGGTCATCTCTAGCTTTGCAAGAGTCGACTCCAGCTTAAGGGGAGTCGACTCTAGTTATACAAGAGTCGACTTCTGAGGCCAGATTTTACAGAAAATAAATTTTATACATATAGCAATAGATTGAAAATATAAACCATATAGCATGTATGCAATACAAGATATTTACATTTTTTCAGTTTAACTAAATGTCCTCATTTTATTTTATTTATATTTACCTTCCATTTACTTTAATACATAAATGTAAATAACAAAGCACCCCTCATTTAGATTTAATACAAATATCTAAAAAATCAAAATCCAAATAGATAAGAAAGTAGATTTTGGGTTTTAGTACAAATTTCGGATTTGGCGATTTTAGCACTCTCAAAATACATACTTTATATTTCTTGAAAAATTCATTAAAAATCATTTTAACACTAATGAATATTAGTTATGAAAATACCAGGAGTTAGATTTCCAAAAAGAAAACATTTTCTTATATGTTCCCTTATAATGCGTTAATATTCCAGACTTAGAGAAATAGCATTACTTGGTTCATTTTGATACACAAAATATTGTAATACTTAAGATGTATCAAAAATTCATTAGGGGTTTTAAATATACCAAAAATAATTTTACTAAAATTATATTTTGTTAATCATCAAAACACACAATAAATTGATTGGAGCAATTCGGCTCAACACTTCGAACTCTTCTAGGATCACTGCCTCCTCGATCGACCCTAGATGCAATCACAAACCCAACAATAGAGATTAAATCAGGGTCTATGTTTTTGCTATACACCGTAAAATCACCCATCAATAACTTTTAATAAGCCCCAACCGAGGTTTTAATCCAACAAATAATTATTCTACATTATATCGCTTAATGCAAATAACTAGAAAAGAATTTAATTAATTTACCTTAGCAATCTGGAGGAGAAATCCGAAAAATGTCCATACTAATGTTGTCTCCTGAGCTACCACATGGCACTCAAATTTCCATTTTTGAGGTTTTGGCATGCTGCTTGAGCCTCAAAATAATTTCCAAATTTTTTCCAGAATTTTCTGGAATTTACTCTTATTTTTCCCTATTTTTCTCATTTTTCTAAATTTCTTTTATTTTTATTTTATTTTCTTTTATATTTTTCTTTTTCATTTTTTTTCCTACTTCATCTTTTTCCTTCCTGTCCTCTTGCGTGCCTGCTCCTTCTTCTTCAACCTCTAGCACGCATTCACGCAACCAACCATCGCCACTACTCGCTTTGCTTCTCACCATCGCATGACCGCCGTTGCTGCTCGAGCTTCGATAGGCCTTTATCGTGGCACAACCATGGCCGAGTCTCCGTTGCCGTATAGCCACCAATGGTCTAGCGCTTGTTGCCGCTTCAGGTCATCACCGGTCGTCGCTTCAAGTCGGCCACCCCTCGGCCGATCTCTCACTATCTCTACTTCTCTCTTCTCTCTCGTGATGCACTTAGCCCAGCTGTACCTCTCGAGTTCCAGCACTGCGGCCATGGCCGCAACCTCTTCAAGCCACCACCACTACTGCCAGAAGTTGCATTTGGCCATCCACAATCTGTCATGATTGCCCTTCTCTCCTGATCTCTCACTCACATTCTCTGTTTCGAATCCAAAGAAATTGGAGGCTTCCTTCCCAAGCTCACACATCCAATGTGCATATATATATATATATATATATATATCTATTACACAACAACCCTCTAAAAATTCCTTAACTTCACTTGAGAAATTTGATAATTTAACTTAAGGATCTATTAATTACACTTGGACCCTCAAAGACCTTAATTTAATTACCCTTAAGCCACTTAACATATCGATTTCTCCAAAATTCATAATCGACATTTACTCGAAAATACCAATTTCGTTCCTGCGCCTACACGTGACCCTTTGTCCACCCTAAAATACTTCAGGATCGTCTTACTCGAAAAATTAAACTACCCCTAGGGTCCTCTCAGCTTCTCGGAGGTCCCCTACAACCATTCGATACCGGTACCCATTCGAGATTATATAAAAATTATTTCGCAATCTATTCCCGATTTGACTACTTGACTACTTCTAGTGTTATTAGTCTCGCCTCGAGTCACTTACCAATCTCATGCCTTCTTCCCTAGACATCCAAGTCCTGGGGTTTTCTCTACTATTGATTTGATAAATTTTATTAATTAATTCCTTGAAATCGACTTCCGGCTTCCCGGACCACCTGGGATCCTTTTAAAATAACTAAAAATTATATCTTTTCCATCACCATGTAATACTGAGTATTATAATATTGTTTCTATCATTGCAGAGGTTATGGTTAGTTGATGGGTTATCATGAGTGATTGAGGTCACCTGTCGGCGTAATGGGGAAGAACCCGCGTAATAAGGCTGAACCCGTGTAATGGGGCTAAGGAGTGTAGACATGATAACCAGCAGGGATGATTGCAATGTCCTAACACGGCTACCACAAGGGAGGTTTCATGATCTTGGGGAGATTTCATACTTGATTCTACATATTTCATGGCATATTGCGTATTGCTTTTTGCATGCATGAAATTTCCTTTTCTTGTGCCACTCACTTGGATGTGACAATCTAACTTAAGTGCTTCATACCCTTGGAACATTCAACATTCCAGGTATGTCAAGCATATCAAGTACACCAGGAACTATAGGTGCAAGCTCTAGCAAGGGAAATGAAGGGGTAGAGGCATAGCTTTAATGTTTCTTTGTAACTGTTGTATACATTTGAAATTCCTGTTGTTGTATTGTAAATAACAGTTAGGATACTTAAGATTGTAAGAAGTGTGTGGGTGTCTTACTGTTGTATTTTTATTGTTGCCATTGTAATCCCATAGATTAATGGGTAGATATATTGGGTATGCGGAATGCTCTAAACTGGGGCATGTGGTCATGACACTTGTGTTAAACTATGTGCGTAAAGGTTTATTATGTACATCTCAAACGATGCATTACAGATGTTGTAAAAGGAAGCTACCATGACGACAGGGGGTTTATTTGTTAGTTTTGGAAATGTATGTTACAATTTTACTTATATTAAACATTTTGCAGTGGGAACCGTATTCACTTAATTTCAGGTACAATCCTTTGCTTCCGTTGGTAAGGGTTTCTCATAACGCCCGTGGATATTGTTAGCTTATATTTAGTTGCATTGTATAATTGGAAAACGGGGTGTTACATAAATAATTGCCCTTAATTGATGTGATGGAACCTATCTAAAGGTTGAATTAGGAGAAATAGCCAAGAAGCTTAATGGACAAAATTTAAGGGTGTGTGAATGTTACTCGTTATAACTGTGCTTGTGGATGTGTTGCATTACATTCATTGGGAGGTCATGCTTTGTATGTGTTGGCAGTGTGAGCATTGGTATGACACAGTTGGCCAGTGAGTGTTGGCTTGTGTATGTTGGGCAAGCATATGCATTAGAGCATCTGTGTGTGTGAATTCCTAGGTAAGCATAGCATGGCTTGATGCTTGGCTTATGGGGGCCTTGGCATCATGTTAATGCTGCAATAGCCATTGCATTTCTTATATGTTGCATTGTATAGTGGTAATGGTGGTGGAAATTGGCATGTGATTGTGATGCGTAAGACTGTGGATGGAGGCCCACAGTAGCTTGTGACCTTGATGAGATTGTGAGTGTTGTGGCACATGATGACAATGGTGATGGATATGATATCTATGGATCTAGTATGGGAGCCTTAAGCTCATGTGGTTGATTTGGTAGCCAGTCATTGGCTGCTAGCGGGTTTGTATACTGGTTCTTGGGTGCTAGTTCTACATTTTGTGTGGGCCCCAAAAACCCTATGTGTCCATCTATGCATTTATGTTATGGTTGGGTATCATGTTATATAGCCACATGGGGTGGAATGGTGTGTCATTTATGTATATGAGACCGGTTTGTGTTTCCATATATGCCATTATATGCATGATATTCAGGAAAAATCCATTTTCCATTGTTCCATACACTTAACGAGTCTTATGGTTTACCTTGAAAAATGTGTGTTGTTAAAATGTAAGAAATTGTACTTCTTTGAAGATGTAGTTGTTAAGCATAAAAGACAAGCACCCAGTCGATGTTTAGTTGTCGGGTAGTGATTTTCCCTTGGTTCTATGGTATGCATGCCTTTGTATATTGATCTTGTTATAATTTTCCTTTGCTATATACTTGTTGAGCCCTGTAACTCACCATTGCTTCTTTTGTTACTCTAAAAAAGGGAAAATAGTTATTTAGGGGTGAGTCCTGGCATCAAGATTCATGGGTGTAAATTTTGAGGGTATGAGTAGAGGATTTCATTTTGTATTCAAAGTCTTAGTTCCCTTCTATTTTGAAAGTGTATGGGTGGTAAGCCCGAAATGATGATGTAAAGAATGCTACAATATTTATTTTGACTCCTATTGATAGTGAACAAATATAGAAATGGAAATAAATTTTTAGAAATTTTGAGTGATGTTTTGTATCCGTATCCATTTTGAATGAACCTTATCTCGGACTTCCTATGTTAGTGGGAAAATTTGAGAGTGGGTCTTGACAAATATGCTCCCAAATCACTATATAATCCACTAGCAAGTCCTTCCTTCAATTTTAACATTATTTATCATATTTGAAGGGTGGGGGAAATGGTTGTTCAATTATATGTGTATTTATGCAAATATTCTATAAAAGTGGGCAAAGGCATGAAAGAGGGTAATATCTACATAAATTACTCCCTAAAGAGGTAATAAGTATAAATCCATAAGAATGCATGGTGATACTTGTTGTGTATGGGTATGTGTGTGTGCGCGCACCCATTATCTTATATGGCAGTGTGTATGCATATCTTGCATGGCGGTGTGTTCGCTTATTATGTATGACAATGTGTCCACATGAAATTAAAAGGGATTCTACTAAACCGAGAGGGCTTATGCTTGGCCGTGGGAGTTCGACTCATAATGTCACCTAGTATGAATGTAATGATCCGGAGGTCCAATACAGGGCTCTGTTACCAAATTACGAGGGCCCGTCCCTGGAAGTCCTATTGTCATAGGAATTTCGAGGGAAAGTCCACACAAGATGTAATACCCCATATTTTTGTGAGATTGCCACGTAATTTATATGAGTTCGAGATATCAAAAAATTGGCTGGATAGCAAAATAAATTGCCGAATCAATGGTTGGGAGTGACCTAGAGTTTAGATACTTAAGGAAAAAAGAATGTCATTGAAGAGCGTCTCAAGGCAAGATTTATGAGTCCAAAAGAAATCAAATTCGAGACAGTTTTTTGTACAACTAAATTATAGTCTGAAAAATCGAATAATGATAAGGGGCTTCCAGGAAGTCAACAAAACCCTGAGGAGGTTCATATTGTGAATAGAATAACCCTTAAATGGTTTCGGGATGAAACAAAAGGGGTTACGATCGAAATTTGCATTTGGGGCCTAAGTGTAATTTTCAATTCTAGTTGAAAGAAGGGTGAAAATGATATTTTTTAAAATTTTTCAGGCCTATTGAGAAGCATGGGACCTAGGAGTTCATGTGGTAAAATATCAAAGTCTAAAGACTTGAGGAAGAGGGCCAAATTGGCATTTGAAGAAAGGCTGGGGTGGAAGTATAATTTTCAAAAATGCTGCAGCAAGGTATGACCGATCTGGCCGTCGCACATGAAAGCCAAAATTCGACTATGGGATGACCGATCTTGTTAAGGCATGGCCACCATCGTCCTAGGAAGCGTATGGGCTACACAATGGCTGTTGATTAGCTGAAGAGAGGCTAAATTTTGCCTATAAATAGGCAAGAGTTTCAGCTGAAAATGGGGGAATCAATCTCTCAAGTTTTGAAGTGTTTTTGAGAGATTTGATAGAGGGATTTTGCTCTAGAGGTCTTGGGCATCTTTTTTGCAGAATTTGGAGTGTTTTCATGAAGGTTTGAGGGGGTTTCGAATGTGGCTAAAAAATCGTGTAGCAATGCCAGAGTTAGACTGTTTTTAGCCGATTTAAGGCTTCTCTAATGATTGTTTCGGGCACCCAAAGGTACCTACATGATCTACTTGAGTAGGGCTTCGAGGCGGTGCAAGAATTTCGGCCATCGAAGCATCGTCGAAGATTGGAAAAAGGAGGCAGACAACTGGCTTACACGAGTAGTTCAATACTTGCCATCCACACGCAGTCGTGTGCAGATGCGTGGGTCGAGGTAATTTCCTGAATTTTTTTTATTATTTTGAGAAAAATAAATTATAATTTATGGTGGAGAAAAATTTGGTAAAATACTTGAGAAGGTATTTATTTTGGAATTTTCGAGAAGAAAATAGGAAGAAAATGGTGAAAAATTAGGAAAAAAATAGATATTGATATTCCTTTGAATAAATATGATGGTTAGAGATCGTTGAGCCTCGAGGTTGAATAATAGTGCATTGGGCATGAGAATTGAGGTCAGGTATGAATTTCGAGGAATCTTGAATTAAGTTCAAGGTGAGACACTGACACCCATACTTCTATGTTGTGTGAGGCTTGTAAACTTTAAATCCTATATTTTTCCCTTATAAGAGACTTCTATTGCATGAAACGTGTTTTGTGAAGTTCCTGTACGCAAACTCCTATTGTTCTCTTGCATGAAATCATATTGCATATATGAAATGTGTTTTTCAGAAAATATATGTTGTTGGCTTTCAACTGTTGCATTTATAAATTTTGTGTGATCATACTGTTGTACCTATTTGTTATTGCCTGTGGGCAAAAGTCTTGATATCCCTCAAGAAGCATTATGCGTGCGCCATCAAAAAAACTCTCGTAGGGAAGACTGTGAGTTAAGGGATAACAAATGTGGTGTTTGCATGAGTTCTATAAGGTCGGGTCAATGTGACATGGTTAGGGTCCTCTCGAGAGACGCTATGCGTGCGCCATTAAGAAAGTTTTCATTGGAGGAGGGTGACATGTTCATGAGGCACTTCGGAATAGTCCTCATTGTTTTCCCGATACGTTTTATACCGCTCATGAATTTATGTAAACTATTTTAGGATTCTCACTCGAAGATTCATCTTCTAATTGGACTATGTTTCTGGAATATTCAAACATTCCAAGTTCGACAATCGACTCTAAGAGAAATAAAACATGGGATTTTCATACATCAACCCTCAAACAACATGAATAAAGCTTACAAAAGAGATTAGGGAAACTAAAACTTGCCTTAGAAACCTCTCTTGATGATCCTTCTTGAGCCAACAAGCTTCCAAATTCTTTTACTTTACACTTCCAACAAGAAAACTAGCAAGAAAGGAAAAAGAAGAGGAAGATAAAGATACATGAACTCCCACACCTTTTTTGAATCATAAAGAAGTAAGAAAGAAGGGAAGGAACCCTACCTCTTGTTTTCTCTCTATCCTGATGGTCTCTTCTTCCCTTCTTCTTTCCTTAGCTAGGAATACTTCCTCACATGCCAAAAATTAAGCCTTTCCCTTATATATATATGTATATATATCCCTGCCTCCTCCAAATTACTTAAATGCCCCTAGAGTCAAGACTCTTACATGAAGACTCCCCTATGGTTTAAATGTTAGCTTACACGTTAATCTAACACCAAAGAACATTTCAACACATACCTTATTTTACGTCAAGTCCCATCACCTTTTAAGTTAAATATTTGACTTTTCCACTTCCATTGCACATTGCCTACAGATATCAC
Source organism: Diospyros kaki (assembly GCA_036245055.1). Taxonomy (NCBI): domain Eukaryota; kingdom Viridiplantae; phylum Streptophyta; class Magnoliopsida; order Ericales; family Ebenaceae; genus Diospyros; species Diospyros kaki. Next base: position 11,761,940 of record BSEG01000011.1, on the reverse strand, counting down.
ATATGTTCCACCAAATTATCATTATTCTAATAAAATAAATATCTTATTTCAAAGTATGTCGCCCATACCCACTAACGAGTCTTTACAGATTCTCCCCTCTCCTTAAAGGAATTTGGTCTTCCAAATTCGCATCAAGTTTCTCAAACAAATGAGGGAAAAGAATAATTCATCTCCTTGCAATAAAGAGATATAGGAACCATTATAAACACTAGCCAGTTTCGGCGGCAAAATTAAGCGGCGGGTCATGGATCCTCCCCGCACCACACAATCTAACATAACGTAAATTAAGTTTCCTTCAAACTCTAAACTTTTTTACAATCCTTTATAAGTATTATTTTCCCCCCATACAAGATCTTCCACTAGGAATTCCAAATTATGGCATCAGTCGTCAATATAGCTTTTTTTTTTTTTTTTGAGTTACTATCTCAAGTTATAATAAAACCACATCCTTTACCAGTAAATAAGTGACTCATATGATCCACTATAGCGTACCCCATATGGTGATATTTCATTACTAGTATGGAGGCTATCAATTTATGCAGAACTCCAATAAGGCAAATAGTTACCTCCAACTACCATGATGGTCAAGTACAAAGGCTGTCTTATGTCCTCTAGGGTCTATTCATAACCCACTTCATTAGTTTGTGGATGAAAAGCAATACTGAACTATAGTCAAGTCCTCATATTATCTAAAATATCAATCAGTGTCTCATCAATAGGCGGTTGAACCCAAACCCAATCAACCAAATCCGATTGAATCTCCATATACCAACAAAATATGGCAGATCTTTCCCAAGGCAAAAAGATAAACAACTCATTTATGTGTTCCAACCAAAAATCATTTCTGAACCACCACTTAGCTAGGTCACTATATTGATATCTCTCTAGGGCGATACATAATGTTACAATCATCCTCCTTAAACAATTCCATCCATCTACGTTGCCCCTTACCCAATTCCCTCTAGGAGAAGAGTAGTCACTTTTGACTCTGATAATCTGTATAAATTTCTATTTCCTTGCTATATAGACATGGTCTCCAAAATCCTAACACAACAACTTTGGTAACTAATTACCCATCACAAGTTGGGTAGTTTATTCCATATCGTCTTTAATTACCAAGTAGCATAAGCGTCCATGCGATCACCTTATACAAGCATATAACTCAGTAAATCCCACATAAAAAGAAACGACTTCATACATAGTGAATTCCCTGTTCACATAAAGGTATAACTAACACCAATATTGTGGTTAGCTTTTACTCCCATACTGGAAAACAAATTCCACAAATCAAGAGATCTCAAATCCTAATTATCGTTGTAGGCCTTAATCAATTAATTATGGGCTTAAACTCTATAAGCTTACCTCGAAAACCCATATTTTCTACGCGCAGACAAAGCTGGGGTTTCCCTTCCCACAACGACATACTAGGACGACTAAATACCTTATTAACCAATCCTTACAACTGATCCCTTAACTTTCCTACTTCATTAATCCATTCTATTCCGAAATAGGTAAGGCATCAAATATCAAGGTAATAGAAAATCAATCACCCCCTGGGCAGTATTCCCAGTAATACATCAAGAATATCACAAATCACCGAGATCTTAGATAACTTTTCCTACTGTAAACACCTATAATCACAAGGGGATATATACCTCGTAGCTATGTCACATTAATCACTCAGCCCCTATTATCAGAATCATTGGAGTTAAACCCATTAACTTATTATTCTTATACCAATCAGTCGGCTACTAAGATAGGTTAAAAAAAATTACCTTTCCTTGACAATCAACCCCAACACAATATTAGGATAACTAACCCATATAGAAATAAAAGTTAGAATCTTCGGTATCCAATACCACTAAGTCATTTGATAACTCTTTACCATACTTCTCAATTTCATATTTTCCCAGAAGACACCATTACCGACCAACACCACCTTCCCAGATGTGGTTGCAACACATAGCATAGCAATATCATAGAAGATCGAGATATAGCATAAAGCCTGCAGTGGCACAAAAAGGTGAAAATAAATTATATCAACAAACACATCCACATCACTAACACACAAATAAAGAAAATAGCTCATAAAGTCTCACTGCCTCCCCCAGCATTAGCTACTATCTGAGGAACTGTCCTATGCATCGTGGGCACACCTTGCCTCATTGTAGTTCTTTAGTCTTGGCCTTTTGACCATGGACCTCCAACTTCTTGACCCTGCGGACACTCTGTAACAACCCGTTAGAGGGTCCAGTATTTATTCAAGAACTATTTAATTAATTGTTAATTATGTAGTTAAAAGAATTTGCCAAGGTGGCAATCTAGTAATTTTTAATTGAGAGAATAGCATTTAAATAACATTTAATGGCATTTATTTATTGTAGAAATTAAATGCAAATGCATGAAGGTAATTCTGGAGTTTTATTATTATTTGAGAGTTTTAATAATAATTTTTGTATTATTATTAATTAAGTGAGATTATGTATTTAAGGGTGAGTGAGAATCCATGTATGAGATGAATTTGGATTGAGAGTCTCCTAGTTAGATTTGGAAAATGAATCAAGTTGTAGAAAGAGTGTGATCTAAGGCTTTTATGTGTATAAATATAGCCATTAGCCATCGTTTCTCCTCACGCCATGAAGGAGTAGGAAACCAAGAAGCAACACAGAGAGTTCAAGGTTGCTTAAGAGATTTCTATTGTTTCGTTTGAGAAATCCTATCAAAGCATAAGACAAGTATTCCTCCTGTAATCCCTTCCATTACAGGTTCATATCAGTTTGATTCCAGATTATTGCAGTTCTTCATTGAGTTATCGGATTTTACATCAGTTGCAGTGCATGTATGTACATATATATATGTAAACAGCGAATGCATAATCAAGATGTGCATGATTTTATAGTGATTTAATCCAATATTATCTTTGAATCATCCTTAAAGGTTTTGCATATCAGTTGGGATTTGTTTTCCCAAAGATTCCCTTCGAAATGGTGTAGTTTTAATAGAATTTGTTCAAGATCAGAAGTCTCTGTTCGTTCAGTTCTGGGTTTAAGAATTGCAGATATTCAGATGTGAGTTTTCATATCTGGATAAATTTTTTCAAGTTTGTGAGTAACATCCAGATGGGTTAGTGGCTATTCGGATGTGTCAAAAGGTTTTATGTGAGTGATATCTGGATCGCCGTCGAGCATATCCGGATAGTTCAAGTTTTGTGAGTGTAACATTCCAGATTTTCAAACTCAAATATGATTTAATACCTGAGGTTATTAGGTCCTAATACTTGAGGAAATAGGTCATTTCAAGGGATTATGGAAGCCTTGAGTCAAAAAATTCAGTTTCTGGGCCAAGGATAAAGTCGTAATATTGAAGTTCGGGTAAAAGTGTAATTTACCTAAAATCTTGACCTGGGGACCAAAAAGTGCAATTAAAAATGGCCCGGGGACCAAGTTACAAGAAGTCGATATGCAGTTACCTAGAAAGTTCGGGCCAAAGCATCATTTCTTGAAATCTTAAAATATCTCATCAAAATATCTAACACTAAGTAGTTAAGGTAACCAAATAAAGCTAACTAGTTAAAGGTGTAATGATGGGAAGTGTAGAAAATTCAATTAACCATATGGGATGTAATGATGGGAATGTTGAAAATCTAATTAAACATATGAAAGCACAAATCTCAAGGACACATGGCAAGCTTGCATTGGTCATTTGGAAGATAAGATAAGATCACATGATGGCTCATAATGACCCCCTGAGGTGGCATCGCGTGATTGGCCAAGAAAAGCTTACTTAGCCTCCAAGTTTACAAAAGTCTCCAAACGTTATCCTCAAGAACATGTGGCAAGCATTCATTGACCACTTGGAGATAGGATTTGAAGTCTTATGATGACCTCGCTAGGTGGCGACATGTGGTTGGTTAGAAAAGTCTATAAATAGGGGCCTAAGTTAATCACAAACCATTCCAAACATTTTGAGGAGAATCTCTGTCAAATTGAGGGGAACAAAGGGGGAAGGTCTTGTTCTTGAGAAAGATGGGAGAATTCTACAAAAAAAGGAAGAAAATCGGTAGAGAATCGAGAGAGAACGGGCATCGCCAGAGTTTACGAGTCTTTCTCAAAGTTCATGCCAATCAATCAGAAAACCATAAGAAAACCATTCCCGCTTGTTATAAACAGTGCTTCCTTGGGTAAATAGTCAAGGTGAGTGGTTCTTGTGCATGCTTCCTCTTTATCATTCTTGGTTTCATTTGTGGATGTGTTGTGGCTTACGTCTCATGTTTCCTATGTTTCACACATATCCTTCCTATTTTTGCACACATCACGGAGTTTGTGGTTGTGGTTTGTTGATGGGTCATCATGGGAAATCGTGTCCGTGCAACAGGACTGGGTCGTGGCATGCATATCATTTTTCCCTTGGCTTATTCATATTCCATCTGTTTTGTCTTATATCATGTTATTTGATGACTGTGGCTTGTTAGTAGTTTGTTATATGTGAACTACCACGGGGACCCGTGTAAGAGGGCTGACCACGTGGGCCCGTGTAATAGGGTTATCTCGTGCTTAGGTAAGAGGGCAGAGAGGTTCAGACATGGCAACACCCTGGAATTTGCTATCATAGGAGACTATCTCGTGCTTGTGTGTGGGATTTAAAGGTTGTGGATATGAGCCTTTATTTTAATTTAGTTTTGAATTTCAAATCTCATTTCAATTTAGTTTTAAATTTGAAATTAGTTTTAAATTTCAAATCTCATTCCAATTTAGTTTTGGATTGGATTTCAAGTCCATGGCTAAATATATCCTTCTTCCTTCCACTTTTTCTTGCATTTTCTTCTTTGATTCTTTTCTTCTTTTTATTAGATTGGAGCTACAAGTTGGGGTAGATTTTCCCAGGATTTGGGCAAGCTCTTCTATGTGGTTGCTCTTCATAAAAACAAGTTCTTCTTATTTTCTTGCAAATTCCTATTTTCTTTTCCTTTCTTTGCAAGTTCTCTTTTCTTTGCTTTGTGAGACCTATTCCCTCTTTTATAAATCACGTGAATGTGATTTCGGGTTAAATAAAAGATCTCTTAGAGTTTTATTATTAAAAATTGATGGGGTTTGTATTGCCTATATTTCTTGAGAATGGTGCCGAATCGATGTGGACTAGGTTCTTAGAAAGTTGGAGAGGCTTGGTGTGGTTGTAGTATTAGTAGTGTGTCCGCGTGATTGTCTTGTATGGTGGTGACAATTAGCTAACCTGCTTCTATCTAATCTTCAATATTATCAAATATATTAGACCAGTCAATAATGTGAGTAATGACAGGTGTTACCCTTAATCCTGAAAGTATGATGATACAAATACTTACGCCATACAGGGGTTCATATCTTAACCTTAGAATCATATGTGATATGCCCTGTAAACTTGGAGAAAGGTAAAGCTACAAATGAGTCACGAGACTTGAAAGGATGACGAGAGTCACGGGACCTAAAAAAGTCGCGAGACATGGACATGAATCCCAAAGGGCAAACGGGTTGCAAGAGATCAAGGAAACAAGTCGAATGAGCAAGAGGTTGAGTCGAGACTAAGTGGGGAACACCCACTCGATCGTAAAACTGAGTGGGTGTGGCTTTAGGGCTGCTTTGGTGTTTTAGGCATAACTCTCTTTTCCGAGCTCTGATTGAGGTGATTAAAAATCATATGGAAAGACAAGAAAAATATCTACAACTTTAATGTTTTGAGTTTTGAAAGATACTAGCTACATCAAGGTTAAAATCGGGCTTGAACTTGATGCGCCTACACTGTTGACGTTCGGGATAGCACCACCTGCCAACCTACTTGGTCACTCTTCGTCTTAAAGCTCATTACTCAAATATGCCATCCCGAGACTCTTGGAATGGGTTGTGAAACTCTCGGGATGGGTCACGAGACTCCTAGGATGGCCACTGCGTGTCCCTTCTCTCCATTTTCTATAAATAAAAGGCCTTTCCCCTACCTCAAGTACACTCTTTCTAGCACTTTGAATGCAAACTTGCGCTTTCGTTCTCAAGAACTAACTTAAGCATTGGAGGGTTTGCGCAGGGACACTCACCCGTGTCACTAACCGTGTGCTTGTCTTACAAGTCACTCAATTATTAAGACTTTCTCGGTCATCAAGACTTTCTCAGTCATCAGGAAGCCTTTCGTTAGATCCAAAGAGATCTCCCACTCTTGAGGTCTCCCGTTTAAAAGATCACAAGAGTCTCCCATCACTCAACATACCCAAGACTCTTAGGACATTTTGGTGATTAGACTTCCAAGGCTCTCAGGATCCTCAAGACTCTCAGGACCCGCAAGACTTTTAAAGACTCTACACTCTCAATACTCTTGTAATCAACCACACACAAATTGTACTATCTCATGATTAAAAATAGATTGTTGTATTTTGGCAACAACAATATGAAATATTAACATGTCGGCCTGTAAATACTAGGCTGAAGCCAATGTGTCAAGAACATACAAATATAGGTATAACAATGTGTAGCATTAACTATGTGTATCTAAGGGTATGGGGTACAAGGCTACTGGCTGTCGACTGTTAAGTCGTGGTAGTTGATGGTTGGATGTATGAGCTCCAATTATCAGCTGTTATGATATGAAAAATTGGCTATATGAGAGAGAATGAGACCAAGGGACGACAAGAAGGGCATACATCTTCGAGCCTTTCGTTTTCCCACGCCACATGTCCCTCTTTCCATTACAAAAGACGACAAATCGATCGTGCATTTTGCCAGCGTTATCGACAGAAACTATCAACAGTTCGCAAGGACCTATCGATAGTTTTGCTCGATCTGTCGACAGTTTCCAAAAACTGTCAACCGATTTTGGCTCTTTATACAGACTTCCAGAAATTGCATCTAGGCTTGCTATTAACTCTTAATAGCACTTTTATTATCTCATAATGACACTAAGGCCCTCGTTAACTCTTAACAGCATGTTCGTAAACTCTTAACGATTGCTCCTAATTATTATAATCATTGAACCCATTCTATTAACTCTTAACGGTAACATCATTAACTCTTAATGATGATTTCAGCCTTAATCACTTAGTCAGCCATCACACTTGGATATGCGTGTGACTTTCTAGATTCACTACTAAGTAGCAATCAGGACACGTCAAATTCTTTGACGTTGACCAAATATTTTGGTCTACAACAAGGATCTCTCTATCTTCTTGATGTACCCCGAAAGACCTTGAGTAGTATTATGTCAGGGCGATCCTACTACTGATGAAGTCTTACTTCAGAATAGAACCTATTTGGGCTTTCAATTCTCGTGTACTATAATCCCTCCATCAGTTATCATCTCGATCGAGTGAGAATCATAGACTAATCAAACTCACTAACTCGATGACTATGCCAAAATCAGTGTGATAAGATTGAGATGACATATCGAATCTTTTTCCGACATTAGAGCACTTTCCAATCAAGTGTACCCTGCCTAGGAGTTTCTACAATCAAGACCACCACTAATCGCATTGAATGTTTACCTTATGTCGAAAGTCAATGAATTTTATTAGCAATCACCTACCTTTATATGCCACTACACATGGACCACACAATGTGTCTCCCACCCAGTAACTTGATGGTTCTTAGCAATGGTAAATCTCCGATACCGATAACCATGTTGCCTCCTATCGAAGGACTAGTAACAAATCGAAGTTCGTGATAAACCATAGATCCTCCCAGCCATGTGATCTATCATGTGCATCACATTCAGTATTTATTCCATCGACACCCATCCACGCGTATACTATATACATCTCATGGATTATGGCATGCAACTGATCATTCTTTATTCTTAGCATCTCATATTAATCAAAGATAGTATCCCACGTGTCAGTCCGTAATTGACTAATCATAGTCTTCTTCCGAGAAGTCTAAGGACTAGGAATTATCATTAAGATATCCTTATTTCAAAAGTCTGTAGTCACATATTCTTAAGGCTTAAGAATAAAACATTCAATAGGAAATCTAGGAACTTATTTATATTAATGACTGGAGAGTTATGAATGAAGATATGACCTTAAAATATAAGAACATATTTAATAACATATTGCAAGAATTATATCATTAGTCCCATAATAATAAATCTCAGATGCCATCTAAATTTAGCATTAGGGCGCCAACATTAACAAGGAATCTCCGTGTGCCTTTTAACTTGTTCTTGTGAGATTTGTTATGCCCCGAACACACGAGAAGATACTCTTGAATGGATTAATTTCCTATCAAATATGCACTTGAGGGCTTAGTCGAGACCCCGACCAGGTAATCGAAAACTGGAGCTACCCAACGTACATTTTCATAAGTAGACACCTACTAGCTAATTGCCTCGCTCTATCGCGACTCCATCATTCTCGCATTATAAATTCTGATTATTATATTTTTAACAACAAGAAGAAGTTAAAAGTTTGAAAATTAAAACTTTTAATAGTCAACAATTCCACTTTTAAAGAAATGTTACATTTTATAAATATTTAAAAATTATTTAATATTTTGAATTCAAAATGTAAGAGTTGTGTATGAGATAAATTTTTATTTATATATTTAGAATTTTTAATGTGATTATGCATTTTTGTGTATGAAGTCTAAGTTTTTTTGTAAAAAGCATAAAATTATGTATGAGATATAAATTATTTTGAATTTATTTATTGTCATTGTAAATTTGTGAAATTGTCTATATAATTTTTAAAATATTTGAGTTATTAAATTAAAAATTAATAACTCAAATTCAAAATTAAATTATTTATAATTTTATTTTTTATAAAATTAAAATTCCACCAAGCCCAACGGACCTGGCCCAGGACCAAGCCTACCAACTTATGGGTTTGAGACTGATCAGGCTACCAGTCCAAAAAAGTTGGGCTCCTGGACCTATATAAATGGTGAGTCACGAGTCTCATAGTTTGATTTATGTTTATATCAAGTATAAATATAAATTTATTTTAAAATGACTTTTATTTATATTTTATAACATTTTATATTTGTAAATATTTAAAAAACATTTTTAAAAGATTTTGTGAGCCAACTCATTTAGGGTATGAAGTTGGCGAATTAGGGGTAAGGGCTTAGCTAGCTTGTCATGGCTCCGTTACCAAATAAAATAATAACGGTATGTCATTATTAATCTATTTTTTTCACTTATTTTCTCTCATTATTTAATTATTTTTTTTAATGTCATATTAATATTTTAATAATAATTAAAAATAAGTTATAAGCTATTAAGAAAACAAAAAAATTATTTTAAAATTGAAATTAAGATCCTATAACTTTAGCATTTTTTTGCTATTAAAAAAATAAATAATAAATATATTAGCCATTAATATGACAGTATTACGATTCACGAGAATACAAACCTGTTACTGATTTGTTGTGATGATAGTATGTATGGATATGATATGAATGTCTAGATTGCTGTATTAGAAACAGAAGAAGGGTTCGTGAAAGTTGGAAGTTGGAACATCCTTCAATCAATCCTCCATCCATCCCTATTGTTCCTTCATCTTTCTTCTCAAAACCAAAAAAAAATGCAGATGAATTGAGGGATAAATGGATATACAAAAAAAATCCCTCGTTTTACCTCCGATTATAATGTCTTCCCATTCTCCCAACCACCAAAGTACCAGCACGGCAACTGCTACACTTCACCCATCGCAAGCGCAATTATCCCATCAGAAGGCTTATCCTCCACCTGAGGCTAAGTATGAGGAAATCGCTCAAAACCCAGATGCTTTCTTGGAAAAGCTTAAAGGGTTTCACGGTGCCTCTGGTACCAAGTTCAAGTAAGTTCTTTTGTGGGTTTCTTTCGTTTCTTCTCTTTTCTGCCTTTTCAATTTCTGTTTGATTTTGTCGTCGTCATCGTCTCCATTATAGTGAATTTACAGTTATTATTGGGCGTGATTTTAGGCAGATGTTTTTTTTTTTTTTTTTTCTGGTTAATCTCGTGTTGCTACTTACCTGTCCGTTGATCAGGCCTGTGCACAGGACTTGGAATTGTGTGGATTTGTGTCACTAGAGGCCATAATGCCGCGGCATAATATAGTTGGAATGTTTTCTACTCGAGCATTATTCATAATCTCTCGAATAACATACAGGGTCAGAAAAACCTAAATCGTTTTGTGGGTTATCATAATTAAAATCTTAGTAATTTCTATCCTTTATACTGCCTATTATGACATTATTTGTCCTGCAAAAAATAGATGCTAAAAGTTAAAGTTGTATCTTCAATTCCATTGATGGAAAATATCCTCTTACTAGTAGCTTCAGTAAGTTTTTTTGCATAAATGGATGGATCTTTCTTTGTTGTTAGTGGGCATCTTCAGCCTGATCTCAGTACCTAAGGGCATTAATTTTGTATCAAAAAGTAAAGAAACATATAAGCCTAAAATTGTAATCATACAGAACAAGAACATATAGAGTATAAATTTTAATCATTAAGAGAAACTGTAATTTCTATTGAACCTTAATTATTGCTTGTCTAATTGTCCTTGTTTATCTCTCTATCTTCCTAAAAAAGAAAAGCAATGTAATGGCTAAAGGCTTGAGTTATGATAATAGGTACAAAAGCCCTGTCAATCTTGCTTCTTGACCAACAAGTTAAGTTTAAGAGAAACAAGTGCCCTAACTTGCATTATTGTTAGAGTATCTAGGATCATACTTGTTTTATCTTTTTATATCTTGCTTTACATTATTTTGCTAAACAAGAATTGGAGTCCAAAATTTAAATTTCCATTGATAATATTTCAATTAGTAATAAAAAATTTCCATGAAAGTATTCAAATATTAAAGTAAAAGGTTGTCGCGATGTGACAATGATGCTTACCTTGAATCTCACTGATTCAAGGGTAGAACGGAGCTAGGGAATAATGTTGAGAGGGAAGAAGAGAGAAGAGGGAGAATAGAGAGAGAAGAGAGAATGTTGAGGGAGAATAATTGAGAAATTGTTCTATTGATTGTTCAGTGACTCTCCCACAAAGTTGGAAGAGCTGATATACTCGCTTGGGTGGGTGCGGATGCAGCAGATTGCTCCCCCACCGAGCGGTTGCAACCAAATCTTTTGTCCTTTTCCTAGGGCCTCTCACGTGGCCTTTTGATTCTAACAAACTGACAGCTGGAAATTGAAATAAATACAACACTAATAGCAATGCAACAAGAATCCAACAGCAAGCAGTAAGGAAAAAAAAAAAAACAAAAATTAAAACAGCATAGTCGTGATAATTTCCCCCCCTTAAGACTTTTCTTGTCCTTAAGAAATGCTCAGGAGACTTGCAGCCCTAGGAAAACGCTGCCAGTGTTATTAAAGGCGCGCCTAGGCGCGCGCCTAGGCGCGCCTTGATACCAGGCGCAAGCCTGGCGCCTAGAACCTGCCCAGGCGGGCGAGATCTGCCCAGGCGCGCCTGGGCGCATCCAAGCCCTCAGGCGCAGCCTTGGGCTTAGGCGCCCAAGGCTGCGCCTAGTTTATTTTAATTAAATTTCAGTTTAATTTAGTTTAATTTTAGTATTTCTTACAATATTTTAATCAAATCTAATCTTATTTCAAATTATACCTAAATAAAAGAAAACAATATATTCTGAAAAGCTGAATTCAAAGAGACTTAAAACAAAAGAAATCCCAAAAGTCTGCTGCTGTCCTCTCTTCTCCCATCTATTCTATTCTTGACTATTCCTCTCCACGGCAGTCACGGCACAGCTCCAAGACAACCAGAACTCCTCCCCCCTTCTCGTCTTTCCTCTCCTCTTCAAACGGACGGCTGCAACGGCACAGCCCTCTCTTCTCGCTCGGCTCTCCTCTCCCTATTCAAACAGATAGGACAAGCTGCAGCTGCTGCACAGCCACCCTTCTTGGCTCTCCTCTCCCTCTTCAAACGGGCAACACCCTTCTCGGCTATTTTTTTTGAAGACAACACAGCAACAGCTGCTACACAACTTATCTCCCTTCTTGACTCTACTCTCTCTTCTTCAAATGGACAGCCGACAGCATAGCTATTAGCTACTAGTAGCTAGCAGCCTACTGCATCATCTCCCTTCTCAGCATAGCTGTTAGCAACGGGAAACAACAAACATCAAACAAAGGAAACAACAAACGGTTTCCAGGTATGTTCTTGTTGTCTCCTCTCTTTATTTATTTTCTAGTTTCAAGTTACAAGTTTCAACACAAAGGGCAGCAAGCCAGCTGCCAGCAACTGCTGATTTCTTATTGTTGTTGGATATTTATTTGTTCTTGGAGGAGTTATTTTATTACTCCTAAGTTCCTAAGAATCCTAACAGTTTATTACTATTCTATAAATAGAATAGTGGTCAGCAGCTGCAACTCTTAGTAGCATGAGTTGCATGGCTCCAATACTGTTCATAAATAGAACAGTGGTCAACGTCAACTGCATCAGCAAGCACTCAGCCCCATGAGCTGCATAGTTGCAATGACAAATGACCCTTTGCTGTATTTTTTTTTTCCTTAAGATGGTCTTTAGAGTGAGTGGTATTGTTGTTGACATGTTGTGTATCTTGCAGGAATCAAAAATTTAAAATGACATCCAACACTATTGATCCTAATCCTGATAGTAGATCTGCTGGTAGAAGAAAAGATCCAGCATGGAAATATCATAGTTTGGTAAATCCCAATGACCTTAACACTTTCAAATGTAATTTTTGTGGGAAATTAACCAAAGGAGGTGTATATCGAGCCAAACAGCACCTTGCTGGAGGTTATAGGAATGCTGAAATTTGTTCAAAATGTCCTCCTCATGTTAGAGACGAAATTATAGAGTTTATGTCAAAAAAGAAAGGGAAGAATGACTTTGATGATATGCCAGATTTTGATGATATAGACACACTAGGAGATGATGTTGATGATGAAATGGATGTAGAGGCCTTCCAAAACCGTGGTAAAAGGCCTATGCAAGGACAAGCATCATCTATGCAACAAAAAAAACAAATGCAACAGCAAAGAGGGCCTCTTGATTTGTTTTTATCTGCTAAACCTAAAGTGAGTAATCAAAAGGATGCAAAAGGAAAGCAAACTACAATAGAAAGTCATGTCAATAAAGAGTTGAGAGAGAATGCATGTGTTTGGTTTAGTAGATGGATGTATGAAGCTGGTATACCATTTAATGCAGTCAATTACCCTAGTTTTAAGCCAATGATGGAGGCTGTTGGGCGAGCTGGTCCGGGAATGAAACCCCCAAGTTTTCATGAGGTTAGAGTACCTTATCTTAAGAAGGAGGTGGAACACACAAAAGAAATTATGAAGAGTCATAGGGAGGAATGGGCAAGATATGGATGTCCAATCATGTGTGATGGTTGGAAGGATAAGCGAGATAGGTCTTTACTCAACTTTTTGGTAAATAGTCCGAAGGGGAGTGTGTTTATTGAATCTATTGATACATCTTCCTATGCTAAAGATGGAATGAAACTTTACCAATTGCTTGACCGATTTGTGGAGGAGATAGGAGAAGCAAACGTTGTTCAAGTTGTAACTGATAATGCTTCAGCGAATGTTCTAGCTGGTAAGTTTTACTTTTACTAATTTATTTTTTTCTTTTTAACTTTTACTGAAATTAAGGACTATTTTTTTCCTTGAATTAATGTCTTGCAGGAGAGTTCTTAATGACTAAGCACAAGAATTTGTATTGGACGCCGTGTGCTGCCCATTGTTTGGACTTAATGTTGGAGGACATTTTTAAAATTCCTAGACTTAAGAGCACATTTCAGAAGGCATGTTCAGTCAATGGGTACCTATATAGCTCTGCACAAGTATTAAATATGATGAGATCATTTACACAAAAAAGAGAGATGCTAAGACCTGGAAAAACAAGGTTTGCCACAGCTTTCCTCACCCTTTCAAGATTTCATAAACAAAAAGCTAATTTGAGGAAGATGTTCACTTCAGAAGAGTGGACTAACTCTAGATTTGCAAAGGAAACACGAGGTAAGCAAGCAGCTCAAACAGTGCTCCAGGAATCATTTTGGAAAAATATTCTTTTTGCTCTCAAGGTGTCTGGACCTCTTGTCAAGGTGCTTAGAGTAGTGGATAATGAGGACAAACCTGCTATGCCTTATATTTATGAGGCTATGGATAGGGCAAAAGAAGCCATCGCAAAATCTTTTGATGATGAGAGCAAATACGAGAAAATATTTGAAATCATTGATGAGAGATGGAATGTTCAGTTGCATCGTCCTTTACATGCAGCTGGATATTATTTGAATCCAGCATTTTTTTACTCAAATGAAAGTATTAGAGAAGACAATGAGGTTATTGAAGGGTTGTATGCTTGCATAGAGAGGCTGGTTCCCACCGCAGAAGTGCAAGACAAACTTTCGAAGGAGTTGAGCTTTTATAAGAATTCTGAAGGGTTATTTGGCAAACAAATATGTATTAGAGGAAAGAATCAATTATCACCAGGTAACACGGTTTTCTAAATTATCTAATTTAGATTAGAATTAGATCAATAATCTATATTTTTAATTGTTAATTTGTATGTGTTTTTCTTAGTTGAATGGTGGTCTCAATTTGGCACTGGAACCCCTAATTTGCAAAAGTTTGCCATGAAGATTTGTAGTCTCACTTGTAGCTCTTCAGGTTGTGAAAGAAATTGGAGTATCTTTGAGCATGTAAGCATTTCAATCTTATTAGTAATATTAAGTATTAACTAGATGATTTCTTATATCTTTTAACTTACAATTTCTAATTTAATTATTATGGCAGCTTCATAGCAAAAAGAGAAACCGATTGGAGCAACGACGTCTTAATGATTTGGTATTTGTGAAGTATAATAGAGCTTTGAGACGTCGCTTCAATTTACGTAAATCAATAGATCCCATTTCCTTGGATGAAATTGATGAAAGTAATGAGTGGTTGCTTGGGACAATTGACCAACTTGATGATTCAGATAATGAACTTGTACATGAGGGCGATGATTTAACATGGGCTGATGTTTCTAGAGCTTCTGGTGTTGAAAAAGCTCACTATGCAACTAGATCAAATGCTCCAACTCTAAATTTGACAAAGAGTAGAAGAAGGGCTACTTCTACTTCAAATGCTCCAATTGAACCTGATGAAGATGAAGAGGAAGAGAGATATGATGTGGAAGAAGAGGATATTGGAGATGATGTTTCTGATGATGGGAATATGGAAATGTTAGATCTTGATGTTGACAATGAGGATGATTTTTAGATTATCTAATCTTAATTAGGATTTAAGATCTACAAACCTCTTTTGGATTTAATCTAATTTTAGTTAAAGACTTTTCTTACAAATTTTTTGAACTTCCGTGATACTTATATTTTGGTTGCTGAAATATGTTTGGATTTGTTGTGCTGGAATTCACAGGTATGTAACTTGTTTTAATATTTATTTCTCTAATAGTTAGCATATGTTGAATTTTTTATTTTTTTTATAACATGCTTGTTAAAATATTATTAGAAGTTAGGACTTATTTTATACCTTTTTCTTTAACTAGGACATATATTTTTATTTTATTTTATTTTTATTAATTTGCGCCTAGTTCCACCAGGCTCACGTCTTGCCTTGCGCCTTGCGCCTCAGGCTCCAAGACCCTTGTGCGCCTTAGTGCACCTTGCGCCTTTAATAACATTGAACGCTGCAACAAGCTAGGTAGATACTCCCAGGTGTCGCCATTAGTGTCTCCTGGTCCCCATTTTACTAGGACTTGGATGAGGGGAACTCCTTGATTATAAACCACCCTTCCATCCACGATAACTTCTGGTTCTTTCTGCTCGTCTTTCTGTTCCGGCAATAGAGGTAACTCTGGGTTGGCCTGCTCGACCCTGGTGGCCCTCTTTAATAGGGACACATGAAATATTGGGTGTATTTTGGTTGCCTCAAGTAGCTGAAGCTTATAAGCCACATTTCCTAACTTGTCCATTATAGTGAATGGACCAAAATACTTGGGGGTCAATTTATTCACTGGCCTTTGACTGATGGACTTCAAATGCGGGTACTGGAGCCTCAAATGCACTTGTTCTCCCACCTCCAACTCTTTGTCACTTCTCTTCCTGTCTGCAAATTGCTTCATTCTATTCTTGACTGAAGCCAACTCCTGTTTTAATTGTTGCAAGACCTCTCTCCTCTGCTGCAGGTATTCCTCCACCTATAATTCCGTAAATGGTCCTCCTACAGCTGGTAATAGAGGGGGTTTATACCCATAAAGTGCCTCAAGGGGGGACATTTTTAGGGAAGTGTGGTATATGGAATTATACCACCATTGAGCCAAGGCTAGCCACCGATGCCAATGCTTAGGTTGCCTAATACACATGCACCTTAGGTAAGTTTCCAGCACCTGGTTGACTGTCTCTGTCTGTCCATCCGTTTGTGGATGGTAGGCTGTCGACATATTGAATTTAATTTCCATAGATCCCATTAGTTCCCTCCAGAAATGGCTCGTAAACACCTTGTCATGGTTTGAAATAATGGTGCTCAGCACTCCATACTGAGAGACCACTCTGTCCACAAACACTGTAGCTACTTCCTTGGCTGTGTAAGGGTGAGCTAACCCAATAAACTGAGCAAATTTAGTAAACCGATCCACCACCACCATCACGCTTTCTTTTCCTTCTGACTTGGGCATTCCTTCGACAAAATCCATGGCCACACTAGTCCAAGCTCTGTCTGGTATTGGAAGGGGCTGCAATAAACCCGGGTAGGACACATTCTCTAGCTTACACCTCTTACATATGCCACATGCTAGCAAAAACTGCTTGACATCTCTTCTTAGGTTGGGCCAATAGAATATCTGCTGAACTCCGAGGTAGGTGTTTTGGATACTAGAATGCCCACCCACTGGTGATCCATGTAGAGTTTGCAATATTTTCTGTTTGAGGTTCCCTCCATCCCCGATTACAATCTTGCCTTTAAATTTCAGCATTCCATCTGATATGGTGTAACCGTCAACCCCGTTAGGTTCCACTACCACTTCTTCTAGTATCCTCCTCATCTTTTCGTCATTGACATAGCTATCAATAACTTCTTGGCACCATTCTAGCACCACAACAGTGATTGCTGCAGAACTACCTTCCTCTTGGCACCTTGATAATGCATCGGCAACCACATTTTCCTTGCCCCGCCTATACTGTATCGAGTAATCAAGCCCCATCAATTTGGCCATACCCATTTTTTGTAGCTGAGTATATAACTTTTGTTGTAACAAAAACTTGAGGCTTTCATGGTTCATTTTAATAATGAATCTACCACCTTCCAAATAGTGCTGCCATTTCTCCACAACCAATAAAACTGCTAGGAACTCCTTCTCGTAAATACTCAACCCCAAATGCCATGTGCCTAAGGCTTGGCTCAAAAATGCCAATGGTCTACCTTTCTGAACTAATACTGCCTCGATGCTAACTCCACAAGTGTCCGTTTCCAATATGAATGGTTCACTGAAATCTGGCAATCCTAAGGTTGGGACTGCACTCATTGCTTCCTTAAGTTTTTGAAAGGCTTCTTCGACCTCCTCTCCCCACTTGAAGTACCCTTTCTTCAAGAGTTCCGTCAATGGTCTGCTCATCACTCCATATCCCTTTACAAACCTCTTATAATAGCCGGTTAACCCAAGGAACCCCCTCAATGCTTTCAAGGTTGTGGGTTTAGGCTAGTTGACCATGGCTTCTATCTTCTTGGGATCTATTTTGACCCCCTCTCCAGATGTCAAGTGACCCAAATATTCCACCTGTTCCTGGCCAAAGGAGCACTTAGGCCTTTTGATGAAAAGCTAGTTCGATCGGAGGACCTCTAGGGTAGTTCTCAAGTGTTTCAAATGCTGGTCCAAGGTTGGGCTATAAACAAAAATGTTATCAAAGAACGCTAATATAAATTTTCGCAAGTAAGGTTCAAATATTCGGTTCATGAGTGATTGGAAAGTGGCCGGGGCATTAGTGAGCTCGAAGGACATCACAAGGAACTCGAAGTGTCCATAGTGGGTCCTAAAGGCAATTTTATGGACATCTTCCGACTTTATATTAATTTGGTGGTAACCTGACCGAAGGTCTAGCTTGGAAAAAATTGTGGCATTGTTTAATTCATCCATTAAATCTTCTACTAGGGGTATAGGGAATTTATCTTTTATGGTTATGGCGTTTAGCTGACGGTAGTCCACACAAAATCGGCAAGAACCATCCTTCTTCTTAACTAGGAGCACTAGTGAGGCGAATGGGGAATGGCTAGGCCTTATGAAGGACTGGTTCAACATTTCCCTCACCATTTTTTCAATTTTTTACTTTTGGGTTGGTGAGTACCTGTAGACTCTGATGTTTACAGGTTCAGAATTAGGCTTAAGGTTGATGGAATGGTCAAGGTTATTGGTGGGTGGTAGGGTTTTAGGCTCAATAAAGAGGTCTCCAAATTCCAACAACAGTTTATCAATAAGGTGCTGAGAGTATACTTGGCCATTCATTCCTTGAGGACTGCTAGTTGATAGGTTGAGCTCCCCCATCACCTCTTTCTCCAGTCCTTCTTCTGCAGCTACAATCGAGAACAACTGAGTAAGCTTACTCCAGTTGTTCCTTAGGGCTTTGTGCAACCTCTTCCTGGTTATCATCTTACAAGTTCCGGTTTCTCTTCCCCTTTTTAGTGTCATCCTTTTCCCTCTTTTATCAAATGAAACCTTCATTCCATTGAAGTCAAAATTTATGGGACTCACCCCTTTCATCCAATCAACCCCAAGGACCACATCACAACCACCCAATTGCAACAGCCTAAGATCCGCCTCAAAACCTTCTCCTTGCATATCCCACTAAAACCCATAACAAGTTGAGTTGCTTAGTACCTTGCCCCCATTAGCCTCAATGGCTGAGTGTTAGAGAGTGGGCACTTAAAGTTTCTGGCTGTATCCTCATCAAGGAAGTTGTGGGTGCTTCCGCTATCTATCAGAATTAACAAGCTCTTATCCTTCACCTTACCTTCTACTTTGATTATCTTATTGTTGGTCACCCCTTTTAGTGCATGGAGTGATATCTCCCCATTGTTCTCACCTCCAGAATCCTCATATTCTTCGATTTCATCTCCTTTTTCCGCTCTTACTTCCCCTGAACTGCCCTCTAGAAGCAGAATTTGTCTCCTACATTGGTGTCCCGGAAAGTACTTATCCCCACATCTGAAGCACAGTCCGGATTGTCTCCTCTGGTCAACGTTCCGGCCGGTTGATTGAGGCATCCCCTATGGCCTGACCATAGAGTTACCCCTTGTCCACTCACGGTTCACTCCTCTGTTGCCTGAGTGGGACGCCCCCCCTGTCATAGCTTTAGTTTTCTGCCTCTATTTTTTCATCAATGCTTCCACAACCATTTCTTGTAACCTAGCACTTTCCCAGTGTTCGAAAATTCGGCCTAGGCGGCCGCCTAGGCGTTGGGTGGCCACTGGCCGCAGCGATTTAGGGTTGCTCGGCTCCAAGCCCGACTAATCGGGCCGCGGCGGCGCCTAGTCGGACTAGGTGGCGCCTAACCGCCTAGGTCGCGCGCCGCCTGGGCCACCTAGGTCGTGCGCGTCTTGAGCCGACCTTATTTTCCCCTCCCTTTCTCTATTTCCCCTTTCCCTTTCTCTCTCTGGTTGTTCATCGCGGCTCCTCTCTCTCTCTCTCGCCTTCGATCTCCTCTTGGTCGTTCGCCGCCACCATCGATCTCTTCTCTTGGTCCTGCTCTCTTGTTGCTGCCGACCTCACCTGTTGGTCGTTCTCTCTCGTCGCCACCAATCTCATCTGTTGGCTGTCATCTCTCATCGCCAATCTCGTCTTGCTGCGGTATGTATCCATCTTCCTCCGCCAACGCAAGCTTGCGTTGCTGCTTGTTGCAGCAGCAAGCAACAATGCAAAGCTGCTCGCTGCTCGCTGTAGCAAGTAGCAGCAACTTGCTGCTTGCTTGTTGCTTGTTGCTTGTTGAAGCAGCAAGCTTGTGTTGCTGCTTGTTGTAGCAGCAAGCAGCAATGCACTTGCGAACAAAATATCATTTTTTAAAAAAAATATCATTTTTCCTAGTCGCAGCCTAGGCGCTAGGCCCCAGCCTGGCGCCCGACTAGCGCCTAGCGTGTTTTTGAGCACTGCACTTTCCATTACCTATTCTACTGTTCTAGGCCTGATCATCTTGACCATTGGTCTCAGATCATCACTTAGGCCACTCAGGAAGCTGAACACAAAATAGGCCTCTGATAGGTGTGGGTCTTAGTTGCTCATAAGAGACTTGAGCTCTTTAAATCTCTTCAAGTAGGTTTTCAGTTCTCCCATTTGCCTTAGTTTGTTAAATTCTTTAATAATGTCTGACATACTTCTTTCCCCGAACCTTTCACATAGTTTTTCAGTAAACTCACCCCACATAGGTTGACCCCTCACACTGGTCCAACCCTGGTACCAAGCATTGACTACATCATCAAAATAAATAGTCGCTAGGGACACCTGTCTACCCTCTGGTATGTCATACCATTCAAACATTCTCTTGCACTTCCTCAACCACCAACAAGTGTTGTCCCCCTCAAAAACGAGTATCTCCATCCGAGGCATGGGAAACCCCATTTGTTGGCGCTGTCCTTACTCTCCACGACCCCTATCCTGCATTATCCCTACTTCATCATCCTGGCCACTCCCCACATCAAGAGTTACAGGCTTGATATGACCTCTGTTGTGTCATAACAGTGGTTCGGTTCTATCTTGAGAAGGGAATTTGGGGGCCATACTAACTGAGTTTTGACGTGTGAACATCAACATAAACTATTGAAGTTGGTTACCCAGCTCTTCCCTCATCTACGTCATCTATTCTCGCATTTAAACCAGCGTACCATCCAGCTTCTAATCGATTGCCATGATCGCTTCGTGGTTATGATCATTTCCCAATTCGAGTTGGTTGACTCGCCTTTGGACTTCGGACATGGATGAGATGACTTGTTGCAGCTGAGTCTCCATGTTTTTCATGCGAGTCCCTTTCGCTATGAGCTAGCAACAATTGGGGGCCGGGGTCGGGGTCGAGCTCTGATACCAAATTGTCACGATGTGACAATGATGCTTACCGAATCAGTGAAATTCAAGGGTAGAACGGAGCTAGGGAAGAATGTTGAGAGGGAAGAGGAGGGAGAATAGAGAGAGAAGAGAGAATGTTGAGGGAGAATAATTGAAAAACTGTTCTATTGATTGTTCAGTGATTCTCCCACAAAGCTGGAAGAGCTGATATACTCGCTTGGGTGGGTGCGGATGCAGCAGATTGCTCCCCCACCGAGCAATTATAACCAAATCTTTTGTCCTTTTCCTAGGGCCTCTCACGTGGCTTTTTGATTCTAACAAACTGACAGCTGGAAATTGAAATACAACACTAATAGCAATGCAACAAGAATCCTAACAACAAGCAATAAGGAAAAAAAAATCAAAAATTAAAACAGCATAGTCGTGACAAAGGTACCAACGGGGCACAACCCTACTATAAAACAGAGAAGAGGAGAGGCATTTTGTGGGGGTGAAGATAGAAAATAAAGATAAAAGAGACCTATAGAGAGGCAACTATCTAGTATAATAGAAGCAACCATCAAGCTTAAGAAGTGCCTTCCAATTAGCTTTGAACTAGGAAGCACATACACCACATTTGGGTGTTGTATTTGGGTACAACATGTGTCAGAAGGGATACTCAAACACTATGGTATATATTTTTGGTACCCTAAATGATTCGTCCTTGTTTGTTATTGTTAGTTGGACACTTCTAGACATGTAACTAAATGCCTGAGGAAACAGTAGTGTCATTAATAGAGTTTTAATTCTGTTTCTTTGTGTAAAGTCTTAAATACAATAAGCTATTTGTAAAGAATAAAAACCACAAAATTAAGCTTAATAACAATTATGACCATCATCATTAACTGTACCTTATCCTAACTAAGTTAGGTTTGGTGGCATGACATTCATAATACTAATTGACTTCTAAGAGTTACATTGATAATACAAATCCATGCAAAAGAACAATGTGGCAAAATTTTATGCCAGATGCCTTTCTTGATGCAAATCTCTAGAAAGGAAATGATGAGATAAAGTACCAACACCATATTCATATGGAAAAGTTTCATGAGATGGCGGTGAATGACAATAACTGATACGGTCATGCTCTATCACATGGTTGATATTGTGAAACCAACTTGTACAACATGGAAATATGACACCTATGACAAAAATAGTTAATCCTCTTTATATTAAGTGATGTTTGAATTATGATTGTTATGGATTTAATGCAGTTCTAATATTGGAATTGGGAGATTGTTTTTCTTAATATATTCATATATTATAAGTATTATAGGATAAGTGCTATTTTATATTAGATTTATGCTACTTTTTCAATAATTTAGTGCATTTTGGTTATTATGTTCTTAGAAATTTATAAGAAGTATTAACTTTTGTCTTATCTGTACCATAGTCATATCCTTATTACTTCCCCCGTCCCCTTCAAAATCATTATATTCCATATTCACCTTTTGTATCTGTATGTTTCGGTGCTTCTCAGGATTTGAGAGCTTTTGTTAAACACGTCTTCTCAAGATCCTTAAGATACTCTCGCATAGGTAAAATATTCAAAGACCATCTTTTCATTTCTGTTGCTATCAGCGTAACAGACCTTCTAGTTGGCTGGCTAATCCCCAAGTCAGAATCTTGGCCGCCTTAGTGCTTATTCCAGCAAGTCTAAAATGACTCTTTGTAAAAAGCTCAAAACCTATACAGCCCACTCATCTTCTGAGCTGAATCTTGGACCTTAAATTGCAGAGTAGCTTGATCCACTTGGAAACCTTTAGAACATATTAGCTTACTGAAACCTTGAGTAGAAAGAAAGGTTTGGCAGGCACATGGCAACTTGGTACATTGGGGCCGCATCTGATACATGGCCACAGTGCGTAGGGGTACCAAAATACTCCATAACCAACAGTCATGCACTTCCCATATTGATTTCATATGCTACATCCGTCTTGCAAGCTGTCTCTACATCTCCGTACCTGTCTCAACCCCACTGGTGACCAAGATAAAAGTTGCACAATGCCACTATAACTTTGAAGAGCCTAGTGATGACCTCCCAGAGACCATAATCTACCTTTTTCCTTAAATAGCTGTCTATGAACTGCCCAACCTGAACCACCAGCTGATGAACCCTGTTTTGAATGGCCAGAAAACTCCTAATCTTGACATTCTATGAGGGAAACCCTTGTAGGGCACAAATAGTCTTCCATGGTTGACTAGTGATGACTTCTACAAAAATCTGTTTAGCTCTCTCAATAACAATAACGGTATACCTCAAAAACCTTCACACCTTCCTTCCACCATTCTCTTCCTCTTTGGAAACAAGACTCACAATGCTTGAATTTCCAACTCCAGACACCTTTTGGAATAAGGACCTTCCATGATGCTAGAATTTCCCATCCCAATCACCCCCGGAAAGAAAATAAAAAATAAAATAAAAAGAAAGGCTTGGTACCACACCTTCAAAAGTCTAGAACCCTTCCTTCTGCAATCGAGCAGTTCCATTTCTTGTTGCTCAAAGATGCTCTGGATGGGGCATCATCTACTGGCCCTAGCTCTTGAATGGAAAACTTCTGCTACTGAAAAAGCCAACCCCTGCTTTGCCACCTTCATTTTTCACCTACAGGGGGAAGCCACTAGGAAAAGATTTCCGTTTTCGAAATCTGAATCTTCTTGGTTATATCCAGAGTTGCCTTTGCCCTCTTGATGTTCATATGTAAAATTCACCAGTGAGAAATAATCATTTTGATTACTTGCAAGAGTGGCTTCTGTACTATAATTCCATCATTCTGTCACCAGCATGAGCCAATTCTTTCAACCTTACATTGTTTTTGTTTGGTCATTTACTAATTTTGCCTCACAGGTTCATTGCTTTCTGTATATAAGCTACCAGAAGGTGACATTGAAAGAAAGGAGCTGAAATGAAGTGGTTAGTGATGTTAAAAGAGTAATGGTTCCTCTACCGACTGCCAGTTTAGATGGTATTCTGGGAGTTGGTGAATGGTGCATCAGATAATACCTAAGACAACTAAGTAGGGGTCTGATTGATTAAGTGCATAGCAAAAGAGTTGGAGTAGTTAATGTTTATGTTTTAATTGGAGGAAATGTCAAGGCTTAAGACATTTTGGTAGATGCTAGTTGGCAGCTATGAATGTAGAGAAGAGCATTGTTTTTGCAAACGGTTTTAGTTTTGGATAGTGAAAAGATAGTTGTTACTAGTCTAGGATTTTGAGGGAAGAAAGGGCTACTAGAGGCTATGGACATTCCTATAGTTTTGCAAATGTCCATACTTTTCATGTCTAACTCATCTTTCCTGCAGTGAATTGGGTTCTTTAACTTGTAATATTTGGTTTTGCAGAGTGAAGAAATAGTTCAAACTAGTTTAGAGTTTTCGGATAGGAAATTGCCACCGCAAGGTTATGGACATCCTGTAATTTTGAAGTTCCTGAAAATTTCAAGGGCAGCTTATCTTTCTGGAGTAAATTGCTGTAATTTGTGTTTATTTGCTGAAACACTGTTGCTGTTTGCATTGCCGAAATATAGTTGCCCCACAGATGCAATGATATATATCCATGTATATATATATACACACACACCATTGCAACAGACTGAGGAAGTGGTTGATCATCCTCTGTTGTTTCATGCAACCTGTTAAAGAAAATAAATACAAACCAGTGAACCACACCTTCAGATATATAATTCATCATTTCAACAATTGACTTTTTAAGGAATTGTGAGGAGGTGCTACCTTGACATTTTCGTATTACAGCATGCCCTTCTATGGCAATTATGAAAAGTAATTGACATTTGGGAAGTCTTTCCCTTCTGGTGTATAAGTGAAGTGCAATAATTTAACAACTAATCTTTAAACCTCCTATCCTGTCCTCCACCACCCCGCCACCCCCTCAAACCCCTCCAAAAAAAAAAAAAAAAAAAAAAAAAAAGGAAAGAAGAAAAAGGGAATAGAAAAAGTTAAAAGAATACAAATATTTATATTGTGCATATTAGCTTTTGTCATGTTTGGTTGTGAAAGATAGGTGTACTCATTGCCTACTAGGTTTTGTCATGTTTCATTGCTGTGATTTTACTCAATGATTCATGATATCCTGCATATTGTTTGACTTGCTTGTTTACTCTACATCTTCTATAGTTTCATGTGAATTTGGAGAAGAAATGGATCAGATCACATGAAAATAGGAACGGGACAGAAGGTTTTGGGTTATGTTCTTCATGGGCTGTTTCTTTTCCCAGGGTTCCTACTATAGGAGGAAGGGCTCTTGATCTATACCGCCTCTTTCTAGAAGTCACAACTCGAGGTGGCATTGAAAAGGTATGAGTTTTATACTTTTGTTGTTTAAGAGTCCAAGTCCAAGAGCAATACTTATTGCTTGGTTGGTTCTTACCAAACCTTTGATTTCAGCCTGTGTTTTCTGAACTTTATAGGATATGACAAGTGCAAATTTTTGGATTGACACTGCATGGTTTTGTGCTGTATGGGTATTGTACATGCGTTGGTAACCTTTGAAGTAAGGGAAAGAAGAAACATGTGTTCACCTAAGATTCTCTCTTACCTTCTCCTCTTTACCCGCATATTTTTGATGAGGGAATTTACTTATGTTAGATAATACTGTATCACAATAAATATAATATCATTCTTCATTGTAGCAACACCAAGCCTTAATCCCCCCCCCCCCATTTGATGGAGTAGTCTACATGGAATCTAGCTTGCATCATCCCTATTCATGATCATATTTCGATAATGCCATTATAGGTCATGTCATGTTTAAGAGTTCATCATTTTTTAAGGGGTCTATTTTGCTACAAATTTATTCTATTTCATTCATTCTCCTTCTAGGGGCTTTAGGTGTTCATCTCACCTGTCCAAATTATTTTGAATGCATCTTACACATCAATGGGATTACATAAAGGATTTGCTTGAGCCCTTGCCTATCTCCCCTAGTAATAGATGAACTCCCTAAACATATCTAGGTAAAGGTGTTCTGGTGTATGCTACTTGTAGATGACATTGTGTTGGTAGATGAGACAAGAGAAGGTGAATACTAAGTTCAAGATATGGAGGAACACTTTATAATCTAACAGTTTTAAGTTAACTAGAGTGAAAACTGAATATATGAAATATAAATTTAGTAAAATTAAAAGTGTGGCTAATGTTAAAATAGAAAAATGCATTTGGTGTTTTGTGTGATAGTAAGATTTCATTAAAGCTTAAAAGAAAATTGTATAAGCAACTATAAGATTAGCCTTGTCATATGATACAGAATGTTAGGTATGAAAGCCCAATAATGAAGATCATAGAAACAAATATTTTGGCAAACAATATTTTAGGCATAAAAGTAGAAATTAATATTGTTTGATTAGTTTATTTATTTTTAATTTGTTTTCTAGTTTCTTTTAATTTCTTTGATTTCCTAGAATCCTAATTAGACTGGTACTATCTTTATAATCTTAATTAGATTATGCCAAGGAATCCTAATTAGAATAGGTTTTTTTTTTATCTATTAGTTGTCTACAAATAATCCTATAGTGAACTATTGAAGATTAGACTTTGATAAATAATATTGAATATTGATATTGGTTTTGAGTAATTGGGATTTCTCTTGTTTCTTTGACTTGGGTTCTACATCACCCCATGTGCAAAATACAAGCATAACAAGGATGAGAATGATAAGATGGATTTGCAACCATACAAGAAAGATAAAATTAGAAATGAGATTATTTATAATAAAGTCGGAGTGGCTCCTATTGAAGATAAGATGCTTGACACCTTATTACAATGGTTTGGTTATGCGAGAACAAGACCAATGGAGGCTCCTTTGAGGAGAGTCGATACAATGGAACGAATATTTAGCAGAAGAGATAAAAGAAAACCACAATAAACTTGTTGGGAGACACGTGAGTATGATATTAATTTTAAGGCTCGTACATAAAATAGTGTCATAGATAGAAAAGACTAGAGATTTGGAATTTATATAGCTGACCCCACATGGTAGAATAAAGGCTTGGTATATTTTTTTATCTTACACGTCTTATCTTAAATAAAAGCCATTCTAATTGTGGACCAATTAACAATAGTGAAAAATCAATTTCTTGTCTGAATCCAACCCAAAAAAGAAAAACAACAATCATTACTTTGAACTCAAAATTTTTTCCATTTTTTTTGGCATTAGAAAGAGGTATGCTATAATTCTATTTCATGTCACAATTGAACACTGGCTTTGTTAAAACTTCCTCTTGGATACTGTTAACCTACTCTTAATGAGTTACACTGTTACTTTTGGGCCTTTTGTATCATGCTTAACCTATGTACCAGCATTGAGCTGTTAGTTCTATTGAGCATTCTAGATTTCTACGTTCATGTTGTGGATGTTCTAGATGTGTGTCAGCTTGGGAGCTACCTTTTAGCTTGGCCTGTCAATGGACTGGATCTACACTAGGTACGTTAGGTCCAGAGCCAATAACTAATGTTCTAGCCTAGATTCATTTATATTGGATCTGGATCTTGATAGATTTGGACCAAATCCATGAGATCCATTTTTTTAACTTCCTTTTTATTTTTTACAACAAATATATATGTATATACATAGATATAAACACATAAATACATGTATTTGTTTATACATGAATACAAGAATAGGTATATATGCATACATATGTTTATATATACACAAATGTGCATACATACATATACATAAATATATATATATAAACACAAGTATATATACATGTACATGCACATATATATTAATACTACCCAAATTACATATTATTGTATATATTCGTATCTATATCATATGTATGTATACATGTATGTTTTTATACGAATACAAGCATAGGTCTTATATAGCCAACCCCACATAGTGGGATAACGGCTGGATATGTTGTTGTTGTTGTTGTACAAGCATAGGTCTTATATATGCATGCACAAATATACATATATACATACACATTATACATAAGTACATATGTAAATATATTTAGGTACCTATATGCATGCACATATATATGTAAATACATACATATTGTACATATGTATGTATGTTTATATTTACATTTATATCTAAAACATATGCACATGTATGTATATGTGTATATGTGTGCATGTGTGCGTACATATATTTATATGTATGTACTTATAAATAGTGTACATATATGTATAAACATGCATATGTACATATATGTATACATCCAATGTACTTATGGACATATACTATATATGTATTACGTACATGTATGTATGCTTACATATAAATGTATGCATATACATACTGGTAAATATTTTGACAAATATACAAATATACATGAGTATATATGTACTTTTTATAAATGAATGAGAATAAAATATTTTTAAAAGATGTGTAATTTAATATTAGAATTTAGAAATATGAAATTTTATTTTGTGGTAGATATCTATATAATGGATCTGGTGGATCTGGGTGCCAATGATCTGGACTGGATCTAAATGTAAAAGGATTAGATCTAATAGATATGGACCAAGTCCAGTCCATTTACAGGCCTACTTTTAGCTTGCTCATTTCAAAAGCATTTGAACCAAAGACTGAATATTCCTATTTTCCATAACTTTCTAATTTCACTTTGTCCTGAGTTTCTTTTCTTTATATTTTTATCATCATCATCATTATTATTTGTTTTTATTTGTTAGTGTTATCTTTTATGGTAAGGGGGGTCTATGTTTAATTGGAAGTGATTTTTGTTTTTTTTTTTGGGTGAATTCTTGCAGGTTATCAGAGATCGCAAATGGAAGGAAGTGACTTCAGCCTTCAGTTTCCCATCAACAATAACCAGTGCATCATTTGTCTTGAGGAAGTACTACCTATTGTTGCTTTATCACTTCGAGCAGGCTTATTACTTCCGGAAAGAAGTTCCTTCCATTCTCAATGGTATGTCAACATATGATGCACATGATATTTTAGAAGTTTTCTTGTATAGACTAAAACAGACATGCTTCTGTTACATTCTACAGATTCTACAAGCAGGAACTTAGTTGATGAATCTGCAGTCCCACATGGGCTTGGGGATGGTGCCTCTACAAATCAGCTGCCAGGTCAGGATGGAGCACCTTTTTGAAATTATGAATTTACCATATAGGAAGTATTATTTAACTCTGTAACCCACTTGATTTTTTAATCATTGTTCTGCTTTTATTTTATATAAATCTGTGGTTGTCTGACAACTGCAATATAGTTTTGTAGTTTCCAAAAGGATTTCCTTCGCTAAATTTGTGTCTGGAATGGTCATCTGGTTGTCAAACCTGCAGAGCTGGTAGTGGTAGTTCTTGATTTTCATGCACCTCCACACTTGACATGCCTGAACCACTGATGACACTATGAAGATGACTATACACTGGCTTCATTTTTGACACAATGATGGATATAAGCCAAACAAACTGCCAAAAGGAATACCATTACTTGATTATTTGTAGTGAAAAGGACATGCCTTTTCCTAGAATAGGATTTTATTTTTCTAAAACGTAGCTTATAATCCAAACCTACCAAAAAGCATACAAGTTTTGTTTGTTATACTGGCTGTAGCATGAGATGACTGCATGCTTTAACAATTTAGTAACTTATGAAGTCTGAATCTATGAGGAATATGATAAGACTTTCTTTTTTATTTCTTTTGTCACTGCTGCGGTTGGGGGGGGGGGGTAGTTTTTAATGTTGAGAATTTTTCCCTTCATCTATATTTGCTGATTAAGGCTTCTCATTTGCAGCCACTCTGTGAGAAAGGGGGAGGGGGTCTTTTTGGATTAGTAATAATAATGTTTTCTTTATAATTCATCTTAATTATATATAAATAATATATTATTATATCTATATATTGTAATTTGAACATTTTATTCTGTGCAATGTATGAACAATTCATCTAAAATGTATATATTACAAATTGTTATATATAGGGCAAATTACCAAAAAATCAATGAAATTTCACCCAGGTATCAATTTTATAACGAACTTTAAAAATTATCAACTCTATACCCAGACTTTCAAATGCGTATCAATTTCATCATACCGGTAGATAAAACTAGCAGCATTAACATTTGTTTGACCTAATAGCTCCAAATTGGTTTATATAACAGAAAAAACACCTCATGCAGCCATCACGAGTCTTGCATGTTAGTGTTTAATTGTGTAATATTTATGTCATATAGCAAACTTGATCTTCAAGTTATTCCATAATTTTTTTTTAGCTTTAGTGAGATATTTTAGTCATATAAAATGTTGGTAGCACTTCATCACTTTATTCAACCTATCTTGATTTTGTATGTAAGATTGTCAATAATCTCTCATTTTTGAACAGTTGATTCAAGATATCTAAATCGATCATTTTTTATGAATCGATTGATTTCTTAAGTCTCATTGTGACATCATTCATACTTATATTTTTATTTTATGTTTTATAGATTTGATTTCTGATTTGCTCAATTTAAAGGCTTTGGATTTTAAATGTCCTATAATTCGAGCTTAGTATTTATGCCTTTTTGTTTCATTTAGTTAGATAATATCATTTGTAAATAACATATACAAAGCCACTATTCTTGAATGTGTTTTATAAGCTCATCTATCACTAGAGGAAAGAGGTAAGGGTTTAGCATAAATTGTTGATGTAATCTAATTATAATTGAAAAAGTCTCAATTATCTTCTCTACAAATGCTAACACAATTTCTGCCTGATAATACGTGTGTTTAGTAACCTGTAAATGAATAATCCAAACTCTAATTCTTCTCTAAAACCCTCCACAAAACTTCTTTGGAGATTATGTCATAGGTTTTTTCCAAGTCTATAAATACCATATATAATTTGTTTTGATTTACGTTTGGATCCTTCTATCAAATGCTTTAGTAAGTAGATAGCTTTTATGGTTAACCTACTAGGCATGAAATCATATTGGTTTTTAGTGACATTGATTTATGTTTTTAACCTTTGGTTAATTACCTTCTCTCAAGGTTTCATAATGTAGCTCATTAGCTTGGTTCCTCTGTAAATTTTATAACTTCAAACATTCTGTTCTTCTAAATGGAAATTAGAGTGCTCTGTAAATTTCATAATGTAGCTCATTAGCTTGGTTCCTCTGTAAATTTTATAACTTCAAACATTCTGTTCTTCTAAATGGAAATTAGAGTGCTCTTTTTCCCCTCATCAGATATCCTATTTGATTTAAAGACCACATTAGATACTCATTAACCATAAAAGGACTTCTTCTATACATTTCAATGCTTATATCAAAATATGATTCATTCCAATTGCTCTGCCATTTTTCATCTTTGTGATAGCTTGCTCTTCATTTGGATAAATATGTCTAGAACGTTTAATTCTTATGTTCTTTGGAACTATCAAAATGTCCAACTAACATTTATAATTTCACATTCATTGAATTTCTTTGAAAACCATTCTTCTCATCTCTTTGCTTGCACCCTCACTTAACAACTCGTTTTGGCCTTTGTCTTTTATACACTTCATTTGGCTTAAATTTGGTGTTTTTCTTCCTCTTGCTTTTGCTAACGTTTATATATAAATGTATGTATGTATGCATGTATATTTTTCAGTTTTGTACTAAGGTTGTTGATATACATTTTTGTAACCTCTTAACTTTACTTCATTGATTGTTTTATTTTCTTCCTTTTTTATACATCTTTAGATTTTTGTTCCTACATGTATGCAAAGTCTTATAGTAAACTCTCTTGGTCTTGATTCTTCCTTATACCTTCTAACTCCACCAAGGTTCTTTTTGGTTTGGGGTTTTTGTTTGACTTTCTTAAAATAGTTTTATTGTATTTCAGATAGCAATAGTTATTATCCACATTGGATCAGTTTCTCCTTTAACGATTCAATCTCTTTTTCTGTATGCTTTTTCCTTGAAAGTAATTTTTTTTCCACCTGATTCTCATAATTGGATTCCTGGACTTTTGATTTTTTTTTTTTTTTTCCATTTTTCACCTTCTATTTTTTGATAGACTTCAAGGACCATAACCCTATGTGAGTGGTTAGACATATTCTCGATATAACTTTGCAATCCTTATAAGTGATCATTTTGACTTGTCTGAAGCAAATTGGGTTGTTGATAAGCTATTTTCATATGTGACCTACTGTTCATCCTGACTCTTCGAATATGGTATTAGCAATGAGGAGATCATATGCTGGAGCAAAATCTAGAATAACTTTGCCCTCATTATTTCTTTCTCCGAAGACATAACTTCCATGCATATCTCTATACCCATTCATTTCTCTACCCAAATGACCATTTAAGTCACCTTCTACAATGATTTCTATCCTATATGTGGTATACAATTATAATAGTTTGTATAAGAGCAAGGATGTAATTTTAGCATTCAGTTTTACATTATTTTCATTCCTTGTCTTATGTTAACCCCGCATATTTCCATTTAGTCTCATGATACACATAACCTGGCCTTTTATCCTATGGTACTACATGTCCCTTCTAATCTTTCAACATCTTCCTGGGAAACAAGCACAGCCTTATAATTAGGTGCTCCTTTATAGCTAGGAGTTTCTGGGTGATAGATTTGTTGACCATGGCCAGCAGAAAGGTCTCTTTCTGTGAGGAATGTTATCTCCAATTGCAGTGATTGACACCTCTTTCTGAATGCTTCCTACATCAACCAAAGCCACTAAGATTGACACACACTGTACCAGCAAATTTTGAATTATCAAAGACTGCCGAAATGTTTTGATATCTTTAGAATGAGTAAAGAGTGCTTACACCCATTATTTGTGATTTGACCTTGATGTGCTCTCTCTTCTAACAAACAACGTACTTTCATGCCTACATGTTAGTATGAGTAAATAGAGTACTTACATCCACCATGTGATTTGACTCTGAAGTCTTGCTCTCTATTTTAACAAATGACAATGACAATTTTTCTCCAGTTATTCCACCTAATATTCTGCTTTTTATATTTCCCTTTCTCTTTCTTGGGCATGTTTCATCTGGTACAACAAAATGATTTGATTGATTGTTGCATAACAAGTATATTCTTTTTTTATGATTCACAGTGAGTTTTATCTTGGATCCTGGCAGTTCAGTCATTGGAACCATTGATGCAAAATTTGACAGTGGCTATCTGGTTACTGTCAAATTGGGTTCTGAGAAGCTGAAAGGCGTCCTTTATCATACTCCTCTGTCATTGCACACATCTAAGAGCTATAAGACATCAGCTGTCCATCCTAACCGGAACCGCAAAAGATACCAGCTGGCATCAAGGGATCCCTCTCGTCCTAAGCCAAATAGGAGCGGTTACAACTTCTTCTTTTCTGAGCATTACACTAGGCTAAAGCCTTTGTACCATGGGAAGGAAAAAGCTATTGCCAAGAAAATTGCAATTTTATGGAGCAGACTTACAGATTCTGAAAAACAGGTAATTCTCCTATTGCATTATTCTGCCCTAATTTTGTGATAGGGTCACTATAGTCACTGGATTTACTGGTTCATGCAGAATTCTCAAATTGGAGATTAATACATCCATACACTTAGTAGTTGAATTCATAGCCCTCCTTCTCACATGGGCAGCAGGTGGGTCCTATGTTGGAGGGAGAGGTTGCAGATGCAGCCTGTGGGGCTGTGAATTTTTCTATCTTTAGCAATCTCCTAACTGATGTACTTTTGTGATATTAAGGAGCTGTTGGACAATCAACTTCAATGTTCATTTTCAAACAATAACATGTCAAGCCTTTTATCCCACTTCATGGGGTTAGTTACATGAACCCTAGCTAGGGAGTCAATTCTATCTATGCTTATCTTCTATAAGGCCCTTATACTTCATGTCATATCTAAGTGTATCCCACTAAGTTTTTCTTAGTCTTCCTCCACATCTCTTTCTAAATACTTATGTCATTCCATTAACCCTCCTCATAGGAGCCTTGATTGGTTTTCTTCTCATGTGACCAAATCAATGTAAGCATGTCTCATGCATCTTATCTTTAATAGAAGCCACTTCGACCTTATTATGAATAACTTCATCTTTAACACATCCCTCTTAACATCCTCATCTCTATTACACTCATATTTTGCACATGTTGGTGCTTATTGCTCAACATTGTATGCATACAATGAAGTTAATCTTCTATTTATCTTCTAAAATTTTCCCTTTGGATTTAATGAAATTTTACTTGCACATAAAAATTCCATAGCAACCATCCTATCTTGATCACATGGGTAAGATTCTCAATCTCTCCATCTTTTTGGATGATTGATCCAAGGTATCTAAATTGATCTTTTCTTGGTATGGCTTAATAGTTTTATTTTACCATAATGTCATGCACATTCATACTTTTACTAAACTTACATTCCATATATTCAGTTCTCAATTTACTTATCTTAATGCTTGTAGATTTTAATGTGGTCCTTCATACCTTGAGCTTAGAGTTCATGCCTTTTTTTTTTTCCCTCATCCATCACCACAATGTCATTTGCAAATAGGATACACCAATGGGCTTCTTCCTAGATATGTTTATTGATTCATCCATTACAACATAACATATCCAGCCGTTATCCCACTATGTGGGGTTGGCTACATGAATTCTAGACTTCTATGTGGGTTACATCTCAACAGATAGTTTGTCTAGAATTCATATTTGGATCCGACTAGGTTTTACGCTGGCTGTCGGCTACCTAACGCAACCCTCCTCCTTTATCCGGGCTTGGGACCGGCAGTGGATAATATCCCCTGGCGGAGTAATGATGAAATGAGGTTTGAACACCATCTTAACATGGAGAAATTTCATGAGATGGTGGTGAATTAAGATAATTGATATAGTTGTGTTCCATAACTTAGTTGACATGGTGAAACCAACAAGTACAATATGGAAACACAACACTAGGGAAAATAGATAAGGGTTTAAAGCAAATCCTTGATGCAATCTGTCACGACCCTAGGGTTTGCCTAGGATTTGAATAGGAATTTGGAAGAAATTGAGGAGAATTAGAGAAAGAATTGGTGGAGAATTTCAAATAGAACAGAAAAAGAGAGAGATCAGAGAAGTTGAGGGAGCAAGAGCAGTAGGATCCGAGAGGGAGAGAATGTAGAGAGAGAATCAAAAGTGTCAATTTGATTTATTTCACAATGATCTCTTCTTTACAGCTCTAGTAGCTTTATATAGCTACTTCTCCTAAGGATTTTTGTTACAAAGTAAAGAAAAAATATAACAAGTAAAATAACAAAATTATTATTGCTAAAGTACTATTATATATTATATCCTTGGGATCACGACACAATCCAGTTGTAATTGAAAAATTCTGGTATCTGCTCCACATATCACATGTTTCTACTTCATGATACATGTATCTTTAATAACATCTATATAAGTAGAGTTAGACTCGTTTCTTTTCTAGAATCTTCCATAGTGTTCTCTAGAAACTATCATAAGCTACTTAATTTATAAGCACCGTATGCAAATCAAAACCCTTTTGTTTATCTCAATAGCTTTCCATTAGGCACCTCAATAAAGATGTAGCTTCCAATCATTGACCTGCCAAACATGAAAACAAAAATAACAAGTTTTAACGTAATCATGTGCCTACAGGTAAAACATGTTTTTAACAGCATAAATTGGAACGTATCCTAATTTTATGATACCAGTTGTTGCTCTGATCTAGTGCTACGACTCGAGTGAGCCATAGTTTTTGATTTGATCATGTTGATGTCGATGTTCATGTGTGGTGGTGGGCTGGGATGCAGGTTTATCAGGACAAAGGGTTGAGAGACAAGGAGAGGTACAAGAGTGAGATGCTGGAGTACAGCAGTAGGCCCTCCAACAACAATGCACCAGCAGCACCAGCAGCAGCTCCATAACCATAATAGACGTAGACGACGACGAAGAGGAGGAGGAGGAGGATAGTTTAACGTATGCCTCTCTGTTTTGATGATGATAGTTGTTTCTTACTATATTTATCTTGGGTCGGAAGCAGCAACAGCAGCAGCACCTCATGCTCGTATCGATGTGTATTTAGTTTCTGTTCATTTTCATTTCGCAAATCCTGCAGGTTTCGATCATACCATTGGGAATTCGGATTAGGCTTTTGAGTTACATTAAGCTAGTGTTTTAAAGTTTTTGTTTTCGGTTCTAAACTAAAAACAACTTCCAACATTTTCTCTCTTTTTCTTTCGTCCACCTTGTTTGGTTACTAAGAAACCGCATAAAGAAAAGGAGAAAGTGGTCAAAGTAGATGACTAATAGGAGAAGCAGATACAAGAAGTTAAGTAATGAAACTCTACTGTAAAGTTCTTATGTAGACCCTTTTAAGTCTATTTATGTTAATAGACTGCGTTAATCTTAGTATTAAAATTTAAAGATCATATTTATCTTTATTAAGAGTATATAGTTTTAAATTATTCAAACAGTATGAATATTTTTTTATTAGCTTAGTCTAACTTCACTGGGGAAACTGGGTCCATGCATAAATGTGTCTCCACTTCTATCCTTTGGTTTGGTTGGAGTTAACTTTTAAGTTTATTAAGTTAATTAGGATTCAATCAAGTTTCTCCGTGTTCAGCAAGAATACAATTTGTTTAAGTCACGGCTTAGGGAAGAGTTACCTTACCACGTTTCTCCTTTTTATTTATTTATTTATTCTATCAACTCTTGTGTACTTGAAAACTCAATTTCAGCCCGCCGGGGTGGCTTGTACAGATTGGCTACGTTAAATAGGGGGAAAATGGTATTTGTACTTTTTGAGTTATATTTTGAGTTATATAATGCAGTTAAAATAATAAAAATATCATTTATTTAAGGTGGTGAAGTGGACAGACGCATGATTAAAATATCTCTCACTCAAGGTGTGAGGCGGTAAGGCGAGATGGTGAGGCACAAAGAATAATTTATTCATTTAGGTGCATGAGTATAACTTTTAATGTACACAGTTTGAAATTCGATTCAATTTAAGCTTGTTTAAGCTTATTTACTCGAGATTAATTTTTAAGTTTAATTAGTAAATAAATAAAACTTAAATTTTAGAGTGTTTGGCTCTTGAATAATCTCATTTAATTAAGTGCTCAGTGTACACTTGTTTATAGCTTAGATTATGGCTCGTGAATTTGTATAAAAATCACTTCTTGCCTTTTTCATTTTCTTTTAGGGTCGGTCCACGTTTTTATTTGAAATTTGTTAATGAAAATTTCATATTTTTATTATTTGAATGCATTTGGATTTTTGGGGTCAAATCTATTTGAATTTGAATTCAAAATTAGAATAGTTTAAAATGATATGAAAATGGGTGACACTTGAAATGATAGAATTTGAAATTCAAGTATTTCAATTATAAATTTTAAATAATATCATATTTATAACCTTAACAACCTGCTTGGAACCAATTCCAATGAAATTAGCACTCTAATTCTATGTTTGGAACAATAATTAAATAAGGGTTTGATTATAATTATACATATATATATTATTCTTAACAATTCAATAAAATATATAATATTAAACTATTGATTTTATTCTTTAATGTTCTCCATAAAATAAATATCACTGAATCATGTAACCATGATATTTTATCATTAAAATATAATAATTAAATAAAATATCAGCTAATAATGCTAAAAATACCATTTTTAAAAAGTATATTTTCAAAACTTTTGAGATAAGATAAGCAATTAACATCACAACCATGGAGAGAAAAAAAAAGGAATGAGAAGATAAGAAATAAAATAAATAAATAAGTAGGATTTAAAAATTTTCTCACTCTTTTATCATTTTTTGTCAGAATTCAGTTGATTCATCTAGTCATTCAGCATATAATTCTTATCTATCTTTCGAATGTTTGTAACAATTGAAAAGACAGTCGTAGAAGCAAAGTCTATCGCCATACTAACCATCAAATATGAGATTGGGTCTCTTTTCAAAGATTTGATAAATATCTTTATAGGGATTTCATGACATACAATTAAAATAACTTCTGCTAGAAAGTCATCATTTTTTCTCTTTCTATCCTAAACACAAGAATTTATTACAACTTTAAAATTAAAATCTTAATTACAAAATTTTTGAGACAATATATACCATGGTGATTATGTTTTATTCTTTTTAAATAAAAAAATATTACATTTTATACCTTTTTTTTTTTTTTACCTAATTTTACATTTTTATGCTCTTATTAATGATACTAAGACCTCCAACACAAGCCCCTAAATGCATAGGCATGGTCCAAATTACCCATAAATATTCATGCATGTTAAAGTAACACAAAAATTTGGGTAAATTATTTTAGGTTCCTTACGGTTTGGAGATGTCTTGTGGTTATAGGAAATAGAATGATTCTATAGTCTTGCAGTCTAAATTTTGTCCCAACACTAACTATTTATTTAGGTAACAAAAGGCGTCAATTAAACTTGAAGTAAGCTAATTCAATTTTAATTGAAATGATTTGACATTTTATAAGATAATTTGACATTTAATAATCATTTCTAAGATGATTTGACCTTTTACGAAATAACCTCACTAATGGTGATGTGATGGGAGAGAGAGAGAGAGATAAAAAGTTTAAAAATAACACTTTTGAAAATACCATGTATTAAAAAATAATTTGTAATATACCACCACCTTCTAGCACTTGGAATTTGAGGGTCTCATGACTAACTGCCTTCGTGAGCTGGTGGCATGTATTTTACCCCAAGGCCTGTACATGGTGCATTTTTCACAAGATTGTATTCTGGGAAATAATTTCATAATTGGGGCTAAAGCGACTATTATTTAAAAAGAAGGGGGGGGGGTTTGTAAAATTTGAAAACAAAATTGTAAAAAGAAAGTGTTGAGGACGTGGTTAGTTTAACCAAAACAAAAAATAATTAAAAAAGAAGAAAAAAAGAAAAAAAAAAAAGAAGAAGAAAGAAATAGCAACAACAATAACAGGTTTCATTATTGTAACCCAAGACAATTCTTTTGGTACTCTCTTATTGGCAGAATTGTTATATTATTTGTATTAAATAACATAATAATTGTCTGATATTAATAATTTTAGAGATAAGGCGTAGGTCTCATGTAAGGTGGTGGGGCCCACACACCACCCCCTAGCCCGGGCAACATGACCCAAGCAATAGATCATCTCTTGTATGATCCTTCTTATCTATCTTGTTAATATAAAATAACTTAGAAAACTCACAAAACCCAATGATGTTCATGGCATAATTTGAACCAAGCAATGATGTGATTTTTAACAAAATAGACAACTATTTTTTAATGTCTTTAAGGATGCTATGGTATTTAGCACTCTTTTGAGGTTACTATTGGACAAACTTTCTTAGAACACTTTGAGTACTTTTTTGTATCTTCTGATTTGTCATCTGAATCTACAAATCGTCGTTTAGTTGTTGTAGAGACGCAAATTTTGTCTCAAATGAATGTATCTTTTTGTGTCTGTCATTTACAAATGAGGAGATTATGGGGGCGTTAAAGCAGTTTGTTCAGTTTTTTCTTACTTGAAAATTTTGGAGTGTCGGAGAGGGGGGAGGGGGAGATGTCACACCTTTTGTTTTATTCATCATAAATGATGACGAGAGTCTTAGTCCTTTTAATGACACTTTCATCACTTTAATTTTGACTATGAAATGCCATGTTTGCTTTAGTGAGTTTCAACCCATTAGTTTATGTAATATTTATAAATTGGTGGCAAGAGTGCTAACAGATCATCTAAAGAGAGTTTTCTTGGATATGATTTCTTCTTATCAAAGTTTTGTTGTCCCAAGTTAGCTAATTGCATAATTATAATCTTGATTACGATGCTCTTTATTAGCTTAAAAAATAAATGACATGGTCGAGCTTCTTTTTTGGTTTTGAAACTTGAATAAGGAAGGCATATTATCGAGTTGAATGGTGATTTCTGCATCTCTTGATGGAGAAGATAAGGTTTGTTGTTCGGTCTATAGTTTTATCTACAATTGTATGTCTATACTTTAAGTTTTAGGTTCTTATTATTGGAAGACCTCTTACTTCTTTTGCTCTTATAAGAGGCTTTGATAGGGTTGTCCATTATCTCCATATTTATTCATATTGTGTGTTGAGGTGTTATCTTCCTCCTAGTTGTGCATGATCCATGGAACGTGATTGATAGATTATAAATATTAAAATTTTTAGGCTATCTCCTTCTTTGTCTTATTTGTTGTTTGTTGATGATAGTTTTATTTTTGCAGGCACTAATAAGTCTAATATGGAGAATCTAGAATTCTCTTTTCATATATAGCATGGCTTTTGGGTAATGCATAAATTTTGAGAAATCTAGGAAAAACATAAATTTTAACATTACAATTTGAAATCTTCTTTGAGATGGAATTGTATTAAAGGTTCCATCCATGTTAAAGATATGGATTGTAGGGGCAAATACCTAGGTTGCCTATTTTTGCAAGTCGATCAAAAGATTAGTATTCTCATGGCTTGAAAGATTAGATATGGAAATTAATTAATAGTTAGAATGAGTAACATTTGTCTATTGGGGGTAAAGAAGTTATGATTAAAGTTGTGGGCTAGGCTATTCCCATTTACGTAATGTTATGCTTTCTACGTTTTGTGTCCCTTTACGATGAGTTGGAAGTCTTAATTCGAGGCTTTTGGTGGTGTCATACTCAGGAGAAATGATGAATGCATTGGGTTAGTTGGCACACTTTGTGTTTACCAAAATAGAGGGGTGAACTTGGGTTTAGGAGTATGTAGGCATTTAATCTAGCTATGCTTGCTAAGAAAGGGTGACACCTCTTGCCATGTCTTGATTCCCTCATTGTCAAGGTATTTAAAGGTCGATATTTGGCGATGTACATAATTATCTCCTTGAATACCATCTAGCATGAGATAAGTATGGGCCAGATAGAGAAGATGCTACTGTGGTGCTTTGTAGGTCTCATAGTTGTGGGTTGTTTAAGGTGAACGCGGATGGTACTCTTAAATTATACCTGTTTGGTGTTGGCATTGGAGTTGTCATTTAAGACCTTGATGGGTGCATTGTGATAGCTCCGAGTCAATGTCTTCATGTTTTAGGCAGTCTACATTTTATTGAAGCTACGACTTTCTTGGCTAGTGTAATTGGCATTAAAACTTCATTTTTTGCCATTTTTTGTGAAAGGTGACTCATTTTAGGTGATTTTAGATCTACTAAGATGGAATATTTTTTCTTCTCATAGTCATTTTTATTTCGACAATTTTTGTGCTACTGATAGAGCACCATGTATTGGGATTCAACACTCATTGAATGGGTAATCGACTTTCTCACTTTTTTGCTAAGTTTGAATCTCAAATGTGGGGCAATGTGTATGCAAGAGTCTTTTCATGTTAAGGCTCATGCTAGTGCATTATCTAATCTTTTTTGATTTTGTTTTAATAAAGTCCTTTTATTATCTAATTAAACAAAAATAAGCATTCATATTTGAAGTTGATTATTTGTTAGAAAATATGAGAAAAACAATGAGAAAAATTAAGTTAATAGGTAATTTATTTTAATTGAGATAATATGGATGACCATTAATAGTGGGCAAAGTAAAAAAACTATCAAGTACAACTAAAAGAGAAATAAAAAAGAAAACACTAATCTAATTCAAGAAACTATTCTTTAATTTTGAGAAATTATGAAAATCTCCTTAGAAATTTTAAGAATTGCATCAATTGATATCCTTCTTGTTGTTAAATGAGAATCAATAATTTTTTTTTAAAAAAATATTTAGAGTGCCTTCCATACATCTCTTTCTTCGACAATGGCAACAATGATCTCTTTCTCCCGGACAATTGCAATGATGTGCTTTATTTCTTTCTTTGGTGATGGCAATAGTATGATCTCATTGCTCTCCCTCCCTCGATCTTTCTTTTCTATTTGGTCATAGGGTAGTTGGCAATTGTATTCTTCAACTTGAAGAAGAATTAGCTATAAGGGTTTAAATCCCTCATTCTTTCTTTCTCATTCTTAATCCTTTTTTTTCTTTTTCTAAAAAACATGGTGACTTTTGGTTATGAACCTTAGTGATGCTAGAGCTCAATCATGAAACCTAAGCAATTGGGTTTGCATAAACCTCAACAATGCGGGGTTTATTAA
Source organism: Diospyros kaki (assembly GCA_036245055.1). Lineage (NCBI taxonomy): Eukaryota > Viridiplantae > Streptophyta > Magnoliopsida > Ericales > Ebenaceae > Diospyros > Diospyros kaki. Next base: position 11,719,890 of record BSEG01000011.1, on the reverse strand, counting down.
CTATGAAGTAATGGCCAATTGGGATGTATAATATTAAATCCATCATTGTTGGAATGGTGGTAGTGGGGTTGACCACCGATAATCTTTTTTCTTATAATTAGAGAGAAGAGATAGAAAGAGAAAGATGAGAGAGTAGGAGAAAGAAACGGTAAACTAGTCATTTTACCTTTTTAACAACAATGGAGATCATTATAATTTTAATAAAAAATAGTGGGAGTTTGTATAATTTACCCTTATACTATGCATTTTTATGGTTCATATAATTTATCCTTATCTTTTAAAAAATACACTAATTAGCTCTTTATTATTACGAAGTTATTTTAGGTTTGAAATAATATGGGTCCTCTTCAATCTTTGTTGACCGATATGGATTTATTAACAAATATTTTACTGAGGGGAAGTTAGTGTAATTTCTAAATTGTGTGAAGGCACACATTGTAATTTAGTGAACTTTTAGAAGTATCGTGTAATTTACCTAAATTTGGTTTTGAATAGTTATGTTATTGGTTTAAACTCAGCAAAACTAAATTGAAAGATTGGCAACGCCATCAACTTTCAGAGGTTTAAAAGACTCTGGTTTTAGTTTTTCAATCAAATAATTAGTTAAAAAGTATACTTTTGTTGAAGGTGTAACATCCCATATCGAGCGATAAGAAGGATCGGAACAATTTATCCTGATGGGCTTACGCGAACTTCCCAGAGGATCACCCATCCCTGGGCTGCCCCAGCTCAAGCACGCTTAACCCCGGAGTTCTGTGCCTCCAAATGAAATCGGTCTTCCTCCTTGGTTTAGTATCTGGGTAAATCAGATGCAGTCGTAAATTTATACACATTCAAGTGAGCACGTGGTTAGTTCCAACCAAATGAAATATTTTTGCCTCTATCAAGAGTTGATTTTTGTCACTCGTAAAAAAATTTAAGAAGTTTATCACTTGTGCTATGCTTCGAAGGCCTGAATATTATACTTTGTTGTGTCAGAAACTATTCCTATTATTAGATAAGTCTTAAAATTTAAAGTAATAGAGATAACATAATCTAATTTTCAATAAAAGAAAGACAGATGGAAGAGACCTAAAGTTGTTATCTATAAATAGACTCCTAGCTAGAGTAGTTATCCATTGACTATACCAATATTTTGTGGGACGATTTTGTGATCCATTGACTATATCAATATTTTGTGGGACGAATTTGTGAAATTACTATGATTGTGTGTTAGAGTCTCTATAAAGTGTGTAATAGTTATTTAGAGTAGTTGGGATTAAAATAATTTTTAATTTTATTTGTCCAAAAATTATATATATCGTGAAAGAGTTACGATGTAAAACTAAATTTAGTGATGATTCAACTAATATAAAATATGTGATGAGACGATGCGTTCATATTTAGATATTAGAGAGTAATCCTACCAACCATACCATTGACCGCAACGTGGGGTTTGTGTTTCTCAAATTGCATAATATTCTGAAAACAATGCAACTAACTGCATGTTTCTAAAATTTGAAAAGAAGAAAAAAATAGAATTAGTTGGGGAGCGATGGAGAAGGGATTTGGTGCATGCGGCAGCCTGCAAATGAGGAAATACTGAAATGACAGAAGAGGCATTGGGTCTTAGCCAAACAAAGGCGAAGTCACGTTAATCACTATATTTTGAATTTTCATGGAAAGTTCAAAGAAAAGGAGGGTGTGTTTGTGTGTGTGTGGGGTCTCTGACTCCCAAGAATATTTTTTTCCTTCTTTGCCCCCCAAAATGGTGGAAACTTTCAATGAGTTAATCCATTATGGCAAGTGGATTGAAGCCCATCAAACCCTTTTTCTTTTTTTTATATTATTATTATTATTATTATTATTATTATTATATACATTTAGAAAATCAGTAAATTTTCACTAAACATAATATTGCATAATAAGGTAAATTAAATGTGCACATGATGATTAATAATTGCCTTCTTGGCTTATGTATATGTTTAGGCATGGTATAATTTTTTTATAATTTTTTAGATATTATATTAATTGTATACATAAAAGCAATATAAAAGAAAAAAAAGGGTAAAGATTGACTCTTAAATAATTCACTTTACGGAATGGATTGAAAAGTTTAAGAAAAGATGAATTTTTTTATTGAAAAAAAAAGACTTTTGATTTTCACTTTTAGATGAAGTATTAAAGAAGTTTGGTTGATGTGAAGTCTTGAGCGTAGGGGTGATGTGCATATTAATAGGATGGACCCTCTCCCACCATAACCGTCCTACCGTTCCTGATTACTTGCTGCGTGCCATGTGTTATGGGGCAGGCGTTCGAGGGTAAAATTGGAAATGAAGCCTGACCAAAGTTCAAAACCGCGTGTGGAAGGAAGGAAGGAAGGGTAGTAGTAATTGACAATATTTATGGGATAATTAATTTTTGGTGTTAAAAGAGAAACTTAATGCACTTTAGCATGCAGGCAGGCACCCTTCGAGCTCTCTATTGCCATGGAATTATCCCCTACAACCGTACTGGCATGTGATAATCACTTCATCTTCAATCAATAATTAAAAGATATCCGTTGATGATGAAATCATCAATCAACTTGCCCACTAAATGGAGGATGAAAATAAAAAAATTAAAGGACTAAATTGGCAATTTCTCTATAGAAAAGAAAGATAAAGAGCAGAGAGAGAGAGAGAAGTGTGGATATGGACGAAAGTAAGAATTTGAAAATTAATTAAGGGAATCTTTGAGATGGAAATTAAGGAGAGAAATAAATAAATAAATAAAATAATAATAATAATAAAGGGGAAAAATAGGCAGGGAGAGTGAATAATAATAATAATGGTCTAATTAAGGGGGAGGGGGAAGAGATATGGAGATCTTAAAGCTCAATTACAGGGAGAGATTTTAGGTAGGTGAGGCCTATCCATCCAAGAAAGGTCATTCCTCCTCTCCTCGTCGGCCTCCCTAACTTTTTAAGGCAAAGTATTAATTCAAGATATTGAGAAAGACCCAGAAAATCTTTTCCTTTTCGATTTTCTTCCTTCCCCACCAAAATCTTTTCCTTTTCTTTTCTTGGGTTTGTTCTTTTGTTGCTGAGGTGTGGCTCTAGCGAGCTTCCTTAGCTGGCTCACTCCCCAGACGCCGATAACTATTTGTTTATTTATTTCTTTTTTCTTTTTTCTTTTTCTTTTGGGTCATTCAATTGAATTCAAAGTTTTGTTTTGGGTAGAGAAATATATATCTTTTATTAAGAGAGAGAGAGAGAGAGAGAGAGAGAGAGAGAGAAAAGGGGATTCTGAAAAACCGGAATAAGAGGCAAAGGGACGAAGAACGTGACAGTCAATTTCCACACAGCAGTTAAGAATGACTCTTCCTTACCCTTGAGCTTCCATCCTCTTGCTCTTCTTCTTCTTCTTCTTCGTCTTCGTCTTCATCTTCTTCATCATCATCAGCTCTTCGATTCTTGCCCTTATCCCCCATCTCTGTGTTCTGGTGTCTGGTGTCTGGTGTCTGGTGTCTGGTTTTTCGTTTGGGTCTCATCTTAACAAACCCAATTGAATACGCATTCATATCTTTGGTAACTGAGTCCACTCACAGTGTGGGTAATTGACGAGGAGCTCAATTTTCTAGCTGGGTATGTGAAAACAACTCCGTTGTTGATCTCTTTGTTCCTATTTCTTTGATGCTTGTTTCTCGGTTTCTTTTGAGCTAAGAAACCCTTGCGATCTTGATCTGAGCTTGTTGGTACTTTTGATCATCGCTCTTCACTTCTCATCTGTGGTTGTTTTTAAGCTTTAGCTTTTTAATTGGCATTGTTTGTTCTTCTAGGTTCTTCTGCAATGGATCTTGACGGTGAAGAAGAAAACCAGCATCTTCTGACGGAGGAAGATGATGATCGGAAACAAGAGGCTATTTCTGGCGGTGAAGAAAAGCTGTGGATTTCGATCCAAGGTGAGGATAAGGAAGATCCAATTGGGACTCACCGGAGGAGCGATCAGGCGGTGGCGGCTAATCGGGTATGCAACGTGTGCAACAAAGCGTTCAGCTCCGGGAAAGCTCTTGGGGGTCACATGAGAGTTCATGTTCAGGCCAACAAGGACGTGTTTCTCAAGAAGCTCAAACCCTTAAAGATCAAAAGGCAGCTGAATCATGGCCAAGAGCTTCTTCATCATCCCAATGCTGCTGCAGCTTCCGGCGACGATCAAACCAAGCCCACTTGTTCCATCTGCCAGAAGAATTTCCCGTCGATGAAGTCGCTGTTCGGGCACATGAGGTGCCATCCGGAGAGGGACTGGAGGGGGATTCAGCAGCCTCCCGCCGCCAAGAACAGCTCTTCCTCTTCGATATCGGACTGCGAGCCTCCCAAATTCAACGATCCTGTCGGGAGCTTCAAGTGGGTTGATTTAACTAAGTCTTTGCCGGGTTGGACAGTGACGGAGAAGAGAGGCCGGAAGTCCTTCGTAGCGGCGGAGGACGACGATGAAAAGCTCCTAGACGCCGTGAACGATCTGATGATGCTGGCACATGGGGATTCTCTCGACTCCAGCCTCACTCACCATAAGCATGTAGCTCATGAGCCTAGCAACAGCAATTCCCTCACCAACAATGAAGTCGCCGAGCCAACAATTGATGAAATTGCTAATAAGATTAAGATTGAAATGGGCAAGGGCCATGGGAAAGCTATCTTAGAAGCTAAGTCTGTTCGAGAGAAATCCTATGGATGGGATTGGGCCAAAGAAAGTGATTGCGAGAAGTTCACAGATGCTGATGTAGTTGAGGAAGATGACGATGATGAATCGGATGGAAAGATCTCCAATGGGAGCATGCCCAGTGAATTACAGGAGGAGGAGGAGGAGGAGCTGATCATGGATAATAATAATTACAAATACGATCGTCAGGGAAGCTTGGTGATGATGAGGAAGAAGAGGAAGAGGAAGAGGAAGATGAAGAAGGTGAAGCTGATGGATTTGGAATCTGTAAGAGATGATCATAACAAGAAGTCGCAACCGGTGGACAGATACAAATGCAGCACTTGTTACAAGTGCTTCCCGACTCACCAAGCTTTGGGCGGCCACAGGTCCAGCCACAACAAGATCAACAAGACCTTAACAAACTCCACTGCTCCTGCTGACCAAGATGATGATGATTACCAGCCCAGTGTCGACTGCTATAATGAAGAAGAAAACAAGGAGAACGAAGGCGCCGGCTGCAGCAGCAGCAGCTCAAAGCAGGTAGCTGCTGATCACCTGTGCAAGATTTGTAACAAGTCATTCCCCACAGGGCAGGCCCTTGGGGGCCATAAAAGGTGTCACTGGACTGGTGCCGCCGATCACCAAGCTCCTAATTCTACCCAATTAGCTGCCGCTAGTGCCTCCCCCGGCCGGAGAGTCCTGCCCTTCGATCTCAACGAGCTCCCGGCTATGGACTACGAAGACGGCGTCGAGTCTCATGATCACCACCCAGGTGGGTTATGAATATGCACCATCTAGCTGAGCAAACCAATAACTCTTCAATTTCTTGCTTCACAATTAGCTATGCAGCAGCAGCAGCTTCTGAAAGAAAGAGGCCATGATGAGGACCTCAAATTTTGGCAGTTCGAAGTATTGAGTAGTCCTCGCAGACAGTAGCTCATAAGTGGGAACAGTACAGTTGGGTGTCGGGAGGAACCATCTTAGGTCTTTCTTCCTTTCTATCAATGGTGGGGTCTAATTGTCTTTTTGTGCTCATTTTTTTTTTTTTTTTGATGGAAACTAAGCATGAGGATCCGTAGCTAAGCTTGCCGAGGAGCAAAAACATGTAGTAGAAGTGTTTGTTCCTTTCGCAAGGTTTCGAAGATGTAAAGAAGCTGCATATAGATTGCCCTCCTTTCCCAGTAAACTGTACATGGCCTTTTGCTGTTCCATCCATATGCTTTTGTATGGTTTTAATTTAATTTGCCCTCTTAGCATTGCAGGCGGCAGCAGATTGAATATATGTTAATGTTGATGATACATGGATGTGACTTCCCCGACTGCTGCAAACCTTTCTTCTCCGTCATATACAGTTTTGGTATTCATTATCTCTTCATTCATACACATTTTCTTAATTTCTTTGATATCTTAATTGCGTTAACGTTTGGTGGGTGCTTTAGTCATGGATTATGTCTGTGAGAGACCAAGAAATCAGTAGCAACTGTGGTGGGCAGTGGAGGTCTAGAACAGGGATTGTCGACTGGTGCTTGGAAAAAATGGATGGATATTAGAGACAAGAAAAGTCAAGAAACCTCTCCGATCTCCATCACCCTCTCCTTCTCTCGTAAGCAAGAAAATTATGTTCCCCACAGACCTTTTTACACCAAAAAGTATCATAAAAATGACATCGCAGTAATCTTTTTATTATCTTGGGTCTAAGCTAATTACTAACAGCAGCCATAGTTAAAAAGATTTATTTTATTAATTAAAATCCACGAAACCCACCTCATCTTAGTTGAACATATTAAGGCCTGTGACTTGCGCATAAGGTAACATATGTTTGGCACTCTATATATATATATATATATACTTAAGATATTCTTAACTTGTAGTTGTAGTCAACTTAAAGCAATATTTTAGTGAAAAGTGGAGCATGAAATTCCCCAAAAGCCAGTTCCCAAGTGAATAAAGAGGTGAGAAAGGTGGGTGCATATTCCTCCTTGTGGGGTCATTGGAGAGTACTTATGTGTGTATCAATTTGCATGAGCCAGCCAGCCACCCAGCAGCCTCCACTGCTTACCAACACTTTTATTTGTTTGTGTGTGTGTGTGTGTTTTTTTTCTTTTCTTTAATTTTCTTTTTCTCTGGTTGATTGATTGGGTTTTTCTGCCACTATTAATCTTTATTTTGTTGGGTTCACACAAGATACATAGGTTCGTTGGTTTTCAGGTTTCTGTCTTGTTCAAACCCCACTGATCACTTCATGACTTCTGACCAAGTCATTCCACAAGAAAAATACATTCAATCATAATATAGGACCCATTTTGGGTTCGAACACTGTTTTTTATTTTGGAATTAAGTGGCTTAATTTTGTTAGCTAGAAGAAAACTTTTAATTTTTTTTTAAGAGAATTGTGACATTTTCAATGGTTTCAAATATTATATATATATATATATAGGGAAGGAATTGTGGTAAAGAAGTGAAGATTTTCATTAATTTTTTTGGTTGTAATGAATGAGGATGGAGGAAACAAAAAGCACGAAACTATAGACAGATTCTATTTGGGTCATAATTAGTGGGGTGATTGGACTAAGGCAGGTGTGGAAAAGGGGAAACCCAACTGTTTTCTAGACTCCTTCTTGTGACCAAGAAAATGAAAGTAATCCCATTAATGTACCTACATATTAGACTACTAATCATTTTGAGGCTTCTCCAATCACACATCCCGCCCTCTTTTTCTTTTATTTTTTTTGATGATTTAAGTGTTTGAATTTCACTCCTCTAATTTAAAAAAGATCGATCTTCCTCATGTTCAGTCTCCGAATAAACCCACAAACCCACAAGATAAGATTACATGCCTGCCTTTGCTTTGCCAAGAAACCCACAAAATAACTCTCTGAAAATACTGCAATTAATAGGGCAATCTCCATCTACCTACGTACATGCCTTCTCCAAATAATTGAATATCACCTAATTAATTATGAAGTAGTCTTTTATTATTTTGATTTTGCCATTTTGTGTCCTTCAATGTTACTTATATCTTAATTAATTTGGAAAAAAAACTTATATAATACATATATGAATTTTAATCTCTTAAGTAACGTTACTTAATTTATATTAAATAATATTGATGTAATAATTCAAATATAATGATTATGTGGAGTTTATTTATTCAATTCTTTCAATATAATAATTTGATAGGGTGACTCCCACGTCATTATATTTGAATTGGCATTTCAGTGTTACTTAGTATAAATTAAGCAATATTACTTAAGATATCAAAATTCATACCTATATTTGTACCAATTGTCTTCGGATATATATATATATATATATATAGTCATTTAACACTACCATTCTCTAGAATTTATTTTTATTTAGAATTTGAAAATACTATACTCACAAATAAATTTGATAAATAATTCTTATAGATTAATAAAATTTATTATAATTTCATATAAAATTAACAATAATTCATATTAGTGTTACACGGGGAGTTGTTTTAAAATCAACATCTTTATATTTTTAATAAAAATAATTATGAATTCTTATAAATACATGTTGACCATTACAACATGAATGCGTGCTATTGGTAATATACATAATGATATTAATTAATGATAATATTTAATTATTTGAAAGTTAAAACGTACTATTTATTTCCTACTGGGAATGGGATTGGTATATTAATAATGGTTAAAATTCCAGGCTTCTCTGCCTGCGATGAATAATGATCCAATATTTGCATTGCAGCCCATCCACGGCTTTGTTTTTAACGAATTTTGATAATGAAGTATTTGTAAAATTGAGAGAAGACGAAGGGCAAAGAGAAGTTAATTCGCTGCTGCACTACTTTTAACACCCTTTCTTAATTTGAAATATGGAGCTGTCGCTTCAACTTCTCATCTCATAATTATGCTTTAGTAATGTAGCATCTGTGGGTTGTTCCCTAGTGCCTATAATTTGCAAGCAAATTTCAGCAATCAAATCTCAAATAAAATAGTGATCAATTTCAATATGATTGTTTCTGACATAAAAAAAAAAAAGTTTTGATTAGATTTAATAGTTAAGAAATATAATATTTAGTCATTAAAGTATAAGCTGTTAAGATTTAATATCTTAACTATTAGAAATTATTGTTGTTGTCAAATTACAACAATTATATTTATTTGTATAAGATAAACCAAAGCACAGTCTTTCATCAAGTTAAGGGTCTGAGATGTTGCCAGCGAGGTCAACTGGGTCTGAATTGGAGTCCTAGAAGACCAATATAATTGGAGCTCGAAAGGGGTCTTTAGGGCTTTCGGGACAGTTGGCTCAAATGGGGTTTTCAGGGTGACGATGGAAGGATGCTTTGAAGGGTATTTGGGGAGAGGAGCCTTCGGGGATCACGACTTTGCCTTAACCTGTGAACATAAAAGATGTCAGAAAGGCTTCCCCACATGCAAGAGACTTCCCCACACGGGTCCTTTGATGTCTAAGTCAAACAACAGTCCAAAAGTGATGTCCAAGAATATGCATATGAATGTTTTATGTCTAATGTGTATGTTATGCAATGTCTCCCGTAAGTCTCGAAGGGTAGTTAGGTGCAACATCTCGCCTTCTCAGGGCGTGTTATTATCCTAAGAATTTTTTTTTCTTCCCTCACACACATTCCTTCTCTCATTACAACCTCCGAATATCGTACAAAAATCCTCAAATATACATACATAAATTTAACACTCCCAATGTAAAGTTAATGAATGGTAATTTATCCATTAGCGGAAGCAAAATTGAAACCTAACGAAATCTTGTAATTGTAATATAAGTAAATTCATACAAATGGTTCAACAACTATAATATTATAATAATTGTCAATAAGATAAGCATAAAACAAAAGAACAACTCGTCCTAGCTTTGGCGTAGGACTCACTACACGTCCACCCACACGCTCATGTCCCAACCATCTCTTTACCTTTCTACCTACTTGTCTCATCTGGAACATTGAATATTCTAGAGACAGACTCCAATATTAGAAGATGAAATTTCTAAATGAGGGTTAAACGATTTCATGAATGAATGATGCATGGATATGGGTAAACATACACCCTATTATAGCTTTTACCTACATTCTAGCCTCAGCATGGAACTTTAGGCAGTCATCTTGGCAATCGCCCTTGAGGAAATCCATCCCCAGTATGGGAGACTCTTGCAGTATCCGAAAACACCCGTTGGGGAAATATGGCTACATTACCAAGGTAACATCTCACCCCATCACAAGTATCGATATGCCAATAATATCATGCCAAATGAAACATCTTAATTATCGATGTAATAAAACATATATAGATATGATAAGATGTACATAAATTGCATGTAAATTGGCAACCCTCGTGAAAATCATGTTTAATTTAGGTAAACATTTCATGTATAAATTTCTAGAAAAAACCACTCACCTTATTCAAGCTTATCGAGCTATCTCATTATACATGCCTTGCCTCGAAATATGTGCCCAAGTATATTTTCTGGCCAAAAGGAATACCAATAAAACAACATTTCTTAATTTTTCAGAATTTTTCTACATTTTTTTCCTTTTTTTTTTCATTTCCTTCTTACCTCACTCGCGACCCTACACGTGTGCTACACGCATCTTCTCTGGTAGTGCTTCTCACCGTCGGTGACTAGTTCACCTTGATTTCTTCTTTATTTCTCCTCCTCCTAAACACGATGGCAACCTTGGTTTCCCAAGATTTCGGCCAAAACACTCGAAAATGGCCAATTAAAGTTTGGTTCCGGTAAAGCTCGATTTTTCGGCCACACCCGAAAATTCGTTGAAACCAACACCAAAATGCTCCAAAATTTTCAAAAATGATCCTTGCCACCTCTAGAACAAAAGCCCTCTATCCAATCCTCACGATTTTTTCAAAAACCATCAATTTAAACCCAAGTTTTGAATGAAGAAACCCTTGGCCATACTTGGCTATTTATAGCCATTTCTGGCCACGTTGTCGACCAATCACGACCATCCTAGCCTTGCCAAGCCTAGGCCTAGGCCATGATGGCTTTAGGCGGCCTCAACTGGCCATGATACGGCCTTCCGACGGTTGCCGTTTTGCAGTTAATGGCTATGGCAAGTTTCACACCTGCCTTTGCCATTTGGTCCCTCTATTTTGCTTCTTTTGCACATAGGCCTTGACCTCTCAAGCCCTTAAGTTTCCCAAGTTTTCACTTCCACCCCTCAACTTTGAAAATTTACACTTAAGCCCCTAAAATTTAGAAAAATTTCTCCTACTCCCAAAAGTAATTAAACTCGAATCTTTTAGGAAATTCTCAGGTATTACATCCACCCCTCCTTAAAGAAATTTCGTCCTCGAAATTCATACTTGGTCGCTCAAAATTTTAGGAAATTCTCAAGTATTACATCAATCACTTTTTAAAGAAATTTCATCCTCGAAATTCATACTTGGTCACTTCAAACTACTAAAGGAAACCACTACTCACTACTCTATTTCATTTAAACTTGCGAGAAGTAACTTTTAGCAATTGGCCTTTTTCCTCAAGTCGATGGTTATTACCCTTAATTGTCGATAGTATCATCATCCGAACACATTAACTATCCTCATTTGTGCTTACCATACGTCTATGTCTGCAAGGTGCGACGTATCCTTTCCAGAATTTTCAGTTGTAGCTCTCCACAGGCGGTCACATATATCCATAAATAGTCTATACTATTTTAAGAATAAATATATCATTCACAATCATCTTTTTATTCCAAGACTCTTGGTAGAATTCCTTAGAAAATAATAAAATTTTTCTATCCTATCTTTATTTCCTTGAATAATTGGAGGTATTTCTCCTTAATTGTATCCTCGAGCTCCCATGTTGCCTCTTCCTCGATGTGATTTATCCACTGTATCTTCACTAAGGGAATGACTTTACTCCTTAAAACATGGTTACGACGGTCCAAGATTCGTTCGGGTGACTCCAAATAAGTCAAATTATCTCTCAGCTCGATTGTCTCTACCTGGATTTCATGGGTTGGATCTGGTATATGCCTCCGAAGTTGAGACACATGAAAAACGTCGTGGATGTTGGACAAGCTAGGAGAAAGTTCTAGACGGTAAGCTAGAGGTCCAATTAGCCCTATAATTGGATAGGGTCCTATATACCGGGGTTTTAATTTACCCATCTTTCCTCTTCGAATTGCCAAATATTGAGGTGATGCTTTCAAATATACATGATCTTCTACCTCAAACTCCAAATCTCACATTCTTTTGTCTGCGTATGACTTTTGTCGGCTTTGGGCAGTTTGAATTCTCTCTTGGATTAACTGAATATTCTCCGTGGTTTGTCGTACAAGTTCGGGCCCTAATATTTGCCTTTCTCCTACCTTAGTCCAACAGATAGGTGATTGACATTTTCTCCCATATAGAGCTTGATAAGGTGCCATTCCTATGTTGCTATAGTAACTATTCTTATAAGTGAATTCCACCAACGACAAGTGCTCTTCCCAGTTACCCTTAAAGTCTAGGGCATAGGACCTTAACATATCTTTAAGCGTTTGATTGGTTCTTTCAGACTGCCCATCGATCTGCAAGTGATAGGCTTTACTAAGTTTTAATTGCATCCCCATGCACTCTTGTAAGCTTCCCAAAACTTTGAGTTAAACCTCAGGTCTCGATCAGAGACTATGCTTATCGGTACGCCTTGGAGTCTGACTATTTCTCCAATGTATTGCTTCGCAAATTTTCATACCGGCCTATCCATTTGCATTAGCAAAAAGTGTGCTGACTTTGTCAACCTATCCACGATGACCCAAATTGCATCGTTGCTTCTACGACTCCTTGTAAACCCCATCACAAAATCTATCGTGATGTGCTCCCACTTCCATTTAGGGATGTCTAAGGGTTTCATTAGCCCTACTGGCCTCTGGTGCTCAATTTTGACCCTTTGACATGTGTTGCATTGAGCCACCTTCCTTGCCACACTTATCTTTATTCTTGGCCACTAGTAAACCTCTTGAAGATCTTTGTACATCTTTATGGCCCCCAGGTGTACTATATATGGAGTTTTATGGGCCTCATCCAAAATTCTTTGCTCAAGTCCTTACGATTTGGCATGTACATTATAATTTCCTGAGAGGCCAAGATCAGGTCTAAGAAGAGATTATAGAAAAGCTAGTATATATATATATATCAAGGATAGTAAGGAAAGAAATAACACTGGTTGGATACCTTTTGGGTTGAATATGGATAAAGAACTCATGGGTTAAGCATGTTTGACCTAGGGTAGCTTAAGGATGGGTGACCCCTGGGATGTTCTGATATGAGAATTTATTCACACATTTATTGATCATAAGTGAATAGTTTTTTAGTATTTTATCTATATTTTATATAAATTTTTTTAATGTTTAGAGTGTCCTTTACATATATTTAATTTTTAGTATTTTTATTATTTTACAAGAATATTATTTGGTGTTTGAGTTGAAAAACCAAAAATAAAAATATATATATAAAAAAATAAATAAAAAGATATTATAAAATTAATATTACAATATAAATAGAAAATAAATATTATAAATAAATAAAATTAATGCAATTAAAAGTATATTAATTATTATATTATCTATTATATTATTTATATATAATATATATTATATTATATATGTATGTGTGTGAAGTGGCGTGCGTGAGTTGAGTGTGTGCATATAATAATTTATTAATATAATAAATAGAGTCTTCCATGCCCTACATATATATATATATATATATAATACTAACATAAAGAGGATTGGGACTTGGCAGAGGATTTGGGAGGCGGCGGAATTAAAGAAATTGTGCAGCGCACAGTTAAGGCAAGGGAATAAAATAAAGGAGACTGCTGGGAGGAGGCTTGCGCGGCAGAGCATAAAAGCCTTAACAGAGAGATTGAAGCAGAGAAGCGCACGCAACAACAAGTGCATGCGGAGGCAGACGCGATTTGGTTAACCCAGATTTGTTTGATAAGGAATTTTTGTCTTCTTCTTCATTCTTTAATTAATTTTCTGATGCTTTTGCTATTACTTTGAGTTTTAATTAATTTTGTCATGAACTAATCTGTTGAACTAAGGCCATGTATTGGTCGAAACTATGATGATGCATTTTGTTTTTATAATTTTATGTGATTAAATAAATTGTGTTATGTTGAGTTGTGTGGTATAGGATTTAATGTGTGTGAATAATTGGCCACTATTTACATGATTTGATGCCTAATCTTGAGATCGAAAGGAGATAGTTTAGGGATTGCATCGTAGGTACCATACACCATAAAGTTAAACCGACTAGAAATAGAATTCGGTTTCTTTGTGCGGCTTTTAGCAATACCCTAGGAATTTCACAAATTGTAATGCGTTTTTATTTGGTTAAACTTTCATAGAAATATAGAAAGTTATTAAATGAGAATAGACTCGTTATAACCTAGAAATAGGGTAATGAATGCGTTAGGAGATTTCCCCGGCACATACTCAATTTACCAATTTATTCACATAAAAATATATGATTTGCATTGCATAGTTAGGTTCATACATGTGCCTTAGTTATTAAAATCCACTTATTTCTTTGTTTCAAGTTGCCTTCCAAATTAATCTTATTTTATTAATCTAATTAATATATATATATTTTTCTTTCCTGTTCTTTATTAAATCTGAAATTTTTATTGTCTAAATAATAAGGAAAGTTTAAAAATTTGGTATTTGAAATCTTTTCTCGTGGGAACGATATTCTTACTTACTATTATATTACTTGTTCGACCCGTACACTTGCGATATATTTTAGGGTGATCATGTTCGCGTAGACCCACTAGGGTAAGTTGATCTGATCCTTCTTATCGCTCGATGCAGGATGTTACAGGTGGTATCAGAGTTGGCCCTTGGAGAAGGGAATCCGATGAGGGCGGGGAGTGGCATTGGGGCGTGAGGGCTTGAACAAGGAACGGCTCCTGACAGACTTCTAGTGTAACGCCCCGCTTTTCTCGAGCATTAAATAACTCTTGAATTTTGAGAATATATATATTTTTTTCAACATAAACTCAATATAAATAATTTCCTGACAATATCATTCTACCTTCTTAGCATATCAAAATAAGAATCAATAAATTGAGACAGGTAATCATTACAAATGCGGAAGCTAGATCGAAACCTGATATAGTACACAATCAAATTCCCTTTAATCATAAAATAAGAATCTATACCATTATATCTTCAAATGCTTAAATACATGGAGACTCGTTTCCATAGATAACAACTAAGCATCACTGATACAATCAAATGATACCTCAACATAACCAATGAATACCTTATACAACATTAGATAATATTACATGATCGATTTCTCAAAACATTATTCGTAATACGTACATTCTTACACTTAACAAGACAACTCATCAACGAATTATAAATCTCTCAACATGACTAAAACATAACTGAATATTCCTGAAGAAGACAAATACCGGAACTACATGCTGAGTCCATCGGACACGTCATCATGTGCCGTCACATCTCAATCACTTCCTTGCCAAAGCTGCAAGTCCTATCTAGAACGTTTGAATGTTCCAGGGGGGCATAACCCAATTAAAAGATGAATCTTCTAGTGAGGGTTTAAAAATAGATACATGAATGCATGATACAATAACATGAACAAACATATGCCCTAGTGTGACTTCCCTGGCCCACCAGCCCGGCACAGAACCCTAGGCAGAATCTTAACCTATTTTCAGGATAATCCTAACGTTGTTCCATCAATTACCCATGGAGAATTACGACTACACTATCAGGGCAACATCTCATCTGGACACAAGTATTGATATGCCAATAATATCATGCTGAATGAAATGTCATAACCTTCGATGCAATAATATATGTATAGATATGACAAGATGTGCATAAAATACATATAACTTAGTTACTTTCATAACTATCATGCTCAACATGGGAAAAACATAACATATATAAGCTTTTGACAAAAATCACTCACCTTTTGCACTAAGTTCAGAACACCTCAAAAAAACGTGTATCGCCTCAATTTGCATGCCCGACCTCGATTTTTGTGCTGAACTTAGAAATCACTTAAACTCAAGCCACAATGATCCTATAAATCATATTTACACATGTAATATATGAATACCTCAATTTCTTCATATTTTCCTCCATTTTTCTCCCATTTTCTTCTCTAATTTCCAAATAAATACTTTCTTAACTAATTTCCCGAATATTTTTCCACCACAATTCATAATATTCTAAGAACTTTAAAATAAAATTTCAGAACTTACCCGATGCTTCATTTTCACGCATAACGAGGCTAGTTTGCACAAAATCCAAGAAACTAAAAAGGTAAACACCAAATATTTTTGCACAACTCTCTAGATCTTATTTTTTTTTACTTTTTTTAACATTTTTTTTTTAGAATTTTTCACCTCCGGATGCGCCCTCACGCACCGCCACAAGGTCCTCCAAGTGCACTGCCGACTGGCACATGTGTTACACGCGCCGGTCTTTTTCCTCACGTACGACTGTGAACAACTCTGGGTTTTCAACTTTTTCTTCTTCGTTTAAGCTCTGTTTTGCCTTTTGTTTGAACCTACCCTTTCCTATTTTCATCCTTTAAAGGATTATTGCTTCAAACTCCTAAATTGGAGACATTTTTTGATTGGTGAAACCCATTTTTCGACAAAGCCCATTTTTCAGATGAAGCTTCGTATCTCCTTTAAACATGAAAATCACTCAAATTTTCCAAAAATGATCATTTGGATATGGCAAACAAAAGCCCTTTATCCATTTCCCTCAATTTTTCCTCAAACTCTTGGATTTGAGAGATTAAGTTTCTACACAAGTCGGCCATCTCTCAAACCCGCTATTTATAAGCAACCCCGAGCCTTGCAACGCTCATGGCTGGTCAATCCAACCTTCCTGAGGCTTTTACCTGCCCCAGATTAGTCCAAACAAATCATTATTCGACCACCAAACACGGATTCAATGCATCAAAATTCTGGCTAAGAAACGACCGAAAGCACACAAAATTGGCCATCCTTGTGGCCAATGTTGGCTTAGGCCCGACCTAAGAGCATACTTGACCACTTTCCTCAAGCCTCCAGTGGACGAAAGTAGCGATTGGGGCCAACAAGGTGGCTGGTCGGCCATGGTAGTCTCCTCATCCTCAAGTTTGCAAAAATTGCACTTTAGCCCCTTTACAAATTTCACTACAAGAAAATTGGTCTTCTGTGATGACCTTAGGTGGTCACAAAAAGATATAATTTCATCACACAATCTTTTTAGTGATGATCAAGTATTCGTCAAAGACTCATCACCGTAGGTCCCCCGCCGATTATCTTTGGTGATGAAATAATCATTTCATCACGATAAATGCATTATTGGTGACGAAAAAACTCGTCGCCCAACTCATCACTTAAGATCATCATCTCTTCATATCTAGTCACCAAAAATACTTTTTAGTGACGAATTATTTCATCACTATTGACATAAAAATTTCCATCACTAGAACATATTTGTGACTACCATTAATTCTCAAAATTTTTTTTATCTCATCACCAGAACTCTCATAACGTTATCTCCTCACCAAAAAACAAAATTATTCGTTATTAGAAAGTTTTTGTGACAAAATACTTAGTCACCAAAAAGTACTTGTGATAAAGTCGAGTCCTCACAGAAAATATTCTGTGATGGTTGGTAAAATATTTGTGATTTACATCAAGAGACTTAGACATCACCAAAAAATTTCTATGATGAAAGCATCTCATTGCAAAAACTCTTTTACTACAATATAATATCATCACCAAAAACTTTTGGCAGCGAGAGTCTATCAAGGAAATAGCATCACTAAAAATTATAGCTGACTCACCCAATCTGTCACTAAAAATTTCCTGTCATGATATTCTCATCATATAGTCCCACAAACATCCCTGTTAATAAATTCTCAACCTATTTAAAATACCAAACACAACTACCACAAATTTCAATGGATTAAATCATCTAAATTGTTAGTCCATCAAAACATATCCCACAAATGAAAAAACTCATCAAATCTAATATTCAAAAACATGTTCCAAGCATAATTCATTAAATAAAGACAAACGAGCAAAAGGTATATCAAGTCAAAATAAACTTTCAACTTCTTTGGATCCTTAAAGTCCCACACATCTAAGAGTTGTTGCCATCTTCTACATTTGATGGTTCATCTAGAGGTTTTTCTTCAACTTTTTCTAAAACAATGGCCAACATACTCTTCAACCGATGGATCTCCTCTTTATGTGCTTCAAACTCAATTTCGCTTGACTCATTATACTGTAACAAGTTCTTCACTTTTTGTTTAAGTTGTTCTGTTTCTGAATGATTCGTTGGAGCTGTCCGAGTCTTTTTAGATGGTTTAGCAGTAAAGTAACCTGATTTCAACCTTATTGATGAAGCATAAATTTCTTTTTGAGTAAGTGTTGAACTTTCTTCTTCTTGTGATGCAGAGGCCCATCTTGTTGTTTCTCCAACATCATCTCCTAATGTAGTGAGAAAGATAATTAGTATAATATCATAAGCCGATCATTGACAAGATTCATCCACTCCTTACTAGGTGCCATTATCTCGTAAAAGAATGATAAAATCTTGTACTTCACCTAAACAATATAACAATAAATCGCTTAGCTAAGCCTTAAGAAATAGAGTTGGCTATTCATAACAAAATTTAGCTTCTCATTATTAGAGTTAGACTTTAAACTTGTATGAACTTTTAGAAAATTAAACTTTAAAAGCAAGTAAACAAATGATGAGCCTAGCTAGGTAATTAAATATCCACTTTACTAAACATACCAAAGGGAAACATGGGACTCAGGTAGAGACATACACAAGAAGTTCATGCGGGGTAGAAGTGTGCATATAAAAAAACAGGAAAATTAACTGCTATAATGTAAGTAGTATATCAAATGAGTACCATTAGGTGGCAGACAGTTGCTGCTCATAACTCTTTTGAAAACTAAAAACCTTAGTTAAGAAATAAATATAAACATTTTCCTTGTATTCAAAATGTTTGAAAGTACTCAAAATTTATGAAAACAAAAATGAGTAACCAAACTCTTTTTTTTTTCTATTTACATTGTCAAAATAGTGTAAACAGAAACTCAAAACAAAAGCATACTAATCATTTCCCAACCACAGCCAGATACGACTACATAACTACAAGCAATACTAGGAGAGAAGCAAGATGTAGAACATGACACATTAGTAATGACAATAGACCTAATTCAATCAGGCTATACGATAAAATAATAAATACAATCTAAATTTTTATGTACATTATTAGGCCCCAAAGGTCAATTATTTTGACAAAAGCAATTCTCATAAATATTTCTCAAGATGATAAAAGTTTAGTGCTTAATAATCCAATTTGTCATGGAAGTAAAAGTTTAGGCCAACTTATTACTTGAACTATTAAAAGCTTGTTGGATCAAACACCATGAATTCTAGACAAAAGTTGAAATTGTTAAACCAAAAGAAAATTAAGAGAAAAAGGTAAAGAATATAAATTTAAAGCTACCATGTTAACAAAAATTAACTATGAAACACACCTAAATATGATAAAATGACTATGGAAAGTACATGATGCTTAATGAGCATTTGCACAGAGAACAAATAACAAAGTAGATATGGTCTTAATAAACTTAAACAAATAAAAAGTCATAGAGCACTGAGCATATGCAAGTGATAAGAGCCACATAAAAAAGAAAAGCAAAGAAAAGACCAATACACACCTTAAAATTGTCCACGTGCTGGCTACAGATTCTGGCATCCCAATAGTCAACTCCCATTTCTCCCCAATATTTGCCAACTTTGAGGTCTGTGTGCATCGCCACGGCTTTAGCTTGCTACGAGTATTGTTATAAACAATAACAAGGATCAGATGTACAGTTATTGTGTCCGGTTTAAATCAATTACCCAAATAAGTAAGAAAGGTTCTAAACAAGAAAATAGCATGGTTGAAACAAAGTATTAACGTTTGACATATCTGGGGGATCAAAACAATAGTAGGCACCAAGAAAACCCCAATATTGCGTGAAGGCTTTTGGAAAAGGTATGCATAGCTGCGAAAAAGCATTATGACAATCAACGTTTTGCCAGACCCTGTACCCAGAAACATAATCGTATTCTGCTTTATGGCTTTTTCCAATGCTTCCATTTGGTAACAGTAAAACAGATTAATAAGCCAAAGTTTGAAAATCAAGAATTTAAGAAAACCATCATTTCTTCAAGATAGAACTCCAAATATCACCTTCTAGCAAAAGGCAGTGGACCAGACAATATCTCTCGGCTTCCACTTGCTGCTGTTTCAACTTCCTCCATTTTTTTTTCTTTTCCTGTTTTCTTTTCTTGCGATTTTTTCTAGGTTTATTCTCTTAAAACAACTCTTGTGAGCACAAATATCACTTTAGCTTTAAATAACAGTGGGACGAATTCTATTTGGTTTCCACATACAACAAATGCATTCACAGAGCATCTTTCTTTCTATGTGTCATCGGGTGGTTCGACATACAACTGAGATTGCATATCAACAAAACCCAAATTGCAGATTAATCCAATACGCAATATTAACTCAAATCACAACAGGAGAATCGAGAAACTCACAGAGAATAATCAAAAGGTCTGGCGGACTATGTGAGAGGGAGATTTAGCAGCGGGGAGGAGGCTGCGATGGAATTGGAGATGGCAGCGGCAGCGTTTAGGCGGCGAGGCGATGGAGGGAGGCAATAAGAAGTATCACAACTGGTCCTTCAGAGGCTGTGAGATTTTGGGAATTAGGGATTGGGGAGAAGTCTGATTTGGGAATTGCAAGGGAAAAGGTGGGGCAGCTCCGCCAACATTTTGGTTTTTTTTTTTATTTTTTTAATATTTAATTATTAATTAATAAAAATTAAAATAATTTAAGATTATGATAACTGATAAAATAATTTAAATTATTACATTAAAATATAATTATATTATAAATAAATCTAATAATTATAATAAATTAATTTGATATATTGTATTCTTTTTAATATGTTCATAATTTTTCAATATATTACATTATCAATAAATAACTAATGCCCAATTATAATAGTTTATTAATTATATTTGTGTATTTACAGAAAATATAATTATATTGAAATTTCTTATATAAGTATTAGTTAAATCTAAATAATTCTTTTTTGTTATTTCATGGTTAGAATTAAATTTTTTTGTCAATAATGACGAGAAAGTTGTTTATTAACGATGAATTATTCAGCCCCTCGTTAAAATTTATCTTATATCAACGGAATTTATATTTACTCATTAATAATACTATATTAATTACCAAAAATAATCTTGTCGTTAGCTTTTTATCGTTAATAAGTCCTTTTTTTTTGTAATGGATTATTAAATAACTTAAATAATAATTTATTAATATTATTAATGATAATTATGAAGGGTGGGAAGTTGTAATGATGAACTTTAGTGCTGATTTTTTAGTTATCACAAAAATTACTTTTGGTGATGACTATTTTTCATCACCAAAAGTAATAATATCATCGCCGAAATTTTTTCACCATGTGGTGGGAAAAATTTGAGGGTCGAAACTAGAATGCCAATTTTGGGCGATGACCTTTTATTGTCCTCACCAAAAGTTCACTTTTGGTGACGACCAAAAAATCTTATCACCAAAAGTGATCTTTGGCGAGGAAATTTTCCTTATCACAAAAAAACCTGTCACGAAATATCCTTTTTCTTGTAGTGTTTCAATTTCACTTTGGTCCTTTCTTTGAAGCCCCTAAGCTTCCTAATAGTGCCATTATGACCCATAAGCTCTTTAGTTTCCATTTCATCCCCAAAAATTCAGGAATAATGTCCTTTCGTCCTCCCTTGGGTAAAATTAAGAAATTACACTTAGGCCCGAATCTATGTTTTGACCGTAAACCCTTTTATTCCTTCCTGAAACCACTGAAGTGTTATTCTTCATACCAAATATGAACCTCCTTGGGGTTTCGTTGACTTCCCGAAAGTCTGCATTATGATAATTTGATTTTTCAATCCAAATCGTAGCTTTGTCAAAAACTGTCTTTGATCCAATTTCTTTTGATGCCATAAATCATGCCTCGAAATGCTCGTCAGTACCTAATCATTTTCCTTAGACATCTCGGCTCTAGGGCACTCCCTGCAGTCAATTCGGTCACTCACAACTGTACCAAAAATTACGTTATAGCCCTAATCTTCTAAAAATTTCATTTTCACCCCCAAGATAAATTTCTCTTGAGCCCTTTGCAAATTCTCGGGTATTACATCTAGGATTATAGGCCAAAAGGTGAGAAGATCAGACACCAGTTGTAAGCTCACATGACGAGGACGTCATGTGCTTAAGAAGGGGAGAATGTAATATCTCGAGAGCCCAAGGTTAGGTCTAAGAAAAAACTCTATAGAAGCTAATATATATGTATGTATCCAGGATAGTAAAGAAGGAAATAATACCAGTTGGATATCTTTTGGGCTGAATGTGGATAAAGAACTCCCGGATTAAGCGTGTTTGAGCTAGGATAGCTCAAGGATGGTTAACCCTTGGGAAGTTCTCGTAGGCCCATCAGGGTAAGTTGATTTGGTCTTTCCTATCGCGTGATGTGTGATGTTACAAGTGGTATTAGAGCTGACTCTTGGAGAAGGCAATCCGATGAGGGCGGTTGTGGCGCTGGGGCGCGAGGGCCTGAATAAGGAGTAGCTCCTGATAGGCTTCTAGGATGACAATCCCAAAGGAGAAAAGATCTGGGGCCAGTTGTAAGGTCACATGACAAGGATGTCATGTACTTAGGGGAAGGGGAATGTAATACCCAGAAAGCCCAAGGTCAGATCTAAGAAGGGACTCTAAACACGCTAGTATATATATATCGAGGATAATAAGGAAGGAAACAACACCAGTTAAATACCTTTTGGATTGAATGTGGATAAAGAACTCATAGGTTAAGCGTGCTTAAGGTAGGGTAGCTCAAGGATGGGTGACCCTTGGGAAGTTTGTGTAGGCCCATTAGGGTAAGTTCATTTAGTCTTTCCTATCGCTCGATGCGGGATGTTACATACACTCTACCCTGAAATATGAGAATTCCATCTCGTATCTCAAAATCAAAATTCTTGGGCTAGCGATGCTCATCTACCCATAGGTGCATGCGCTTGTCACCCACATGTGTCTCTCGTATCTTGTTCACCAAAATCCAGCCGAACTAACATGCTAGTAATTAGGATAAACGATCTCTTCAGCACTACACTCATCGTTAGTTGGCTAAAAGCCTACAATAGATGCCACTCATGGACCATCAACCTAGCCATAACTGTAGGCACATTCCTACTCAAAGCGTCAGCCACCACGTTGGCACACCCCGAGTGATATTGAATGGTGCAGTCATAGTCTTTAAGAAATTCCATCCATTGTCGTTCCCTAAGGTTCAACTCCTTTTGGTAGAACATGTACTTTAGGCTCTTGTGGTCCATGAACACCTGAAATGTTTCACCATATAGGTAATGCCTCCATATCTTTAGAACATATACCATGGCTGCTAAGTCTAGGTTATGTGTCGAGTACTTCACTTCAAGGCTTTTTAACGGACGTAACCCATATGCAATCACTCGACCATGTTGGATCAACACGCAGGCTAGGCCTATCTTTGAGGCATTCGTATACACGACGTATCTTCCGGGCCCACCTGGCATAGCTAAGACTGGTGCCGAATTCAGTATAGACTTAAGCTCTTGGAATCCCTTCTCACATTTGGCCATAAACGCATATTTAACTTATAATACCCCGAGAGCCCATAGAAGTTAGTATATATCAAGGATAGTGTAAGAAAGAAAACAACACTAGTTGGATACCTTTTGAGCTAAATGTTAGCAAATAACTCCCGGGTTAAGCATGCTTGAGCTGGGAAAGCTCAAGGATGGGTGACCCCCTGGGAAGTTTGCGCAGGCTCATTAGGGTAAGTTGTTCTGGTCCTTCTTATCACTCGATGTGGGATGTCACAGGTGGTATTAAAGCCAACCCTTGGTGAAGGCGGTCCGATGAGGGATGTTACAGATGGTATCAGAGCTGACCCCCAAGCCTCTAAGCGCGGTGGTGGGACAAACCTCAACGAGGATGCTGAGTCCCTAAGGGGGAGGGGGTTGTGTGTAGGTACCTTAGGCGAATCCCACAGCGTTCTTGAGATGGGGAAGCTCAAGGATGGGTGACCCCCCGAGAAGTTTGCGTAGGCCCATCAGGGTAAGTTGTTCCTGTAATACCCTAAATTTCTCGAGCGTGTTATAGCTTAGGATTTCGGGAATATAAAAAAATTTCATATAACAATTGCTGTCATACATTACATAATATCCCAAAAATCTTAATTTTCATCTTCTTAGCTTAATAAACCCAATAATCGAATAGCTAAGACAGGTGTTAAAATTTCAAATGCGGAAGCTAGATCGAACCTGATATGGTTCACAACCATAATGCTTTATTTATCATAAATAAAATCGTTTAAAACGTCTACAAAATGTATTAGAAGGACATCATCTCTCGTAAGTGATAACTAAACGCCTTAAACATATCTAAGACATACTTAGGTTCACACATAAATAAAGATATTCTAAACATGCTATAGACAGTAAATTAAACTTATTTTTCCGCTACCTCCTTTCTCTTTGAGTGACTTATTGAACTTGGAACGTTTGAATATTCCAGAGACATAGTCCAATTAGAAGATGAATCTTCTAGTGCGAAACTCAAAAAAAAAAAAATAGTTTATATCAATGCATGAACAAGTATAAAACATATGAGGAAAATAACAAGAACTATCCCGAAGTGCCTCGTGAACATGTCAGCCACCTCCAACGAGAGCTTTCTCAATGGCGCAGGCATAGCGCCTCTCGGGAGGTCCCTAACCATGTCACCTTTGCCCGACTTCATAGAACTCATGCAAGCACCATATCCGTTGTCCCTTAAGCTCACGGTCTTCCCCACGAGAGCTTTCTCGATGGCGCACGCATAGCGTCTCTCGGAGAATATCCAAATTTTTCCCACGACCAACAATAAATAGGTACAAAAGTATGCCCACACGAATTTTATAAATGCAACAGTTAAAAAGCCAACAACATATATTTTTCAGAAAAAAAATAGTTCATATATGCAACATGATTTCGCGTAAGAGAACAACAAGAGTTTACGTACAAGAACTTCACAAAACACGTCTCATGCAATAGAAGTCCCTCATAAGAGAATAAAAAATAGGCTTTGGAGTATATGAGTCTCACCTTGTAGGTTTATCTTTTGGACGGTACGATTTCACTACAAACGGCTTAGGTTTATGCAGAAAACACGCGTTTTGGTAAACCTAATCTCAAATATTTTTACATAGGGTTTAAGGGTATTAAAGTAAGGGAATAACTGAAAAATTTCATGGAAAAAGGACATCTCAAGTGCCCTCAAGCACCCCGGGAAGGTAGGCCATGCGCCTTCACACGCAGCACGTCTCGGCACATGTATCTCAAGCGTTGCCTACCAGATTCGGATAGCTTCGCCTCGTTTTTGTATTTCAGCCATAACTTCCTCATTTTAACTCCGATTCGACCCCCGTTTAAACCTACGCGACCCTCTCTTCCCCCTTTACAGGATTATCGAAAAAAAGGGACTTACCTTGCTTTTTTTCTAACTGATTTTGGTGAATTCTGGCGAAGACCCGTAACTCTGATGAGACTCATTCTCTGTTGCTTCTCCACCGCTTTCTTCCCGCCTTCTTGCAGAACTTCCTCCCCTCTCTCTAGAGCAAACTACTCCACTTAGAATGCCTCAACTCTCAAACTTCCTTGGAATGATTTAAAATCAACTCATGACCTCTATTTATAGATTTCTTGAACCAATCACATTATGCCACTTGTCACAAGCTTAGCCATGGACTCCAAAGACTTAAACCTATAATTGAATGGCTTTTCAAATCCGAAGATAGAATCATTTTAACTTTTGAAATCCAAGCTAATATCCCAAACTTCTACCAAATGACATTTTGACCCTTATTTCAAGTTCTCAACTTTAATATGTTACCACATGAGCTTATAATTTCATCATTATTTCATTTGGATAATTCTCTAATTACAATTACTCCCTCAAACATCAAATTTATCGAAATACTTAAAATCTCAAAATTAATAACTCAAAATTACTCGATATGTATGATTTTCGAGAAGCCTTTACCATTATTCGGTGTTTTTTTCGAGAAGCCTAACATCTGTCGTTCCCCTACTTGGTCCAACAGATGGGCGAGCGACACTTCCTTCCATACAAAGCCTCATAAGGAGCCATCCCGATGTTGCCGTGGTAACTATTGTTGTACGCGAATTCTAACAATGGCAGATGCTCCTCCCAATTTCCTCTAAAATCAAGGGCACAGGATCTCAACATATCTTCAAGTGTTTGAATTGTCCTCTCTGGTTGCCCGTCAGTCTGGGGGTGATAAGCCGTACTCAATTTCGACTGGGTTCCCATGCATTCTTGTAAACTCTCCCAAAACTTCGAGGTGAACCTCGGGTCCTGATCTGAAACTATACTTACCAGCGCACCATGGAGTCGTACAATTTCCTTCACGTACTGCTCGACGAATTTTCGTATTGGTTGATCCATCCTCGTAGGTAGGAATGCGCTGACTTTGTCAACCTGTCTACCACCACCCAAATGGCATCATAGCCCCTTCGGCTCTTCGAAAATCCTGTCATGAAATCCATCGTGATATGTTCCCATTTCCACTCGGGAACTTTCAAAGGCCTCATCAATCCTACAGGTTTTTGATGCTCAATTTTCACCCTTTGGCATACATCACACTGTGCCACCCTTCTAGCCACGCTGGCCTTCATCCCCAACCACCTATAGATTTCCCAAAGATCTTGATACATCTTCGTGGCTCCTGGGTGCACGATATACCTAGCTCTGTGGGCTTCATGCAGAATTTTTTGTCTCAACTCCTAAAGGTTTGGCATCTACACTCTACCTCGAAACCTGAGAATGCCATTTCGCATCTCAAAATCTGAACTCTTGGGCTGGCCTTGCTCATCTACCCATAGACATATGCCCTAGTCACTTCCACTAGCCTCCCGTATCTCGGTCTCCAAATCTAGTCGAATCGCCAGGCCAACTACTAGGATAGAAGATCCCTTCGGCACTACACTCATCGTCATCAGGCTAAAAGCCTCAATCAGCAGCCACTCCTGGGCCATCAACCCGGCCATAACAGTAGGCACGGTCCTTCTCAAAGCATCAGCCACCATATTGGCATGCCTCGAGTGATACAAGATGGTGCAGTTGTAGTTCTTCAGGAACTCCATCCTTCGTCGCTGCCTCATGTTCAACTCTTTCTGCGAGAACACATACCTTAAACTTTTGTGGTCCGTGAATACATCGAACGTCTCTCTGTATAGGTAGTGCTTCCATTGCTTCAGAGCATATACCACCGCTGCCAGCTTTAAGTTATGCGTTGGGTAGTTCACTTTGTGCCTCTTCAACTGGCGTGATCCATATGCTATCACTTGACCATGCTGCATCAATACACAACCCAAACCAACCTTCGAGGCATCGGTGTGTACAACATATCCACCAGGCCCACTAGGCATTGCAAGAACAAGTGTCGAGTTCAGTCTATCCTTGAGCTCTTTAAAGCTTTCCTCACACTTGGTAGTCCATTTGAACTTGACCTCTTTCCGTATGAGGTTCGTCATAGGTGCAACTATCTTCAAAAACCCTTCCATGAATCTTCGATAGTAGCCTGCCAATCCCAAAAAGCTTCACACTTCAGTCACGCACGTCGGTTGATTCCATCCTCGAACAACCTCAATCTTGGTTGGATCCATTGAGATTCCTTCGACTGAGATCACATGCCCAAGAAACGCCACTTAGAATAGCCAGAACTCGCACTTTGAGAACTTGACATACAATTAGTGTTTCCTGAGGGTTCCTAGCACTATTCTCAAGTGCTCCTCGTGGTCACTCTCATTCGAAGAATACATCAATATATCATCTATGAAGATGATTACAAACCGATCCAGGTAAGGCTTGAACACCCTATTCATAAGATCCATAAATGCTGTTGGAGCGTTAGTTAATCTGAATGGCATTACAAAATACTCAAAATGGCCATACCTTGATCGAAATGCCGTCTTCGGAATATCATCTGGCTTAATTCTCAACTGATAATAACTAGATCTCAAATCGATCTTTGAGAACACCTTCGCTCCCTGTAGTTGATCAAATAACTCGTGTATCCTTGGGAACGGATATTTGTTCTTTACCGTGGCCTTATTTAGCTGAACGGTAGTCAATGTACATCCTTAGACTCCTGTCTTTCTTCTTTACAAATAGCACTGGTGCGCCCCATGGTGACGTACTTGGCGTAATGAAACCCTTATTAGTCAACTCCTATAGCTGACTCTTCAATTCTTTCATCTCTGCCGGAGCCATTCGGTATGGCAGAATTGATATCGGCTGGGTTCCTGGCACTAACTCAATTGAGAACTAAATTTCTCGAGGTGGAGGTAGGCTCGGTAATTCTTTTAGAAACACGTCATCATATTCTCGTACCACTCGCATCTCATTGAGTTTCGGTACCTCTCTTTCTTTTAACTAAGCATAAGCTATGAATCCATGAGCTCTTCGGCTCAACAACTTTGCTACCTTCATTGCCGAAATCATCTTTATGACCTCAGGATCGTTTTGTCCTCGAAATTTGACCCACCCTTCCTCAGGTTTTCTTATGGTCATTATCTTCCTACGACAATCTATATTGGCGTCGTACTTGGACAAGAAGTCCATCCCTAAGATTATGTCAAAGTCATATACTTCTAACAGAATCAGATCAGCCTGGAATCGAACATTACTCGGGCTAATTTCGCATCCCTTCACTATTTCTGAGGACTTCATACTCTTACCCATAGGTGTTGAAATCACCATAAGACACCCCATAGACTCGGTTTCTACTCTCAAACTCCCAACCAAAGCTTGTGATATAAAAGAATGAGTAGACCCTGGATCTATCAATGCATGCACATGAGTATCCAAAATGAATAGAGCACCTTGGATAACTGCAGGATTCTCCTCTACGTCCTCCTTGGTCAAATTATAGACCCGTCCTTGTCTGGTCCCCTTTCCTTCTTCAATCTTTAGTTGCTGCTCTTTCTTCTTTAGGCAATTCCTCGAGATGTGCCCGTGCTGGTTACAATTGTAGTAAATCACGCTCACTGGTGTTGCTGCTATGGCTTTACCTTCTTGGACCATTCCCTTCGAGCAATTTCAAGAAGTATGCCTAGGTTGTCCATCGGTGTAATAGACAATGCTTTGGCCATCGCACCTCTTGCCTGGGTGTCTCTTCTTGCATTTAAAGCACGTCTTGCCCTTTTTTCACGATCTTCCCATCCTGAGATCCCATAATCGAGTGGGATTTCTCTGATTGTCCTCCAATTTGAACATTTGTGGCCTTTAGTTCTGCCACCCATGTCATATTCTCATCGACTGTCATAGCTTTGAAAACTATATCCACATAAGACTCCACGTGGGCTAAGCTTATCAGCTGTTGAAATTCGATTTGCAAGCCTTATAAGAATTTTTGTCCCTTCTTCACATCATTTATCCCGTACAGCGGCATATACTTGATTAATCAGAAAAATTTAGTCTCATATTAGGCCACAGACATGTTTGGCCCCCTTGGCGTAAGTTCATAAACTCTCGAGCTCTAGCCAACTTTCAGCAAGTGGGAAAGAATTTCCCATTGAACAGTTCCTTAAATCGTTCCCACGACATCTGGGGTGCCTCCCCCAATTCTACATCTGTTGTCGACCCCTGAGATCCTGTTCGGTTAGGTATCGCTCGCTGTATAAACCTCCACCATTGAGCTGCTTCCCCTTCCAACATATAGGTGGCATACTCAACCTTATCCTCATTTAAGATTCTCAATCTTTGTAGGATCTTCTCAATTTGGTCCAACCAGTATTTACTGATTGCGGGGTCATCTGCCGGTTTTCCTCGAAACACTAGTGGGTTTTGTTGTGGATACCTCTCCAAGGCATCTACTATTCTTTGCTCGAGCTGCAACTCCAAAATTTGCCCAGCCATGCCTTCTAGGATTCTCTCGATCCTATCAATCCGGCCTTCACTGAGGTCGGGTCGTGCATTTCTTTGACCTTCCACACCACTTCCTGGGTGTGGGTTGGTGTTGCTTTCTTTGCCATTACCTCTCTCGCGCCTGTTCCATCTTGTATTCACCATCTGGCAAGAAGACAGGGCGATCTATGAAATCATCACGGCATGGCACAATTCAATTTGAATAAGCAACAAGAGTATTCCACTGAATATATCAAAAATCCTAATTCCCAAAACTTACGGTGGCTTTACTCATCTAGCCACACGCAAACTTTTCCTTAGGTTTGCTCTGATACCAATTGTAACACCCCAAATTTCTCGAGCATGTTATAATTTAGGATTTCAGGAATATATAAAATTTTCATATCACAATCGCTGTCATACATCACACAATATTCCACAAACCCTAATTTTCACCTTCTCTGCTTAATAAACCCAATAATCGAATAGCTAAAACAGGTGTTAAAATTTCAAATGCGGAAGCTAGATCGAATTTGATATGGTTCACAACCATAATGCTTTATTTATCATAAATAAAATCGTTCAAAATGTCTACAAAATGTATTACAAGGACATCATCCCTCGTAAGTGATAACTAAAGGCCTTAAACATATCCAAGACATACATAGGTTCACACATAAATAAAGATATTCTAAACATGCTACAGACAGTAAATTAAACTTATTCTTCTGCTACCTCCTTTCCCTTTGTGCCACTTGTCGAACCTAAAATGTTTGAATATTCCAAGGACATAGTCCAATTAGAAGATGAATCTTCTAGTGAGAAACTCCAAAAAAAAAAAAAAACAGTTAATATCAATGCATGAACAAGTATAAAACGTATGAGGAAAATAACGAGAACTACTCCGAAGTGCCTCGTGAACATGTTAGTCTCCTACAACGAGAGCTTTCTCAATGGCGCAGGCATAGCGCCTCTCGGGAGGTCCCTAACTATGTCACCTTGGCCCGACCTCATAGAACTCATGCAAGCACCACATCCGTTGTCCCTTAGGCTCATGGTCTTCCCCATGAGAACTTTCTCAATGGCGCACGCATAGTGCCTCTCGGGGGATATTCTACTTTTGCCCTCGGCCAACAACAAATAGGTACAATAGTATGGCCACACAAATTTTATAACTGCAATAGTTAAAAAACCAACAACATATAATTTCTAGAAAAAAAATAGTTCATGTATGCAACATGATTTCACGTAAGAGAACAATAAGAGTTTAGGTACAAGAACTTCACAAAACACGTCTCATGAAATAGAAGTCCCTCATAAGAGAATAAAAAATAGGATTTGGAGTATAGGAGTCTCACCTTGTAGATTTATCTCTTGGACGGTATGATTTCACTGCAAACGGCCTAAGTTTCTGCATAAAACACGCGTTTCGGTAAACCAAAGCTCAAATGTTTTTACATAGGGTTGAAGGGTATTAAAGTAATAGCATCACTGAAAACTTTCATGGAAAAAAGATGTCTCACGTGCTCTCATGAGCCTCGGGAAGGTGTGCCACTCGTCTTCATGCGCAGTACTTCCCGGCACGTGTATCTCACGCGTTGCCTACCAGATTCGGACAGCTTCGCCTCGTTTTCATATTTCGGCCGTAACTTCCTCATTTTAACTCCGATTCGACCCCCGTTTGAACTTACACAACCCTATCTTCCCCCTCTATAGGATTATCATAAAAATGGGACTTACCTCACTTATCATAAAAATGCTCTGTCGCTTTCTACCCACCTTCTTGCAGAACTTCCTCCCCTCTCTCTAAAGCAAACTACTCCACTTAGAATGCCTCAACTTTGAAACTTCCTTGGAATGATTTGAGATCAACTCATGGCCTCTATTTATAGATTTCTTGAACCAATCACATTATGCCACTTGTCACAAGCTTAGCCATGGACTCCAAAGACTCAAACCTATAATTGAATGGCTTTTCAAATCCAAAGCTAGAATGAATTTAACTTTTGAAATCCAAGCTAATACCCTAAACTTCTACCAAATGACATTTTGGCCCTTATTTCAAGTTCTCAACTTTAATATTTTACCACATGAGCTTATAATTTCATCCTTATTTCATTTGGATAGTTCTCTAATTACAATTACACTCTCAAACATCAAATTTATCGAGATACTTGAAATCTCAAAATTTATAAATCAAAATTACTCGATATGTACAATTTTTGAGAAGCCCTTACCATCATTCGATTTATTTTAGATTACAACTTAGCTTAACCGAAATCGTCTCTTATTTTATTTCTTTCAGTGTCATAAATCTCACCTCAGGACGCTCGTCAAAGATATACCTTTGTCCTTAGGTGTTTAAGCTCCAGGGCACTCCCTACGAACGATTCGTTCATTTGTTGCCATTTTAAGCATTTTTTTTTGTATTTTAAGGTCACTTAAAATACGTGGCATTTTCACGAAAATATGGCGTATTATAGTTTTGGTCCTTCTTATTGCTCCATGCGAAATGTTACAGGTGGTATCAAAGCCTTGCCTTGGTGAAGGTGGCTCGATGAGGGCGAGGAGTGGTGTCGGGGCTTAAGGGCCTGTACAAAGAACGACTTTTGACAGGCTTCTAGGATGACAACCTCCAAAGAGGAGAAGATTTGAGACCAGTTGTAAGGTCGCATGATGAGGACGTCATGTGCTCAAGGGGGGAGAATGTAATACCCTAAGAGTCCAGAGAGGGGTAGTATATATCGAGGATAAGTAAGGAAGGAAATGACACCAGCTGGATACCTTTTGGTTTGAATGTAGGCAAAGAACTCCGGGATTAAGCGTGTTTGAGCTGGGGAAGCTCAAGGATGGGTGATCCCCTGGGAAGTTTGCGTAGGTCCATTAGGGTAAGTTGTTCCGGTCATTCCTATCACACGATGTTGGATGTGACATAACTCCTTTTTGCATAAGCTTCATCAGGGGTGCGACTATCTTCTAAAATCCCTCCACGAACCTTCAGTAGTAGCTTTCCATACCTAGGAAACTTCATATGTCCGTTATATTAGTCGGATGCTTCCATCCTTGAACAACTTTGATCTTGGTCGGATGCACCGCGATCCCTTTAGCTAGTATCACATGTCTCAGAAACGCCACTTGGGATAACTAAAACTCCCATTTGAAGAATTTGGAGTATAACCGATGTTCTCTAAGGGTCTCTAAGACTATCCTCAAGTGTTTCTCATGTTCACCCTCATCTGGTGTGATGACTCGCTCCTACCTACAACGTCACCAGTGAATAATCAATTGGATTACTCACACCATAAACATTGATTGAAGAGACGGACTATGTTTCAACGAGAAATGCCTTAGGTGGGGACTAGGCTTCGTCATTCTCTTAGCTCCACTCGAGGAATCAGTCCCAAAACAATAAAAAGAAACACAACCAAGGGGATCAAAAACTAGAATGTGCTTCACCTTTCTTCAGCTTGTCTCACAATAAGCCAAAGGTGACCTAGACACAAAATATTACATATCACAAATCTTCTGAGTGTTAGGGATTTATGAGAAATTCCATATTGTACCTTACACAATCCGAAAACTGGCCTCAACCAAACAAAAGGCACATACAATAATAAGGTCTCACAATCACATATACACTATGCTGATTACAACCAACTAGATACCAACTAGCGCCACAACATATACATTCAAGGCACATGTACATATACAGGGATAAATACAACATACAAAACTCGAGCAACAACTCTAGTTGCCACATCATCCTCCCAACATTATCCCTGCTTCCATTTGGATTTGCAATATCTAAGGCCCGCTTTCAAATACTCTAAAGGAGGTCCTTACATAGATGATATAGAACAAAACTGAACTCAACTCATTTCATTTCTAGCAGCAGAAATTTAAATAAGATTTAATTTCATTCCCAACATCTCATATCTCTAGGCTCGATGGCCATACAAAATAATAAAAGGCTCAATGCCCATAACATAATAAATTCTCATTATTACAAACCTCACCAAATCACTAACTAGGATCTTTAAAACTAGGACGCGTCTTTGTACACCACTATCCCTGGTTGCAGTCCTATTGGACTCACCCCCAATAACCGTCTTTCCCTTACCTGGAATGGCAAAGAAGATCAAGTGAGCCACAAGGCTTAGCAAGTTCGAGAAACAATGAACAATATATAGGATCCAAGAACATGATGACACCAAGAAGAGTAATTAAGGACTCCACAATTATATACAAGATTCATAATTCATGAATTATCAATTCAACTCAATATATCACGTCACCACGTATCACTATGCAAATGTGCATAAAATTTCAATGTCATCATTAATTTCACAGGCTCGCAAGCCATCAATCAATACATGCAATAGTGCATCATTTCATTACCAATATCAATTTTTCCTGGCTCTCAAACCATAAATCAATGCATGCAAAAGTGCATAAGTTTCATAAAACCTCACAAATAAATATGGAGCCAACCTGCCAGTCTATGGCCACCTCGTCCCGTGCCAGGTGCTCTAGGGTACCCTTTCTCCCTCCGCGCAAAATAATAAGTGCACAAAACATATATATATGTAACATGTACATGTATGCATCAGGTATGCATTTGCCAACCTTATGTATTTAAATTCTCATTTCTGTGTTATTCATACTTTCAACATTTCTTACCCATACCGGGTATTTTCCATCATTAGATAAATTCAACATATCTTAATTCACAACGTTTACCACATTCAAGATGTAATTTATGACACATAAATGCTTGATGTAATTTACAACACAAGAATAGTTCTTTGAGAGATGCTATTTAATATTAAATATCGATTCACCAGCTGAGGAGTTTTATAAATTTAATAACCATCTTCCCATCATATGATTGTTGTGATTTCAT
Organism: Diospyros kaki; assembly: GCA_036245055.1. Classification (NCBI taxonomy): domain Eukaryota; kingdom Viridiplantae; phylum Streptophyta; class Magnoliopsida; order Ericales; family Ebenaceae; genus Diospyros; species Diospyros kaki. Next base: position 11,685,232 of record BSEG01000011.1, on the reverse strand, counting down.
TTAACTAGTGATAGTATGCATTTACTTGCATTCGTGCTCATATCTCAAATTCATGATTAGTGCCCATGCAATCAAACGACCACACCACGCGAAATTGCTGACCAAACATAAACTTGAAATTTTTCTAAGGCAATGGACCAAATAGAACATATTTTGAAAATGTCTTCATTTTGAAAAACTAACTCCCGCTAATTTGATATCTAGTATTCATTGTTGTAAAAGTGATTTTTAATGAATTTTTCAAGAAACGGAAACTAGGTAATTCGATGGTGGTAAAATTGAAAATTCATGAATTTGTATTAAAACCAAAATTATCTCTTTTTATTGTTATGAATTTTGATTTTTTTGATATTTTTATTGAATCCAAATGGGAGGTACTTTCTTATTTACATTTATGTATTAAAGTAAATTTTTGCATTTTCCTTAATTTATATTTTACAACATTTACTTACGTTAAGGAAAGGTAAATAGATAGGCTGTGAGCAGGAAGCTCCCACTCAAAGGCTTATGGGATGAGCTCGGGAATATCTCGAGATCTTTGAGTTCGCAGCTTACAGAGAGAGCTCGCGGAAAGGACAAGGCGAACAATCTCGAGGTCATCAGGTCGACTTGAGTACGCTGAATGATCTCGCGGTCAAGAGGTTGAGCAACAGCTCGTTGGACGAGCTTGAGGTCAGGCGCGCGGCAAGAACTCGCGGCCCAGACCTTGAGGAATGAGCTCGCGAGTAAGCTTATGGTCAGGGAGCATATAGGTGTGAGCTCGCGACAAAGAGCTGGAATGAGCTCGCTAGAACATCAATAAAGCTGAACGTGTATATATATAACTGGGTTTGTCGAACAGAACAAAACAGGGGCATTCAAATGATTGTTTGAGTATCAATATATGGTGGATTAGCTAGGTAGGGTATGCTCTAATAAGCTTTACAAATCTCTAAGGGGTATTAGCTCGTTACGCATGTTGTATATATGTATTTACAAGTAGGTCTCATATATGGGTGAGCAGTATATATATACTTCCAGTTCATTTTTTGCTGATTGATGTGAGACCTCCGAATACCTCACTGAAATCATTCGAATGAGTGGAAAATGACTTAGCATTTTACATTCTGACATAGCACACACAACTATAAGGGGCATTTGGAACTGTGAGCTCATCCAGATGTGATATACACGTAGATATATGTATATATATACATACATTTAACACTGCTTTTTTGGATGCAGAACGAGCAGAGGTTCTCATCCTCACCTAGCTATATAAAATGCCATTCACGAAGAAAGCTTGGGGTGAAAACAAGCTCCATTTCGAGACCACAAGGAGACCCACAAAGAGATACAGAAACAAAAAATTGAACACAGTGAGCTAAAATGAACTGAAATGGACACAATGAACTAAAATGAACTGAAATAGACACAGTGAACCAACATGTACACCTCAATCATATTAACAGAAGATGATGTATAAAAGAACTTGCAGCATGAAGTTAAAGCAAAAGGTAAAAATCAAGGAAGCATGCATTGAAAATGGATATATCTATATAGGAGAGCTCGCACTAAAAATAAGTGGAAGTGCGTGAAGAACTTGCAGAACAGTAAATGAGATAGCAAGAAATCAAGGAAGTGAAATACTAAATGTATAAACGAGCTTGCACTAAAAATGAAGAGGGAGTGCAAGAAGAACTTGCCTGATAACTTCACTATGCAGAAAAATCCTCCATTCTTGAAGCTACTATCAACCCAGACGAAATACAAGCAACTAGGAGGGAAAAAGAGAGACAAAAAGAAGAAGGATGAAAGAGTTGCTAAAAGGGAAAGGCTGGCACACAGCAATTAAAGGTCGCTAATGCAACTGAAGCATGAAGAAGGAAATACACAGTCTGCACCTGCAACTTGGTCGAAATGACCTGATTGCCCTTCACCTTTACAATGGTCAAATGGAAGACCAAGGGCACTAGTGACATTTGACAGCTAATTTAATTTATTATTATTTTCTTTCAAAAATTTCAAATCTCATTTCCTAATTGGGCTTAGCCCATACCGTGGGCCATTACATGGCCCAACTCATTAACCCAAATAAACTATCATAATCCAAGCCCATTCATAATATAATTAAAATTTTTGAACACATCACAATGGCCCAATTTATTTGGACTTTCCCCACATTGTTGGATCCCATTTAGATGGGCTGCAAAATTCTCATTTCCTCTTACTCTTCATTCCATAAATAAAGAAAAATATTTTCAACCCTCAATTAATTAAAACAAAAAAATTTTGAATCCAAAATAAAATACCCCAAAAACGTCTAGACCCCCTAACGGGTCGTTACATAATATCTATAACACAAGGTAAAACCTCACAAGTCATAAAGACTTAGTAAGGCTGCAAATAAATGTAAGCAAGATAGTATATGAGATGTAATGACAAGTATGCATGAATGACGAGGCATCACTGCCCTTCGAACCTGCCTGTTTGAGGCAATAACCTCCCAAATTACCCCTAGCATGCATCTAGTCTCTCTCATGGCCATAGGACTCCACTAGACCTCCTATAGAACATGCACAACACCCGACTACATGAAGGACCGTCAACGAGGATCAAAGCATGCAACGGAAGCGATTTGAGCATAAAATCTATCCTCGAAACGATAAGAATCTAGAAGACTTACTTTTCCTTCAGATTACCGGACGGAATGGAGCAACAGAAGGTGGAGGCGCGACTACTTCTTCACGTGGTAGAGACGTCGACTGTCCTGCAATCCGTCGGCTCCTTCGCATCAGATCTCTTGATCTTCTAAGATATGACTCAAACTCGTGGCCTCTCTTGGTGAAGAAGAGAAAATCAAAAATTAGGGTTAAATACAACTAAAGTGAGAATATATATAGGGAGAACCCTAGGGCTAAAACCCTAGTGGGCCAAACCCTAATGGGCCAAGTCCATTTTAATTAATTTTCTAATTGGGTTAGCCCAATTAATTAATTAAACCAATGAACTATTAAATAATTCTCTCTCAATGTAATTCACCCAACAAGCCAAAATGTATTAAATAATACATGAGTTACATCGAGCTACCTGGGGACCAAAAGACAAATTATTCATGGCTACTAAAATGACCAAAATATCCCTGCTACCCAGTAGCTATATTTTGTCATTCTAAGTGTTCCAACTATCACCATATGGTAACACTGACCCCACGAATAATTTTGCATGTGCGATGTCTTTGACCTACTAGTGTAATGACGAAAATACCCTTCTGTGTAACACCCATCATTTAGAAAGGAATAATGTACTAACACCTTTCTAAATGACTTCTACCATCCTTAGATCACTAGTCCAATAATCCATGACTACTTGAATGTACTTGCTTATCACTGGGAGCTACCCAGAAGCACACACTCTTAAGTCACGTTCCCAGGGCCCTGGATTATTTGATTATTCTTGGACAATCACAAGGGGGTGAATCACAGAAAGTATCTTGTATTAGTCTGTCTTAGCTAATTAGAAACCACACTCCCAACTCACAAGGTTGCTGATCTTTGATAGACCTCACCTATAGTGAATATAAGAATATAGCTCTAGGTTCACTAGACCACCAACTAATACTCAAGTATTAGAGTACTCGTCCACGTAGTAGCAGTGATAGACTAGCTCCATGATAATCAGTACTTTGTCATTAGCTTCTATCACAGGTCCACTCTACGCATTCTAAATGCGCTTGTACAATTAGAGTAAATGGACTGTTTACTGGCTAAGGCAAGCCATCCTCCATTAGGATCTATTGCACAATGATCTTATCATGATAGAATGCCCAGTTCTATCAAAAGATCAAGAGTAATATTTTTCTTGCTTATTAAGTACCCATGATTCATGCCTAACTGTGAATAACGACCCATCACATGAATCACTTACTTAATAGCATGGACACTTTTCCAACAATTAAATGCAAATAATATATGTGCAATAAACTGACTAAAAGAAACATCATTACCATAAATTAAATAAAACGTGTCTTTAGGGCATACATTTCCAACACTACACACAACATATATTCATCAAAGTTTACCGAATATTCGTAAGGCCACTCATTCTTGGGGCCATCCCTTACTTGGGTTGAAGCCTCTTCTGTCAGGAGTGAAAATGCCTGGCTGAACTCTGAACTCTTCTAGGATCATCGCCTCCTCGACCGAATCTAAATGCAATCACACAAAAATCCCACTACATTAGAAATTAAGCCAGGGCCTATGTTTTTACCGCACCTCGCAAAAACCCACCCATCAACAATTTCCAAACAACTCCAATCGAGGGCATAACCCAACCAACTCTATTTTACATTATCTCACATAATGTAAATAACTCAAAAAGAATTGAATTAATTTTACCTTAATCAATCTGGAGGAGAAATCCAACCAAATGCCCACACTAGCGTCGCCTCCCTTCCTACCACCTTACGCCCCAATTCCATTTTCAAGCCTCTAGCATGCTCCTCGAACCCCAAAATAATTTCCAAATTTTTTTGGAATTTTTTGACATTTTTTAACTATTTTCTTATTTTTTTTCCAGATTTTTCCTATTTTTCTTTTTTTATTTTCTTTTCTTCATCTTCTTCAACCTCTTATGCCTACTCCTGCGCACGTCGGCCACCCGCCACTGCCTGGCTCTATCAGTTGCCTTTGTGGCCAGCTTCACCGCTGACGGTCACATCTCGTCGCCGTGCAACCATTTCCCAGTTGTCGCTGCTAAGGGCAACCACCATTGCAAGTAGCCACCTATGAGTTGTTGCTACTGCAACGACTCCGCCCATCGCCTGGTCTCCACAGGCCATTTGCCGGCCCTTACCACCGTAGGACCACCTTTTCCTTAACCACTTCCGTTGTTGGCCATTGTTGCCATTTCGTCTAGCCTTTATCGCCGACCTCCATAGCTGCCTTCGCCACTGCAAATTCAGCCAGCACCAGCTGGCCATCAGCCACCCTGACGGCTCCATCTCTCTCTCTCTCTCTTTCTCCCTCTCGCCATTTCTCTCTTCAATCTTACGACCACAATCCCAAGGCAAAAAATCATATTTCAATTTCAATTTGAAATCCATTACTCAATGATTAGCCTCTAGCCTCACGCCCATATATATATACATATTACACATTTAACCCCCCATTCTCATTAATTACACTTGAGGGATGGATTAATTGCAATTTAACCCCTCACAAAATTCCTTAATCCCACTCAAGGATTAAATAATTGCACTTAAACCTTGCAAGCCTAAAATTAATTACATCAAACTACGCAAAATCTTGATTTGTCCAAAAATTAATAACTAGCCATTACTCGATAAAATTGATTATGTCCATTTGCCTTCATAGGACCTTTTCTCCACCTGAAAACACTTTAGGATTGCCTCACTCAGAAAATTGGGCCACCCTTAGGGTCCATTTGACTTCTCGAATGCCCTTTATGACCATTTGGTTCTGTCAACTATTCAGGCTTATACAAAAACTATTCCGAAAACTATTCCTAATCTGATTGCTTTCAGTGTCATTAGCCTCACCTCGAGACGCTCGCCAATCTCATGTTCTCTCTCTTGGACATCCAAGTCTTGGGGCATTCCCTACTGTCGATTTGACAATTTTATTAATTAATTTCTTGAAATTAGCCTTTTGGGTTCTTTGGACCACCTAAGGTCCTTTAAAAATAATTGAAAATCTTATATTTTCCAACACCATGTAATACGAAGTATTACATAAAAGTAAAAGAAGATAGCTACGCGACAAGTAACGTAGTTAAAAAATTTGAACTTTGTCTCGATCCCAGCGATTGGAATAATGTCAAAATCAAATCATTCAAATACAAAATAAAATAAATCTAATCTTTAGATTTTTGAGTCATTTACGAATCCAAACATTCAGCCTTTGACTCATGATATATGGAACGCGTTCGTTGGCGAGGAGAGGGGAATGAGAGTGCTAGCTCCTTCTATTTTTTCGCGGCTTGTGTATGGATGTAAAGAACACCCTTGTTTCGAATTGATGCCAAAAGAAACAAGAGAAAGTGAACGAGAATTGTTTTTCAACTGTTGAAAAACCACACAAAACAACTTCATAAATTGGGCAACCCTTAAAGGGGTATTTATAGAGAAGTCCTAGGGTTTCTTAAACCCTAATGGATATGGGCCGACCCATTTATTCTATTCTAACTAGAAACTTAATTAAATGGGTTTATCCTAGTCCAACTAGAAACTTAATTAAGTGGCCCAAATTCAATAATAAGTTTAAATAAAATATTTGGTTCAATTCTAAGTTAGTCCAAATATATTATTTAATTTAATATTTGGCCCAAATCCAATTTAGCCTAAATATTAATTTAAGTGCAAATATATTTTATTTCTTATTTTTCACTCCAACAAATAAAAAAATTATTAAATTAGAAACTCCTTAATTTAATAAATTGCCATTTTAAGAAACTCTTTCCTTTAAGATGACCCCTCGTTATATCGACGTCATTATGTCTATTTGTTCTTTTTCTGTGAGAACATACGATGGCACAACTTATTGATGAAGTGTCCCACTTAACCATACGTTCGCTCTCCAAGTTTAAGTCAGGGACTGTACCTATTGCGTATGACTCATTAGGCTTCCGAATATGTTGACAATGTGTCGGTATGAACACATAAGACAAGATAGACCTTTAGCAAGGTGTCATGCATACCCAATTATTCAAAAGGATTCATAATCCGTAAACAACCTTTCATGGTTATCGTGTAATTCGATCCTTTGGTTAATGTATCTTATGTGATCTCAAGTCTGAAGATGTGTTGCTTGATTACGATCACATGAGTTTTCTTCGATCATCTGGATATCCCGACTTAATAGAAAGTGAATCAATAACTCCTTATTGATCTCTTTCACCATGGCCATGGATTTAAGGTGAATATCCACTGAAGGCACTTTAGATATATCATCCTTTATCAAGGGATAAACGAGTCCTATCTTGGTTGTGCACCCATCTCTATAAGTCTCACGATATACCCAACGATCGCCCAAATGCAACCTTTATCTAGGCCCATCGAAACGATGTCAAAGCATACTAGTTTTCTTATGAGATGACTATGACAACCTTAGGTCCCAGGATTAGTTACACCCCTCTTGTATGAGAATTCCATCAACATATAAGCAAAATGGATTCTCATGTCAAGTCATGTCCAGTGACACGTTCTCCAATATTGGTTACCTATGTACTTGTCTAGGCATCCCTATACCTATGGGTGTGAGACCTCCATTGCTATCACATAACAAAAAAGATCGGTATTTTGGAGAAATGGTCCACATTAATGAGGTCCAAATCATGGCAACGTAAGATCCCAATTGCAGTAGATTAGTTGCTCAAGGTTATAGTCAAGAAGAAGGCATTGATTATGATGAAACCTATGCTTTGGTAGCAAGATTGAAAGTTATAAGAATCCTATTATCTTTCTCATGCTACAAGAACTTTACTTTATATCAAATGGATGTTAAAAGTGCATTCTTAAATGGTTTCATTTCGGAGCAAGTGTTAGTAAAACAATGATATCAGTCATAATTAAATAATGTTTGTAGTGTTTTATCTATGTTTTACATAGAATTATCTAGTGTTTTGAGTGTCCTTTATATATATATATATATTTAATTTTTAGTATTTTTTTGTTATTTTGCAGAAATATTACTTGGTATTTTAGTTAAAAATAAAAATAAAAATAAAAATAAAAAATAAAAAATATTATAAAGTTTATTTTAAAATTAATACTATAATTTAATATTATAATATGAATAAAAAATAAAATTTAAAAATTAATATTATAATATAATTAATAGTATATTAAATATTAATATTATGTTTTATATTATATTTTATCCTATTATATATTATATATTATATTATGTTTATATATTATATTATATATATATAAAGTGGCGTGATTGTGTGAGTGTGTGTATAATAATATATTATATAATAAATGGAGTCTAATTGCAATGCAATTGGAACTCCATACCCTAAGTATATAAATAATAAAATTGCAAAAGCTTGGGCGGCCATGAAGGGAGTTGATTTGGCAAGAGGGCGGCGGACTCAAGGGAATTGAAGGTAGAGCAGAGAACTTGTGAGTGATGCAAAGTAGTAGAATTGAAGCAATGCATGGAGAAGATTGGAAGCAACAGATTGTATTGGAGAGTAGAAGTGCTGGACAGAGATTAAAGAAGGAAGTAGGCGGACAACAAGGTGCCGCACAAAGTCATCTCACGCGGCGCCAGCGGACTTTGTCTTGACCCATATTTGAATAGATCTGGGCAGCGAACTTCTTATTCTTCTATTTCTTTATTTAATCTTTTAACATGTTCTCTAATATATTAAAGTGTGTTTTTAGAATTACCATGAACTGATTTATTAAACTAAGGCCACGTATTGGCTGAAATTATGATGGTGCATTTTTTATAATTTTATGTGATTGAATAAATTGTGTTATGTTGAGTTGTGTGGTATGAGATTTAATGCTTGTGAATAATTAGTCACTATTTACATGATTTGATGCCTAATCTTGAGACCGAAAGGAGATAGTTTGAGGATTGCATCGTAGGTACCATACACCATAAAGTAAAACTGACTAGAAATAGAATTCGGTTTCTTTGTGCGATTTTTAGCGATACGCTAGGAATTTCACAAATTGTAATACATTTTCATTTGGTTAAACTTGAAGGACCATCCACGAGGAAACATAGCAGCAACGGAAGCGTTTTTAAAAATAAAAACTTTCCTCGTATTGATTAGAATCTAGGAAACTTACTTTTCCTTCGGATCACCAGACAGAATGAAGCGACAGGAGGAGGAGGGGCGACAGCTTCTTCGCGTGGTGGAGACGACGGCTGTCCTGCAATCCTTCGGCTCCTTCGCATCAGATCTTGAACACTCTCTATATCTTCCAAGGTATGACTCAAAACCCGTGGCCTCTCTTTTGGTGAAGAAGAGTAAAAACAAATTGGTGAAAAAACAACTAAAGAGAGAATATATATAGGGAGAACCCTAGGGTTAAAACCCTAGTGGGCCAAACCCTAGTGGGCCAAGTTCATTTAATTAATTTTCTAATTGGGTTAGCCCAATTAATTAATTAAAAAACCAATGAACTATTATTTTATTCTAGCCCAATTAATTATGGACCATTCTGAATAAAATAATTCTCTCTCAATGTAATTCACCCAACAAGCCAAATGTATTAAATAATACATGAGTTATATCGAGCTACCCTGGGGACCAAAAGACATTATTCATGGCTACTAAAATGACCAAAATACCCCTGCTACCCATTAGCTATATTTTGTCATTCTAAGTGTTCCAACTATCACCATATGGTAACACTGACCCCACGAATAATTTTGCATGTGCAATGTCTTTGACCTACTAGTGTAATGATGAAAATACCCCTCTACGTAACACCCATCATTTAGAAAGGAATAATGTACTAACACCTCTCTAAATGATTTCTACCATCCTTAGATCACTAGTCCAATAATCCGTGACTACTCGAATGTACTTGCTTATCACTGGGAGCTACCCAGAAGCACACACTCTTAAGTCACGTTCCCAGGGCCCTGGATTATTTGATTATTCTTGGACAATCACAAGGGGGTGAATCACAGAAACTATCTTGTATTAGTCTGTCTTAGCTAATTAGAAACCATACTCCCAACTCACAAGGTTATTGATCTTTGATAGACCTCACCTACAGTGAATCTAAGAATATAGCTTTAGGTTCACTAGACCACCAACTAATACTCATGTATTAGAGTACTCGTCCACGTAGTAGCAGTGATAGACTAGCTCCATGATAATTAGTACTTTGTCATTAGCTTCTATCACAGGTCCACTCTACGCATTCCAAATGCGCTTGTACAATTAGAGTAAACGGACTATTTACTGGCTAAGGCAAGCCATCCTCCATTAGGATCTATTGCACAATGATCTTATCATGATAGAATGCCCAGTTCTATCAAAAGATCAAGAGTAATATTTTTCTTACTTATTAAGTACCCATGATTCATGCCTAACTGTGAAGAACGACCCATCTCATGAATCACTTACTTAATAGCATGGACACTTTTCCAACAATTAAATACAAATAATATATGTGCCATAAACTGACTAAAAGAAACATCATTACCATAAATTAAATAAAACGTGTCTTTAGGGCATACATTTCCAACAAAACTTTCATAGAAATATAGAAAGTTATTAAATGAGAATAGACTCATTATAACCGAGAAATAGGGTAACGAATGCGTTAGGAGATTTCACCGTCACATACTCAATTGACCAATTCATTCGCATAAAAATCTACGATTTGCATTGCATAGCTAGGTTCATACATGTGCCTTAGTAAATAAAATCCACTGATTTCTTTGATTCAAGTTTATTTTATTAATCTAATTAATTAATCAATTTTATTTTATTAATCTAATTAATTAATTAAATTTTTTCTATTCTTTATTAAATATGGAATTTTTGATTATCTAAATAATAAAGTTTAAAAATTTGATATTTAAAATCTTTCCTCGTGGGAACGACATTCTTACTTACTACTATATTACTTGTTCGACCCGCATACTTGAGGTATATTTTAGGGTGATCAAACAACCACCTGACTTTGAAGATCTAAAGTATCCAATCATGTATATAAGCTTGCTAAAGCCCTATATGGTTTAAAACACGCTCCTAGAGCTTAGTATGAAAGGCTAAGTAAGTTTCTTACTGAAAATGAATTTCAAAGAGGTAAGGTTGACACAACACTTTTCATTAAGAAGAAAAGAAATGATATATTGCTTGTCTAGATTTATGTAGATGACATTATTTTTAGATCATCAAATATTAAGTTATGTGAAGAGTTTGCCTCAATAATGCAAAATGAATTTGAAATGAGCATGATGGGAGAATTAACATACCTCCTAGGTCTTCAAATTAGGTAAACATCTCAAGGAACTTATTTAAGCCAAGCTAAGTATGTAAAAGAAATCTTAACAAAATTTGAAATGAAAGATGTAAACTTATATCAACCCCTATGAGTGCATCTAGTGTCATTAATAAAGATGAGAAAGGAAAATCAATGGATCAAAAGCTATATAGAGGGATTATTGGCTCTTTGTTATATTTAAAGGCCGCTAGGCCCAATATTGTATATATTTAGTGTTGGTATATGTGCTAGATATCAAACCGATCCAAAAGAGTCTCACTTGAAAGTCACTAAAAGAATCTTAAGATATATGAAAGGTTATGAAAACTTAAGCCTATTCTATTCAAAATAAAAAACATTTGAACTTACAACCTATACTGATGCTGACTATGGTGGATGTAAAATTGATAGAAAAAGTACAAGTAGAATATGCCACTTTCTAGGGAAATCATTAGTAACTTGGGGTAGCAAGAAGCAAATTACCGTTGCCCTATCCTCAACTGAAGCTAAATATGTAAAAGCTAGCTTATGTTGCACACAAGTTATTTGGATTAAGCATCATTTAGAAGATAATGGCATTCACTTAGAAAGAATACCAATCAAGTGTGATAACACGAGTACAATAGCCTTATCCAAAAATCCCATATTCCATGCAAGAACCAAGCATATTGAAATCAAACATCATTTATTAAGGGATCATGTTCAAAAAGAAGATATCACGTTAGAATTTGTAGATACAAATAATCAAGTCGCTGATATCTTTAACAAACCATTGGATAACAAAAAGTTGTTAGATTGTGTCTTAATTTGTTGGAAATCAAATTCTAGATTCGCTTCTATCAAAATTTGATTCTAAGTGATTTTTGATTAAAGAAGTTTCAAAACATCTCTTTCAAGTTTCGAAACATGTGTTATGCCGAGAATATTGTGTTTCGAAACATCATATCATTTCATTTCGAAACCAAATTTCTAGAGAGTTATATTTCGAAACATGTTGTCCCACGTTTCGAAACATATTTTCTAGGGACTGTTATTTCAAAACATACTTGATTTATGTTTTGAAACCTCATTTCCAGAGAGGTATGTTTCGAAACATGAATATCATGTTTCGAAAACTAATGTCTGGATTATAAATACTCAAATCATTTCAAAACCTCATTTCTTCCGACATTTCCTCCTTATTTCAAAACCCTAGCCTTCGAAACCTCTCTCCTTCTCTCACCCACCCAAAATCTCTCTTAATCTTCCTTTCCATTCTATCAAATCAATCATGGTAAGGTCGAAGAGATTCGTCGGCAAGTGCCAACGCACCCAACTTTCACTGTCTTCGCCTCCTCAAGAGTACCACGACGACTTTCCTACTGTTCAATCCTTCTAGATCTTCAAATCCTTATTCGAAAAACGAGAAGTAAACCCCAGTCGCCTCTTTGATCTTGATGTCTTAGGAAAAGCTAATTTCTCGTATCTCACTACTCTTCGTAAAAGAAATTGGTTACAACTTCTTGAACTTCGAGTTCCAGTTCTTCAAGATTATGTTCATATTTTCTACTCTAATGCTCAAACTTCATTTGATGGGCATGATTATAACGATCGTTTTAAAACCTTTCTTCAAAATACCAAAATTTAATTAAACCCTATGCTACCACCTAGGAACCTAAGGAGAGGACTGAGATTGGGCCTGAATGGTCCACAACCCCCTAGGTCGGATACTCGAGTAATGAGCGTTCGAGCTAGGAAGAGAGGGGGCCTGGCCACGAACTGTCAGAAAATCGAGCACAACAAGGCCAACCAAGCCTCCAAATACCCATCCTCCATAGAGCCCCTAACGATTTCCCGACACGAACACTCAGAAAACTAACGATAACATCATGGCCAGTTTTGGAATCAATCAACTAGGACAGAAATCGGCTTGAGGCCCCCCTCGACTGCACCCCAGCTAAACAACACCCCCGTAGGCCACACCTTAGTGATGCGAACCCACGCTGGTGAAGGCATGAGCAAGAAGTGCAGGGAGATCTAAGAAGTGCGACAACACCAACTTGATGATCGCAAGCCCCAAAGAACTCAAAATTCTAGGGAAGGTAGAAAGGCGAGGGCGGTAGAGGGCGAAATACTCAAGACTAAGGAATAAATTGGCCCTCGTACTGCGACCACTGAGAACTACCAACCCGTATACTGCAAACACCCAGAACCACAAGTCACGACTAATTCCAGCCATCATTGCATCACCTGAATATAGTACCACGCATCGACAGAGTCTTGACTCGACTTGACATCACCAACCATCCACCCCCAAGATATCTATCTAAAAGGAGGACACTCAAACCTTGAGTAGAGGATGCGCAAGAAGCAGCAGGAGTGCCCCTTTTTTTGTATAGATATGATAAGGAATACCGAGCATCATCTGCCCCACCTATGATAACACCGATCATTAATGCCCTGCATTCACTGGTAGGAGATCCACCATCAAAATAGAGCCATGAGCCCAAGCAGTCAATACCTCGCCCTAGGAAACCGGCGCACCTCCTGGGGAAGTGCCCCCAGGAAGCGACATGTTATGCACCACCAAGCAATTATTCCACCCTTGCAGACCACGCGCCCCCGATCCTATATCGTACACGTCATCAGAACACAGTGCCCGAACCGCCACAATTTGGGCATCCTGACACAGATGAACTTTGATGCCCTAATCTCGGACCTATAGTGACAATAAGAAAAAGCAAGGCAAAAGAGACAAAGGGCAGGCCAAGCCCTACGGGAAAGAAACCTCTTTTATTCAAACAACACCAGGGTCACAACGTCAACTAGTTACACATATTAAAAACAAAAGAAGTAGGACCCGCCCTAGGTGTCAATGGCAAGTCGATCTGATCAAGGTGAATCGGGAACCCTATTTTGCTGCTCAGCATCTCTCTTTGCCTGGTCAGCCTGGACCGCCCCCTTCAAAGCTTCGCTTTAGACGGCTTGGTCCACCGAGCCTAGATCCACAAGTAGCCTACCTGCTACCTCCTTAGAAGGGTCGCACCCAGTAAAATCCACCCCCGGGTAAAGTAATGAGGCTTGCGCCAACACTGCAACAAAGCCCCCTAGATACTGCAAAAAAGCCTCCCTCCTTGGACAAGCCTCCAAGTGGGTAACTTCTTGGCGAGAAGCGTCTAGTTCTGCTTCCAACTCCTTATTCCTCTCGTCCCGCTCGACTAACCCCTGTAGAACCTCTTTTCTTTGATCGGACACTCTTAGATATCTAGACGATACCCTCCCCACCTCTTCATCGGCCGAAGCAACCAGTCCATAAAGGCTGTCAGCATCTGCCTTGGCCTTAGCCTTTCTTATTTTTGACTCCAAGAATAACATGTGAGTGGCACTAGCAGCCCACAGTTGTAGCATCTCCACCCATCGATACAACCCCTCATCCCCAAGAAAGGCAAGTCTCTTCCGATCAGCCTCCACGGGGAGCTAGTCATGGATAAATTTCCTTGGTCAAAAGGCATGGCTCTAGAGACTCTAAAGATCCTGCTCGATGTCATTGCAACCCTACTAGCCTGGTCGTGGGGCAAGCACCAATTGGGGAGGTGCCGACTCGCTATCAACTCGATCTGAGCTCGATGAGCTTACAACATCAGTTAATGGATTTAAACTTGAGGGGCCCGCAGCGTCGATAGTTAGCCTCGGACCCGAAGAGCCAGGCACCTTAGTGGCTTGGTTTAGGGAGTCTGACACATTAGGAACTTGATCAGAAGACCTTGGTTCGGCAGCTACCCAGCGTCTGTTCTGCCAAAGGGGCACCTCCTTAGCCTCCAGTGGAGAGGGAGTGCTAGTAGCAACTGCGGCAATCGGTCGGGCACGAACGAGTCTCCTTGGCTTCGCAGTAGTGACTTTCGCCCTACTCCCAAGCACCCCAGACAATATCCCGACACCTTTTTCCATTGTACGCCTTGCTAATTCTTCCGCCGTCAAACCTGACACCTTTTCTCCTGAAACATAAAGTCCCGATAAGAGCTGTCATTGAAACAGAGAAAAACCCAAATATGCAGTGACAACATACCCATATACTCGGCCAAGGCCTAAGGGTCCTCTCCTAGTTCCACAAACTTCGCAGATTCCAACTGAGGAGAAAACGTGAAGGCGTAAGCTAGGGCTTGATCCTCTTGATCGAGACTCCCATGCTCTACCTATGAAAGAGGATTTGGTTTCGATTGCTAGAATAGGGGTATTTCTCCTTGCCTTCCTCGTCTAGGAAAAATTGAGCTCTTCCTCGCTCAAGCTCACCTTGAAGAAACCATCCTTGAAATGCTTGAAGGATGTGATAAAGGCCTTCAGCATCGATTTTCCCATATGGTTGGTCAGAGAAATCCAACCACCCCGATAAGTTCCTTTCCAGTGATAGCAATGGAAGAAGACCACCTTATTTGGTGTGTGGCCAAGGAACTAAGCTAGTACCTCAAAGCCGTGGATGCCCCAACTGTTCAAATGCAGTTGCGTCAGGGTAACGCTCATTGCCTCCAATACTAAACTCTGGAACTCGATTAGAGGAAGCCGTAACTTTAGCCTCGTGAATAGCACCTCATACATATACAGGAACCCGAAATATGGGGTTGAATGATTGACGCATTCCTCCTAGCCATAGGGAAGGCAGATGAGCTATTTCCCCCTTCCTCCATCCTTCTTCCCTCCTTCTCCGCTTCAAGAGGTGATCTTTCCCCTCATCGCGGCCAAAGATGAATTTGTAGAGAACTTAGATGCGATCCAAACAACCTCCTCAAGTACCCATTCGTATGGACGAGTGGAGCTTGAAGTAGAGATAACCATCTATGAAGTTGACTAACCGGTTAGGCAGAGCAATCAACGTTGGAACAAGAATCCCAAGATAGAGGATGGGTTCGTGAACGAAAGTAAAGGACATATAAGCTCGGGGCAGTGCATACAAATAAGCATCACACGAGGCATTGAACAGGCCACCAGCGGCTAATGAAACACCACCACGTCTCCCTCAATGAGTACTCTGGCGAACTAGCCCCACCTAGGATGGTGAGCCTTTTCGTGCCTTAATATGGGGCCTTACACCCTCGGACAAGTGCCTCAATTCCTGAAGCCCATAGAGCCCTGCGTAATCAAACAAAGACCCCAAAACCAAAGCCCAAAGTCTAAGCGCCAAACCCCTTGAGGGAACAGCAGCCCGACCCCATCCCACGGACCAAAACCACGGCCACGATAAGCTAGTTAGGACATCAAAGCTGCAAGGATCGGGTAAGACACACACGAAGAGAAAGACAAGAACAAGTCATCCCAATAGGGAAAGAAGCGTTATTTGTTATTAACCAAGAAGCACTCAACAAAGTTACAAGGTGATAGATAATAAAAAGTATCAATTTTTTTCATAATTTTTATTCTTCCATAATCAATTTAATGAGCTAAAATATATAAAAAAAGAAACTTGTTTGTAGGATTCAATGGGAGATATGGATCAATGATAAAAAATAATTCATTTGGGGCGTGATCAAGCATAGTCAAATGAAGATGAGTGACCCAAGAAGAAAAGAAAAAGAAGTAGCCAAGAGAAGTCATTCGAATGAACTCTACATTCATTCGAATGAGAGGACCATTTGAATGAGGTTATCCCAATTCGAGAAAATCAAAGATATTCAAATGAACCTTGCAGTCATTCAAATGAGAAGATCACCGAGTACACATTCGAATGAGGATAAAGCAATTCGAATGCAAAGTAGTCAAGGCAAGTCATTCGAATGAATTCTTCAAGACATTCGAATGTGAAGACCATCGGGAATACATTTGAAAGAGGTTAGCCTAATTTGAATGTGAAGCCGTAATTCAAGAAGTCAAGGTCATTCGTATAGGCCAAAGTCATTCGGATGAAAATAAGGCCATTCGAATGTTGCCAAAGTCATTCGAATGTATAGAAAAAATCAAAGACTAAAATCAAAAATTCATTCAAATTTGGATTCTTTTGCATTCGAATGATAGAGGAAATTGACGTGCAAATGAGCAGTAAAACTGAAATTCATTCGAATGAGCCTTACACTCGTTCGAATGATGTAAGTAGCCAAAGGAAATCAAGCCGATCATTTGAATGTCTTCTCCCACTCATTCGAATGACACTCCGAAGAAAGCCTTCAGATGCGCAAATGAACGCGGTGGCACAAGCAGTAAATCCATTTAACTTTTTGGATAACTTTTCACCAAGTGGGCCCCCTTCTCCATGTGCAACAAGTTTAAAAAGGGATGATCCTCCTCAGAATTAAGACAGTAGGGACAAGAGCATAAATCTTTTTTTGTGCTTAGAATCTGATAGGAATCAGTAGAGTAGTCTTTACATTCTGCATGTTTGTCTATACTTTTTAAACACTTCAGTTCTCGTTCTTTTTTTTGTTCTTTTAGTTTGATGCATGTTCAATACCCGTTGCAGCTTTGTTTAGTATTCAATACAATAGTAGTTTATCTTACAGTTATCGTTTGTTTTCATTCTGCTCATTACTTCTCTCTGTTGCATTTAATTCAAGTTATTTATTTTTTTATGAAGATGAGTGGCTAACTCTGAACTTGGGGCAAGGCAAGGACAGTGTCCAATGCCTCTAATTACCTAAGGTAGTCGAACTTCATATGTTCAATAGCAGAAACTAAGAGAGCTTAAGAGTTGTTCTTCATTTAAAAACTTCAGGCTTGGATTGGTTCGTATGCCTAACCTAGAGTCTTCATGCCATGTATGAAGGTTACTTAACTTGGAAACGTCCTCATACCCAAGCTCGAACGATTATCTTTGCAAAACATTATTTAGACACTGATTTATGATAGCTGCTTAATATAGAATCCTCCATGCCATGTATAGGGATTGCTTAAACTAGAGTTATCATTATCTCAGTCATGCATTTAATGACTAAACCTCAAGTAATCTGAATATTTTGTTAAACTTAAGTAAGCTATATGGGAATCAGTTGAGCTGGACACTTGAATTGTCTTGCCCCAAGATTTCTCCATATCCAGAAAACAGATAATCATTATCAATCTAAACATTTCTCATATTCTTTAAGCTGACTGATTTAGTGTGACTACCTCATTCCATGAGTGTAACGCCCCGTTCCCACTTACGAGTGTTACTCGTGAATAATTAGCTAACTATTCACTCGCTAAGGCAATAATGAAGAGACGGGCTGTGTTTCAATGAGAAATGCCCTAAGTGGGAACTAGGCTTCGCCCCTCCCTTCACTGCACTCAAAGATTTAGGAAAAATATCAAAGATCTCGCGGAACTAAACCTGTAACCTTGGTGAAGCGTCACCTTTCTCTGGCTCTTAATGAAGAGCCAAGGATGATCTTTCCCAGGATTCGACAAAAATAAGCAAACCACACTCACTTAATTTAACTATGTCTCAAGGTCTTAATTATTAGAAAATAAATTTTTGTTTAAGTATTAATCCATTTTCTCATTCTCAATAGCCTTAGAAAATACTTGGGTTAAACTCCTCTTGAAAAATTTAATAAAATTTTCCTTACCCAAACCTCCATTTATTTTCCTTTTATTTATTTAAAAAATAAACCAATTTCCATCATTTAGGGAGTAAGTTTTGAAATTCAAACATCAAATTTTCTCATCCATTTTCCCAAAAATTCAAGGAAAATGCTCCTTATTTTATTTTCCAACATATAGGGAATTTTTCCAAAAATGCCTCAACTTTTATATTAATTTAATAAATATTTTGGAGGCTCAACTCACATTTATTTATTTAAATAAACTTGCTTTTATTCCAGAAATTTCAGGCTTATTTTAAATAAAATAATTTTTTTTAAAAAACAGCATCAAGGGGGGCAATAGCCCAGCCACGTGCGCGAGCTACCCCTGCTGCGCGCGAGGGCCACGTTAGCGGCATGCGCTGCGTGTGGCCACGCCCGCCGTGGGCCAGTAGCGCCAGCCTTGCTGTTCGATCCTACTGGTTTTTTTTTTTTTTGCCATACACTCCAGAATTTAATTTTACAAAAATTAAAACATAATTCCTCACATTCGCCCCCAAAATAAGGCTATACAACCATAAGGTACTTACAGCACATACACCACATTAGGATACATACTCAAGTTTAAACTCCATCAAACTCTCAAACACCATTACAAAATATAAAAGCTACACATTTAGTCTCCCATACTCATAGCCCTTACCCCTTCCAAGATGTCTTTTCCTTTTGAGCTTTCACTACCTACAAAGAGGTCCAAAATGACCTTATGCGCTATTTCTCAATTAGAGTGCAATGCAAAGCATATGAGAGCATAATAATCATGTAATGCGAGATGTAATGCAAATATGGGTAGTCCTCATAGCCTTCACAACCTTTCAAGGTGGAGACTTCAACCAATCCCTTTTCCCAACTCCTAGTCCTCCTTATGGCCAAAGGTCCACTAGAACACACAAATGCATATATTCTTGCAAACACATGAAACTCATAACAAACATTTACTAAACATGCAAGACCGCCACCCATGGGGTTATCCCTTACCTTAACTCTTAGATGTTTATCAAACGTTTGCTTCCAAGTACTTCTTGCTTCCAACAACCTAAAGAGAATTTCTTCCTACATTAGAAGATTTCTAAGATTAAGAGATGAGAAGGATTAAGAAGACTTCTTCTGTAACACTTGAGATTTTTCAAAATAAAAAATGACGTAATGCCTTAGACAAAAGTTCATTTCTGAGCTAAGGGCAAAGCTGTAATTATAAAAGTTTGAGTACGAGTACAATTGACTAAAAATCTTGGGAAATGGTGAGATTAAAGGATATCTTTAGGGGACTTAAGTGCAATGGACTTCAAATTTTATTTAAACCTAACTTTGGATTCCAAAAGTTATCAAAAGTGGCTATGGATTTCAAACCCAAATTAAATTCAATTAAGGGACACATGTCACAATTTGGATGGAGACACATGGATAGAATGATTACATAGACACATGTCACCATTTGGATGAAGACACATGGGTAGACATGATTACATGGACACATGTCACCATTTGGATGAAGACACATGGGTAGAAATGATTACATGGACACGTGGCACAATTTGGATGGAAAATCAAAAGTAATGATTAAGCACCAATCTTGAGGGACACGTGGCGCCATAGGATGGAAGCAATGATGATGGCTCATATCTCGAGGGACACATGGCATAGTAGGAAGAAAGAATGATGAAAGCTCATATCTTGAGGACACGTGGCACCGTAGGATGAAAGCGATCATTATGGCTCAAATCTCCATGACACATGGGGAAAATCCATTCGTCGAAGGGTTTAAAATGTCATTATTAGGCTCAGATCTCAAGGGCCACTTGTCACCATGGGAAGGAAGCAATAATTATGGTGCAAATCTTAAGTGCCAAGTGTCACCATCTTAGGAAGCCAAGTGTCTCGATCTTATAGATTTAAGATCTCTATATAAGCATGCTTTGGGTTGGGTTTTTGGACACTAAATTAAGGAGGTAAGTTTCTTATAAATGAGGGAAAACTCTGCTGGAAAGAAGAGAAGGAAACTTTGCCCGAGTAGGAGCCGAAAGCATGCCGCCGGTAGATACAAACCTGTCTCGAAATCTATGAAAACAGTTACTAAATCTATGAGGTAAGTTCTGTTTCTTTATTTAATCACATAGAGGGTTGAATGAGGAGTCCGTAGGTTCAAACGACACTCGAATTGGAGTTAAAATGAGAGAGTTATGCCCGTTTTAATTTTCGGGGTCCAAAGCCCGTCCGGCGCATGCACCACACGCGCCCAGCAGAGCTGCGCGTCTAGGCGCATGGAAGACTTTGTGGCCACGTGTGAGGGCGTGTGATAGGCCTTCTTGGCTTGAAATTTTTCATGAAATCTCCTATTTTTAATGGCTACTTACCTATCTAAAAATATTTTAGGTTTGGATACAAAAAGGTCTCAGTTTTTATAGAACAGTCCACTTGGAGCGAAGTTCGGCCGTGAATTTGTGCAACCAAGAAGTGGGAAGCTTTGGTGAGTGGTTTATGCATTTACTTGGTACATATTGATCACATTTTCTTACATTTGTGTGAGGTTTGTGGTTGCATTTCACTCTTCCTTATGTTTCATGCATATTTTCCTTATGTTCATTATGTTTCGTTGCATTTGTGGTTGTGGCAAGCTTGGGGGGGCTGACATGTACGGTCGGGGATCGTGAAATGGTTTGGTGTGATGGATATGTCTGCACGGGGGTGATTGCAACACCCTGGCATGGGCTTCCACAGAGGGGAGAAACTGCATAGTATCTCATTTAATTTTGGCATGTTCATGCATTTATTTCTTCACTTCACAAACCTCCTCACTTAGATATAACTATCTAACTTGAGTGTTCATACTCCTAGGATATTCGACGTCCCAGGTAAGTCTGACTTTCTAGGTACCCCGAGCTCGAGTTTTGGAAAAAATAAGAATGTGGTAGATGTTTAGACCTTGTATTTTAGTTTTCAAATTTTGTGTGCAAGCTATATGTTGTAATATGAATGACAGTTGGGTTACTTAGATTAAAGTATGTATCGGACTTGTATTTTGTAGTTGGATTATAAGTGTTGTACTTGTTTTACATATATATCAAATAGAAGGAATCCTACCACTTCAGGTTTGATCCTAGCTTCCGTATATCAGGATTCCTTTAACACCCCGGATATGTGTATGAGCCCCTTGGTTATAGAAGACGGGGGTGTTACATCTTCTTTTCTTTTCTAAGAAAACCAAGTACAAGAATCTTACCTTTCTTTTTCTTCTCCTATTTTTCTTCTTCTTCCTTCCTCTAATTGTACACTTGGCCAAGAAATTTGGCCTTCTCCTCCTTCTTTCTCTTTATATTACTCCTATTTTCCTTTTTCTTTAATTAATTTCATTCCAAGATTTAATCTAAACCCTTGGATTTTTATTCATTTGAGAGAATTAATCTCCACCCTTCACTACAAGCACAATCCATGTGCTTAATAAACTTTTAATCTCATGCTTTGATCACATAGGATTCAATCTCTACCATTGAAAAGAAACAAAATCCTTGGTAAAAAAAAAAAAAGTTTTAATCCTGGCCATGAATTAAAAATGGAGATTTAATCTCCACCCTTCAAAGAAGCACAATCCATGTGCTTAAAGATAACACCATCTTAGCATTTGATTCATACCCAAGAGTTATTCCAACCATCCACTCTAATCCTTTAAAAATTAATTTTAATTATATTGGCAATCCATGCCAATGTTTAAGACTCATTTGTGGCCCTTGGATCAACTCCCATTCCGCCACATCTCATCCATTGGATTCCTTAAATTTCTAATTTTCTCATTATTTATTTAAACGAGACTATTTTCATATACATCACTTTGAAAGACATATTTCACATGATTTCCTATTTAATTTAATAAGATTATTTTTCCATCATAATGGCATGACAACTTTCTAATTTCCTTTTCCTTTTCCTTTTACCTTATTTACCATAATGATTACCCTCACAAAAGACTAAAGTGACTATTTTCTAATTATTTTTTATTTACCTTAATCACTCATCTTTTACTCAAAATTGATGAATCACATGATAGTTCTATGATTCAAATGTAAAGTTTAGGTTTTAATGATGAAAAAAATCTCTCGCTTTTGCAAAATCTCGTATATTAAAAGCGATTTGTCATCTCCAAAATCAAATCGTAATCTTTTTAAAAGAGGTTGTAAAAAGCTGTTAGGTATCTTGTTCCAAAAGAAGCTTGTGTTTTAAAAATTTTGTAAGCCATCTGTCGACTGGTCAATATGATCTGTCGACCGGTTTTCAAATATTGGATCATCTGTCGACCGATGGTTTTCCATCTGTCGACCGACAGTATGAGTGTTTCTTAAAAAACCTTAATCTATTGATAGATCACTTTTCATCTGTCGACCGATCTTTGGTTCTATCCTTAATCTGTCGATCGATGTCTATGCATCTGTCGACTGGCAGTAAGGGTCTTCTAAGAATGGCTTCATCTGTCGACTGATGTTCAAACATCTGTCGACCGATGCTCTTGCATCTCTTGCATCTGTCGACCGATAGAATGCAAATCCCTGATGCTTTCTTATGCAATCAAGCCATCTGTCGACTGATGCCTATGCATTTGTCGACCGACAGAATGCTCGCCCAAGGAACTGTCGATAGATTCAAATAATCTGTCGACCGGAATTTGAAATATTACCTATCTGTCGACCGATGCTTTGCATCTGTCGACCGTTTTATTTGCAGAGACACATAACAGCTAGTTCAGCTTTTGTTCCCAAGTGCTCTTTCCACTAACAACGGGTTGATTCATTCATGGGCTTTCAAGAGGCTATATATACAGGTCATTTGGGGATTTCAAGACTTCAAGAAAATCAATCTACAAGCTCCAAAGTGCTGAAATTGTTATTGTGCTTCATTGGTAAAGTTGTTCTCCTTTTTAAGGCATTGGGTTTATTTTGGAATCAATTCTATTTTATGCCTTGTCTTAATCTTTGAAGAGAACTTGTAACTGAGAAGATTGTCTCTCAGATTCTCTTGTATATTGTAACATTTTTATATCATCCTAGCTTGTATTGCTAGTGGGCTTACTTTGCTTGTAAGAGGCTTAGAATACCTAGATTTTCCTAGAGAACTTGCTGGTTCAAGCAAGAGGTTTGTATCTTCCTAGCTTAGTGCTAGAGGGCCTATCAAGTGTGATAGGAGAGTTATAATATTTTTCTTAAAAAATCCTAAGTGAGGAGCTAAGATAGTGGATTAGGCTTAGTCAAGACGAACCACTATAACTCATTATGTTCTTTTATGCTTGTGTCTCTTACTCTTCATTCTCTTAGGCATTTCTTTATGTTCTTCTTGGTCCATAGATTTAAAGTTCTTCATTAAGAAATAATTCATAGTTTTTAGTCTTGTATTCTTCATTGTCTAATCAAGAGTATCTTAATACGGTTGATACCATATTGTGCAACTTCAAAGTCTTAAGGTTTAACTAAGCCGTAGTCTTCATAGACGATAACTCATTTTATCAAAAGAAATTTTAAATATATCAATTCACCCCCCTCTTGGTACTTGCCATTGATTCTCCAAATCTAACAAAAATATCCAACCACAAAATGATTCACACCTCTCTTCTCCCAAGAATTTGCCAAGTGCCATCCATACATATAATTTGATAATTTCTTATTTCTTTAATATCTCATCTTCTTGAATGAGAACTTGCCAAGTGTCATCCATACATTTAATTTGATTATTTCTTAGTTCTTTAATATCTCATCTTCTTGATTGAGAACTTGCCAAGTGTCAGTATTTCACCCCCACATGGCCCCCAATTCTTCATCTTGGCCATCCAATATTTCTTTATAAATTAATCAAAATTAAATCCCTCACATAGGATTTATTTACACATTTTCACCAATAATAATTTTCTTTTAATGGGATAATATCCAAATTACCATATTACTCTTCTAGAGGCATCTAAAATTTATAAACTTCCATTAGCCAACCTAGGACAATTTTGGAATGCCACATACCTCTATTTTTATAATTTATTTAATTAAATTCATACTCACACCTAGGGTGTTACATCCCACCCCCCTTTGAAAGAATTTCGTTCTCGAAATTCACTTTTATTAATACACATGATAGGTACAACATGGATACACTAGATCACACTTTCATTACATCACTACCAAACAATTCAAGAAATTGTTGTGTAATGACCCATTAGAGGGTCTAGATTTTATTTAGGAATCGTTTAATTTCTTATTTAAGTTTTGTTTAAGTAATTTTTCCCAATTAATTATTTAATGTGGTAATTTAGAGATTTTAATTGTAAGAATAGCATTTAATTATATTTATTTAGTGTGAAAATTAAATGCAAGGACTAGAGGGTCATTTAAGGATTTGATATTAACATTTAATCATTAAATAAAGTTATTGTGATTAAGGGATTGCTGAATCCAACCGTGAGAGGATTTGGATTAGAAGACTCCTAGTTATATTAGGGGATTGAGATGGGCTTTAGGTCTTCAAAGTATATATATATATATAGAGAGTTTGATGGCCAATAGTCTTCACGCCGTGGAGAACCGAAGCTAAGAAGAGAGAGTTGGGCGCAACAATCTTCAATTTCCATTAGAATCGTTTGAATCTGATCCGAGAGATCATAAGGCAAATATCATATCTGTAATTACTTTCATTATAGATTTATGTTAGTTCGTTCTGAGTTTAATCAAGATTGCTTTGTTGAGTTTCAGATTATACAGTCGGTGTATATGTATATATATATATATATATATATGCACGAGCAATGAGTATGTATTTCAGATCATGCATGATTTATTCCAGCAGTTCTTGTCAATATTATTGTCGAATCATTCATAAGTTTGTTTCAAACCAATTGGGACTTATTTTTCCCAAGTTTTAATTCAGAATGGTGTAGTTTATTTAAGATTTGTTGAAGAACAGAGTCTCTGTGAGCATTTGTTTCTGGGTTTAAGAGTTACAGACATCCGAATAGGTTCCCTCATATCTGGATAGATTTTTCAGAGCATGTGAGTAGCATCTGGATAGGTTAGAGGCTATCCGGATGAGTCAAAAATTTTTATGTGAGTGACATCCGGATAGTTCTTGTTCATATCCGGATGGTCCAGTGATATCCGGATGCTTTGTTTTCGTATCCGAATGTGTCCAACTACGATTATGAGTAGTATCCGGATGCCTTGAGTCATATCCGGATGTGTTTAATTGTCTGTGAATGATATCCAGATGCTTTGTGTTGTATCCTGATGAGTCTAAGGTTTTTTTGTGAGTGATATCCGAATACCTTGCATGGCATCCGGATGTGTCCAAATATGTATGTGTCTTATATCCGGATAGGTCCTTGCTTATCCGGGTGTCTCTCACAACCCACCCAAAATTTCATGTGTCTTGTATCTGGATGGGTCCTTACTCATCCGGATGCCTCTCACAATTCCATTCAATTCATGTGTCTCATATCTGGATGGGTGATTTTCATATCCCAATGGGCCTAGGGTGTATAACACACACCGAAATTCCATTTTTTCTCCTATTTGGTTCCATTATCTTCAAAACCCCAAAGTTAAGCGTGCTCGAGTTAGGAAAATTTTATGATGGATGACCACCTTGGGAAGTCTTCATGTTGCAATAAATAAAGTATTAAATAATTAAATAAATGTTAGAAAATATTGCAAATCAAGGAAAAATACAAGTAAATCTTTGTATTCCAATATATTAGATCAGATTACATGTTTAGCATTTAATTTGACATGATCAGCATTATTTTGTAAGTTTATGTGCATACATCTTGGTATGAGCATTGAGCATGACTTTCTATGGAGCACTATATATTGTGTGCTAGCATGTATGTGAGCATTGCATTATGCGCGCTAGGCTGCTAGTCCGCGGGGATCCCACTAGTTTCAGTTTCAGTTTGTGTGTCGCTCACCTGATGTCGACCAGGGAGCTAAGGGCATAATGCCCACAGTATGTGCTTACAGCTTTTATGTTTGCAAGTTCAGATTAGTAAGGTATGTATTACAGTTATGTGTGCCTATGTGTCAAAGTTGCATACCTGCATTTATCTTACAATTTATGTGCATTACATTTATAAATGCAAACAGATAGTGTTTCACTCAGTGCAAGTTCCGTAAGTTTTTCTTTAGTATCGATATTCTTTGATTCAGCTTTAGTTATTCTTTCAAGCTTATTACTTGCTGAGCTTTGTAGCTCACCTTGTATTCTTCACCATTCTAGGTCCTAGTAGGGGAGTACAAGATGTAGGGCCTAGTAGTAGTGTCCAGTAGTGTGTGTACATGGAGCCGTTCAAGACCAAAGATGTCTGAGAGTTGATTAGTTGGTGTTCTATCAGTTTAGGTTTATTTTATGTTTTAGTTTAGGGGTTTCCCTTTAGATGTAGTTTATGGTTTTCAGTTGATGTTGACTCAGAGTTTTATTTCAGTTGATTGAGATATTTATTTTGGTATCAGATTTCAGTTATCAGTAAGTTTATTTTATTTTTCTCGTAGCACCTTTTCTTGGGTAGTTCTAGGAGAGGGGGTGTTACATGTTGACTAAGCTCTTCCTCTGGTTCCCATGTCGCTTCTTTATCAGAATGGTGACTCCATTGAACCTTTACTAAGGGAATCATCTTACTTCTCAAAGTTTTCTCCCGACCATCCAAAATCTTTACTGGCTACTCTATATAAGTTAGGTTTCAACGAACTTCCACTTCGTCTCCTAATACCTCTAATCTTGGATCTGGAATGAACTTTCGCAATTGGGATATGTGGAATACATCGTGCACTCCTACTAAAGTCTCGGGTAAAGCCAATCGATAAGCCAGGGGACCGACATGCTCAATGATTCGATATGGCCCTAAATACCTTGGACTTAACTTTCCATGTTTTCGATCTCTCATGGTTGGACTTTAAGGTGATGCTCCGATGAATACCCTATCTCCCACTTGAAACTCTAAATCCCAAGATCGATGGTCAGTGTAATATTTTTGACAATCTTGAACGATCTTCGTACATCTCCTTACTACTTCAATTTTCTCAGAACCCTGTTGTACCAAATCAGTCTTGGCCAATCGCTTCTCTCCCATTTCATGCCAACATAAGGGTGATCGGCATCGTCTCCCATACAAAGTCTTGTACGGTGCCATGCCAATGCTGCTTTGGTAGCTATTATTATATGAAAACTCTACTAGAGGCAGAAACTCTTCCCAATTTCCCCCAAACTCCAAAACACATGCTCGAAACATATCTTCCAAGATCTGATTCATCGGTTTCGTTTGACCATCCATCTAAGGGCGATACACGGTACTGAAATTCAATTTCATTCCCATTTCCTCTTGTAAACAAACCCAAAATCTAGACATAAATTTTGAATCTCTGTTTGCACAATGCTAACCAGGGTTCCATGTAATCACACGATCTCCTGTACATAAATCCGCTACAGTTCTTCAGCACCCTGACCAATTCTAGCAGGTATAAAATGTACTGACTTCGTAAGTCTGTCAACTACAACCCATATAGAGTCTTTCTTCCTCGATGTCTTCGGCAACCCCATAATAAAATCTATCGATATGTGCTCCCACTTCCATTCCAAAATCTCCAATGGTCGAAGTAGCATCATCGGGCGTTGATGTTCGATCTTGATACACTGACATGTATCACACTAGGCCACATGACGAGCCACACTTCGCTTCATTCCCGATCACTAGTAGACTTCCCGCAAGTCCTTGTACATTTCGGTCGCCCTTGGATGAATAGTGTATTTCGATCGATGAGCTTCGTCCAAAATCTTTTTCCTTAATTCCTCACGATTAGGCACATAAATTCTCCAATTCATCCTCAAAAGTCCATCTCTATGTTCAAATTCATCCTTTATTAGTTGTCCATTTTCATCCACCCATTGGCGCAATCTTCGGTCTTCCACAGTTGCCTGTCGTATTTCCTCCCACAAACCCTGTTGAATTCACAGGTTTTGCTATCATGGATGATCTGTTCCCAGGCTCTACATTGACCGTCAGCCCACTGAACATCTCAATCAGTTGCCATTCCTGCATCATCAACCTGGCGACGATTGTCAAATCCCTATGACTAAGGGCATTAGCCACAAGATTCGCCCACCCCAATTGATAATGGATAGTGCAATCGTAGTCCTTTAAGAATTCCATCCATCGACGTTGCCTCATATTTAACTCTTTTTGGGAGAAGATATACTTCAGGCTCTTGTGATCCGTATAAACTTCAAATTTCTCACCATAGAGATAATGCCGCTAAATTTTCAAGGCATGGATAACTGCAGCCAATTCAAAATCATGAATGGGGTAATTCTTCTCATGGAGTCGTAATTGATGCGACCCATAAGCTATCACTTTACCATTCTGCATCAGCACGCATCCCAATCCCGAACTAGAAGCATTACTATAAACCACAAATCCGCCCGACCCCTCAGGTAGGGTTAATATCGGCGCCATGGTTAATCGCTTCTTTAGTTCCTCAAAGCTCCTTTTAGACTTGTCATCCCAGACAAATTTCACATTCTTTTGTGTCAACCACGTTAATGGTAAGGTGATCTTCGAGAATCCCTCAACAAATTGACGATAATATCCAGCCAACCCCAAGAAGCTTCTTATTTCAAACATCGACCTTAGTCGATGCCAATTTTTAATGGCCTCAATCTTAGCTGGATGAACCGATACTCCATCTCCTGAAATCACATGGCCTAAAAATGCCACCTTTTTCATCCAAAAATCACATTTGGAAAACTTCGTATATAATCGTTCTCTACGCAAGGTTTCCAGCACTATCCCTAAGTGCTCATGGTGATCCTCTTCACCAGATGAGTATACCAAAATATCATCTATTAAAATGATTACAAATTGGTCCAAGAATGGCTTAAACACCCATTTCATTAAATCCATAAAGGCTATCGGTGCATTCGTTAGACCAAATGGCATTACCAAAACCTTGAAATGACCATATCTACTATGAAATGCTGTTTTGGGTATATCTTCGACCCTAACTTTCATCTGATGGTACCCTAAACGCAAATCAATCTTGGAAAATATCCTGGCACCTTTTAACTAATCAACCAGCTCTCCGATTCTCGGTAACGGGTACTTATTCTTCATCGTCACTCTATTAAGTGCTCGATAGTCTATACACGATCGTAGACTACCGTCCTTCTTCTTTACAAACAAAACTGGAGCTCCCCACGATGAAGTACTCAGTCAGATAAATCCCTTATCCACTAAATCTTGAAGTTGGATTTTTAATTCCCGTAACTCAGCTGGTGTCATTCGATAAGTAGGTATGGAAATTAGACTTGTTCTCGGCAACAATTCAATGGTAAATTCCACTTCTCGATCTGGGGGTAACCTGAACAAGTTTTCGGGAAATAGATCCATAAACTCCTTAACTACTTCCACATCTTCCGGCTTCTTTCCTAACTCACTGGCAACTACTACATGAGCTATGTAGCCATACGCTCCTTTTTCCAACAATCTACTAGCTTCCAATGCTGATACAAACTTGAGTCGATTTTCTACTAACTGACCCTTGAATTTCCCCATTTTTCCTCTTGGGCATCCTAATCTCACTATTTTCTTCGAACAGTCCATACTGGCACAATTACGAGAAAGAAACTCCATGCCTAAGATTACATCATAATCTTACATCTCCATCAAGATCAAGTCTATCTCGAATTTCTCGCCTTCAACTTCCACATCACTACCACAGATCATAAGATTGGTTTCCATAGTCTTCCCAATCGGGGACTGAATTTTAACTCTATAATTCATTACCCAGGGTTCTAGGCTCAAACTCCTAACAGAATTAATTTCCATGAAAGAATAAGTGGCACCAGGGTCCACCAATGCATGCACAGGAGTAGCATGGATCAAGAGCATACCTTCCACTATGCTCGAATCAACCTCCACTTTTTCCTTTATCAGATGGTATACTCGAGCTTGCTGTGAGCCCGACTTTCCCTCGATTTTCTTTCATTTATCTACTTTTCCTCCCTGAGGACAATTTCGAGAGTAATGTCCCGGTTGATTGCAACCGAAACAAATCACCTCTTTCTTCGGCCCGTCCGAGATCTTCAATGGCTTCTTTGATGGACAGTCTTTGGAAAAATGTCCTAGTTCCCAACAAGTGTAACAGCCTGCCCCTTTAGCCGCTGCTCTGCACTTCTTGCCTGCGTGTCTTTTCTAACATTTCTTACAATACTTTTCTTCTTAAATTTTGCTCCCTCAGGTTGCTAGAATTGAATGGTCGAAGGGTTTTTCGACTTGTCCTTGTTCCTCTCTTCCACTTTAGCATTACCACCATGTTTCAACTCTCTCTAGGATACCATATTTCTTTCAATAGTGGTAGCCTTCTCAACAACATCTTCATATGTGCATATGTTCCACACATATAGCACTTTCCTGACCTCCTTCTTAGTCCTTGCAAGAACTTCTAGGCCTTCTCCTGATCATCTGTTGCATATATCGACACATATTTTATCAGTTTTGAAAATCGAGCCTCGCATTGTACCACTGACATAGCCTCTGTCTAAGTCAAATTCAAGAATTCTTGCTTCTTCACCTCCCGTTAACACTCTGGAAAGTACTTGTCATTAAAGGCCATCTTAAACTGCTCCCAAGTGGTTGGTATCACCTGCGTCCCATCTCCCTCTTGGATTGTGTTCCGGGTTCTCAAAATTCCTGCCATACATTTTCACCATATATTGGCCTCCTCTTCAAGCATAAAGGTCGCACATCGTACCCAATGCTCCGCCGGAAACTCTACATGTTCTAACAGCTTTTCAATATGTTCCAACCAATACTCCCCCATAGTAGGGTCTGCCTCGAGGTTTCCTTTAAAACTAAGCGGGCGCATATCCCGATACACCTTTAGCCAGTTAGCTATTGGGGCTTCTTGTCGATTAATCGAGTTTAGCATTACTTCCACAAATCTTTCAAATGACCTTTCTCCACTCGACAGTCCCGAGCCACTACCCTCAGAAACCTCTTGAGTTGGTGGCTGGCTTAGGTTCCTTCTTCTATTCAATCATTCCTCATGATTCATTTGCACAATATAATGAACAACATTCATTCTAACTTCAATAGAAAACTTATATATGCCATACATAAGTTATCATCATCGATGATCTCATGCAACCATAAATTCCAACACAGTCCATTAAATTATAAACAATCATGATTACATCATAAGGCTCCCCATTCACACACATCACAAAGAAGGGTTTGCCTACAATCATTCTTGGTCACTAGCCAAGTACAAACCAAGCTACAACATTCCCAGAACACCCAAAACCCGACCCTCAAAACCCTTTACATTCTTAACACGTTCTCGCCTCACCCACAGTTACCACGCCGTGACCCCTATTGCAAGGCTTCTCCAGACCATCAACCTCAAAGCTACCTTGAGGTTCTCCTAAACCTGCCGCTTCATACTAGCTAGGTCACTGAAGTATGGCAATTCAACAGTCTTGATATCAGACTCTTCGGTGGGCTCTTCATAAGGGTCCTCATGAGCATTCACCTCGTTCTCCAAACCTTCAGTGGTGTCCTGTGAATCCCCGTTGCTCCCAACACTTTCCTCATTTGGACTCATAGGCTTGTACTCCATCTTCTTGGATCACCACACGTCGGTTTCTTGAAGCATCTCAATAAATAGGGTAAAATTCTGCATCACATGATCCCTCAAGGAGATCTTTCGAGCGTGTCGTTTCCAATTGTCGTGCAATAGTCCTGCTACATAATGTACCTTAATCTCTTCTAACAACTCTCGATTTAAAGTCGTACGCAGGTGCTCAGCCATCACATCCTCAACCTTGTTCAGGTACCGTTGAATGGGTCACCAGGTCTCATCATAGGGAGTGCTAAAGTCCGCTAGGCCTTTAGCCTCTATATATAGTCCCTCATGAGCCAAATCGAGTGAAATGATTGAGGTCTCTCCATACCTAGAGATAGGAAAAGCCACAAGATAATCACTCCTCCACCCAAACCATATATGAGTCCAACCATAATAAAAAAAACAACGAGAATAACTCTCATCATGTATCGCCCAAATCTAACGAACTCCCATAAGTCCTTAACTCGTCACATAAATCATAATGCTCTGATACAAACTATAACGCCCCGCTCCCACTTACGGGTGTTTCTCGTGAACAATTAGCTAACTATTCACTCGCTAAGGCAATAATGAAGTGACGGGCTATGTTTCAATGAGAAACGCCCTAGGTGGGAACTAGGCTTCGCCCCTCCCTTCGCTCCACTCAAGGATTCAGGAAAAATATCAAAGATCTCGTGGAACTAAACCCGTAACCTTGGTGAAGCGTCACCATTCTCTGGCTCTTAATGAAGAGCCAAGGATGATCTTTCCCAGGATTCGGCAAAAATAAGCAAACCACACTCCCTTAATTTAACTATGTCTTAAGGCCTTAATTATTAGAAAATAAATTTTGTTTCAAGTATTAACCCATTTTCTCATTCTCAATAGCCTTAGAAAATACTTGGGTTAAACTCCTCTTGAAAAAATTAATAAATTTTTCCTTAGCCAAACCTCTATTTATTTTTATTTTATTTATTTCAAAAATACACCAAATTTCCATCATTTAGGGAGTGAGTTTTGAAATTCAAGCATCAAATTTTCTCATCAATTTTCCCAAAAGTTCAACGAAAATGGTCTTTATTTTATTTTCCAACATATAGGGAATTTTTCCAAAAAAGCCTCAAATTTTGTATTAATTTAACAAATATTTTGGAGGCTCAACTCACGTTTATTTATTTAAATAAATTTTCTTTTATTCCAGAAATTTTAGGCTTATTTTAATTTTTTTTTTAAAAAAAGCAACATCAATGGGGGCATGACGTGAGAATTTATTCACTTTTATTGATCATAAATGAGTAGTGTTTTTAGTATTTTATCTATATTTTATATAAAATTGTTTAATGTTTTGAGTGTCATTTACATATATTTAATTTCTAGTATTTTTTTATTATTTTACAAGAATCCTATTTGGTGTTTGAGTTAAAAAAACTAAAAATAAAAAAATAAAAAAATATATATTTTAAAATTAATATTATAATTTAAATAAAAATAAACATTATAAATAATTAATAGTATATTAAATATATTATATTATATTATATATTATTTATATTATTATTATTATTATTATTAAAGTGACGTGGGCGTGGATGTGCTAGGGCTGTGCATGAGCCTTGCATTCATATATTATATATATATATATAATATTAAGGGAGGATTTTTGGAGGGATTTGGGAGTACTTGGGAGGCGACGGAAACAGAAGGAACCAAAGGTAGGAATTGATAGGGTAGAGGACTCGTGGGCGACAGGGATATTGGAGAATTGGTGGAGCAACAGAAGTGAAGGCAAGGAAGATTGAAGCGGCGTGCAGCAACAACAGCTCAGTGACGCAGGCAGACGCAATGCAAATCCAACACCCAGATCTGGAATAGATCTGGGCTAGGGAATTCTTTCTTTTTTTCCCTTATTTAATAAATTCTTTTATGCTTCCTTTGATACTTTGGATTTTAATTAGTTATGGCACGAACTAATTTGTTGAACTAAGGCCATGTATTGGTCGAAACTATGATGATGCGTTTTTTATAATTTTATGTGATTGAATAAATTGGGTTATGTTGAATTGTGTCGTATTGAATTTAATGCTTGTAAATAATTGGCCACTATTTACATGATTCGATGCCTAATCTTGAGACCGAAAGGAGATAGTTTGGGAATTGCATTGTAAGTACCATACACCATAAAGTAAAACCGACTAGAAATAGAACTCAGTTTCTTTGTACAGCTTTTAACCATATGCTAGGAATTTCACAAATTGTAATACGTGTTCATTTGGTTAAACTTTCATAGAAATATAGAAAGTTATTAAATGAGAATAAACTCATTAATTTTATTCGCATAGGGTAGCGAAAGCGAGCAAAGATTCTGCCGTCACATACTCAATTTACCAATTCATTTGCATAAAAATATATTATTTGCATTGCATAATTAGGTTCATACATGTGCCTTACTTATTAAAATCCACTTATTTCTTTTATTCAAGTTGCCTTCCTAATTAATTTTATTTTATTAATCTAATTAATTTTTTTTCCTGTTCTTTATTAAATCTGAAATTTTTATTGTCTAAATAATAAAGAGGGTTTAAAAATTTAGTATTTGAAATCTTTACTCGTGGGAATAATATTCTTACTTACTATTATATTACTTGTTCGACTGGTACACTTGCGGTATATTTTAGTGTGATCAAGTTTTTGGTGTCGTTCCCGGGGAAAGTATTCTTCAATATTAAATTAAAACTTTTTCTTTATTAATTTAGATTGTATATATTGTTTTTTGTTTTTTTTTAGTGTCTTTGTCTTTTGTAATTTTTTATATTTATTTTTATGTTATTTTATTATTTTTTAAAAAATTATTATTATTATTATTATTATTATTATTATTTATTTTTTATTTTTTTCATTTTTTGCCTATCTTATATTGTCTTGTTTTACATTGTAGGCTGAGTTGTGCTTGTCAAGAAATCGTGGAGAAATTCAGCCATTTGATCCAGAGATAGAAAGAACCTGTCGAGTAATAAAGAAAGAGACGAGATTAACACGACAAGTAATTGTTATGGAAGAAAACCAGAACCAGAACCTAAACCAGAATTAGAATAAGAGATTACTACGTGATTATGCCATGCCAGACACAGTTGGAGCTCAAGCCAGCATATTTAGACCAGTCGTCAATGCCAATAACTTTGAGATCAAACCAGGACTCATTCAGATAGTTTAGTAGGGACAGTTTAGTGGAAATCCAACTGAAGATCCTAATGCACACTTAGCAAACTTTTTAGAGATATGTGACACCATCAAAATGAACGTCGTCATTGAGGATGCAATCAGACTTAGGTTGTTTTCTTTTTCATTGAGAGATAAAGATAAGGTGTGGTTAAATTCCAAAGCTCCAAATTCATTTACCACATGGGCAGCTGTATCACAAGCATTCTTGAGTAAGTATTTTCCACCAGGTAAGACTGCTAAACTCAGGAATGATATTACTAGTTTTGTTCAATTTGATGGTGAATCTTTGTATGAGGCATGGGAAAGGTTTAAGGAATTGCAAAAACGGTGTCCACATCATGGTCTGCCTAGCTGGTTGATTGTGCAGACATTCTATAATGGTCTATCTCATTCAGTTAGAATCACTATAGATGTTGCCGCAAGGGATGCGTTAATGGGTAAGTCTACAGAGGATGCTTACGAGTTGCTTAAAGAAATGGCTTTTAACAATTATCAATGGTCTACTGAGAGAGGTATGCCTAAGAAATCCTCAGGTATGTATGAAGTTGATGGCATCAATATGTTAAATGCCAAGGTAGACAATCTTGTAAAAATGTTTGGTAAGTTGGGGAATGTTAATGTTGTTTATTCTAATTGCAATTCTGCCAGTAATTGTGATTGGTACGAGAATTCTCACTTGGGTTCTGATTGTATGCAGGTTGAGCAACCTTAGTATATTTCAAATTCTAACAGGCAGAACCAGCAAAATAACCCATATTCTAACAGCTACAATGTAAGTTGGAGAAATCATCCCAATTTTTCTTGGAGGGATCAAGGCGACAGTAGCAATTCTAGGCCTATTAATCCTCCTGGTTTTCAATTGAGATCTCAAGGAGTGATGCAGCAACAACTATAAAGTAAGCTATCTTGGGAGTTGGCAATTGAAAAGTTAGCTAATGCCACTGCAAATAGATTTGAAAAACTGTAGGCGAAAGTAGACCAGATGGTCAGTTTCAACAGAAATTTGGAGGTTCAATTGGGGCAGATCTCACATGCCATAAATTTGAGAGATCAAGGTAAGTTGCCCAGCAAAACTGAGGTGAATCCAAGAGAGGAAGCTGAGGTAGTGACATTGAGAAGTGGTAAGCAACTTGGTGAGGTAAGTAGTAAACATGTTACAGGTGATGTTGATAAAAAGAATAATGTTGAGATCAGTGATGAGAATGAACAAGACAAGATATGATCCCTAACACCACCTGTTAAACCTTATGTTCCTCTTGTCACTTTTCCTCAAAGGCTTAAACAGAATAAGGTTGACAAACAGTTTGAGAAATTTCTTAAAGTTTTTAAGCAATTGCGCATTAACATTCCATTTGCAGATGCTTTAGTGTAGATCCTTGCTTATGCAAAATTTCTAAAAGAAATTATGTCAAACAAGAGGAAGCTGGAGGATTATAAGACCATTGCCTTGACTGAGGAATGCAGTGCTGTGATTCAGAAGAAGTTGCCACCAAAGCTGAAAGATCTAGGGAGATTTTCTATTCTTGCACTATTGGTGAAATTAATTTTGATAAAGTTTTATGTGACCTTGGTGTAAGCATTAATTTGATGCCATTTTTTGTTTTCAGGAAGCTTGGACTAAAAGAACCAACACCTACCACTATTTCTCTTCAATTAGCTGATAGAAGTATTAGATATCCAGGGGGAGTAGTGGAAGATGTTTTGGTAAAAGTAGATAAGTTTATTTTTCTATTAACTTCATTGTTCTAGACATGGAAGAAGATTATGATATGCCCCTAATTTTAGGGAGACCTTTTCTTTCCATAGGGAGAGCTTTGATTGATTTCCAGCAAGAAACACTTAGCCTTAGAATTTATGATGAGACAATTACTTTCAATGTGTTTAAAGCTACGAAATATATTAATGATAATGAAAAAGAAGTCTTAAGGATAGATAGCACTAATGATTTAGTAGAGATTAGATGAGCCCATAGAAAATTGTATTGCTAATTTTTTTGATGAGCATGAACAAATTTTAAATGTCAAGAACAAGGCTGGGGCCATGGGTTATTTGGGAAAAAAGCAAAAATGTTGTCCATCCAAAAGAGACAAATTGTTACTTTTGGATGTTTATTCTTCTTCTTCAAAAGTCAAACCACCAAGTCGTGAAAAGAAAAAATTAATAAGGGTGCTTAGAGCGCAAAAGAATGGGATTGGATGGAAAGTTGCTAACATTCAAGAAATAAGTCTATCAATCGGCATGCACAAAATTTTGACAGAAGAAGGATTCAAGTTTCCTTGGAGATAGAAATCTAGTCAAGCTAATGACAATAAACAAGCGCTTCTTGGGAAGCAACCCAAGCACTTTTTCCTTTTTGTTTCCAATTTTTTTTCTTTTTCTTTTTATTATTTCATTTTAGTTTTGTTGAATAAATATGGCCAATAACCCTGTCGTGCAGGTTCATAAGAAAGGAAAATAAAGCTGATTCAGTTTGGCCTGGCATGGGTATTCGTAGTGTTCAATTATGTGGTGAGGGGAGTATTCATTTTTCATTCTCCTTCTTCTTTGACTTTCACATTGAGGACAATGTGTTAAATAAGTTTGGGGGAGTGGAATTATTAATTGTTAATATATGCTATTTGTTTTGCTTAGGTGTTTTTGATAATAAATTTTTTTGCAAAACTTATATCAGGTGTATAATTGGCCAACCCCTAGACTAAAAAATTTTGTGAAAGATAAAATAATCAGAACCTGTTATTTGGAATCAAGATTTGCATTTGGGTTTTTTATTGTGTTTAACATTGAGTATTTGATTTGGAATGAACAATATCTTATAAAGCAAGATTGAGTATACTTGGGTTCTAAGATCATTGAAGTACATGTTCTTTGCGAAGTTGTGTGAGTTGTGTGACTATGCATGAAAGATAAATGCAATGTTTTTCTTGTGATTATTCCTTCTGAGTTAGGCCTAAACAAGGTTTAAGTAAATAAGGTGACTGATGTTGAGCGACATGGAGCATAAAATGTACTCGTTCAGTTAAAAAAAAAATTTGAGATGGAGCATAAAATGCACTCATTTAAGTAGAAAAAAAAAAGAAAGAAAAAAAGAAAGAGAGAGAAGAGAATAAAAAAAAAACCCTACTTTGCTACCTTTGTTTGTAGTAGTGAGAAGAGATGGTTGTTGCACTATTCAATTGTGCAGGTTATATGATAAAACATGATTGAGTTTAAAATTTTGTATGGATTCTTGAATTTGAGAATGCAAGTATGCTTAGTTTTCTTTATTTGTTATTGTTGCATTTTGAATTGAGGATTTAAATGTGGACATAACAAAAGATTTGCATGTGATGAATGATTCCAAATATATGTTTTGTGTTTTGAGTTTAAAATTTATTTTCTTTTCTTGAGGACAAGCAATAATTCAAGTTTGAGAGTATTTGATGTGGAAATTTATTCACATTTATTGGTCATAAGTGAGTAGTGCTTTTAATATTTTATCTATATTTTATATAAAATTGTTTAATGTTTTAAGTGTCATTTACATATAGTATTTTTTTATTAATTTACAAGAATCCTATTTGGTGTTAGAGTTAAAAAACTAAAAATAAAAAAATAAAAAAAATAAAAAATAAAGATATTTTAAAATTAATATTATAATTTAAATAAAAATAAACATTATAAATAATTAATAGTATATTAAATATATTATATTATTATTATTATTATTATTATTATTATTATTATTATTATTATTATTATTAAAGTGATGTGGGCGTGAATGTGCTAGGGTTGTTCATG
Organism: Diospyros kaki; assembly: GCA_036245055.1. Taxonomy (NCBI): domain Eukaryota; kingdom Viridiplantae; phylum Streptophyta; class Magnoliopsida; order Ericales; family Ebenaceae; genus Diospyros; species Diospyros kaki. The sequence continues at coordinate 11,646,134 of BSEG01000011.1, read as the reverse complement.
AGCCTTGCATTCATATATATATATATATATAATTTTAAGAGAGGATTTTTGGAGGGATTTGGCAAAACTTAGGAGGCAGCGGAAACGAAAGGAACCAAAGGCAGGAATTGATAGGGTAGAGGACTCATGGGCGGCAGGGTTATTGGAGAATTGGTGGAGTAGTAGAAGTGAAGGCAAGGAAGATTGAAGCGGCGTGCAGCAACAACAGCTCAGTGACGTAGGCGGACGCAACGCAGATCCAACACCCAGATCTGGAATAGATCTAGGCTAGGGAATTATTTCTTTTTCTTCTTTATTTAATAAATTCTCTTATTCTTCCTTTGATACTTTGGATTTTAATTAAATTTGCCACAAACTAATATGTTGAACTAAGGCCATGTATTGGCTGAAACTATGATGATGCATTTTTTATAATTTTATGTGATTGAATAAATTGGGTTATGTTGAGTTGTGTGGTATTGAATTTAATACTTTTAAATAATTGACCACTGTTCACATGATTCGATACCTAATCTTAAGACCGAAAGGAGATAGTTTGGGGATTGCATCGTAAGTATCATACACTATAAAGTAAAACTGACTAGAAATAGAACTCGGTTTCTTTGTGCGCTTTTAGCGATATGCTAGGAATTTCACAAATTGTATTACGTTTTCATTTAGTTAAACTTTCATAGAAATATAGGAAATTATTAAATGAGAATAGACTCGTTATAACCTAGAAATAGGGTAGCCAAAGCGTTAGAAGATTCCATCGTCACATACTCAATTTACCAATTCATTCGCATAAAAATATATGATTTGCATTGCATAATTAGGTTCATACGTGCGCCTTAGTTATTAAAACCACTTATTTCTTTTATTCAAGTTGCGTGGTATTGAATTTAATACTTTTAAATAATTGACCACTATTTACATGATTCGATGCCTAATCTTGAGACCGAAAGGAGATAGTTTGGGGATTACATCGTAAGTACCAAACACTATAAAGTAAAACTGATTAGAAATAGAACTCGGTTTCTTTGTGCACTTTTAGCGATATGTTAGGAATTTCACAAATTGTATTACGTTTTCATTTGATTAAATTTTCATAGAAATATAGGAAATTATTAAATGAGAATAAACTCGTTATAACCTAGAAATAAGGTAGCGAAAACGTTAAAAGATTCCGCCGTCACATACTCAATTTACCAATTCATTCGCATAAAAATATATGATTTACATTGCATAATTAGGTTCATACATGCGCCTTAGTTATTAAAATCCAGTTATTTCTTTTATACAAGTTGCCTTCCAAATTAATTTTATTTAATTAATTTAATTAATTTATTTTTTTTCCTGTTCTTTATTAAATCTGAAATTTTTATTGTCTCAATAATAAAGAGAGTTTAAAAATTTAGTATTTGAAATCTTTGCTCGTGAGAATGATATTCTTACTTACTATTATATTACTTGTTCGACTGGCACACTTGCGGTATATTTTAGGGTGATCAGGGCAATAGCCCAGTCGCGCTCGCGAGCTGCGCCTGTCGCGTGCGACCGCACCCGCCTCAGGATAATTGTGTTCCCACCACGAGCTAGCCACGCGCCAGCCTTGTTGTGTGAGCCTACTGGTTTTTTTTTTTTCTATACACTTAAGAATTTAATTTTACAAAAATTAAAACATAATTCCTCACATTCACCCCCAAAATAAGGCCATACAACCATAAGGTATTTACACCACATATACCACATTAGGATACATACTCAAGTTTAAACTCCATAAAACTCTCAAACACCATTACAAAATATAAAAGCTACACATTTAGTCTCCCATACTCATAGCCCTTACCCTTTCCAAGATGCCTTTTCCCTTTGAGCTTTCACCACCTACAAAGAGGTCCAAAATGACCTTATGAGCTATTGGTCAGTAAGGGTGTAAAGCATATGAGAGCATAATAATCATGTAATGCGAGATGTAATGCAAATATGGGTAGTCCTCCTAGCCTGCACAACCTTTCAAGGTGGGGACTTTAACCAACTCCTAGTCCACTAGAGCACACAAATGCATATATATATACTTGCAAACACATGAAACTCATAACAAACATTTGCTAAACATGCAAGACCGCCACCCATGGGGTTATCCCTTACCTTAACTCTTAGATGTCTTTCAAACGTTTGCTTCCAAGTACTTCTTGCTTCCAATAACCTAAAGAGAATTTCTTTCTACATTAGAAGATTTCTAAGATTAAGAGTTGAGAAGGATTAAGAAGACTTCTTATTTTCTTTTCTAAGAAAACCAGGTACAAGAATCTTACCTTCCTTTCTCTTCTCCTATTCTTCTTCTTCTTCCTTCCTCTAATTGTACTCTTGGCCAAGAAATTTGGCCTTCTCCTCCTTCTTTCTCTTTATATTACTCCTCTTTTCCTTTTTCTTTAATTAATTTCATTCCAAGATTTAATCTAAACCCTTGGATTTTTATTCGTTTAAGAGAATTAATCTCCACCCTTCACTACAAGCACAATCCATGTGATTAATAAACTTTTAATCTCATGCTTTGATCACATAGGATTCAATCTCTACCATTGAGAAGAAACACAATCCTTGGTAAAAAAAAGTTTTAATCCTAGTCATGAATTAAAAATGGAGATTGAATCTCCACCCTTCAAAGAAGCACAATCCATGTGCTTAAAGATAACACCATCTTAGCCTTTGATTCCTACCCAAGAGTTATCCCAACCATCCACTCTAATAATTTAAAAAATAATTTTAATTATATTGGCAATCCATGACAATTTTTAAGACTCATTTTTGACACTTGTATCAACTCCCATTCCAAAGCCACATCTCATCCATTGGATTCCTTAAATTTCCAATTTTCTCGTCATTTATTTAAATGGGACTATTGTCATATACATCACTTTGAAAGACATATTTCACATGATTTTTCATTTAATTTAATAAGATTATTTTTCCATTATAATGGCATGACAACTTTCCAATTTTCTTTTCCTTTTTCCTTATTTACCATAATGATTACCCTCACAAAAGACTAAAGTGACTATTTTCTAATCCTTTTTGATTTACCTTAATCACTCCTCTTTTACTCAAAATATCCAACCACAAAATGATTCACAACTCTGTTCTCCCAAGAATTTGCCAAGTGTCATCCATACATTTAATTTGATCATTTCTTATTTCTTTAATATCTCATCTTCTTGAATGAGAACTTGCCAAGTGTCATCCATACATTTAATTTGATCATTTCTTATTTCTTTAATATCTCATCTCCTTGAATGAGAACTTGCCAAGTGTCACTATTTGACACCCACATGGCCCCCAATCCTTCATCTTGGCCATCCAATATTTCTCTATAAATTAATCAAAATTAAATCCTTCATATAGGATTTATTTATACATTTTCACCCATAATAATTCTCTTTTAATGGGATAATATCCAAATTACCATATTACTTTTCTAGAGGCATTTGAAATTTATAAACTTCAATTAGCCAACTTAGGACAATTTTGGAACGCCACATACCTCTATTTTTATAATTTATTTAATTAAATTCACACTCACACCTAGGGTGTTACAATGAGTAATCTCCTTGTGAATCGATCTGGTCTTACCTGAAAAATTTAATTTTTTGCTATGATTACACTCATGCACTGGCGAGTCTAAACGCTTCACTCTCTTTTTGATCATTTGAGCTGCAAAATGATCTTTGTTATAACTAGAAAAAGGATAAAAAATGACAATACAGGGTGAGTGTTGCAGCATCAAGCAAGCACCAAAAATCTACACTACCATACAAAATCATGGCTCGACTTGACTTCCCTTTAGAAGGCCAAAACTTGAAAGATCTAGCTTTGGGAAAGTAGCTTAGACATCGGATAGGGCCGCTTCATACCCATCGCTATCACCTCTTCTTGACCCCTTCATACCCTTCTTGACCCCTCCTCTTCTATCTTCACCTTCGCCATCTTGGACTGAGCAACAGCCACCTTGACCCTCGCTCTCACCCCCATCGCTATCACCTTAGATTTGGCTAACGCCACCTCCACCTCTCGATTCTTGAACTTCACCTCAGTAGCATCCAGCTGAAATTGAAAAACGCCAACTACGCAACTAGCCTCATCAACCTACTTCTTCACCTCGATGGTTGCAACATCCGAAATTTTGGGAATAAATATTACCTATTAATTCCAACATTTAGAGCGATTGGTGATTTATGGAATACTTGTGAGTTAAAGAAATTTAAGAGAGGATATTAAATTTATTGTATTTCTAAATGAGGAAGTGATCAGAAATTTGTAGAATTCTTAGGACTTAAATTATTAAGTGTTTAAAGTAAATTAAATATTATAAAAAAATTAATTAATATGTATATATATAAAATAAATAAATAATTAAATAAAACAAAAGAGATTGTAAATTGGAGCATGTTGCTATGCGTGATTTGTTCTCATAATGAATGAGTAAATTATATACATATATAATTTTATCATATATTATATCAATGGCATAATGCATATATATATATATATATATATGTTAATATAACCTTACCTTCTCACCAATTTCAATGTGATTTTGGGCCAAGCAATTACTCTCCAATTTTAATGTAATTCCAACCATAAACATGGAAGCTTGGATTAGCATTGGAGAAGGAGAAATCAGAGGAATTAATAGCGAAAAATGATGGCAATTGAGGAAGGGATATGTTTGTAGAAAAGTCAAAAATTAAGGAAATAAAATGGTGAAGCAGTGGCTACCGAGCTCACTTTATAGTTATATATATATATAAGATGTGTGTGATAACTTGAATTAGTGAATATTATAATAAAATTAAATGTAAGGCAAGTCAAGGTAAATTATTGTCAAGTGTGGGAAAAGATGATCTTGGTAGAAGGGATGGCCATATTGGGTGCGGGAAAATTGTCAAGTGTGGTCAAATGGATTGGATAAAAGCAGGCAGGTGTCATGATACTCCTAGGGAACCCCAATTGGAAATCTAACCTCCATATTGCTAAATTAATTTGTGGTGCAAATAAAATTACAATTCTATTTGTCTGCTCCTCCCTCGCGTATGTCAAGTCTTCTAGTCGCTATCCATGTATATAAATATATTTATGTTAAGAGGAGAGAAGGTAACAGAGGAGGCTGCACAACGTGGGCAGCAAGCCAAGCCCGTTAAAAGAGGGAAATTAAGGGAGCAAATTGGAGGAGAAGATTGAAGAAGAAGAGCAACGAGTAGCAGCGAAGAAGTGGAGAAATTTGGGGTGAAGAAGTTTGGATTTTAATTAGCGTTTGTATAATTAGGTAAGTAGGAAATAAGTATATTAGACACTGTACGGTGGATTTAATTTTTAGACAGATAAATTTAGTATCTAGACTGTGGCTTTGAAGTATTAGTAAAAAGTTATTATTTTGCAGTAGTTGAGCAAGGAAGTTGGAATCCATTACTGGAAGGCAAGCTCCAAACCCTCTCCTCGCGTTATTTATTTCCCGTGAAAGTCTTCGAGGTTTCTTATACTCTAAACCCTCCCTCACCTTGACTCAGTTTTGCAGATCCATAACAATAATCTGCGTGGTAACCACTTAATGACTTTTATTTTATTAATGAGTTTATTGTTAATGGAATGAGCTAAACAATGACGTCATGATATCTTTCATTTCAACCGTCACGGAGCTTCGTATCACTCCGCTTCCCTTGAGAATGATGCCGAACCTGTTGGGGCGAGGTTCTTAGAAAATGATATGGTTTAGATTATAGAAATATGATAAGGGTTTGTTTTGCATGTTGAGATGGTTTTATGAAAATTAGAAGAAATGAGATCAGGCATGGTGTATTAATGGTTATGTTACGAGTGCATGAGATGTCATGGGAATGGTTTAATAAATGTTAAGTTGGAAGTGTATAAGTTAGATGTTGTCAGTAAGTGTGTTTAAGGGTATGGGTACAAAGCCACTGACTGTCGACCGTGGGTCGTGGCAGTTGATGGCTGGATGTATGTGCATCAGTCATCAGTTGTTACGATAAGCGCTAGATAGGCCAGAAGAGCTGGTACTCTAGATTCCCACCTTGGTTTGTGCATTTCATGATATGTGTGCTACAAGGGGCTGGGTTGTATTCACGTGAGGACATGCTTTGTGTGTGCTGGGATGTATGAGCATTTGCATGACCCGGTTGGTTTAAGAGCCAATTTGGGTATCCTAGGTGAGCATATGCATTTAGAGCATGTTGCATGTGTGTATTCCTATGTGAGGCATAGTAGGACTTGATGCTTAGTTTATGGGGGCCTTATCATCATGTTTATGCTTCAAAGGCCATTGCATTTCTTATGTGTTGCATTGCATGGTTTTATTGTTACTGTTAATCTGGACGGGAGTACCGTGCCAGGTGTCGGGAGTACCGACTAATGTGAGCTTCGGCTCAGCTTAGATATTAGCTCGGGGTTGGCCCGAGGGAAGACCAAGATCGTGAAAGTATATGATTATGTGATGTATGACATGAAGAACACATGAGAGTATGATGGGTATCAAGAAGAGCATGTAACGAGTATCAGGAAAAGACAAATGTTGAATGTCTGGAAAAGTCGACCATGTCAGGAAAAGGCTGGTCTAAGAGAATGATGATATGGTAGCCTATGTTAGGCTGCAACAGGTTTGTATGCAGGACCTGGGTGCTAATGTGTGACTTATGTGGGCCCCTGGTTCCTTATGTGCAGTTAACTTTATGTTATGCATGTAGAAGTAAGGTACGTATGGATCATGACATGGTGTGGTTGCATTGGCATGAATTGCATGGGGTGTTATGGGAAGAGTCATATCCTAAAACTGATAGCCTTCCTTTCATGAGCTTGCTGAGTCTCGCGACTCACGTTTGCTTTACATCAATCCAGGTCAGCATATCCTGAGATCGTAGGTACGCTAATTAAAGTCGAGTCATAATAGTAAGTGCAGAGCTCTCCCGAGACTACGATTATGAGATAAGAAAAATTATGATTTAGTAAGAAAAGTAGTTGTGTTGTTGTTCGATATCATTTTAGTAATGACCCTCTCACGAATCCTCTATGATAGCGGGGGCTCCGGGAGGGGGGCCGTTACAATGGTAGCCGCCTCCACGGTCTTCTTAACCTTCCCACTTATCAACTCTCGAACCCAACGCAACTCTTCTTTGTGGTCTACCTTAATCTCAAAAAAATGAGTTGTCACACCCACCTCGAGCAAGCGGCAGTCTGCGGTGAGTTGGAGCACCTGGTGCTGGACCTAATGAAATACCGCCGGCGAGCCAAAACCTGGTAATCCTCTCCGATTTGATGATGGGTTGAGATAGGCGTCAATGAAGAGGTCACTTCGAAACTCTAGGTCTTGAAACGAACCCAAGCAACCACTCTTGACAATATTCGAACCACCGGATGATCTAGCCTCCCCATTAAGACCCTTTTGATGCTTTTTATGCCATGCCAATTCTTTAGAAATCGTAAGCTCCCTAGAGCCTATGCCCAAAGTCGTGGTCTCAGTAACCATAGTGACAGGTTGCGCGGGGGGAGCAATAGGTACCGGTGTAGCAAAAGCCTTCCCAGCTACCTTATTTGTCAAAATAGAGCCTAACGCAGCCCTACCTCCCTCCTTGCGAAGCATGTCCATCTCTTCCTTGATATCATTCTTACCATATGAGAAATCCATTCACTCTACAAAGCACACAAGTGCAAATAGCAATCAAATAGGCTATCACTCATAAAATTCGCCAAAACCTCTACGACTGTCTCCTTTTTCCTGTTACTGAGAAAGCAAGGAAACTTGGCCCAAAGGGGATCCTTATAAAGATCGTTGAAGAATACCTATGAGACATCCCACAGATCTACCATCACTAAACTTCCACCTGTCACGCATCTAAGGATTTACTAGTTACCACCCATATAGCACTCTCACCTTTTAGGAAAAGCACCCTCGAATCCCGAGGCCACGAGCAGCGTAGGTCAACACGTAGAGAATACTTCTCTGCTTACTCCTCTCGGGCCGACCTCGAAATGAATCTAGGATCGCCATCCCAGCAAAGACAAAGTTAGCTCACCTGACCTCCTCGATCCCACTTAATCTGACTCTCCAAACCTAACACATACACAAAACTGCCTAGGCCCCCTTTCTTCCTAGCTCGAACGATCGTTACTCGAGTATCCGACCTGGGGGTCTATGGACTGTTCAGGCCCAATCTCGGCCCTCTCCTTAGGTTCCCAAGTGGTAGCATAGGGTTTAATTCAATTTCAGTATTTTGGAGAAAGGTTTTAAAATGATTGGTATAATCATACCCATCAAATGAAGTTTGAGCATTAGAGTAGAAAAGACGAACATAATCTTGAAGAACCGAAACTCGAAGTTCAAGAAGTTTTAACCAATTTCTATTACGAAGAGTAGTGAGATATGAGAAATTATCTTTTCCTAAGACATCAAGATCAAAGAGGCGACTGGGGTTTACCTCTCGTTTTTCAAATAAGGATTTGGATCTGGAAGGATTGAACAGTAGGAAAGTCATCGTGGTACTCTTGAGGAGGCGGAGACAGTGAAAGCGAAAGTTGGGTGCATTAATGCTTATCGACGGACCTCTTCAACCTTACCATGATTGATTTGATAGAATGGAGAGAGAGATTGAGAGAGATTTTAGGTGGGTGAGAGAAGGAGAGTGGTTTTGAAGGCTAGGGTTTCAAAATAAGGAGGAAATGTCGAAAGAAATGAGGTTTTGAAATGGTTCGAGTATTTATAATCCTGACATTAGGTTTTGAAATATGATATACATGTTTTGAAACATACCTCTCTGGAAATGAGGTTTCGAAACATAGATTAAGTATGTTTTGAAATAACACTGTCTGAAAAATAGGTTTTGAAACATGGGACAACATGTTTCGAAATACAGCTCTCTGGAAATTTGGTTATGAAATGAAATGATATGATGTTTCAAAACATGATATTCTCGGCATAACACATGTTTCAAAACTTGAAAAAGATGTTTTGAAACTTCTTTAAGAAAAATCACTTAGAATCAAATTTTGATAGAAGCGAATCTAGAATTTGATTTCCAACAAATTAAGACACGATCTAACGACTTTTTGTTATCCAATGGTTTGTTAAAGTTATCGGCGACTTGATTATTTGTATCTACGAATTCTAACGTGATATCTTCTTTTTGAACATGATCCCTTAATAAATGATGTTTGATTTCAATATGCTTGGTTCTTGCATGGATATGGGATTTTTGGATAAGGCTATTGTACTCATGTTATCACACTTGATTGGTATTCTTTCTAAGTGAATGCGATAATCTTCTAGTTGATGCTTAATCTAAAGAACTTGTGTGCGACATAAGCTAGCTGCTACATATTTAGCTTCTGTTGAGGATAGGGCAACGATATTTTGCTTCTTGCTACCCCAAGTTACTAATGATTTTCCTAGAAAGTGGCATATTCCACTTGTACTTTTTCTATCAATTTTACATCCACCATAGTCAACATCAGTATAGGCTGTAAGTTCAAACATTTTTATTTTGAATAGAATAGGCCTAAGTTTTTAGAACCTTTAATATATCTTAAGATTCTTTTAGTGGCTTTCAAGTGAGACTCTTTTGGATCGGCTTGATATCTAGCACATATACCAACACTAAATACAATATCGGGCCTAAAGGCCGTTAAATATAACAAAGAGCCAATAATCCCTCTATATAGCTTTTGATCCATTGATTTTCCTTTCTCATCTTTATCAATGACACTAGATGCACTCAGAGAGGTTGATATAGGTTTATAGTCTTTCATTCCGAATTTTGCTTAGATTTCTTTTACATACTTAGCTTGGCTTAAATAAGTTCCTTGAGATGTTTGCCTAATTTGAAGACCTAGGAAGTATGTTAATTCTCCCAACATGCTCATTTCAAATTCATTTTGCATTATTGAGGCAAACTCTTCACATAACTTAAGATTTGATGATCTAAAAACAATGTCATCTACATAAATCTAGACAAGTAACATATCATTTCTTTTCTTCTTAATGAAAAGTGTTGTGTTAACCTTACCTCTTTGAAATCCATTTTTGGTAAGAAACTTACTTAGCCTTCATACTAAGCTCTAGGAGCTTGTTTTAAACCATATAGGGCTTTAGCATACTTATATACATGATTTGGATATTTTGGATCTTCAAAGCCAGGTGGTTGTTTTACTAACACTTGCTTTGAAATAAAATCATTTAACAATGCACTTTTAACATCTATTTGATATAAAGTGAAGTTCTTGTAGCATGAGAAAGATAATAGGCTTCTTATAGCTTCCAATCTTGCTATCGGAGCATAGGTTTCATCATAATCAATGCCTTCTTCTTTACTATAACCTTGAGCAACTAATCTAGCTTTATTTCTAATGATGTTACCACTTTCATCAAACTTGTTTCTAAAGACCCATTTTGTTCCAATGATAGGATGATCTGATGGTTCTGGTAGAAGACACCAAACTTCATTCTTTTTGAATTGGTTTAGCTCATTTTGCATAGCTTTAACCCATTCATCATCATTTAAAGCTTCTTGAACATTTTTGGGTTCTATTTGAGAGATTAGAACTAGATTAGTATTTAATCTAAGGGAAGATCTAGTTGATACTCCTTTACTAGGATCTCCTAAGATTTCATTTTCTTTAACATAATTTCTTTCTCTTGGAAATGAGACTTCCTTTTGATTTTCTTGATTTGAATATTGCTTTGATCTATTTCTTCATTGATTTGAATCTTATTCATTTTATTTGGAATGTCTTCTAGATCATCATCACTTTTTATTATTCTGGGTTTGTCATCAAACACTACATGAATTGATTCTTCTACAACCAGCGTTCTTTTATTAAATATTCGATGGGCTTTGCTTTGAGATGAGTAACCTATAAATATGCCTTCATCACTCTTAGCATCGAATTTTCCTAAGTTATCTTTACCATTGTTTAAAATAAAGCATTTGCACCCCAAGTGATAGAAATGAGAGATATTTGGATTTTTGTGTTTATATAACTCATACGGAGTTCTTTTAATGATTGGTCTTATAGATACTCTATTTAGAACATAGCATGTTGTATTTACAGCTTCAGCCCAAAAGTATTTTTCAAGTTACTTTCTAGCAACATAGTTCTAGAATTTCTATAAGGGATCTATTCTTTCTTTCAACGACACCATTTTGTTGAGGGGTTCTAGAGATCGAGAAGTTATGATGAATTCCATTTTCTTCACAAGAGGATTGAAATTATTGATTTTCAAATTCTCCACCATGATCACCCCTTATTTGCTTTATTTTTAATTCTTGTTCATTTTGAAGTCTTTTGCACAATCTAGAGAATGCTTTAAAAGCATCGCTTTTATTTCCTAAGAATAGCACCCATGTAAACCTTGAGAAATCATCTACTATAACTAGGGTGTAGGATTTTCCTCCTAAACTTTGAGTTCTCATAGGGCTGAACAAATCTAGGTGAAGCAATTCTAGAGGTCGAGCTGTGTTAATTGAATTTATAGATTTAAATGAAGATCTAGTTTGTTTTCCTTTCATACACGTATCACATACATGATCCTTTTTAAAGTTGATGTTAGAAAAGCCTCTAACTAGTTGTTCTTTAGCCAATTTATCAATTAAGCTCATGCTTGCATGTCCTAGTTTCTTATGCCATAGCCAAGACAAGTTTGAATTTGATGCTATAAGGCAATTTTCATGTTTAAGTGCAACATCATCAAGCCAAATAACATATACATTTCCATGTCTATTTCCAGAAAAAATAAGTTCATTTGATTTCAGATCATAGACTTTACATTTGCTTGATTTAAAAGTGACTCTATGTCCTTTATCACATAATTGGCTTATACTTAGCAAGTTATGTTTTAAACCTTCAACTAGGCATACATTTTCAACTTTTGTTCTACTTAAACCAATTGTACCATAGCCAAGGATTTTACCTTTAGAGTTGTCTCCATAGACAACAATGCCTCCTCCTTTGTAGGTGCGAGAAACAAATTGATCCTTGTCTCCCATCATGTGCTTGGTGCATCCACTATCAAGATACCACTTATTTTTTCCTTCTTTGGATGCCAAGCTTACCTACAAGAAACATATCATATTGGTACTTTTGGTACCCAAGTCTTTTTGGGTCCATCAATGTTAGTAAACACATCATTGTTAACTTTTGGAATCCAATTCAAATTTAATCTATGAGCATTCTTTCTATAAAAACATTGCTTGATATGGTGTCCTTTCTTGTTACAATAATGACAAGTTAAACTTGTTTTTCTATAGAGAGCTTGATTATGTTGGACAACATGTTTTCTAAATGAATGGGGTTTGTTCAAAACTCTTTCTTTAACAAACTTAGTTGTTGAGGTAGATGGTACATCATCTATATATCCAAGACCTCTTTTATCTCCAAATGATTTTTGATTTCCCAAAATCATTTCCTGCTTTTCTTTCCTTCTAATAATTTTTCAAATAAGTCTAATAGGTCATTGTTTTTCTTTTCTAATTCTGAAAGTTTGATCTTTAAGTTTGTATTTTCATTATTCTTTTGTTTAATAATTTGCTCTAACTCATCATAAGAATCTTAAGATCATTGTATTCTTTTTCTTTGATTGTTGAGACATTTTTCAAAACTTTGCTTTTAGCCAACATTTTGTTATATGTTTCTAAAAGTAAGCTGTATTCATCTTGTAAAGAATTAAATGAAAGAGAATTGCTATTAGATGAACATGAAGTTACCTCATTTTCTTCACATTCCGTAAGACAAAAGTTTGCAGCCTCTTCTTGTTGACTTAAATCAGAGGTGAGGGAATCTTCTTCATTTAATGTAGCTAGTGACTTCTTCTTGTTCTTTTTCAGCTTTTTGTAAAGAGGACAATCTACCTTGATATGTCTTGGTTTCTTGCAGTCAAAACATTTTAATTCATAAGGAGTATCTTTAGAAAATTTCTTATTATCATATGGTTTTCTCTTAGGAAATTTTCCTTTTCTCATAAACTTGTTAAAATGTTTTGTGAGTAGAGTAAGTTCTTCATCTTCATCACTTGTTTCACTTTCATCTTCTTCTTTGGCCTTGAATGCTAAAGATTTCATTTTGAGCTCATTTGATTCTTTTCTATTTAACTTAATCTCATGAGTCAATAGTGAGCCTAATAAATCATCGATTGTAAGTATAAATGTGTCTCTAGCTTCTTCTATGGCTGTAACTTTAGGTTCCCAACTAAATCGTAAACTTCGTAAGATCTTATGAACCTTTTCTTCTGTTGTTATTGTTTTTTCTAAAGCTTGCAAGTTTGTTACAATGTCATTAAACCTTGCGAACATCTACTTAATGGATTCACTAGCATTCATTATGAAATTTTGATACTCACTAGTAAGGATGCAATTTTAGTGCTTTTCACTTTCTTGGTTCCTTCATGTGTTACTTTTAAGTGATCCCAAATTTCTTTTGCCGTAGTACATGAAATTATTCTATTAAACTCGGCTAGACTTAGTGCACAATGTAATATATTGACAGCTCTAGCATTTATCTCATTAGTGTGTTTTTGTTTTTCACTCCAAGTTTCCGTAGGAGGTTCCGGAAGTGTAAGCGTACTAGATATACATGTATATACTTTAGTATTTTGCATCAAGAAATACTTCATTCTTGTTTTCCAGTAGGTGTAGTTCGAACTGTCGAAATAAGGTGGCCTTGAGGCATTTTATCATTCCAACTTTAAGTCGATGTTGAATGACATTTGGATCTTTTCTCTTTGGTGGTTAAATCTACAAAACACTTAGAGACCTTGCGCTCTGATACCAATTGTTAGTTCTATATAATGGTAAATATATCCCAAGAGGGGTGAATTGGGATTTGGGTAAATTTTCAATAACTTAAAAACTTTTGATTGCAGGATATTATGTTTCGAAACCTGAGGGAGTGTGTTTCAAAACTAACATTTATGTTAAGTATGTTTCAAAATATAGATGAGTATGTTTCGAAATCAAACTTACTGTCAGGTATGTTTCAAAACCTTACTGATTTGCAAATTTTGAAACTCCTTTAGTTTTTCAAAAATGATTCTTTTGAAAGCGTGAATAAAGATAACAACAAATAAGAATGAGAAATCAAGTACACAAGAGATTTATAGTGGTTCGGCACCCGCATACTCCACTACCTTCAATCTTACCCACATTAAGGATTTGCTAATACAATCACTTTTACTAGCAATAAACGACACCAAGGGTTTTACCACAGTTCACCCTAAAACCTTACACAATGAGTTTTTACGGATTCAACTCAAACCTTATAACAAGATAAATAACACTTATCTTTTACAACCCAACAATTTGAACGTATTTAAACAGCTTACCAAATAGTTATTACAAACCTATTGGTATGGATTGAGGAGAGGTTGAAAGGATGATGGTTTCAGTTTGCTTCTCCTCTTCACACCACAATGCACACCAAGGAATAATCGAAGTGATCTCACGTTCCAGCAAACTGGGGGTTTTACCGGGAGCTTGTTAGTCAATCGCGGAGAGCTCGCAAGAGGCTTTACTAGAAGCTCGTTAAGGAGCTTGTTTTATGAGCTGCAGATTTTGGTGGTGTATGGGCTTCCTTCGATGAGGTCGCATGGGCCTTTTAGGCTCTGAGAAATTGGGCTGGCCCATTGGACCAAGTTTGGCCCATAAGGAGTGATGCGAGAAATGCCTATAACACAAGCCCCCCAGCTCGCAGTGCGACCTACGCACTGAGGGATGACGTATGCCATCTGTTATCCCACCTCTTCGACGTCTGCCCAATTGATTTAAATCTCATAGTACCACGTAGCACGCCTTGTCTGTGGCGCATTTAGTGTGCACGTTCCCCTATTACAGCTCATGATTATGTCCGTAGGACCCACAAGCTGTCGTGCGGTCGCTGAATGTGGGGCATGCAGTAAGTCGTTTCTCAATCCGATGACTGGAATTGATCGGGCCAGAGGTATAAATAGTAGGGGGTGTCCTTTTTTTCCCCCTTTCATGCTATTTTGAAGTCCCTTATTTCTTTTGCCTTCTTCTCTTAAGGCTTCCATGCTTCCAGACGCTGATCATTCCCGTCCGGTGCCTGCTTCGACTTTTCGTACAGGCGTCAGGCTCAGTGTTTGGTAAGTTTGCTGTGACTTTTCTTCATTTTATTATTTTTTGTTAGACCGTCCATCGTCAGTTAGCCGTCGATGGCTTCTCTGGTCTTCCTGATTCAGTTGGTGTTGCTTTCATTCTCTGGAGAAGCGACTCGAATCAATTGGTTCGGCATCTACTGAGTCTTCGGGCATAATGACCTTAGGATTAGTTTTCCATGGAATAACGGGCTCGCGGTCGCAGCCCCCCCCCCCCGCTTTAAGCGGTGCCCGTTTGTAGAGCGCATGGCCTATGAAAATAGGAAGTGTTTTTTTAGGACTTTTCTTCTTCTTTGTGATCTGGTTCACGACCTGCGACCTGACCCTCCCCTTCCCTCTTTTTTTTTTTTTTTTGTAGATGTCCGATTTTTTTCGAGAGAACTCAAGCCAAAAGCGCTGCAAACATATCGTAGGAGAAGATGATACTTCGAATTCTGAGGATTGCCTCGTGATGGAGACACAAAACTTCGAGGAAACGAGTGCACGATCTAGGGAGGTTGTTATCATGACCTCTTCCGGAGCCAATTTGGAGGTCGAGGATCAGATCGCTGATGAAAGAGCGGGGCGTAAGGTCTTCAAGAGATTTCCTTCTAAGGCTAAGTTTCCAGAGGGGGGGACTTGTACACGAGAGTTTTTCCTTCCAGCGAGCTATCAAGTATACGTCCCTGCTTCGACTTCTCACGCGGCCTACCCCCTATCCAGTTATATAGCCATCAGCCCCCAGCACCTCGAGTCCAGCTTTAGGTTCCCCGTTCCATCCTACCTTCTGGGCCTCTTGAACGATGTCAAACTCGCACCTTTCCAGTTGACACCAAATTCATATGCCCAACTTACCTCATTAGTCGTCCTACTTCTGTCAAATGACCTTCCTCCTCCATCGCCGAAGTTAGTTAGGTTTCTCTTCTCTTTCAAGAATACCAAGGACGAGCTGTACTACTTGGTAGCTTGTCCTTTGCAATACAAATCCGTTCTTCCCCAAGGTAGGGCAAAGGGCAAATCCAACGTGGGTGACTATAAATCCAATTGGTTCTTTGTCACTTGCCCTTCGCTTTTGTCAGTCAAAAATACTAGCTTCGTGATTACTCTAGGTAAAGGCACGTGGGCTGACCTAATTTGTTTCTTTTCACCTCACGTCTTTAACATTTTTCTTTGCTATGCAGATCTTGCAGGCAGGAGACCAGTGTTGTCAGCCAAGGAGATCGAGGTTCTGGACAAGCTCGTTGCTACGGGTTCGGGCTCGAAAGAATTAGAGATCACCGACGAGCTGCACAGAAACCTCGAGCTCGCGCCCCCTCTTAACATTGGGGTTATCAAAGGGAACCACATCGGGGTCCTGAGTGCGAAGGTCCTTCCGTCTGCCTTCCAAGCGTCTGCGTCGAGCAGTCAAACTGAGGCGATCGTGAACCTCGATCTCGTTGTGCCGAAGAGGCCCGGAGCTAGGTCAGGTGCCACTCTACCCACCACTTCGTCTTCATGGGAGGGGAGATTAGAGCAGCCACAACCTTGACCACGATCTGAACAGTAGCAACCCTCCCAATAACATCAGCAGTAACAAAAAACTCACAAACAGCGACAAGAGCAAAGAGCCCTTGTTTCCCACAACCAGGGTTCAACCAGAACTCGGGGAAAAGAGGTCACCATGGATGCCCCCAACCCCCCCGCTGCCTGGCCAAAAAGAGAACCGGAGTAAAAGCAGTAGGAGACCGGTAGGGAAACAAGGGCTAAAGCCTCTAAGAAAGGGGCAAATCGAGAGCCTACGTAGGAGCCGATGCCCGGATCGGTCTTCTTCCACGTTCTTATGGACGAGATGTCCAAAATCGTGGGCACGTCCTCCAAGTCCCTGGATAGGGACTAGGTGAGGGGGGAGGTGCTCGATAACTACATTGCTCGCCATAGTTTCCTGGTACGCTCGAGCTTCTTCTCCTCAAGTTTTTATTTATTTATTTATTTTTAATCCTCTGTGTGTTGTAGACTTCTCTTGCTGCCATGAAGGCCAAAAAATGTCAGCAAGATCTTGAAGGGCGGCTCCAAGCAGTGAAGGTCATCTACGAAGGCGAAATAAGGAAACTCGAGGGGGAGAAAGAGGCCTAGTAGGCCGAGCTTCTTGCTGCCCAGAAGGAGGTCGAGAGTTCGGGGGTGTGCCTGAGGAAGGCAATTCAAAGGAACAAGGAACTCGACGAGGAGCTTGGCCGTGCAAAGCATTTGTGGGAGTCCGCCAACTCCAACCTCACTGATGAGCTGAATAAGACTAAGGAGGAGCTGCAACAAGTTAGAGATGAGCGAAAGCAAGCTGACGACCGGGTTGATCGGTGCGAGCAGATCGCGAAGCAGACCATCAAAGACATTAAGATGGAAGTGGCAGCTCGGATAGATTCAGCATGCTGCGAAACCAAGTCTGACATCTGTTCGGCGTTCTTGTACACCTTATGCTTGAATAATCTCGAGATGGATTTTTCTTTCTTTGGTGTGCAGGCCGTTGAGGAAGTGAAACGGTACGTGACCGAGGTTGCCAAAGATGCCAAAGCTGTCACCCCTTTTGAGTCGTCAGAGGTCACTGCAGCAATTGCTTGTGACCAGGTCGAGCCCTTTGGGGCCGTCGAAGCTCAGCCCTCTGAAGCTGCTGATGCTTACCCTACTGAGGCTGTTGCTCATTCTAGCTAGACTTCTTAGTTTTTTTTTTTTTTTTTGTAACAGATGTATTTCATTAATGAAACCAAAATTTTCTGAACTCGTGTTTCTTGTTTTCATCCTGCATCGAACTCACACTAATCAGTCTCAAAGTTAAAAGAACTTAACGAGAACTAACTTTCATGATATAATTTGAGCCGATCTTCATGACTTGATTTTAACACGAGCTCCAAGAGATTCTTGCATTAAAGGTATAACTTTTCGAAGAAGTCTTTTAAAAGTATATAACTTGAGATCGATAAGCCCAGATATATCTAGAGAAATCCCAGTTCGCAGGTTCGCAAGCTTGAAAAAGGTCATTAGCAATAGACGTACTAACCATCAATGTGTGTCTAGTAAGGTGCGATCATCCATACTTAAATTAGGACCACCCCCAGATAACACTTCTTTTAACAATATGATACTAACGACTTTGTTGAGATCTATTTGCGATCTAAGTTAATATGCCACAGCTTAAACAGCTCGTGATTATTGAACATAATAGTTGACAATCAAGATGTGTCCGGTAGGTCGCAAAAGGCCATACTTAGACAAATTTAGGTAGACCTCAGCTAACACTTCCCAAAGAAATATCACATAAGTGATGATGAAAAGCTTGCACAGATACATGTCCAGGTAGATTGTCCTATGACTAGTAGCTTGTCATTCTCCTTAGAGTTAAAGGTGGCCCTCTGGTGGCTGGTCAGGTCGTTCTCTACAGGTATCATAGCTTCGGATCCGTACACCATCGAGAATGGGGTTTCTCCCGTGCTGGTCCGAGCTGTCATTCGATAAGCCCAGAGCATTGTTTGTAGTTCATCCACCCAAGCCCTTTTTCTGGCATCAAGCTTTGTCTTCAGGATTTGCTTGATTATTTTGTTGACAGCTTCGACCTGCCCATTGGCTTGGGGGTGGTCCACGGCGGTGAAACTTTTCTGGATCCCCACTGACTCACAAAACTGGGTGAATTGCTCGCTGATGAATTGGGTTATGTTGTTTGTTATTATTCATTGTGAAACTTCGAACCTGCAGATGATATTATCCCATGTAAATGCTTGTACCTTCGAGCTGGTGATCTGTGCGAGTTCTTTGGCTTCTACCCATTTGGTAAAGTAGTCAACTACCACTATGGCATACTTGCACCCTCCGCGAGCTGTCGGAAGTGGTCCGGTCAGATCCATCCCCCAAATGGAAAAAGGCCATGGGCTAGTCATCTGCTGCAAGTAAACTAGGGGAGCTCGTGGAACCTTGGCGAATTTTTGACATTTCTCACATATTTTTATTATCTTTACGACATCTTGCTTTATGGTGGGCCAATAAAACCCTTGTCATAATGTCTTTTGTGCCGGTGAAAGTGCCCCGGCATGATTACTGCAGTGGCCTGCATGAATTTCTCCCAGCACGGTCTGGCAATCGGTGCCATCAATGCACTTCAGGAGTGGGGCTGAGAACCCCCTCATTCACAGATGACCTGCTTTCAATTTGTCTTCTGACAATTTTTTGTCTTACAGATAACCCAGAATAGGAATCATCCATGAGTTTTGGGAGACCGCGATTGCCAACATTTCAACTCGTTGTTCTATGCTAGGAGTGGCTAAGAAATCCACAAGTATAGCTCCCAAAAATTTTGCATCTCAAGCGGTTGCTAAGTGGGCTAACGCGTCTGCATGAGAGTTCTGGAAGTGGGGAATCTGGCGCATTTCATATTTTTCAAAAGTGGCTAAGAGTTCACGTACCTTTTGTAAGTATGCCACCATCTTTGTATCTTTGGTCTGGTATTCTCCCCGTACTTGATTGACAACCAATTGAGAATCGCTGAAGATCTCCAAGGTTTCAGCTCGTATTTCCTTTGCCAGTCGAAGCCCTACTAATAGGGCCTCATACTCAGATTCATTGTTAATGGCTGAAAACCCAAACCTCAAGGCGTAGAGGATTTTGTGTCCCTCGGGGCATATTAACATGATCCCGACTCCCGCTCTTTGCTTGTTTGACAATCCGTCGACGTATAATTCCCAGGATGGTCCTTTCAAGATTTCCATTTCCTCGTCAATCGGTCTAGTGAACTTGGCAATGAAATCTGCCAATGCCTAACCCTTTATCCCCGTCCTTGGCTTATACTTAATATCGAACTGAGTGAGCTCGATAGACCATTTTAGTAAGCGACCCGAGGTGTCTGGCTTTTGTAAGATTTGTTTCAACGGGTACTTGGTCAAGACTTCGATCTCATGAGCTTGGAAATAAGGTCATAGCTTCCTTGATGCCATTATTAAACAGCAAACCAGTTTTTCAACTGGTGCGTACCTTGTTTCAACATCGACCAAGCTTTTGGAGACGTAATATATGGGGTGCTGCACCTCTTCTTCCTTCCGAACGAGGGCCTCACTGAGAGCGTGTTGGGATACTCCCAAATATAAGATCAACTTTTCACCCTCCTTAGGTTTGGCGAGCAGTGGGGCCCATCCCATATACTCCTTTAGGTGCTGGAACGCAATCTCGCATTCTTCCGTCCACCTAAAGTCTTGTGCCTTTTTCAGGAGCTTGAAGAATGGGGCACACTTATCAGTTCCCTTATAGATGAAATGGCTCAAGGCCGTGACCTTTCCATTAAGTCTTTATACCTTTTTTTTCCTCACAGGCGACCTCATATTGAGCGAAACCCTTATTTTGTCTGGATTAACTTCGATGCCTCTATTGTTCACCATGAACCCGAGAAATTTTCTAGAGGCTACCCCAAAGGCATACTTGAGTGAATTGAGCTTCATCTAATAGTTCATGAGGATTGTAAACATTTCCCTCAGATCGGAAACATGGTCTGCTACCCGTTCAGTCTTTACCAGCATGTCGTCCACGTATACTTCCATGGTTTTGCTATCAGAGCTTCAAAGATCGTGTTGACTAATCTTTGGTAGGTCGCACAGGCATTCTTCAACCCAAAAGGCATGACCTTAAAATTGTAAAGCCCCCAGTTGGTAATAAACGAGGTGTGCTCTTGGTCGGTGGGGTTCATGGGGGGTTCACGATGATCTGATTGTAGCCCGAATAAGCATCCATGAAACTGAGAAGCTGGTGACTAGCTGTTGCATCCACGAGCTGATCGATTCTTGGGAGAGGGAAGCTGTCCTTAGGGCAAGCCTTGTTCAGGTTGGTGAAGTCGACGCAAGTCCTCAACTTCTCATTTTTCCTTTTCACCAGGACCGGGTTGGCTACTCAGACCGGATAGTGGGCCTTTTTAATAAAATTATTTGCCAATAGCTTGTCTACTTCTTCCTTGAGAGCGGCGTAACGCTCAGGAGTTGTGGGCCTCCTCTTTTGGCGTACTGGCTTGTAGCTCGGATCTATGTTAAGCTTGTGCGACATGACTTCCAGGGTGATTCCTTCCATATCCTCGTGGTTCCATGCGAATACATCGAGGTTAGCTTTAAGGAAATTGGTAAGTTGGGATTTTACCTCGGGGGTTAGATTTTTCCCAAGCTTGAAGTGTCTTTCTTCACCCGTCTCGCTGACAGAGATATCTTCGAGCTCTTCCACCGGACCGGCCGACCTGTCACAGTCCACCTCGCGGGCATCCATGTAATACTCGAGAAATTATTAAGAGTATAAATGATATTTAATGAAGAATATAACTGGAAGTATCAAAAGAATAAGGCTATATGACACACTAATGCAGTTTTAGACGGTTAAATCAGTCGGAGGGAGTAACCCGGACCTTAGATAGCCAACGAAAATTGTATAAAATCGACAAGTGATTCGAATGGTGATTTTTAGTGATCAAAGAAATTGAATCGGGAACAGTTTTCGGTACAGCTGTCGACTGGGCTGAGAAAACCGAATCGACGTTAGAGATATCAGAAAAGTCAACGGAAAGTGTTAAGGATTAATATTTAATGTGTAGAACAACCCTTAAGCGATATCGGGTTGAATCAAATGGATTTAAGGTCAATTTGATCAGCCGAGCTTAAGTGTAATTTTCTAAATTTGCCCGATGGAGGTCAAAATGATAATTTTTTGGAAGTTTCAAGGATGAGATGAATAGTACAAGACTTGTGGGCCTTAGTGATAGTATTGGAAAGTTCAGGGGTATCTTGGTAGGGGCTAAAATGGAAATAGAAGAAAACAGGGGGTGAAAGTGCAAATTAACAAAACTTGCAATGTGAACGCGCATGGGGGAAATCGGCCGCCGCTTTTTCACTGCACGTGGAGCTGTCTCCGGCGATGGGATCGCCGCGGTAGGACCTGGGGGAGGTGTTAAACGGCTTGGGGTTTCTTGTAGGCCAATCCATGGCCGTTGATTGGCCGAAATCTGGTCGGTTTTTGGGGTATAAAAGAGGCCGAGAGTTTCAGATTTTTGAGGCGTGAAATCGACCGTGTTTTGAATGATTTTTGGAGAGTGAATAAGGGGGTTTTCATCCCTGAGTCAAGGATAAGAGAATGGGATCGTTTTGGAGAATTTTGGGAGAGTTTTATGGTCGTTCGAAGCTCGGTCGGAAAACCCTAGGCGGATCGTCGCGAGCCACCTGCAACTGGCCGTTTGGGCCACTTTCTGGTGGCCTTTCTGCCTGAAAATAGTGCCGTTGTGATCGACTTGCAAAGGGCTTCAAGGGGGTGCCCTTATTTCGGCCATCGGAGTGACCGCCGGAGACTGGTTCAACGAGGAAGAAGGTGGCGTGTGCAGTCACGCGCCAGCCTCCACACGCACCCACGTGCTAGGCGCGTGAGAGCGCGTGACAGGGGCATTTTTGGTAATTCCAATTCTATTATTTTTGTTAATTTATTTTAGGAATTAATATGTTAAAATATTTTGGAAAATATTTGAGGAGATAATTATTTTGGAATTATCTAGGTGAAAATTGGGAAAAAATAGAGAAAATTATGGAAAAATTGAGGAAAATGGATTTTAATGCTTCCTTAATTAAATATGATATTTAGGAAGTATCTTGGGTTGAGGTTGAGCACAAGTTCAAGTATTTTGGGTTTGGCACGCAAATCGAGGCCATGCACGAGAATTAAGGTAATCCGAATGAGTTCGAGGTGAGTGGTCTGATCCTATCTTTACCTTATCTTGAAAACATGTTGGAAAGTGTGTAGTGGGTTCAAGTGGGCGGTGTTACCCTCCCGAACCTAGGTTTGACGCAAACGGGGCCAGTTTTAGTGAGCGGTTTTACCCTTCGGAACTTGGTTTGTTCTGCGAAAGCGTTTCACTTATGTATTTATGCCATCATTGCATATTGAACATGTGTATATTGCATCAACTATTTTTACTTACAAAAGAGTCGGTGCATGACGTGCGATTTTCATATCATTGGGGTATTGATATTCGTGTCAGTGTTGTTTTCTGTATGGGACGAGATGGGGTCTACTTGAGATTGGGACAATGTTAATCCAGGTGAATGGGTGTCACACTGGGGCACTCGAGGGAACAATGTTAAACCAGGTGAACGGGTGTCACGACGGTGCACTCGAGGGATTAACGTTAGACCAGGTGAACGTGTGCCACAGTGGGACATTCGAGGGATTAAGTATGTCACGGTGATGTCTCAAGTTAGACGTGTCTTGCATGTTGTCGTTTGTCTGAGTATGCCATGATCGTGTGTCTCTCATGCATTGTATTAACTGTTTCATACCATCACTTAGATGTTTTATCATCTAACGTGGGCTATGCCCCTGAAACGTTTAATGTTCCAGCCAGGGACTGCTGCAAGGGCAAGGACGTGGCCGGTTGAGGGCCAATGGTGCTTAGTTTGATAGCCGTTGTAACGTTTGGAGGTTTAGTATGAATTACAGGTTGTAAATGAACAATTGTATATTAGCAATGTTATCATTTGATCTGTATTACGTATTTTGCTATGGAAATACAATGTAAGAACTATGGTGTTTTGGTATTAATGTATCTGCTGCGTTGTATTATGTCTCGTTTAGTTTAAGATTATTTATCTTG
This sequence comes from Diospyros kaki, assembly GCA_036245055.1. Taxonomy (NCBI): domain Eukaryota; kingdom Viridiplantae; phylum Streptophyta; class Magnoliopsida; order Ericales; family Ebenaceae; genus Diospyros; species Diospyros kaki. The sequence goes on along the minus strand of BSEG01000011.1, from coordinate 11,622,384 downwards.
ATAGTTAAACGGGCAAGTTGGGGTTCTCGGGGTTTGTATCTGCATATGAAGATTGTTCTTAATGCACCGCGCGTGTTGAACTTGGAAAAAAAAAAAGAAAGAAATCCCGGGAATACCCTTATAGTGACACGCCTGGCGAGACGGGGTGTTACAATCCAAGTCATGATTAGCCCCCCCATTGGCTGGTCGGTGGCGGGCTATCTTTTGCGATGACATTAACTTTCTTTCCTTTGGCTCCCATTTTTAGGGTATCTTCATAACAATGTCTTGCGAGGTGTTGTTCGCCTCATACACACCCTACTCCCTTAGGGGTCGGGAATTTCACTATTAGCGATCTGGTTTGTAACACCCCGTCCCTATCGAGGGGCGTGCCACTATGCTGGGGTCCATCGTAATCATACGTAATCCCTTTTCTTATACATCAAATACCGTATTTCAAAGGGAAACCCCAGCAAATCATTACATATGCGGAAGTAATAATCGAAACCTGATACGGTACATACTTGAATTCACTATATTTAAAACAATATAAGAATCCGTACCATATATTACCATCATATCCTCAAATACATAAATACACTGAGACACGTCTCTCGAGATAACATCTAACACCCTAAGTGCAATCATATGAAATCTCGAATACATACATCATTTCTCAATAAATAAAATAATGGAATCTCCTGCTGAATCCATCGGCCACGCCATCACGTGCCGTCATATCTCAACCTGCTCCTTGCCCTAACTGCAAGTCTCAACTGGAACGTTGAATGTTCCAGGGGCATAACCCATTAGAAGATGAAACTTCTAGTGAGGGTCCAAAAACATATATATGATGCATGATGCAATGACATGAATAAACATATACCCATAATGTAACTTCCCAGGCATCCCCAGCCCGGCTAAGAATCCTAGGCAAATCCCGAACCTCTGCGGGATAGGCCTAACGTTATTCCTTCAACGCCCGAGGGGAATTACGGCTACACTCTGAGGGTATCATCCCATCCCCATGCACAAGTTTCAATATGACAATAATATCGTGCAATGTAAATATCACGACTTTCAATGCAATATGACAAATGAATATTGCAATTCATAATTACCATGCATATATAACAATCATATCATGAATATAAGTTCTTGTGAGAATACCACTCACCTTTGCCCAAAGATCAAGACACCTCAAAAAGCGTGCATCGCCTCGATATGCGTGCCCCAGCCTTGATTCTCATGCCAACTCTCAAAAGTTGCACCAACCTCATCATCTCGATCTCCTCAATCATAAAATAATATTTAATTATTAAATATCCTCAAAATTCCATTTATTTCCTATTTCCTTTCATTTTTCATCATTTTTCTTTCTAAAAATCTCAATAAATATACTGAGACTATTTCCTCAAATCTAACTTCACAACAATTCATTATATGCTATGAACTTTCAAGGAAAAATACTGAACTTACTCGGATATTGCGTTTTCACGCAAAACGAGGCTCTTTGATGCGGAAACCAAGGCATCGGGATTTCCAAATCCCAATCTTTTTGCACAAACCTCCATAAAATATTTTTCTCTATTTTCGAAGCATTTTTCCCGAATTTTTCACCCTCACACGCGCCCCCACGCACTCACACGTGCCTAAGGCGAGTGGGGCGCGTGAAGGCCAGCGCGTGCATGCCACGCGCCGGTCGTCTTCTCCGACGATCCGGTCGCCGGCGATCTGGAAAAACGGTGCCATCTTCTTCCTCACTTCAAGTCGATCACGATGGCATGTATTTCAGGCCGAAAGGAACACCGGAGCATGGCCAACCGACCGTTTAAAGGTTCGGCCAGCGGACCGCCTCCCGACTCCGGCGAGGCCTCGAAACCCCTTCAAACCTCGACCAAACTGGTCCAAAATCTCCAGAATGAATCCTCTCACTATGGGCAACAAAAGCCCCTTAAAATTGAACCCTAATTCGTTCATTTGATCGGCCAATTTGAGGCTCAAAAACCCTTAATTTTCGGCCTTCATAGATCTCCTATTTATAGGCATCCTCGATGCCTATAATGCCTTTGATCGGTTAGCCCACAAGACTTAGAGCATAACCCTACCCCGGATCGACCTTGAGGCTCCCTTATCCGACCAAAATCGCAAGTTGCAGGGCCATCATCGCGCGACCAGTTTCTGGTCGACTTTTCCCTTCAAATTCCGACCACTCGAGTGGTCTTTGCCGGCCATGCCTTTACAAAAGTTGGTCCTTGACAAGCCCTCGTGCCATCCCTATGGTTGGATCGGCCGAAATCGACAACCGGAGACCCCATGGTCGAATCCCATTGGCCAAAACTTTGCTGAAATTGCACTTTAGCCCCTCCAATTTTGGCTATTTCATTTTAGCCCTTTTCACTAAACCCCTCAACTTTCCATAATTACATTTAGGCCCCTCAAGACCCTAAAAATCATTTTGACCCTCGAAGATTTCAAAACAACCTTGTTTCGGCCTCCCTCTAGCAATTTCCAAAAACTGCACTTTGGCCCGAATCTTCGTTTTGGCCCTAAACCCATTCGTTTCTTCCCGAAACCTTATGAAGGGTTGTTCCTCATTAAAAACCGAAGCTCCCTCAAGCGTCCGTTAACTTCCAAAAAGTCGTCTATGACAATTCGGTATTGCAGCCTAATTGGCAGCTGCCTTTTAAGCTGTACCGAAAACCGTTCCCGTTTCGATTTCTTTCGGCACCATAAATTCTATCTCGGGGTGCTCATTAATACCATATATTTTTCCTTTGGCATCTCGGCTCCAGGGTACTCCCGGCAGTTGATTCAGTCATCTATACGGTAATAAATTACCGTTTTACCCCCAATTTATCCTTAAATTCCATTTTTACCCCAAGATAAATTACCCTTGAGTCCTTTAGAATTTCTCGGGTATTATATGGTTGAAGTGACAAGATCCAGGTCGTTCATTGCTGGCCTTTCGAGCACGACGTTATACGCTGAGGTGCAGTCTATAATTAGGAACTTCGGCAAAGTGGTGGCCTGGCAATTCGCATCCCCGATGGTAAAGGGAAGACTAATCCGACCAACAGGGATCACTACATCACCCATGAATCCATAGAGTAGTTCTGGGGACGGGCTCAACTATTCTGGCCCCAAACCCATCTGATCGAAACACGCTCTGTACATTACATTCACTGAGCTTCCCGTGTCCACCATCATGCTTCGCACTTCGGAATTGCCAATTTGGGCCCGTATAACGAGCGCATCTTCTTCCGAGAAGACCATCTTTTCTGGAATTGGGTCACCCCTAGCTCGCTTCATGGGAACCTACTGCTCGTCCGATCTTGCCAACAAGACATGGTTAGCTTCACGCACGTACTTATCGCGAAATTTATGGGAAGACCCCGCGGGGTGAGGTCTACCATGAATCGTGAAGATAGTTCGAACAGCTGGTGAGCTTTCATCATCGGAGGGGGGCGATTGTTGCGCCGGTGGTTAGCCTAGTTGATTGGTTGGTCGTACCACGTAATCTTTCAAACGACCTCTTCTTATCAGATCCTCAATGGCGTCTCTTAGGGCCCAACATTTGGATGTGTTGTGGCCCGCCTCGTTGTGATACGCACATAACTTTTGCTTATTTCTGAATTTGTTGGGAGTTCCCAGTGGGTTGGGCTTCCTGAACTCCTCTTTGTTCCTTTCCATGGTGAAGATCCTTTCTTAGGGGTCAAACAGGGAGCAGTAGCTGTCAAAGCGTTGCGACCTCTTAGGTCGCTCATCCCTCTCTACCTTGTGAGCTTGCTTGGAGACTTTATTGTTTGAGGACTCCCCCCGAGCTTCTCTTCCGGTGTCTCCATTATTCCTTCTCTTATTCTGGTTGGAGCCCCCAGCTTCTTCTTTCGGCCCGATGGGTTTCTTTGACCCGAAGGCATCTTCCCATCGGATCTTCTTGGAGGCTCGTTCATAAAATTCCCCCAAATCCTTAACTGGGGTCCTATAGATGCTCTCATAGAGCTTCTCATCTTTTCGAAGGCTAGCGGAGATCACTGTCAAGATACTTTCGTCGGAGGGGTCCTCGACGTTGCTCACCTCACATCTGAATCTGGAAATATAATCCCTCAAGGCTTGTTTGCTTTTTGAAATACGGTGGCAAGGTGGCACGGTGGTGCGAGCAGCCTCCTTAAGGCCCTGTATTGATTGAGGAATTGTTGTTGACATTCCTCCCAACTGCTGATGCTGCGAGGCGGAAGGTTTCTGAATCAACCTTGGGGAATATCACCCAAGATTACCGGGAAGGCGTGATATTTAACCAGCGAGTTGGTTGTTTGTAAATCCATTTGTACGTTGTACACATCCAGGTAATCATAGGGATCGCTATCCCCATTGTACTATGGCATGCTTGGGACTTTGAATCTTCGGGGGAGGGGTTCAAGTTCAACCTCTCTAGTGAACGGCGTCCTATCCTCACGGCCATTACTCTGGCTGCGGACTCCTTGTCTTTCTTCCAGCTGCCAAACTCTTTGGTATAATTCCTCCACAGTTGAGTCCGGGCCTGCCGATTGCTGGGCCTGCGACCGCCTACTCCTTTCTCGGTCCCTAGAGTGAAGATTTGGGAATGGGTAGTTGTCCCCGATGTCCTCTTCTACAGGCGAAGGTCTTTCTTTTCGCAGTTGGCGGACCCTTCGAGGTGAAGCTGGTGGGTCGTGGGTAGCCCGTGCTTGAGCTTGGGCTAGAATTCTGACTGCATCAGCGAGCTGTATCACTGTATTCTCTAACGCCTCCTGGCATTGCTGCCAGTCCCAAATCGCCTCAATCCCGGCAATTTGGTTCGTGGGTTGAACAGGAAATCGTGGTGGTATATCGGTGGCATCTCCGGTAGGCGGTGTAAAGGGATATCTGCTGTCGAAGCAATGGGCCCTCCATTTGGTGGAAAATCTCGCGATCGATCGCGGAGATTTTCTGGTGGGTCGACTGTTACCTCGGAACTTTGAGTATTCCTTCCTCTTGCCATGGCTATTGATTAGAGCGGGCCCTTCCTCTAGCGCCAAAATGTCGACGTTCAATTGTAGCCGATCGTGATTCGTTTTTGGGCAGCAATGAGTAAGTTCGAAAATGGTAAGAAGAAGAGAAGAACAAAGATCCTAGATATGAGTGAAGAACACTTAGCAATTTTTACGTGGTTCAGCCATAACGATGCCTACTCTACGCCCGTAATCTGATTATTCTTTCAGAATGGCGGTGTCTGATTATTCTCTCTGTCCCTCTCATGATATCTCTGACTCCTTATTTATAATGAGGAGCCTTTGTAATTTGGATAACATATAGAAATATAAAGATGATATAATGGGGGACAAATAGTCTTTATCATCTGTACAAAACCGTGAGTGGGATCCCCTTCTCAAGGAGCATGGGATGTTGTAGTAAAATGGGTCGTACCTATAACTTCTCAACAGCTTTGCCATTCGTGCGAGCTGGAGTTTTGTAGGCCAAGGATCTGACGGTCCAGCGAACTGAGGGTTTTACCAGGAGCTTGTTAGTCAATCATGGAGAGCTCGAAAGAGGCTTTACCGGAAGCTCGTTAAGGAGCTTGTATTATGAGCTGCGGATTTTTATGGTGTATGGGCTTCCTTCGACGAGGTCGCATGGGCCTTTTAGGCTCCGAGCGATTGGGCTGGCCCATAAGGAGTAATGTGGGAAATGCCTATAATAGTTTTATTCTCCACTTATAACTTAATTGAAATTAAAACAATAGGGTATGGAGATTACTTCAAAAATAAGCTTTTAAAATAGCTTTTGAAACAAAGTGCAAAAGCTTGACAGATTTTTAAATATTCTTCTGACAGAATCAAATATTTCGAAACATGATAAGAAGGTTTCAAAACATACTTTAGAAACATGTTTCAAAACATGTTAAACAAAGATTTTAAATACACTGCTGTCAGAGATAACAAAGGTTTCGAAACATACTATATAGGTTTTGAAACATATGCTTAGTTTTCAAACAGGTTTCGAAATACAACATATAAACTTAGCAAAACTTGAAACCTTAACAATATACATTTCGAAACATGTATAGAAGCACGACAGACTGATGTTTCAAAACATGGAAACTTAGTTTCGAAACATAATGCATAAAAATTGAATTTATTCAAACATATCAAAAAGCATTTTGAACATGTATAGAAACACAATAGAACTATGTTTCGAAACATTGAAACATGAAACACGAATTTTGGATTTTTCAAACATTTGAGCTTTCGCGCCAAAACACTAATCATGCATGTTTCGAAATATGAAAAATTTATTTCGAAATATGAGATTTTCATAAAGATTTTTCATTCTAAGGATGGTTTTTCATCAAACACATTTTCTCATATCAAAAAATATGATACAACAATTCTCCCCCTATTTTTTTAAAATGATGAAAACCTTTAAAAAAAGATCGATATGCACTTAGTATACACATAACTCCCCTGTGAACTTATATCGGAGATAGAAGTACAAACCTTTGAAGTGGTACAACCTCTTTTGTATTTTTTGAAACTACATAACACAAAGGTTTTATTGATACCAAGAGTTGGTGTTTCAGAAATGGATAGGATACCAAATGTTAACTTGGACATGAAAACATATTTGATACCAATTTATACTAAGCATACATTGCATACATCATGCATTTTTCATATTTTTCTCCCTTTTTTTATCATAAGCAAAAAATATGATAGTCAAGTTAAGAACATTCATGAAAACAAGCAAGGTACTAAATGTAAACAAATAGGAATTCATTGCTAAAAACATCCAATTCTTGCAAAAAGTATCCAAAAATAGTGACACGTGGATAGTCAATTACAAAACATAGAAATTAACTAAAAATTAGGAAGTCAGGGAACTAGGGTTTGGGAGGCTAACTGCCAACTCTTCTAAATTTTCTATTTAAATTTCCTATTGATTCTAAGTCTAGCAATCTCCATACATGACATGAGAGATTCTAAGTTAAGCAATTGCCATAAATCAAACTGTAATTAATAGACAAAGATTAAATGTATTGATTAATCATTTAAGCTTGGGTATGAAAGCATTCCCAGTTCTAGTAATCTCCATACATGGCATGGAGACTCTAAGTTAGGCTTATGCTTCAATCCAAATCCAAAGATCCAATATACGCACACTGCTCAAATTAAATCAGATTGTTGTTACAGCATTGAGGTTCGGCTTTCTTGGGAAATTAATGGCGTTGGACACTATTACCCAAGTTAGAAATTAGCCACACATCTTCAACGTAATAAAAGAACAATCATACAGAAAAGAAAAGAAACAGAGAATGAAATTGCATAAGATACAATTGCAAAGTTTAAATGAAATTCTAGAAATAGTAACTGATGTTGTAAATAAATGACACTGAATCATAAACATGAGCTCTATTAAATGAAGAAATAAGAATGTTGATTCAAACTGAAATAACAGAGTAAGGTATTGAAATCACTATCTCTAATCAACTTAAATGGAAATACGAATAGGAATAACGATTCATTGAAATAACAAAGCAATGAAATGAAATAGCAGAACGAAGAACAGAATGTAAACACTACTCTATTCTACCCTACTAAAACCATTGATCTAGAAAAGATATCTTCTGTAATAAAATATCCCTCGCACTTTGAAGATGACGATGGATATTTATATAATCTTCGTTTGCAAACAGCCCCTCGTTAAGGAAGAATTTATGACTGATTGTCACTGCAAACAACCCCTCATTAAGGAAGAATTTACGGCTAATTGCCACCACGTTCATTTGTGCATTCTCTTGAAATGGCTTCAAAAGGTATCCGAATGGGTGTTGTGATATCTGGATGTGTATCTTAAATTTTTTTCTTGTATCCGGATGTCTTTGCTTGTATCTGAATGTCTTGCATGCTTTCTCTCTTGCATCTGGATGTTTGTTTTCATATCCAGATGTGTGGCCTTAGGTTTTTGTGTCTTGTATCCGAACGCTACAATAATGCATTCAAATATGCTAGGCTTGGACATCTGAATGGCTTGGTGGTCATCCGAATGTGTACTTAGACATCTAAATGGTATGTTCCTTATCATCCGAATATGATTATTTTTTTTTTATAAATCCGAACATGAAGACTTGAAATCCGAGTATCCCTACAAGACATAGATTATCGATAATTTTAGTGCATTGAGTTAGTGAGAAGATGATAGAATTTAACATTTTTGGCTTCCAATCAATGGCCTAGAAGAATCCGGATATGGGCCATGTGTCTCATTTCTGGCATTTCTTCCTCTCACAAACTTCTGTGGTGGCCAAGTAATAAGGTAATGAGGTGCATTAATGGGGTGCCAGGGCATGGAAAGTCTGGGAGGGTTAGTAAAATTAATGATGAAGTGAATTAACTAGAGGGATGGTGCAAGATGGTGTGCGGGATGGTGAGGATGAAGTCGTGAGGAGGCTCAAGTGATTATAAATAAAAGCAAGAGGCTAGGCCAGGGAAGAGAATTGTAGAAGAATTCTAATTGAGGAAGCAAGAGGAGAAGCCATAAGAGATTCGAGAAAGAAGAAGGCCTAGCCAGCAGTGGAAAATAGAAGGGAAGTTGAAGAAGATCACCGCAAGTGAGGCCTAAGGCAAGTTCTTTACCCCTTCCCCCCCTCCTCTTTATGTTTACGAACTACAACCTCCCTGATGGTTATTCATTTTCTTGAGCTTGTTGTATCATTCCTCTCAGGCATGAAAATAGGGTTTGTTCCAACCTATTATTCTTTGGGAATGATAGTTCTTTGGCTAGGTTCAAATGTATGCAGGATATTGTGACATCCCGTGAGAAACAATGTATGAGTTCGACTATTTTCTTATGTTTACTGGGTGTTCATCTTGATGGATTTTAGTTTGAGAAGTCTTCACATAAGAAGGGTCGAGGCAGAAAGAAAGTTTGTTGAGTACATCGATTGAACTTGATGATGAGAAACACCAACCATTGGAGTATCAATGTAAGGGTTTAATTGGATTTTCAAAACTTTTTTAAAAAACCAATGAAATGGCAACAAAAATGGGTTCAAATCAAAGGGGCTTTTCAAACTTGATAGTCTCACTATCAAGAACAATAGCAACAATACCTATATGGAAGCAAGAGGAGCAATGGAAGTAGGGAAAATCAGAGACGATTTAGGCTCTCTAGAAGGAGAAGGATTCAGGCTAGGGTTGGGAGAAATCAAAGGCAACATATTGCTTTCTATTTCTTCTTCCATTTACCTTATATATCAAATACATAAACCCTAGAAGCCCAAAGCCCACCCAATCAGACAAAATCGACTAAGAGAGAAGGAGAGGAGCAAGGGACGATAAGAAGGATACCTGCCTTCGAGCCTCTCGTCTTCCCATCGTCCTCCTATGACACGTGTCCCAATTTCTGTTGCAAGAGACGACAAACCAATTGTGCATTCATGACCTCTGCAACAGGACCAGTCCACCATTAGAAATGAGCTGTCAACCATTTCTCTTGAAACTGGTGGACTGGTTCCCCAAGTTGACGGTCGTTTTTGCCACTTTATTTAAAACTTCTAGAAATTACATCTAGGCCCGCCATTAACTCTTAATAGCATTTTCATTATCTCATAATGAGACTAAGGCCTTCGTTAACTCTTAACGGCATGCACATCAACTCTTGACATTTGCTCCATATTAATTAATCATTTAACCCGATTCGTTAACTCTTAACGATAACGTCATTAACTCTTAATGACGATTTCATTCTTAATCGCTTAGTCAACCATCACACCCGGATATGTTGTGACTTTCTAGGTTCACTACTAAGTAGCAATCAGGACACGTCAACCACCTTAACTTTGACCAAACACTTTTGGTCTACAACGAGGATCTTTTCATCTCCTCGAAGTACCTTAAAAGACCTTAAGTGACAACTAGCATTATGTTAGAGTGATCCTACTAGTAATGAAGTCTTACTTCAAAATAGAACCTATTTGGGCTTTCAATTCTTGTGTACTATAATCCCTCCATCCGTTATCATCCCAATTGAGTGAGAGTCATGGACAGATTAAACTCACTAACTCGATGACTATGCCAAAATCAGTGTGGTGAGATTGAGACGACACATCAGAACTCTTTCCAACATTGGAACACTTTCCAATCAAGTGTCCCCTAGCCAGGGGTTTCTACAATCAAGACCGCCACTGATAGTATAGGATGTTCACCTCACGTCGGAGGTTGATGTATCTCATTAGCAATCACCTACCTCCATGTGCCACTGCACAGGGACTACATAGTGCATCTCCCACCCGGTAACCAGATGGTTCTTAGCAACGACAAATCCTTGACACTAACATATAAGACAACTGTGTTGCCTCCGATCAAAGGACCAGTCACACAATCGAAGCCTATGATAGATCATAGATCCTCTGAGCCATGTGATCTATCACGTGAGTCACATCCAGTAAGTGTTTCACTAACACCTAGCCACATGTATACTATATCCATCTCATGGATTATGGCATGAGACTCACTATCCTTTATCATTAGCATCTCATGCTAATCAAAGGTAGTAGCATGTATGCCAGTCCATACTCGACTAATCATAGTCCTCATTTGAGAAGTCTAAGGACTGGGAATAACCATTATGATATCCTTATTACAAAGGTTAGACGTTACATATTCTTAACAATTAAGAATAAGACCTTCAACAGGAAATCTAAGGACTCATTCATATTAATTATTGGAGAGTTATGAATGAAGACATGACCATAAATATGAAAACATATTTTATTACATATTCCAAGAATTACATCATTTGTCCTATAAATATAAATGTCAGATGCCATCTAAATCTAGCATTAGGTCACCAACACTAACAGTTAAGCTATGTTAAGAGTCTTAATGAAAAATGTGCAAGAAGAGTCATGGAATATGTTAAGAGTCATAACGAAAAATGTGCAGGAATAGTCATGGAATATGCTAAGAGTCCTAACAAAAAATGTGCAGGAAGAAGCACGAAAAAAGGTTATGCCGTGCTAAGTTTAAAGTGCAATTCTCTTTCCCTCCTTGTTTTTTTCTGTGAAGGGGAGTTTTATTTCTTTTCTCAAGTTCTCTACCACCTAAGTTGTATTACAGTGCAATTCTCTTTCCCTCCTTGGCTTTTATTGTTTGCAAACTCCTATTGGTTTCTAAGTATACAATGAACATTCCTTTCTCTCTACATATCATGTTTTGAAAATCTATTCGGCTTACCATCGCAATCACTCTTTCTTAACCTCTAAAACTCACCAGTCATTTTTACAAAAGGTCAGTGGTGTTATTAAGTCATGATGAGCCATGCTTATGCTTCTAGTGAGGGTTTTGTTTCGTCCTCTAGTTTAAAAAGGAATGACGCTTTGTTGTTAAGTTCAAAATGCGTGGGGTTTTTCCCTCTTCGCAGGATCAGTACTCAAGTATGGTTAAGGGTGCGGGGTATAAGCTACTGGTTGTTAATGGATGAGTCACGATAGTCGATTACTAGATGTATGGGCGCCAGATATCGACTATAGTGACAAACCACAAACAGGCCAAGGAAGCTAGTACTGTCGGTCACCCCTCTTTGGTATAATGTATATTTACATGGCTTTGCATGAAAAATGAATCTAAAGGTGTATGGCAATGTGTAAGATGGCATGCTTACTCTATTGCATGAGACATTTAGGCACATGATTCATTGTGTGTGTGCATTAAGTTGTTGCATTACACGAGATGCTATGATGCTTCAGTGGTGTATCCGTGAGATGTTATGATGATTCAACGGTGTATCCACAAGATGTTATGAAGCTTTAGCGATGTATCCACAAGATGTTATGAACCTTCAGTAGTGTATCCGCGAGATGTTATGACGATTCAATGGTGTATCCGCTAGATGTTATGATGCTTTAACGGTGTATCCACGAGATGTTATGATGATTTAGTAGTGTATCTGTGAGATGTTATGAAGGTTCTTCGGTGTATCAGCGAGATGTTATGATAATTCAACAATGTAGTCACTAGATGCTATGATTGATAGTTTTGAAATGCTATGGCACACATCCAAGAGGGGGATGAATTGGGTAATTTAAAAATTTAGTTTGTAACTTGAAATCCATTTGATGGAAAATAAAGATTCAATGCAAGTAAGGACATTGAAATGCTAGCAATGATAAACAAACCAAATAATACAAAGTAAGAGAAGAATACAAAGGATTTATAGTGGTTAGGCTTAAACCAAGCCTAATCCACTACTTTAGTTATTCACTAAGGATTTTGCAAACAATCCACTAAAAATCCTCCTATCACTCTAAATAAGCCTTCTAGCAACAAGGTATAAAAAATATAAACCTCTTACTTAGACAAGTAGACCCTCTAGCTACCAAAGCTAGGAAATACAAGAAATGATGCAATATGAGAGAATCTAAGAGATGAATCTCTTAGTTACAATGTCTCTCAAAATAAAAATAAGGCTTGAATGATAAAATACAAATTAAGATCAAAGCCTTTGAAAGAGAAAATTTAAAGCACAATTACAATTGAGAAGATGTAAATAAATTGTAACCTCACTTAACTTCATTTCCATCTATTAGCCTCCTAAAGATCATCCTTAATTTGTATTTATAGACCTTCCAAAAGCTTCTAGGAAAATATAGCCATTTGTGGCCGTTAAAGTTTGAAAACCTAGCCATTTGAGGCTTTCAGCAACTGAAACGGTCGACAAATGAAGAGAATCAATCGATAGATTAGTTAAAATATGAAAATCGATCGACAGATGGATGAAAACGGCCAAAAAAATGCAAAATCGCATTTTGTCGGTCGATAGATGCAAGGCAAGTATTTTGTCTATTGACAAAAAAGAGGAAATCAATCGATAGTTGGAGAATAATCGATTGATATATTACTATATATATTAGATTGCATGCATAAATGAACAAAAGATCTTCCAAATGGAGTGGTTCCTCGTTAGAACTATAATGCTTAGACTTGGTGTCTTGGGTTTGAATCCTAGGGGTAGCAAGTTGGTTTTAATTTTAAAACTTTTTGAAAAATAATTTTTTGGAGCATTTTTAATCAAATAGAAATCATAATATTTCTAATACAAATTTACCACATGATAAAGATAATTTTCATTTAATTTTTTTACTTATTGCCAACATGGTAAGAATTTAATGGGTCACATACAAAAGAAAATTTAAGTGATAAATTAGTTTGGATATTAAGTGAAAACTTAATGAATTTATCTAAATATGTGATATTTAAATAGTGAAAATAATTTGAGAATTTATTTATTTATTTTTGTAAATTTGTAATATTCAAATAAAATGGGCTATTTTTTTTTTTTTTTTACACTAAATGGGGTGTTTAAGCAATTAGGTTTTAAGTTCAAGGGTAACTTTTTTTTATCTCACTCTCAACCATGCAAATTAGTAAGTTTGGTGGGTTAGTTTAATTAACAACAATTAACTTATTTTTAAACTTTTTTTTGTTTATTTTAAAACCAAAAATAGAAAATGTCATTGTTATTTACATATTTCTTTTTTTTTTTATTAATTGTCATAGTTGATACTCTTAACCCATCCAAATCACTAAATTATAGTTTGGGTAGTTTCATGCCCAACAATTAGAACTCCCCAACAACCATGGTGAAACTTTCAAGTAAGCCAAACCCTTTGAATTTCTCTCCTACTCTCTTTCTCTCTCTCCTTTTCTAGTAGCTCATATGTAACACCTATGTTTTTTTTAAATTTCAAAAAAAAAAAATTTTTAATAATTGACTTGCATGAACTAAATAAGACTCGAGATAAATTTTAATTGGTGTCGGTGTAACCTATAAAAAGAATAGTGGACTTGGAAGATGAATCCAACTTAATCAACTAAGTGCAAATTAAATTAAGTGGGATAATAGTGAAATTTATCTAAGGTAAAGGCTAAATGAGTAGATATATAAATATATATATAGGTATATATGTGAAAATCTAGAGAAAAATAAAATAACTAGTCATCCCAAGCATCATCCTGGCACTTGGACAACCAGATGTGGTTGGCTAACTCTTACCTAGACAACCAGGCGTCTAGTGCAGTAGTTGCTGTCACGAGAACCTGGTTGCCAAGCAAGTTATATGGAAAAAGGTTGGGGTGCAACTAAACCCTTCTCTTATACCACTCTTACCTCTAAATATAATCCTATTTTAAATAAAAGGTAATTAATTTGACCAAAATATGAGGTCTCAAAAAAAATTAAAATTTTTAATTTTTAAATGACTTCCAAATGAGGGAAATTAAGGTCAGAGCAGATGTAGGGGGGCAGCCATCCCCCTCTGCAAATTTGGCCCATCTGGAGGGAGGGGGGGACTAAAATGACTTATGAATTTGGGGGCTAGCTCTTTTCCATATCTACTCTTGAATTCATGCCTGATTATAAGGTTATGAATAAGTAAAAATTAGACAATTTTTCACCTCATAAAAAAAAAAAGAGCTAAAGGAAGAAGAGAAGACCGGAGGAAAATAGTTGGGAGGAAACAAACAAATCTTCTTCAAGCAAAAGAAGATGAGATTAATTGTCAATTTTCAACTCATATTACATATGATATATTATGTGATTGATTGGATGTGCATCAAAGCATGAACAACATGGCTTCATGATTCAGGAAACTTATATATGAAAGGAAAGAAGTCATTTCTTGCACACATATTATTATAGCCATAGGGTTGGCGTGATGGGTAGTGGTGTTTCATAAATGAACCGTTGAGTTGCACCTCGATTCCAATCTTTCAATTTGATCGATTTGATAAAGGTTGTAAAGATTATCCTCAATGGTTCACTAAGGTGTCAAGGAAAATATTCATACTTTAAATGTTAAACACTTTGTTCATACAATTAAACGTGTTTAGATAAAATTGGTTCTTCAAAGAAAAATCAAATTGATCATGTATGTTGATGATATTTTGACATTTTGATAGATTTTTACATGTTAGACCATGAATCAAGAATGTATGCCTATGTATGACTTGTTTTATAATCTTTCATATAAAGTGACCACTACCAGGTTGGGAACTTTTGAATGTTAAAAGTAGTTCATTTTGTAAAATAAACCATTGGTTTGTAGACTTTGGGATGTTAAAAGCTATGTAAAGTTATTCAATAACTTGGAGATGAGGTTTCACTGTCTAGCCTATTTTTAGTCAAAAACGAGACTTTGATTTAAGCTTGCCAATGGGTCGAATCTGGGTTAAACCCATCAAATTTAGACCTAGACCTATTAAGATAAGACCCGATCCATACCCATTTATAAATGAGTTGGGTCTTATATGGTCAGACTCGCTATGCAAAGGGTACAAGTCTGGCCTAAAAACTAGACCCGACCCATTTAAAAATCTTTTTGATATTTCTTAACAAAAACATTTGATTCTTCGTTGTAGTGAATTTGTTCAGAAGTTCATTGCCACTTTGCACCAGACCTCCTTAGTTGCAAACCAACTTGCCGGTCACTCGTCAGCGTCCGCCACCTCTATGACCCGACTGCTGTCGATGGACGCCTCTGCCATTGTTGGCATGCGATGTCATAAAACTGCTACACAGGTGTGAAATCGAACAGTTGCAGAGATGCTCTATCGCCAAACTAGCCATCGTTGTCAACTACTATTCTTTCCTTCCTTAGTCGCTTGTTGGCCAGCTGCATGCCCTCCCTACTCTTGATTCGTTGCCTCTACAACTCTAACCAAAGAAGCCCCAACCCCTTGTCACTGAGATCTAGAGGTTAACTAGAGCTTTGTCTCGTCCTCCTGCTGTTGACATCACCTTATCCATCGCGGTTCAAACCGAGACTAACTTGTACACCTTAATCTCACCCTAACTGACCACTGCAAGGCTTCCCCTATGGGAGAAGAAAACCTACACCAACCAATGTTGCTTTCCTTGCTCTCAATTCAATCCAAATCAAAGAGGTATATTACCATTCAAATCCATTTAGCACGGTGAGATCGCAATCATGATTTTTTGCATGTGAAATTGAAGTTTAACAGATGGGTCAATTTGTCTAAGTTAGACCCATTGGGTCTAACCAACCAATTTAAGAAGAGTAATGTTATCTGAACATGGTGGTTTATAGGTGGGTTAAATAACCATTTTGTCCCTTCCTCTTTTCTCTCCTCTATCTCCCTTTCCCTTTGGGCAACCGTCTCTCATTGCCTTTCCCTCACGGCCTGCTGCAACCGCGTCGACCACCTCGAAGAGGAAAGATGTGGTGATGAGGTGGAAATGCGATTGATGGAGGGGAAGGAGAGAAAGATGAGAGGAGAAAATATCACCAATTTAGATTCAAAATATTGACAATTTATCATGATAATTCTTTTAATTTATCACAAGAAAACCCACCTGTAAAGCCCCCATATACAAATAGCATTACTCATTTAAGAAATGAATTTGACAAGACATAACCATCTTGGGTTTGGCGTGGGTTCCTTACAAATGGATTTGGATCTTACAAGTCCAGTCTAGATTGTATTTGGAGTAAACCTGATCGTATTTATGCATAAAAGTATATTTTTTTTCAAAAAGAAACTAAATATTTAAACAAAATATGGATGCAAGAATCATCTAAAAACATTTTTTTAGAATATGCATAAAAGTCCACTATTAGATACGTACATTTTCTGAAAATGAGAGCCTACTTATTTATAAATGAGCATAGAGTAATTCAAAATAGTCTAATATTAATATTTTTACAGATAACATCTATTTTGATTCTTTTTAACTTACTAGATTAAGATTCTTACAGATAACGTCTATCTTTTATAAATAATATTTATCCTCCCAAAATTTTTTTTTGGATATTTGAATTATTTAGTTTGCGCGTTACGTGGCCCCAAACACATACAAGGAAACTTACACCTTTTAGTGCAAAAAGTTATTTTGGGATTTTAGGCTTTTTTTTTTGTTATATATATATATATTTTTTTTTTTGTCTTTTATTGGACTTTTACCTAAAATACAATAATAATTTTTTCAAAATATGAAATTTTGGTCAATTAAAAACCCCAATGACTAAGTGTGTCATAACAGGAGCAAAACTATGCACAAACAAATTTTTATATATTTTTTAGAAAGGTCAAATGGTTTCCTTTCAAGATCTTTTTATTCAATGTTGAATTGTGGGTCTTAAGTCATTGGAAAAAGTTCATAAATTTTCACATTGGATTGTACATTTTGAAAATTTAATTTTGGTGGGGCGTTAGGCGGAGACTAAGCCAAAGAAAAAACCAATTGGTCTCTTAAGTCTAAAGGTGTGTCAAAAACGACTCAAAAATAGTATAAAATGACAAAATTACTAAAGTTTAATCTAAACATATTTTGATGCATTAAAACTCTAATTTTTAACTCTTATTTAAGATTTTATAATAAATTATAATATTTCAAAATGGATTAGGGGAAAGGCTCTCTAATAATATATTTTTTTTATAAACATAATTCAAACGAAAGAGTCATCCAAGTAACTTACTAAGTGAGTCAAGAGAGAGGAACATTAATCAACAATATAAATTAAATAAATTGTTTCATTTTCAAAACAAATTCCCCAATTTTCAACTTAATAACACATTTGAGAAAGTAAGGTGTAGTACAACATCACAACCATTGGTGTAAAAGCTTAATCAACACCGACATTTGTGATGGGTAGATCTTTTGTTATTTCTCTTATTTCTGATCCCTTCTTCTCCCTCTATCTATCTCATTCAATGATGAATCAAATACTAAAATTTCAAATTGCAATTTTGAGATAATCTCAAGAAATTCTATCTAAATCACGATATTAGTTTTAAGATAACACAATAACAAGAATAACATTTCTCTCTCTCTTTTTCTTTCTCTCTCTATATATATATATATATATATATTTCCTTCTATCACTTGAACCCATTGGCAATTCTAGAATTCAAATGCAACACATTGCTAGTTTTTATCAAAATCCAAATGGTTATGCAAGGCAATTTTGTCTGGAACTTAGGTAGTTGGGTTTGAAGGTGGGTGGGTAAGTGAGTTGAGTGAGAGAGAGAGTGAGACGAGAGGTTCAATGATTTTCCAATGATGAGGTGGAAGAGAGAGAGAGGGAGGGAGGGAGGGAGGGAGGGGGGGGGGGATTTGTTTGGCTACTTACGAAAGGAAAGTTGTAGAAGGGTCATGAAAGTCAACAAAAGTTGGGTGGCATTTTTAAAACTATAAGAATAATTAGTATCTCTTTATCAAATCTCAAAAATATCACATGAAAGATGGAACGAGAAGATTCGATAATACTACCATATTGAGAAGGAAGAATTATGAAGAACCAGAATAACTGGTATGTATTAAAATATTACTAAAAATATCAAAGTAATTAATCACGCCATATATCGTGGCCATACCCAAGGCAGAGTCATGCCTACCTTTTACTCCCGCCTATTCAATTTTGGACTTACATAAATAACCTCTAATTTGGACTCTCTGTCCCATTCAGTCTCCCTTTGTCTTTCTTTCTTTTTTTTTTTTTAATAATATATAGTACGTTCAAATGAATCACTTTACAGAATATATATAACCAAAGTCTCATAATATAAATCACAAATAATTTATTATAATATAACTAAAGAAATTATAAAATTACAAATAATCAATATCGAGTTAAAAAAAAGGGTATGTATAGGAGTATTCCAACACAAGACATAAGTTTACATAGTCTATATCTTGTCATTAAGTTCTAAACCCTAAACATCTTATATTCTCTTTTGCTCTCTTATTTCCGAATTATTAAAAATTTTAATTTTACATGTTTTGGATTTAATAATACACTTCTTTTTTTCACAGTGAAATTTTATTATTTTTCGACATTTTAAATTTTCAACACATATTTGTCTACATATGTCGTATTCTTAAATTTTATTGTGTGGAATAAAAATAAAAATAAAAATAAAAATAAAAACACTCATTTCAATTTTATGAATTCAATATTATGGAATTGAAGATAACTAAATTAAATTTTATTAAAATAAATAAAATTTGCCATTGAATCTCACAAATTCAAACAACCAAATTTTGATAGATAAAACTACCCATACTGGAACATTTCCTCTTCCAAATAAAATTCTATAACCTAAAAGATTAGGATTACACGTAAAAGCATTAGAGATGTGCGTGTTTTTTAAAAACTTGTTCGATGTAAGAATTCCACAAACAACATAACGAGGACGTGATAAATCAAAGATGTCACAAAGCAAAAGCATTGCGTTGGTAGCCATCGGGTGCCCGAGCATCCTAGAAAATAATTAGCGTCACACATAGTAGACATTGAACTCTGCTCTTGAAAAACTCAACATATAAGTCAAATTTAGCAATAATTTTATTTTTACAATTCAAGTAGTATTGTATTGTTTGTTATTGTAAATCATGCATTGTTCATTATTTCATTATTGTAATTAGTTGCTAGTGGAACATTTGGCACGATGCTACATAGATAATGAGATATCAATTTATAACCGTCATTTATTAAATTTTTTAAAATGTACGAGACTTCTTGTTTTGTAAATAAAAAAATGTTCATTTTACATGCATTCTTATGAAAAAAAAAAAACTTCTAAGTAACTCATCTGAGCTCTGTACTCTATCATGTTCTTCTAATCACAAAATGAGCACCCTGTCAAAGCATCCTTCTTTCAAGATTTCCATTGCTTTGAATTTGAAAGGAAAAACATACATCACTTAAGAGCCTTTCCTTGGGAGACAAGTAGGACTAGAATGGAATGAGATATAAATAAATAAAATACACTGAAAAGCATCGTTTGAGACATCAATGAAATAAGGTAAAATAAAATGACATTAAAAGTGACAGTTAATATCCTTTTGAGATGAGATAAAATTTGTTACCTCAAGTGAAATTTGAATTTTTAAAAAACTACTCAAGTTAATGGCAACTGTTACCAAGTCCTTGGAAATATTATCACACTCATGCTCTGGAATGGCAATGACTGCAATAGGACAGCAATTTTTGATGTTCCGCTTTACCTTACTGACACACCATGCAACTCGAAACAATTTAGCTACATCTCGCTTCATGCCGTCCTACCAAAACTACTACTAAAGATTTTGATACATCTTCGTTGTACCAGGATGGATGGGTAATGGGACTCATGGGTTTCAAACAAAATCTCTTGCTTATCCTTGGCATCATTAGGAATGCCAACCTGTCCCTAAAACATTAGCAACCCATCATTCCTCTGATTGAGTGTGAATCTCTCCAAGTTTGCCATGATATGAGCTAGTCCTTCATCTCTCGATTGCTGACCTCGAATCTGCTCAATCAAATTTGATTGCACCTTCATACACGCATAAAGCATAATGGGTTTTTCCTCAGAAGAAGAGATAGACATTTCATATACAATGTCCTCCAATGTCTTAATAATCCCTACAATTCACTTGGCAGCTATGGATGAGACACAACACTGGACTTCCACCTAGACCCTAAGGCATAATGCCAAGCATTCTTTAGGCCCATAGATGTGGTTAATACCAAAGCCCATACCATTCGACGTTCAGGTTTTGGAAACCTCTCTATCTAGGGTATTTCCCAATAAGTTTAACCCCAATTCCAAGTCATTTAAGACAATAGAGCAGCGATGCTCAAAATCTTTCTATAACAACCTGCGACACATCTTGTTGTCTAAGAGACTCCTCATATCTACAATGATCATAAATGGTGATCACTTCTCTACCACTCAGACCTTGGCAAAATTCACATAAAAACTACTTCTTTTGATTGAAATTCGTATTTGCTACTCATAGCATACTTCTTGCAATTTCCCACCTTGGATAAGGTAATCCATAAGTGCTCCAGGCAAGTCTCTTCACTCGACAAGTATATCGCCTATATCATCGACGAAAACTATAATGTCGATGTTGAGATGACTACTTCCTCGACTCACCATTCACTAATACCATCTGGACCACATGACAATCTTGGAGAATGCCACATCGCAATAATTATTTTTCGTAAGACATCCATTTACGGCAAGGTTCTTATCAGTCATGGTCTCTTATTCCAAATAGCACCATTCATACACGCCACTACACTGCCACATTTCCTCATCTCTTTATGAATTCATCCAGAATTATCTAAATGCTATTAACATACATTAATACCACGTATTGATTATGAATACATAAACATATATATATTGAGCACACTACTATTTTAATGGCTTTAGAAAACCACACTCAACAAAAACACAGTCGACAAACGTAAGGGAATAGGCGACCGTTCGCAACCGGTCAATAGCTCCTTACCATCGGTCAACAGCTGCTATGCTGAAATAGGCTCTCACCCTATTATTCTCTTTCCCTTAGCTTCTCATTAGCCTACAGAATCGCATTACATTTTTATATGGTCTAGCCTAGTCTAGGTTTTACATATATACGTGTGCGTGCGTTCATATGGAAGCCCTTACTCTTTCTTTTTCCTCTAATTCACTATGCACATCCTCGTCCTAAACCCAAACCAAAAATTCAGGCAAGTATCGACACGTGCCTTTCATATAATCCCAACTTATCTCCTCATTAATTCAGTTGCATACTTACCCAATCAACTCACTTGTGAGTACTACATTCTCCTTAAACTCCCACAATTTGCTACCGAAATATCCCTAACTCACTTATTCCACATGAACACTGCCATAACTATTTACACTTCTCACTAATTGCAATCAAACCACACATATGTTGCAACCATTAGCCCTTAACCATAGATTAATGACAATTCAATCCTCAAGCCCTCCCCTCACATGGAGACACTCTTATTTTTTTAAGGCCTTGGAGAATCAAACACAAAAACCCATAGATCATGCCTATTCCAATGCATGCGGGTCTATAAAAAATGTAGCTATTCAATTCAATATCCTGTCACATCATTCACTCACCCTACCAAGCATGTAAGACAATTTCACACCACAAATATTTACAAACGGTCCCCATGTGTGACAAAATAAAACTCCTTATACATTTCACCGTTATATACAATACAATTCACCCATATTTTACCTACTACATATGTACAATGCCAGCACTTACAACTTTAATAGTACAACATTTCTACTAAGTACTACTCTTCTCATCCCCCTCGACATGGGATGTGGCCTCATCTGCCAGGCAGGCCAAACCTCCATTGCTGCCTACACTTTACTCAAGCCTTAGATGGAAATTTCCCATAAACCACTATTTCCTCTTCGGAGTCACAAGTTGCAGTTTGACTTGGATCCCATACCTCCGTCTGTCGCTCTATAGCATCGACAAAAGTGTCATAGTGGAACCGAGGTGCATATCTTGCATCAGCATCCGGGTAAGCTCTTTCCACGTTTCATTCATGAATTTTATCACGAACAACACTTGTTTTTTCGGGAGGCCCACACATTCCATATGTACTCACTGATGGTAAAGTGGAACACTGAATCCACTCGATGTAGATAGTCCACCACTTGTCCTCTTTCTTGCTATTTTCCTTCCCAGATTATAAGTAATTCTTTTCCCAACGATACCAAAGTAAATCTAGCTTCCCCAAACTTAGGTCCGATAGTCTAGAACTCAATCCCCCAGGGTTCATGTAAAGGTGTTCTAGAGTCTGCATACAAAGCCGAACATTAGCCAAGTTACCAAAATAAATCACTCCTCACCCAAGCACCGAGTTTGAGAACATACATTCCATTGCTAATGCAACCCTAAGCAAGCCATATTGTAACACCTGCATTCCCAGGGCATTAGATAATGTAAGATTCTGGGGGTATATATTTTTTCAAATAGAAACCCAACACATAAACCGATCCCCGAAGATCTTGTTACACCTTCTCTGTATATTAATCTAGAAACATTAATAAACTAAGACAGGTACATCATCTCAAATGCGGAAGCTAGATCGAAACCTCAAATAAATCATAACCAAATCTACTTTATTTATATCATAAAGCCGAACCAACGTTTACATGATGTCCTCAAAATAAAAAACATAATTGAAAGTGACATATTATAAGCTATCCACTAATCGTCGTCACTTCTCAACAATTCCCTTCCTTTTCGCACCATTGCTTTCACCTAGAATGTTTGAATATTCAAAGGACATAGTCCATATTAGATGATGAATCATCTAAGTAAGAGTTCAAACACATTTTCATGAATAAATGCAAGACATGAAACAAACCAACACGACCCGGCAAGCCCTAGCCCAAGAGAATCCCACAACGCTTAACCTTACCGCGGGGAAAGAGTAATCTCTCTAAAAACTATGCCACCACACTAACACGATGACATGATGCGGTTCTAGCTTAAGAGGGGCAAGTCAAGACGTCTCTCCAACATCTCGGGAATAATCGTTACCAACTCCCGGCCCAGGAGGGTCACATTAACATAGGAACCCGGCTCACTACATTTACGTTGAAGATTATGTTCCCACTCTAAGCGTCCATGAACCACCACACAAACCCCATATCGACCACCCAGTCATCCTAGTGTAACATCCTTGACCAAAAGGCTCGACACGAAAACCAAGGCAACTATCCCAGCATGGACATCAGCACAAGATACCTCTATTATTCCGTCATGCCCTTAGAGAATTATGACTACACTATCCAGACAATATTTTAGACTGATACTCCATATCCCAACTCAAAATCCAATATGGACCACCTAGTCATCCTAGTACAACTTTCCTGACCAAACGGCCCAGCATGAAAACCAAGGCTGCTACCCTCGACATGCACACTAACATAAGATACTCTTATTATTTCGTCACGCCCTTAGAGAATTATGCCTACACTATCCAGACAACATCTTAGGCTGACATTCTATATGAACAATCACAAAACGCATGACAATTCCACATTTCACAATTCAATGCATCATATAAATAACATTTTATAAAATGCAATGCATCAATACAAAACGTTTAAGGACGAACCTTATAATACCAATTGTCACCGGTTACCATTTGCATGCAACAAAACCATTTTACATGAAATCACAACACATTTGGATAAAACAAAAACCAAGTTTTCAGGTAGAACACTCACAATAAATCAAGTTTTGGGGGCGAACACTCACCTTGAACGAAACTCAGAACACCTCGAATCTTGTGCTCAACCTCGAATTTTGTGCAACTCCTCAACTCTTTTGACCACACCACCTCCTTACACGCCCTCATGCACTGCCCAAGTGCTCTGCGCGTTTGATGTCTCGCATATGCTTTAAAAGCCTTCTATCCACTAAACCTGAAACACTCTCGTCTGGCACGAATTTGTTGCAATTTCGAATGAGAGAATCCTTAACCATTAACCCCCATTTTTATAGGCTTTGGAAACTTAGCCATCAAGAAATATATATTCTACAATCATTTCAAATCTTTCAAAATCTTTTCCAATCATTTCAAATCTTCTAAAATCTTTTGCAATCATTGTAAATCTTGTAAGATTTTTTATAATCATTTCAAATCTTCTAAGATCTTTTGTAATCATTCCAAAATCTTCCAAGATCTTCTGCAATTATTCTAAATCTTTTAAGATCTTTTACAATCATTCTAAATTTTCTAAGATTTTATATAATCATTCCAAAATATTCTAAGATCTTCTGCAATAATTCTAAATCTTTTAAGATTTTCTGTAATCATTTCAAATCTTATCCAAATAAAATCTTATCTTATTTCTAAAGTCATCATGAGCCTTAATCTTATCTCTAATGTCAACATGAGACTTCATCTTATCTCTAACGTCGTCATGAGACTTCATCCTTATCTCTAAAGTCATTATGAGACTTTTCCTAAATCTCCCAAATGCCCATAGTAAAAAGGTTTCAAGAATTATACTTTGGCCCCAATTTTTTGTGTAATTGCACTTAGACCCTTTTTAACATGGTCCCTGGGCCAATTTTTAATTGCATTTTAGTCTCTGAAAAAAAGGATTAATTACACTAATACCCCTAATTTTTAGGTAAATTACAATTTAACCTGAACCTCAAAAATTACAATTGTCCCTGGCTTAGAAATTGAACTTTTGTCTCCAAAAATTACAATCCCTTGAAATATCTTATTTCCTTAAGTATCTGAATCTAAAAATCTCGAGTATTACATCCCTTATGATCATTCGATTTTCCATCCTAAAATTAGTCGTATCGAGAAATTGTCTTTGTTCCTATTGCTTTCAATGTCCTAAATCCTGTCTCAAGATACTCGTCAATGAAATACCTTTTTTCTTAGCTATCTAAGGTCCGGGGTACTCTATTCAATCGTTTTGATTTCTTAAAATTGTGCTAATGTACCCTACAATCTCATTCTTTCGATAATTCCACTTATACCTTTCATAAAATACCATTTATACCCTTAAGAATTTCTCGGGTATTACACATATCATATTACATACTTAGAGCACAATATTAAATTAAATCCTTACTTCGGACTACTAAACTTAGTCTTAACTTTACCCGACATTCCTATATGTATAGAGACTTCTCTTATCCCAACCTTTGCTCTGATACTAAGCTGTTAGGGCCTGCTCCCAGATTTTCTCGCTAGCACAGGAACTCCAAGAGAAGATCCATTCAAAATGGATATAGATACTCAAAATTTTTGAGAAATTCTCTCTTCCAAAATTGCTCACCAATAATAGGAGCCAAAATAAATTACATAATATTCAATACATTATCATGTTGGGCTTACCGCCCATACATTTTCAAAATAAAATAGCATTAAGGCTTTTAAAAAAAAATAAAATAAACCCTCTATTTCTTGCCCTCAACATACACCCACGAATCTTTGAGGCTGGGACATCTCTGTACACATCTAACCTAAACTTGCTCCAAAAATATCTATCTTCCATTACTTGGAATGACAAAAGAAATAATGTGAGCCACAAGGCTCAGTAAGTATATAGCAAAAGAAGAATCTATAAAACTATAAATGAAGGCATGAATAATTCAGAGTCAAAGAAAATCATTACCCAACATCTAGATACCTATTGGATTTATGCCTTCTAGACTGGACAACAACATTTTCAAAGAAATACACTTTCTTATGATTCATCAAAACCCATATTGCAAAGTGAGCTATAAGGCTCGACAAGTAAACATATATAATACCAGAAACACGAATGAATTGATGGATACAAAATAGAGTACACCCTACTCCCCAACACAATTTAAACTCATTCTTCAATTCTCATTAATAATATTATTCCATAAGCAATCATATATTACGACAAATGAGAAGAAGAAGAAGTAAAAGAAGAAGAAGAAGAAGAAGAAGAAGAAGAAGGAGAAAGAAGCCACTACAAAAAAGTCGAAAAAATCACCGCTAAGTCAGCCTTTGCGAAGCGTTTAGCAGCAGTTTTCAACAACCGCTGGAATAACCCCCGCTAATTATATTTTTTGCGGTGGTTTTAAAAATCACCGTAAAATAAATGATTTAGTGGTTGTTTCTAAAATATTTAGTGGTGGTTTTGAAACTGCCGCAAAAAATTTTAAAAAAAATTAAATTTTTAATTTTAGCGGCAGTTTCAAAATCGCTGCGAAAATTAATGAAAAGAATTAAATTTTTAATTTTAGCGGCAGTTTCAAAATCGCTGCGAAAATTAATAAAAAAATTAAATTTTTAACTGCCCGCTCGAGCCAGCCCGACCTGCCCCTGCCCGCCCGGCTCACCCAGCTCTTGCGCGCCACGTGGTCGCTTGTGAGTGCACCACGTGGTGATGCTGGAAATTAAATCCCAGCGCTTCCCCTCCCCAAGTTTCGAACCCAAGATCTCAAGTGCGCGCGCGCACATGCAAACCACCTGATTTGCGAAGCACTTGTTGACATATATACACACATATATATATTATATACTAATCTAACAACTAATTTTCAGAATTATATTTTATATTTTTTAATATACATTAAAAACATTTATTAATTGATTATTTTTTAAAAAAATAATAGAATAAATTAAAAATAAATTAATTGAGTTAAATTAAATAAATTAATTGATAAAAAATAAAAAAGAAGATTTTATATATTTTTTAAAAATTATTAAAATTTTGTTAAATTAATTTTTATTTTTTAAATTAAATTTTTAAAGAATTTTTCTATTAATTTAAATGAAATTTTAAATTTATTTTTAAGATTTTATATTTATTTTTATTAATTTAATTTTTAATTATTTTCTTAAGCAAAATTTATTTTTTTTAAAGAATTTAGCGGCGATTTTTGAAACCGCCACAAATATTAATTTAATTTTAATTTTGAATTATTTTTTTTTTTAAATTTTGCCGTGGTTTTTGAAAACTGTCGTAAATGTTAATTTAATTTTAATTTTAAATTATTTATTTTTTTAAATTTAGCAGCAGTTTTCGAAAATCGCCTCTAAATTTAATTTTTTAATGAATTTTACGACGGTTTTTAAAAATTGCAACAAATATTATTTTATTTTTAATTTTAAATTATTTAATTTTTTAAATTTAGCGACGGTTTCTCAAAAATCATCGAAAAATTGAATTGAATTTTTTATTTTTTTTTAAATTTAGTGACGATTTTTTGGAAACCGCCACAAAATACCATGTTTTGCGGCGATTTTTAAAACTACCACAAAAAATTATTTTTTTTTGTAGTGAGCCAAGAGAGAGAGAGCTTGGAAAAATGAGGAAATCAAAATTAAACAAGGCATGGAGAGATGAGGAGGAGGGAATGGTCTGCCAACCACTCTCTCATTTGCTTTTACCATAATACCCTTCACTACACACACACACCACTTAATATCTATGCCTTTTTTGGACATTTCTCATTTCATTTTCTTCTCTTTCCAATTTATTTCCTACCACTCATATAAATACATGGCCTAAGCCCAAATTATTGGCCCAATTGCATATAATGGCCCATTTCCATCATAAGTCTAAATGGGATTTACTACTTCACTTAATTTGATATGCAAAAATTTTGCACTTTGGCTTAACCCAATTTCAAAGCCCCCAATTTATTTTAGCCCACTAAGTTGGACTTTTCAATCATTTTCATTTTCTTTCTTCATTTTCATTCTTCATTTTCTTTATTTCTCATATTTTCATCAATTATGATAACAACATTTATAATTTATTCACATAAGAAAAATATTTCTCAAACATTTAATTTAACAAGAGTAAAATTTTCAATGCTAGAAAATAAAATACCCATAACGTCTAGGCCCATTAACGGATTGTTACAATGTATGTCCTAGGTAGGAGTCTCCCGATAAGTTTCTCCCGAAAGGTTGTGTGGGGTGCAAGTTAAGAGTTTTTTGGTTCTTAGTTTGAAAGTCCAAGAGTACAAGTCTTTGGGTCTAAAGAAGCCAAATGGTCCAAAAATATCCTTCTAGTGAGAAACAAGCTAGAATTTATAGAGGTGTGGTTGTGGGTCCCATGAGTCTTCTCACTCTTTGGGAAAGATGTATTGAACGAGGCCGAAGGGTTTGGAGGTGTTTTCAAGGTCAGAGTCCTCCGATGAGTATCCTTTGGATGAATTTGAAAATTCTTAAGAATCATCGAATGGTTTGAGTTTGGGAGACTCGAAAGAGTCTTAGGCCTTGAGGGTAAGCTATCTCGAAGACTCTCTAAAAGTCATCCTAGAGATTCATGCTTCGAAAAACTTTTCCGTGTTATCTGAGTCTTCCAATTACTTAGAATGCTTTGGGGATTTTTGTTTTAATTTTCTTAGGACACCTCCACAATATTGTCTAAAATATTTTTTATATTTTATTTTTTAATTTATATATTAATTAACAAAGAAATAATACATTTTCAGTTATTCTCAATCATCCTCCTTGCAATCCCAGAGTTCCTTTAATTCGGATCTCATAGAAGTTGCCACCACTTACTTCACATTATGGTAAATAACAAATGAAACTGACAACTGTAGTAGTGTAGGTTCAAGTTAAACAGCTTTTGCTGGCATTGGGGGATGATGAATTCAAAGCGTGAAGCCACGTGTTAATTTGCCAGGCTATGCATGAGGCATGAGGCATCATCAAGCGGCTCTTGATTAAATTAAGAAAGAAGATTAAACAAATATATCAGTTCGCTCAACAACATTAAAAGGAAACAAGTGAGAAAAGGTGGGTTCCGAGGATGACTGGACTCCAATTAAGGGACCAAAGCGCTGGCCAACTGTCGGCGCATTTTCTCAGTCAGCATGCCTTTCCAGCTCTATCTGTCTATCTATATATATATATATATATAATTATATATACAATGGGAGAGAGCCAGAAGATCATATATACATGGGCGGAGGCAAGTGAGGCCGAGTTAAGCAACTGCTCCCACTGGACCGGATCTTAATTTTTTTTATTTTATATTATTTTTAATTAAATTGAACTCTTAAAATTAATTTAAAATTATTGTATTAAAATTTAACGGATCAAATGGTCTAAATCCACTAAGTCCTAATCTATTTAATTTCTAAATTTATCTTATTTCTTGCTTTTTTTTTTAATATCCATCTAATTTTCTTTCTTTTGGTTGCTACTGCAACAGTTAAAATAGTATTTTTTACAATGAACATTATGAAAAATCGATTACATAATAAAATTAAAGATCAATTGATGAATGATAATTTAATTTGTGTATGTTAAAAATAATATATTTAATAAAATTGATAATGAAATCATTATATAACGTTATCAAAGTATAAAAAGTAAATAATTATAAAAAAAATTATATTTTCATATTATTATTATTGTCTTATTTTTAAAATTATAATTTTTTTATTTAAACTTGTTCTTATTGAATTAAAATTCTGACTCTCTCTCTCTCTCTCTATATATATATATATTCTCGATTCAATTCTATTGCTAACGTGGCCAGCCCTAATAAAGATGCATCCCCATTCTGATTTTTTTGGGTCCGTGTCGAACTGTGAGGATGATTGAATGAAGTACCCACAGAATCTGCAGACTTCATTAATTAAACTTACATCATAATTGCAGACTTATTGCTAGTGCAACCACAAAAATAATGAAAATCTTCTTGGTTGGTTCGACAAACATAACAAGTTTCAAATCCTTAAGAGTTGAGTGTATCCGTAAATTTCTCAGGTTTTGTTTATGTAGGCGAAAGAGTTTTATAAAAAAAGGTGTTTTTATTTTTTATTTTTTTAGTGTTTGGGACTATCAAAATTCTAAAACTAACTTAAAACACATTTTGATTAATAAAAAATACCTAAAAATTGTGATATAATTTTTGAAAAACAAAGAGGAGAAGTTGTTTTGTTTTCCTCAAATCCTACTTTCTCCCAAATATATCCCTCACTTTCATTTTTGTCATGCTCTTTTGCTCATCATTTTGCTCGTATGTCAATCGCTATCTTGTCAAATCTCTCTTTTTGTCTCGTTTTCTTATTGTCTCTGCCTCTTTCTCCTTCTTCGTCTTGTTTTTTTACAATTTTGTTTATTGAGATCAAAACAAAAGATGCGATTGGGATGGGATCATAGACAACCTGAAAATAAAAACTACGAAGATAAACCTTGAAACAAGAGGGTTAAGGATGGATGCTTATAGAAGTATGACAATTTATGTTCTTAAGAACGCATCCTAAAGCACGAGGGAGAGGGGGGCCCAGTTGGACAAATGATGAGTTTTTGAATCTTCCATCACCTCATACTTATCTATTAGCTATTACTAGTTTGTTTCTGTCTCCATTTGACTTGTGATGGATGGATTTTGTTTTTGTGTAATATCTTGTAATTTCTTATAATTTGACTTGTAATGGATGGATTTTGTTTTTGTGTAATATCTTGTATTTTGTTTCTATCTCCATTTGACTTGTAATTTTTTAAGTGCGAGCCAAACACTAAAAATATTTTTTTTTGGCAAAATTTCTAAATTACAACCAAATAACAAAAAACACATTTCAGAAAAGTTAGGTTGCGTTCTCTTTGTTGTTTTCAAATCATTTTTACTTTTCAATTTTCTAAAATAATGAAAACGCGTTCTTTTTACTGTTTTTAAAAATATATTTTTGAAAACAAAAAAAAATTTATTAAGAAAACTCAAAACAACAAAAAATTGTTTTGAATATTTTCATTCAAAACAAACTCTAAACTCAAAATATATTTATTTATGTATTTATTCATATTTTACTATTTTAATGAAAAAAATATTACAAAATTCATTAACTTTAAAATGTATATATATTTTTTAATAATATATTAACATTAAATATTTGTAATTTACTGAATAATTAAATTTTTTTGTATAAAATATTATTAAAAAAATATTTTCAAAATTTCAAAGAGAACACGTTTTTTAATTTTTTGTTTTAAGAAATAGTTTTTCAAAATGACAAAGAGAACATATTTTCAATTTTTTAAAAACACACTAATAAAACAGAAAACTGAAAATGAATTTAAAACTCAAAACTGAAAATTAAAAAATAAAGAGAACGCAGTCTTATTTTCTGAAATTGATTTTCCTTTAAATAAACAGAAACTTAGTATTTTCTTAGTTTACAAGCTCAATAAATTTTTTCTTTATACACCCAATAAATATTAACTTTATATTTTCGTCGATGAAAAATCACACAAACAAAGAGCATGTGCAAAATAATATATATTAAAACACAAGACATTCTAACAACTAACATCATGTTTTTACAAATTTTGGCTACAAGATATGCGTATACATATACATAAACCCAACAAAAATAAAAAAATTAAGGCATGTAGTAGCTGGACAAGACCCATAGCCTGGCTCCAAATATTTCTATTCCAATCAAGATAATGTGGTGAGCATAAAGGAGCATTACAGTCGTGGAAAAAGACATCAGCCAGACCAGGTTACTGCTGAATCAGCTTGATTAAGGCAGATCAGCACTAAGAGCTAAAATTTGATGTAGCCAATCCGTGAAATCATAAGGTTATAAGTATGCTTACCTGGACATACATGGCAGATCCCGTGTCATCATCTACCTTGAAAGGTGGTTGAGCTCTTCCCATTTTGATTCTCTTTCTTGCAGCAGCAAGGAGCAGGTTAATAATTAAATGGTTCAGTCCTCAGTTGGACTGACTAGTCTTAGCTCCAATTTCCAGTGCAAATAGTCACAGCACGGCTGTGTGAACGCCAAGGGGAGAGAGAGAGAGAGAGAGAGAAGCCTCCTTGAAGAATAGTATAATAAGAGCGTGTTGCTCCAAAAGCCATTTGAAACCCCGCAAACTTACTGTCCGCTGCCAACAAGGTCTGAGCTTCTGGTTACCCTCCCAATGACCTTTTCCTGAGTTTTCTCTGACCAATCTTTGGCTTCTGTGAGGACGAGAAAACCCCATGTTAGATTTAAGTGATTCATTGAAAGATCAAAAAATGCACAGCACATAAAACAAAAAGAAATGGTCCAAGCCAAGCCCAAGGCAAAGAGACTACACTATGAGCATAGAATATAGCACCCCATTTGCCGCTGCAACATCTTTTAAGTACTTAATTGAATATTTTATGTTCAAAACCCAGCAGATCCAACCCACACATTAGATTCCCACATATGTCCAGCTTGTTTATGAGAGAGAGAGAAAGAGAGCCCTTTGTGGAGATCCAGGGTTGGGGGACTCCATTTGGCTTCACATCATTGAGCAAAAGATCAGGTAAAGTGAATTTAATGGTTTTGAAGTAGAACTGCTATTTTACCTCTGGTTTGTTTGATGATGAGTTTCCAATAATCCATAGCACTTCTGCTATAGTGTACTATTCCAACAGCGATTTAAAGAAACAAGACCCTTCTTCTTTCCATTAGTTCTAAATCTTTTTGATAATCTCTGGTTTTTGCTCCATGGGTCTGATCCACTCCTGAACAGGGAAAAGTAAGGTCTGACTTTGGAGGCGCACAACGTAAGAAGATGATGTATTGAATCACGCGTAGCTTTCTTCCTCTTTAAAAGTCTCACTGTTGGATTCATGTCCTGGAGACTCTTCAGTCACAACCACACAATTAACTGAATCTATCAACCGAGATTTCACAAGGAGCAAAGAATCCCACAAAAAAGTGTTTAGGCTTTCTAATATTGTTTCAGTCCCCGGCCGCAATGGTTCTTGTGAACACAGCAGAAGGGAGTTCATCAACTTCACAAGACTTTGACCTGACAGCAACGGCGCCATAAACATGACGAGTTGTGCATATCTATCCCTGTAAAGAAGCATAAATCTCTGCAAGACCTCGTTGAAAAATCTCACTTGTGTGAATATGAATGAAGAAGCACCGTTCTCTGGGGAGGTTCCTGGAGAAATCCCACCTGTTGATACCAAGGCCCTCACCATCAAGATTGCCAGTTCTGGCCACAAACCGGGTAAGGAAGTTCAAACCAACATCCTTTCTGCTGATACATCAGATTCACTTTCACCCAACCTAATACCATCAAATTCAGTTGCTTCATCTCCATACAACTCTCCTTCCCTCATTTCTCCCCCATCATCAGCATTTGTTTCAGCTCTACAATCACCCTATATATCTCCCAGAGCCATCACAGTCCCTAATCCTCAAGAAAACCCGGCTCCAACTCCAGTCACCCACCCTTCACCGCCTGTCTCATATTGTGGTTCCCAATCTGATGACATCCCAAGCAGCTCATACACTCCCCCACCAGAAAGATATGACTTTTCTGATGATCCAACCAATCCAAAGCTCAAAATTGTCACCTGCGTTCCAGTGTCGGGCCCAGATACCGGTCCCCGGATCTCATTCTCGTTCCCTGTCCCTCGAATTTCCTTTGCAAAAGGTTCTGTTTCACCAGCATCGAATGCCAAACTAAGGAGCTGTGATGTGTACATAGGCTTCAATAGTCAGAATCCCAATATGTTACGCTTCTGTAAGTGGCTTAAATCAGAGCTTGAACTCCAAGGAATAGCTTGCTTTGTTGCTGACAGGGCAAAGTACTCGGACGCTCAAAGCCACGATATTGCAGACCGTGTTATTTGTTCTGTGACATTTGGTGTTGTGGTTATCACTAGTTACAGCCTTCTAAACCACCTCAGCCTGGAGGAGATCAGATTCTTTTCTCAGAAGAAGAATTTAATCCCTTTATTCTTCAACACAGATTCTAGTGAAATCGTTAGTCTACTCAACCGCAATTCAGATGACAAAGAATGCAAAGAAGCAATTGATGGGTTAATAAGGTTTAGTGAATTTAAGCTGGAAACAAATGAGGCTAATTGGAGAAGCTGTGTGTTGAAAGCTGCTGGAATTTTGACGGCAAAGCTTGGAAGGAAAAGTGTTACAGAGAAGGAGGTTGATGGACTTGAGCAGCTACCATTTCCCAGAAACAGATGCTTTGTGGGGAGGGAGAAGGAGATGATGGAGATAGAAACTGCATTCTTTGGGTGTGGGGACTATCTTGAGCAAGGATATTGTATGCCAACTACAAGAGGAAGAACAGCAGGGCAATCTGAAGGCCTTGCAGATGAGGAAAGTGAAGTCGATACAAGTAAGGGAGGAAGTTTCATAAATTTGGAGATGGGCAAGTGCAAGGAACCAAATTTAGAGGCTTGGGTTGAACCAGTTATTGGGAGAGGTTCCTTGAGGAGGCCCAAATACAAGAAGTCGAAAAGTGGGAAATATAAGAGTTTTGGAAGCAGTGTTGTGTGCATAAGTGGAGGTGCAGGTGTTGGGAAGACAGAGCTGGCATTGGAGTTTGCTTACAAGTATGCCCAAAGATACAAGATGGTTCTATGGTTAGGGGGTGAAGCTCGCTATCTCAGGCAGAACATATTGAACTTGTCGCTTAATTTGGGGTTGGATGTGAGTGCTGATGCTGAGAAGGAAAGAGGAAGAATACGGAGCTTTGAGGAGCAGGAAGAAGAAGCTTTCAAGAGAGTCAAGAGGGAGCTCTTCCGAGACATGCCTTATTTACTGATAATCGATAATCTTGAGACTGAGAAGGAATGGTGGGAAGGCAAAGATCTGCACGATCTAATACCAAGAAACACTGGAGGCTCCCATGTGATTGTGACAACAAGGCTCTCAAGAGTTATGAACTTTGATCCGATGCAGCTTCAACCCTTGCCCTTGTCTGATGCAATGCTCTTGATCAGAGGAAGACGTAAAAAAGAATACCCACCTGAAGAGGTGGAATTTCTAGGGAAATTTGATGAACAACTGGGCAGGTCAACTTTTGGTCTGTGGGTTATTGGTTCGCTACTTTCTGAACTTGCGATTTTCCCATCTGCTCTATTTGAAGCTATAAACCAAATACCAATCCAGGAAGCTTCCACTGGCTCTAATTTAAATATTGCTGATGAACAATTCTGCAGAAGCAATCCTTTTCTGATGAAGGTCCTGTCATTTTGTAATGCTATTTTGCAGCAAACAAATGGGACAAGGAACATTCTGGCCTCAAGAATGCTTCTTGTTGGGGCTTGGTTTGCCCCAGCACCCATTTCAACAGGTTCGCTGGCAGCTGCAGCCAAGAGTATAACAGCCACAGAAAGCCGTTTCGGCAAGTGGACTAAGTGCTTCAGTCTTGCATTCCTTTGCTGCCATGGTTGTTTGGAAAATCAAACATGGAGGAGTGAAGAAGATTCATCCCTTCTCTTAGTTAAACTAGGTTTAGCCCGCAGAGCCAATAGACAGCCTGGCTGCTGGATCCAGTTCCACCCCATTACTCAGACATTTGCCAGAAGGAAGGAAAGTTCAATTGCTGCCAAGGCAACAATTCAAGGTGTGAGGAAAGTTGGAAATCCTTTGGTGAACTCAGATCACCTCTGGGCTTCTGCATTCCTTGTATTTGGGTTCAAATCCGAGCCTCCACTAGTCCAACTTAAAGCCGTTGATATGGTTCTCTTCATCAAGAAAAGTGCTCTTCCTCTAGCACTTACAGCCTTCACAACCTTCTCAAGGTGCAACTCGGCACTAGAACTCCTAAAGGTCTGCACAAACGTGCTCGAGGAAGTGGAGAAGTCATTTGTGTCTCAGGTACAGGATTGGTGCCACGGTTCCCTTTGCTGGAAGAAAAAGCTTCAATCCAATCAGAGGGTAGATGAGTACGTGTGGCAAGATGTTACCCTGCTGAAAGCCACGTTGCTGGAGACCCGAGCGAAACTGCTGCTCAGAGGTGGGCATTTTGACAGCGGCGAAGAGCTCTGCAGAACTTGTATTAGTATAAGGACAGTAATGCTTGGCCATAACCATGCTCAGACATTGGCTGCTCAGGAAACACTAGCAAAGTTAGTGAGGTTGAGAAGTAAGATATGATTGACTTGTGTTCTCCCCATAGACAACAAATTCTACACTTGGGTAGCTCAATTTTGTTTCACACTGTAACCATGTTCCTAGTTTAGATATAAAACCATAAAATTGCTTTCACTGTTCCATTTGTTATAGTTAAGTAACAGACAA
The DNA here is from genome assembly GCA_036245055.1 of Diospyros kaki. Classification (NCBI taxonomy): domain Eukaryota; kingdom Viridiplantae; phylum Streptophyta; class Magnoliopsida; order Ericales; family Ebenaceae; genus Diospyros; species Diospyros kaki. The sequence goes on along the minus strand of BSEG01000011.1, from coordinate 11,586,045 downwards.
TTTATAAGATACAGAATCCATACCTTACCAACAGTACTCATTTTATTTGCAGCCACCAAGTTTTGCTTTGTATGCCTTGTAATAATGCCTGCAAAATTGTCATTTACTTCAGCAAAACAAATTGGCTAGGTGTACCAAGTCTATGATAGCCCTTGTTAAATTAGTTTTCTCATTTTATAAATTGATTGTGCCAGTTTTTCCAAACAAAGAACAAGGGCATTTTCTTACAACACGTGCTACGTGCTACCATAAATTCAAAGAAAAGTTGAATCAATTTCAACCTCAGCTTTTTAAGTAACAAAGCAAAGATTAAATATACTTCTTGTCAACCTTTCGAACTTAGTTCAAACTCAGACTAGAAATTGAATGAATTACTTAATCTTAGTCTACAATTACTTTGATTAACACCCCATTTAATGTGCACATTGCTGACCAATCAGGTCTTTTATTGGTGGACTAGTTACGTAATCTTACCATTAGGTCAAGTGAACAAATCCTTTCAAAAATAGTTGAGTAGTTCAAATAAAAAGAAACACTACCAGTTACAGAAACAAGATGAGATGAGAGAACTCCAAGCCCCAACCAATCAGACAAGGAGTTGATTATTTCCGTGAACTTCACCGACCACCTCCGAGATCAAACCAAGCCAACGGTGGGTCACGAGCAAATGCGCGGCAGCGTGACGGTGAGGATTCGCAATGATAGGGAAATGACGTCAACACCATTGGCGGCGGCGGCGACGACGGTCGGAGATCGCACATTTTGTCCCTTTAGACTGATTTGGCCCCTAACAAACCGTTCAAAGTCGAGTATGTCCCTAGGTTTACCAATAAAATAACTAAATAATTTAATAATTAATTGACATAAACAAAAGAATATTTTGAATAAGGATAATGTTAAATAGTAAGTACACATTTTAGATCATGCGTACTAATTATATTTCATTTTTAGTTTCACATATTTTACATTGGTTGATTAGTATAATAATTATTGTAGCCTTCCTTCGCCATGAGGAAAGGGAGAAAGAGGGGGAGTTCCCTTAGAGAAGATGTTAATCTCGGAAGAATAAGTTCTCTTAGAAGAGTTCTTTTAGGAGAGGAAGTTTTCCAGGAGCACTAACGTCACACTTAGAGATGGGAAATCGACAGGTCGGGCCAGCTCGACCCACATCCCGCTTGGCCCACCCATTTGGTGGGTCGAGTTGAATTTAGTCCACGAGGGAGACGGGCCGGGCCAGGCCTGGCCAAAGAAATGGAAACTTGGGCCCGGCACGACCCTGTGGCCCTTAATAAATGGGCCAAAGTGGGCTGGGCCGGGCCAGGCCGTGGGCTTGTTGGGTCGGGCCGTGGGCCTGACTATTTGGGTCGACCTGTGAGCTATTTTATTTTAAATTTTTTTTATATATAATTTTTTAAATATATTTTTTTTTGTTTTTTCCCAAATGTAACTAATATTTTTTTAAAATATGTTTATTAATGTTTACTTATAATTTTGATGTTTGTAAAATTATAATGTTTACAGTAAACATTATGTTTACAAAAATTACACTAAAATTATGTTTACAAGAAACAAAATTTTTAATTATTATGTTTATAATTATTAAATACAAATATAATTTTTTAAATATTTTTTTATTTTTTGGTGGGTCGAGCCGGGCCATTTTAGCGGGCTAGTTAGTGTCCACGGGCCATTTTGGTGGGCTGGGCCACAGGCCACATATTGTTGGCCCGGCATGGCCCTCATTTTGCTAGGCGGGCTAGCCCGGTCTGTTTGCTACAGTAACGAGCTAGGCCGAGCCAAGCTATGAGGCGGGCCGGCCCATGGGCCACCCCGCCCATTTCCCATCTCTAGTCACACCAGAGAGAAGAGTTCTCCTAAAAGAGTTCTTTTGGGAAAGCAAGTTCTTCCAGATGACTGTCTTATGCATAAAAATGCACTCGGTCGAGCATTTTCCTAGGGAAGTCATGGAGAAACCCATCTCCAGCATAACTTTACCACATGTTGTTCCACACAACATAGCCCGCTTATAGTAGGCCATCCTTCCTCTAGAGGATCTTCCCTAAGGAGGGTTTCTTACCAAGGGTCTTTTGAGCTTAACCTTGGGACAACCATATGCTGCTAAGAGACCCCATGTGTCTTGCGGTTGGAGAAGTCATGCGACCCCTGCACATGTGTGCTTGTATCCTGGTCACCAGCTGAAGGGTATAAGTTGTTGGAAGTGCCATAGGGACATACGTATAATTTTAAAATTTTGTACATCATATATGCGTAGCGAAATACTACACAATTTATATGCAATTCGAATGTTTAAGCAACGCAATAAGACATCGCATGTATATAAATGAATGTATACTTGAAGACCTGATGTTAGTAAAGGATAAGGGCCCAAGGCTGAAAAGCAAACACTTGGTTGATCTATGCAAGGGCATACCAATTTTAAAACATTTTCAAAACCATAATAAATGCTAAGCGTAAAAATAAATAAATAAATAAATAAAATTAACCCTTGCAAGACTTAGTATTAATCATCATCTATATGTATATAAATAGAAAACAACCAACCATGTTGATAGATATATCTCAACAGATGGTGGTTGTTATCAGTTGTCCAACATGCCTTGGTAGTAGGCTCCTAGCTCCATTCAAGTTGTCCAAATCCGCTCGCGAACTTGAAACTTTCAGGTGACTAGCCCACCTCCTCAAATGTGGAGGACCTAGTTTGTCCACACTTTGTCGTCTTGGAACCCCTTTATCAAAGCCGTGTTAAGACCCTCTTGATGAAGATGAACCGAAGTTGTTGTGGTTCCTTTTGTTAGATTTGAAATGCTATGGCACACACCAAGAGGGGGGTAAATTAGGTAATTTAAAAACTTAATTGAACTTGAAATTTTTTTTTGATACAAATTAAGATTTTAGTGATTTAAAACGTAAAGCCTATAAAATGACAAATGTAAATTTACAAAGATAAATATGTGAATCAAGTGAGGAATAATGAAATGCTTAGAAAGATAAAGATCAAAGAACACAAGTACAAGAGAACACAAAGATTTATAGTGGTTTGACTTAACCCAAGACTATTCCACTACCTTAGCTCCTCACTAAGAATTTTATAAACAATCCACTAAAAATCCTCCTACTTAACCAAGTAGGCTCTGTAGTCCAAAACTAGGAATTACAACCTCTTACTTATACAAGCAAGTCCTCTAGCACTTAGGTAGGTATTACAACCCCTTGCTTTAAAGAGTAAGTCCTTTAGCATAACAAACTAAGAAATACAAGATGTGTACAGTAAAGATAGGGTTTAAGAGATAAATCTCTTAGTTACAATATTTCTCAAAAAATAAACAAGAGTCACTACAAGAAAAATCAGTTTTAGTGACGGAAAAATCCGTCACTAAAAACATAAAATCCGTCACTAAATTTTTCTGTGACGGGGTAAAATCCGTCATTAAAGGGGGCGTTAAATGAATTGATACAAATAAAGATTAAAGCATTAAAGAGAGAAAAATGAAGCATAGCCATTCTAAATACAAAAGAGTATAAATGTAAGCTCAAATCAATTAATTCCCATCTATTAACATCTTCTTGATCTCCTTGATTTGTATTTATACAAAAGAGTATAAAAGTTTTGTCCGAAACTAGCCGTTTTTTGACCCGTTAGAGAATGAGAAACTAGTCGTTGGAGACTGTTAGAGACACAAATTGTCGACAGACTAAAGAGGTTAGTCGAGTAATTATATGAACAAAAATAAGACATAGTCGACAAAGGCAGACCAATAGTCAACTGAACAAAAAATGTGAAGGAACTTCTGTTGAGTTCTAACCTAGTCAAGAGGGGGTGTGAATTGAGACATTTTCAAAACTCTAATGCAAAACTTATGCACGTATATATATATAAGAAAACAAATTTAATACAAACCAAAATTGTAGTTGAGAGTACGAGAGCACTTAAATACTAGATGGATAATATGATATCTGCCGGCTGTGCTAGTATGTGCTTTGGTCCAATATACTCTTCAAATTACAACTTGGTGAAAACAAGTGATTTGAGTACACACAATAACAATTTTGTAAATAAATCAAATGGAATATTGAATGAGTATAAATAATGATCAATTAAGGCAAATCAGAATATAATCAAAATAACTGCCAAGAATGTAGGTCTTAGGATTCGGCCACTTTAGATAGCACAAGACCAAAAATAAACAAGTATAATCAAATAAGAATAAATAAGAGCGAAGAGAAGAAGAACACAATGATGTATAGTGGTTCAGCCCTTATGGCTTACATCCACTACCCAAGGATTTCCTTTCTTAGGATTTTTAACCAAATCCGCTATATGAAACTTTTGTTACAACCACTGAAGCCTTCACTTGGCTTCACCACCACCAAACTACTTCTGGAGTCTCACACTCACTAGTTTGGATTTTGTACACTCTTTACAAGATACAAGAATATTAGTGATTGAGAAATAGGGTTCTCTCAAAATAATACAATAAAACATAGAAAACTCTTTTAGTTTTCTCTCAAGAAGATAGAAGAAGAGAAATATTTAGACAAAATGAAATCTCGGCCAATAATGTAGAAAATAATAGGGTTTTCAAAAGTTGTTCCAAACCCTTTAAGAGACCCTTTCACATAGTGTTAGAGTAAGTTTTCCTTGATCAATCTTAGCCCTCCATGTGTCAAGTCTTTTAGCCAATCTCAGCCCTTCATATTGAATTCTTGATTTACCTTCCATAATCAACTAACTTGATTGATCTTCAAGACCTTTGACTTTTGTTGATCTCCAATCAGTCTTGAATGAGTAAACCAATTCCAGTAATGCATGGTTGATTTTAAGGATTAAAATACCATCAACATCCTTCATAATTCTTGCAAAATCGACCATAAATAAGAAATGATCAATTCTGACTTCTAGTTGATTATCAAACACCTTTGATTGTTCAATTGTCCCTTTAGCTTCCATAACAAGCATAGCTAATTTGAAATTTGAATTTAAACCTCCAAATGGTGTAAAATTCATTCAAATATTCTCAAATAATGAAGCAAATTTGTCAAACAATGAAAATATCAATTATAACTTCAAAAGCCCTTAATTGATCAAGTTTCCATACTAAAAATATTGACAATAAGTAGAGAATCAATTTGTGTAGCTGAATATATGCAAGATATCCTTTGAATATTCTCCCATAATGAAGATATCAATTTTGACTTCAAAAGCTCTTAATTGATCAAGTTTCCATACTAAAAATGTTAACAAGTAGAGAATCAATTTTTGTAGATATATTCAAGATATCCTTAGAATATTCTCCCATAATGATGATAAATTCAGCCATAACGAGTAGGATACTTGATTTCATGATTTGAGTCTCCATATCCTTTTAATGAGAGAGAATCAACAATAAAGGAAAGTAATATCTATCAAGCTTTAACTTTCAAACCTTAATTTCCTCCATTAATATTGTACAATAAGACTGAATCTTTAACTTCTTCATTTGAATGTAATTAAAAAAATCCTTCCATATTTAGTTGAGTAGAAGAGCTTCTAGGAACCTTTAAATTTACTCCACGATTCTCTTACCATATTTAGACCAACGAGATGATGTAGCCATGATGAGTGTGCTCCACGTGGTTGCCATGTCCTCAAAATGCCACGTTAACAATGCCATGTCATCAAGTTACATATATGACAACTCCATATAGTGAACTATTCCAATCTCCTCAAAAACTTCCATATTGATCTTTTGAACTTTCCATATATGAACAAGAATTCTATATATATATATATATATATATCTTCTAGACTTTCCATTCCAAGAAGAACTTTCCATACATAGCTCAAATACTCAAATTTCTAGAAAACTCTCTAAAAACTTGTTTCCATATATAATGAAATCTCTATATAAATATAAGAAGTTTTCATATATAACTTGCATCATGAAATCACTAGAGAATAGTTTTGTAAGCCTTATGAAGGTTTCATGCTTTGTTAGTACATAAAATATAAATGTATATTCACATTCACACATGCCAATCATCAATCATCAAAATCTTCACTCAACAACTTCTTCTAAAAATACACACTGATAGTCGATAGATTGAATTAAGTATGCAGTCGACAGATGAAGCTTGAAACATTACAACATATTTATATTTTTTTAATTTATATTTTACCTTTCATTTATTTTAATACATAAATATAAATAAGAAAGTCCCCCTTATTTGAATTCAATAAAAATATCAAAAAAATCAAAATCGATAACCATAAGAAAATAAAATTTTTGTTTTAGTACAAACTCGGGATTTAGCAAATTTGCCACTCTAAAAAAATATACCTTTTATTTATTGAAAAATTTAATAAAAATCCTTTTAACAACAATGAATACTAGTTAGCAAAATACCGGGAGATAGTTTTTCAAAATGAAAATATTTTCATATATGTCTCCTTATAATGTGTTGATCTTCTAGATTTAGAGAAATAGCATTTCTTGGGCTCAACAACATGTTTTTTTGCCTTTGAAACATTTTACTTCATTTATCCAATGATTTAAAACCAATTTGAAAGACCATTTAGGAGATTCTTTTAAATCTTAATACTTGTTTGTGCAAATCTCCATCTATAGAAACATATAGATCATTTGGTTTTTATTTTCACAAAGGCACTTGAAATTGATTTTTGTTTCTAAATCATATACCATAATTTAGAGTATAAAATCATTCGATATTTTTCATTATTAAAACTAAACACAAGAGTAAAACATCACCTTTCAGTTGCTAATGGCTATCTCACAACTAAGGATCAATAAGGGAGTAAGAAGAGAAGGAGTCGGTTGACTTCTTGGAGCAAGAAGAAGAAGAAAACTAAACCAGAAGAAAGGAAAAAAAAAAGGGAGAAATAAGATGAAGGCTGGAGGTTTCTCAAACACTCATATGCTTTCCCAAATTTGCTTCTCCTATAAGCTTTCTCCTTCTCTTTCTCATATTTATTGAGCATAATAAATGCTCTACAAAATAAATAATGGAGGGCATCAGAGCATTAAATGCTCTAATGGAAATGAAGCGATGAAAACTAAAAGCACACGGGATTAATCCTACTCTCAAAAATTTTAAGGAGAGTTTGTGGTTCCTTTCGATTGCTAATGGCTGTCACACAACCAAGGATTAACAAATGAGCAATGTAACACCCTGCTTTCTCAAGGCGTTAGATAACGTAAGATTTTGGGAACATTTTTTTTTCCAACAAAAACTCAACACATAAATCGTTCTCCGACAATCTCGTTCCACCTTCTAAGTATATCAACTCAAAATCATTGATAAACTAAGACGGGTAAATCATCTCAAATGCGGACGCTAAATCGAAACCTCAAATTATATATAACCGTAACTATCTCATTCATAACTTTAAAGTCAAATCATCGTTTTACATGGTGTCATCAAAATATACAACATAATTAAAACTGACATACTATAAACCATCTACTAATTGTCGTTACTCCTCGACAATCCCTTTTCTTTTTGCACCGCTACTTTCACCTGGAACATTTGAATATTCTAGGGACATAATCCAAATTAGATGATGAATCATTTAAGTGAGAGTTCAGAACACGTTTTCATGAATGTATGCAAGAGATGAAGGAAATCGATAAGCCCTAGCCCAAGAGAATCCCTCACAGCGCTTAACCCAACCACGGAGAAAGAGCAATCTCTCTAAATGTAACATCATCACATCGATACATTGATACAACACAATCCTAGCTTAAAAGGGGCAAAGTCAATGCATCTCCCTGACACCTCGAGAATAATCACTACCACTCCCGGCATAGGAGGGTTAACATCAACGTAGGAACCTGGCTTACCACAATCACGTCAGGGATTACGTTTCCACTCAAAAGCATTCCAGAAACATTACCCATTCCCAACTCATATCTCACATGGACAACCAATCGTCCTAGTGTAACTTTCCTGGCCATACGACTTGGCACAGAATCCTAGGCGACTATCCTGGCATGCACGCCAGCACAAGATACCCCCCATACGTTATTTCGACAGCACCCTTGGGGAATTACGACTACACTATCCAAACAACATCCCAGATTGACATCCCATATGAACAACACAAAATGCATGACAATGCCACATACAACTCAATGCATCATATAAACAACATTTTATGAACATCATTTATTGTATAAAATACAATGCACATGTATAAAAATATTTTGGGATGAACCTCCCACATAAAACCAACCGTCACTGGTTACCGTTTGCATGGAACAAAACCATTTTGCATGAAATCATAACACATTTAGGTAGAACAAATACCAACTTTTTAGGGTAGGAACACTTACCTCGAACGTATTTAGAATGCCTCAATTCTAGTGCACAATCTTGATTTGCATGTCAAACCTCAAACATCCGTACTTATACTCAATCTCAAGCCACAACACTCCCTAAACATCATATTTATTTAAAGGAACATCAAAATCTATTTTTACTTAATTTTTCATAATTTCTTCTATTTTTCTCCTAGTTTTTACCTCGTAATTCTTAAATAATTATCTTCTCAAATATTTTCTCAAATTTTTCAACACAATAAATCCTAAAATAATTTTAGAAAAATATTAAAATTAATTTCAGAAAATACCACTGACCCACACACCCTCATGCGCCAAGAGCGTGTCTGTGAGTGAACGGTGGCATGTGCAGCTCACGCGCCCGATCGTTTTCCTTGCTTCCGGCTGCCGGCGACTACTTTGATGCTCGATCTGATCACACACCCTTGAAGCTCTCCCTCAGTCGATCCTGATGGCACCGTTGGTTGCTTGAAACCTCACTGAAAAAGGCCTCAAACAGCCAGTTGTAGGTTTGGCCCCAACGTTCGCCTCACATTTTCTGGATAAGCTCAAAACAACTTCAAACTTACTCCAAAACGCACTAAAATCTCTAGAAATTATCTTTGATACCTCAAGAACAAAATCCCTCTATCTCCTTCCTTCGAATCACTACCAAACGTGGGTAATTTGTGTGCTAATTCTCGGCCGAAACCCTTACTATTTATAGGCAAAATTCGGCAATTCTTCAACCAATTAAAGGCCAAGGCTTAGCCCCCAAGCTTCCCCACGCCGTATACGACCTCTCCCAAGCCATCCTCGGTTGTCCCATTGTCAAAAAATGGTGGCAAGAAAGTCGGCCACCGATTTTGCAGGTTTTACACCTTCTTTTGGTTTATTACACTCCAGCCCTCAACTAATTTCCAATCTCAGTTTGCCCCTTTCCTTGAGGCCCCTGATATTTCTAATAACACCACTAAGGCCCAAAGTTTTATACTCTTTATTTTATCCTCAAAATTTTCAAAAAACTATCTTTTTGACCTCCCTCGGGCAAAATTAGTAAATTATACTTAGGCCCGGTTGATTGATTTGACCCTAAGTTTTTTCGTTTCAACTCGAAATCGCTTGGGGGTTATTCTCTATATAAAATCTAAGTCCTCAAAACACTCTGTTGACTTTCTGGAAGTCTCTTACGTCGATTCGATTTTTCTGCCTGATCCACGTTATACTAAAAACCGTTCCCGATCCAACTTCTTTTGACACCTAAAATCATGCCTCGAATCACTTGTCAATACTATACCATTTTCTTTAAACATCTAAGGTCCAGGGTGCAACACCCCAAATTTTTCGGGCGTGTTATAACTTAAGATTTCGGGAATATAATAATTTTCCATACCACAATCGTTGTCATACATTACACAAATTCTCAAAAACCCTAATTTTCACCTCTTCAACTTAACAAACCCAATATTAAATAGTTAAGACAGGTGTTAAAATTTCAAATGCGGAAGATAGATCGAACTTGATATGGTTCACAACCATAATGCTTTATTTATTATAAATAAAATCATTCAAGATGTTTACAAAATATATTACATGGACATCATCTCTCACAAGTGATAACTAAACATCTTAAACATATCCAAATCATACATAGGTTTGCATATAAACATAGGTATGATAAACATGCTACAAGCAGCAAATTAAACTTATTCTTCAGCTACCTCATTTCCTTTAGAGCTGCTTGTCTAACCTGGAATGTTTGATTATTCTAGGGACATAGTCCAATTAGAAGATGAATCTTCTAGTGAGAAACTCCAAAACAGTTTATATCAATGCATGAACAAGTATATAACGTATGAGAAAAATAATGAGAACTATTCTGAAGTGCCTTATGAGCTTGTTAGTCTCCTCCAACGAGAGCTTTCTCAATGGTGCATGCATAGCGCCTCTCGGGAGGTCCCTAGCAATGTCACTTTGGCCCGACCTCATAGAACTCATGTAAACACCACATCCGTTATTCGTTAGACTCACAGTCTTCCCCACGAGAGCTTTCTCGATGGTGCACGCATAGCATCTCTTGGGGGATATCCGACTTTTACCTTCGACTAACAACAAATAGGTGCAATCGTATGGCCACACAAATTTTATAGATACAATAGTTAAAAAGCCAACAACGTATATTTTTCAAAAAAATACATGTCATATATGCAACATGATTTCACGTAAGAGAACAACAAGAGTTTACATACAAGAACTTCACAAAACATGTCTCATGCAATAGAAGTCTCTCATAAGAGAATAAAAAATAGGATTTGGAGTATAGGAGTCTTGATAGCATGCATATTTATGCTATATTTTGGCATTTCACCTCAGTCTTATTACGCCATTTGAAGTAATTTTTGCTGATCTTTCATTGTTTCTATTTTATTATACTTCAAATCGTCCTTACACTATTTTCTATCTCACTTCTATGGATCCAAGCTTGTTTAGCTTTAGGGAATATTGGATGGGCTAGAGAAGCAGCTGGAAAAGACTTGAAGTGGCTCATTTTGGACTTCATGAGGGAAGGCCGGCTTTGGGTAATTGTGGGACTCATCTAAAGGAGCTTGGGCTCACTTTCAAGGAGCAGATTTGGGCTGCTCGATTTTGCTGTTTTGGGCTCACTTATCTCTCTTCTGTTTCTTTTCTTTTCTGTTGGACTAGGCCCAACCTTAGTATTCCTAGCTCTTCCTTTCTTAGCCATGTATTTAAGGCCTCTTAGCACTTATTTCCAAGGGGATTTAAAGGAGAAAAGAGAGGAGATTCTGGCCGTTTTTCTTGTTGTTAGCATTTTTCTGTTTTCTTCATTTTGTCTCCATTTTGTCTTCCTTGCTGTAATGAAAGGCTAGAGCTATTGTAACTGGTTGTGTATCTTGAACCCGTGTGAAATCTGAGTCCCGGATGAGCTGCAAAAACTTGGTTTGTTTGTTTTAATCTTATTCATTTCCATTTGGTTTAGTTTGAGCAGATTTTCTAATGCATGGAGTTCATGGCAGGTTTGTGTGAATTTGCATGGATTCATTTTCTGTTAAATGCTTAAGAGAACAGATTTTTGTAGCCGGTTGGTATAACATCTAGGAAAAGAATATAATGTGCTTGAATGGTTGTTCTTGCATAGCTCCGGATGGGTTGAACAGAGAGTGAATGGTTGCATTTTGTTGTTCCAATCATTCTAATCCTTGGACGGTTGTTGGGGATGCTTTAAGTTTGATATCCGGAGATTAAAACATCTAACAAGCTAAGATTTATAGGTTGGACGAGGAAGATTTCACAGAGGGGACAAATACACAGTTGGTTGCATTTCATTTACTGATTTTCATCTATCCTTGTTTTTCTGTTTTGTTACTTAGTTTTCTGTCAAACCCCCCCTAAACAAACTATTGTTTATATTGGTTCTCCTTGTTGGTAGAAGAAGGTGAGGCTCCTTGTGAGAGACGACCTAGGGTGCACTTTGCTGCAAACTAGAGAAGAGATACATAGATATCTAATCTGGAGTGGTTCGACAGCCGCTGGCCAAGTCTCACCTTGTTGGTTTATCTTTTGGACGGTACGATTTCACTGCAAATAGCCTAGGTTTCTGCAGAAAACACACGTTTTGGTAAACCTAACCTCAAATATTTTTACATAGGGTTGAGAGGCATTAAATTAAGGACAAAACTAGAAAAGTTGAAGAAAAATGGGCCCCTCACGCGCCCTGGAAAGATGAGCCACGTGCCTTCACACACAACCACTTTCTTGCATGTGTAACTCACGCGCGATTACCAGATTTAAGACAGCTTCGCCTCGTTTTCGTATTTCGGCCATAAGTTCCTCATTTTAACTCCAATTTGACCCCCGTTAGGCGACCTTCTCTTCCCCCTCTACAAGATTATAAAAAGAAAGGGACTTACCTCGCTTTTTTTATGACTGATTTTGGTGAATTCTGGAGAAGACCCGTAACTCCGACGAGGCTCATTCTCCACTGTTTCTTCGTCGCTTCCTTCTCTTCTTCTTTCAGAATTTCCTCTCCTCTCTCTAGAGCAAGCTTCTCCACTTAGAGTGTCTCACTGCTCAAAACTCTCTTGAATGATTTGAGAACAACCCATGGTGCTTATTTATAGATTACTTGAACCAATCACATTATGCCACTTATCACAAGCTTAGCCATGGACTCCAAAGACTCAAACCTATAATTGAATGGCTTTTCAAATCGAAAGCTAGAATGAATTTAACTTTTGAAATCCAAGCTATTACCCCAACTTCTTCCAAATGACGTTTTGGCCCTTATTTCAAGTTCTCAACTTTAATATTTTACCACATGAGCTTATAATTCGTCCTTATTTCATTTGGATAATTCTCCAATTACAATTACACCCTCAAACATCAAATTTATCGAGATACTTAAAATCTCAAAATTAATAATCAAAATTACTCGATATGTATGATTTTTGGGAAGCTTTTACCATCATTCGATCTTTTTAGGCTACGACTTACTTAACCGAAAACTGTCTCGTAGTTCTAAGTTAATCATTCTCCATACATGGCATGAGAGAGTTTGGATAAAGCAACTATCATAAATTGAAATACAGATTAACACACATTTGAGATCTGATAAGTAACCCCAACTCAAGATCATGATAGTTCTAGGTTGAGCACTCTCCATACATGGCATGAGAAAGTCTAAATTAAGCAACCACCATAAATTGGATCGCGGATTAATCATTCCACCTTGAGTATGAAAGCATTTCCAATTTAAGTAACCTCCATACATGGCATGGAGACTCTAAGTTAGGCTTATGTTTCAACTCAAACCCAAAGATTCAATACACACACATTTCTCAATTCAAATCAGCATTCTGTTAAGTCAATTAGAGTTCGGCTCTCTTGGGCAAACAATGGCACTGGACACAGTCCTTGCCTTGGCCCAAGTTTAAGCTTAGCCACACATCTCCAACTAAAAATTAAAGAGACAGGAACTAAAGTGCTTGAATGTAAATACAGAAACTGAAATTACTAAAACGTAAATGAATAGTTAATGGAAGTTGCAGAATGTAAACGCACAAGAAAAGAAATTGCAGAAACATAATGGAAATAGCAAAATGTAAATGAGCATTAATAAAAATTACAGAATGAAACGAACAAAAATGAAGAACTAAAATGAAAGAACAAAGTGAAGAAAACAACACTACCGGTATGGAAGAACAAGAAAGAAAAGAATAGAACACAAAAAGAAAAGAACAGAACAAAACGTAAATAGCGTGAAAAGTGCTCTTGTCCCCTTATTCTCGTCAAAAGGCGGATGGGAAATTCTCTTCTTTTTATTTTGAGGAATGTTGGCTCCTTTTAAGCTTGTTGTGCATGGAGGAGGGGACCACTTGGTGGTAAAAAACTGCTCAAAAAGTTGGTTGTATTTACCTTAGAGCCACCGTGTTTATTTGTGCATGTCAGAGAGTCTTTGAGTTTTCATTCGGATATGTGTTGACACATTCGAATGTCTTCTTTTATTTCTTTGAATTTATCACTATCATTCGAATGTCTCCTTCTTCATTCGAATGAATTTCAACTTGCTGTGCATTTTCTTCCTTCTTTTCTTCAATCATTCGAATACAACAGTGATTACATTTGAATGAATTTTGGTTTTTCAACTAGTTTCTTCTATGTATTCGAATGCAACAGTATCCCAATGCAAATGAATTTTCCACTTTCTTTAATTACATTCGAATTACTCAACCTTCATTTGAATATATCTTCAGCATTTTCATACAATATTTTCATCCGAATGGCTTTTGATTTCTGTATACTCATTCGAATTACTTAGCCTTCATTCGAATGAGTCCTTCAATAGCTTCATATGATATGCTCATTCGAATGTTCTCATCAGATCTTCTCCTTTCATCCGAATGTCTTCTTCCTTGCTTCCTTCATTCGAATGTGATAGCCTTCATTTGAATGACTCTTCCTTAGCTTCTTCTTCTTTTCCTCTTCTAATCATGCCTTTGAGAGATTAATTCAACCTTTGATCTCTTTCTTCCTTTGGGCCTGCAAAAAAGTATTTTTGATGTTTTGGCTCATTAAATGAATTAAGAGGCAATAAGAATACAACAAATTTTTGACATTTTTGAGCATCAATCATTGTGTGTTGGAGGAGGATGAAGGCAAGGATGACATGCAAAATGCCTGCCCCTCCCTCCCTCTCTCTTTCTCTCTCTCTCTCTCTCTCTTTTCCCTTTTCTATCCTAATCGATTTTGTTTGATTTGGTGCATGGGTGAGGGCTAGGGTTTGGCTATATAAGAGGAAGTGAAGAAGAGAGTTAAAGCTTTTGTTTCCCTTGTTGCTATTGCTCTCTTCATCTTTCAGAAAGTTTAATTCCCTCATATCTTCTTTTGCTCCCCATTACCCTTTCTTATTATGCTATTGTAACATTCCATTCTAATAGTGAGACTGTTTGGATTTAGATTCTTGTTTCTCTTAAACCCAAATTACAACCTCATCACCTGCAAGAAACTTGGCTAGCACATAAGTTTCTTGTAGGATTCTTCCATTGCTTGGAGCGTGGACTGACTAGGTCTTTTATGCAAGCAAGGGGTAGACTGGTTATTTAGCTGTTTCATTCGGAGCAGTACGTGATTGTTTGGGAGCTGCTTTCAGGAGTACTTGGTGATGCAATACCACTAATTTTGAAATAGTCATTGAATTCAGTACTCAAGTACTCACTTGATCTGATCGAAGGATTTTCATGCTCTTTCCTATTTGATTTTCTACTTCTGACTTGAACTCTTTGAATTTTTAAAAAGATTCAGATTTGTACTTCAATAAGTACACATAACCATACCTAAACAAATGATTGGTAAAGGTTTTGAAGTAGTTATAACCACCTCTTTTCGTTTCTCTAAATGACCTAACCACATTAGTGTGAATTAATCCCAATAATTATGCAACCCTCCTACTTTATCCCACAAAAGGTGACTTAGTCATTTTCCAAGAAAACAAGACTCATAGGTCGGCCCTGGTTTAGATCCGACTAAACTAATGAATCCTCGATGTGCCAACTTGTTTATCCTTCTCTTATTAATATATCCTAGTCTTAGATGCCACAGTCCTTTTGGATTAACTTCATCACTGCAAGAACGCTTCTCATTGCTATTAGCTGTAACACTTACATTTCTTTTACACACTCTTTCATGTAATTCAAGAAAGTAAAGACCATTCACAAGTACCCCTATGCCAACACATTCATTACCATAATGAATCTTACACATATTATCTACAAAAGAAAATTCATTATTTCTTTTACAAGTTTAGGAATAAACACTATATTCCTAATAGCATTTGGTACGTACAAACACTCTTTTAATTTCAATACATGACAAGAAGGGAGTAATACAAAAGTAGTCCTTATAGCTAATGCAACAACACTTGCTCCATTTTTCACTTTGACGAAAACCTCCTACTTCTCAAGTGGGCTATTCTAATTTAGATCCAGCATGGAAACACATATGTAAGATGTTGCACTAGAATCTAATGTCCAAGAAATAGGGTATGGACCAATTAGAAAATTAATTTTAATCACAAATAAGAAAGTACCTTTGCCTAGGTCTCTTGTTGCTTGACTTTCAAGCATTGCAGGCACTTTGGCTAGTTTCACTTCTAATGAGCATCTTTGGCAATGGAAAAATTTTTCCTTTACGCACCCCTTCTTTCCCTTTTGTTTGGCTGCACCCCTTTTAGGTTTTATTGGATTCTTCTTCTTTTTGTAAAATTTCTTAAATTTTCCCTTAGAACACTACAAAAAAGATTAGCATTTAGTGGCAGTTTTTTTTGCATTTAGCAGCAGTTTTTAACTGTCGCTAAGTAATTTAACGACGATTTTGAAAACTGCTGCTAAGTCAGCCATCGCGGAGCGTTTAGCGACGGTTTTCAGCAACTGTTGGAATAACCGCTACTAATTTTAAATTTTGCAACGGTTTTAAAAATCGCCGCTAAATAAGTGGTTTAGTGGCCGTTTCTATAATATTTAGCGGCGGTTTTGAAACCACCACTAAAAATTTAAGAAAAAAAAATCAATTTTAGCAGTGGTTTCAAAACCGTCGCTAAAATTAATAAAAAACATTAAATTGTTAATTTTAGCGACGATTTTGAAACCATTGCTAAAATTAAAAATTTATTTTTTTATTGCTTGCTCAAGCCAGCTCGGCTCGTGCCCGACCCGCCCAACCCTTGCTCGCGCGCCACGTGGCAATGCTGGAAATTAAATCTCAGCACGCTCTCCCCAAGTTTCGAACCCAAGACCCCTTATGCGCGCACGCGCACACGCAAACCGGCTGATCTGCGAAGAACCCCTTAACATATATGTACATATATATATATATTATATACTAATCTAACAACTAATTTTCAGAATTATATTTTATATTTTTTAATATATTAAAAAAATTTATTAATTGATTATTTTTTAAAAGAATAATAGAATAAATTAATTGAGTTAAATTAAATAAATTAATTGATTAAAAATAAAAAAGAGGATTTTATATATTTTTTAAAAATTATTAAAAATTTATATATTAAAATTTTGTTAAATTTATTTTTATTTTTTTCAATTATATTTTTAATGAATTTTTTATTAATTTAAATGCAATTTATATTTATTTTTAAGATTTCATATTTATTTAATTTTTAATTATTTTCTTAAGAAAAATTTAATTTTTTTAATGAAAATAATGAATTTTAATATTTAAGATTTTTATTTAATTTTAATTTTTTAATTATTTTTTTTGAATTTAGTGTCGGTTTTCAAAAACCGCCGCTAAATTTAACGTTTTAATGAATTTTACGGCGATTTTTGAAAAATGTCGCAAATATGATTTTATTTTTAATTTTAAGTTATTTAATTTTTTTAAATTTAGCGACAGTTTTTCAAAAATTACCACTAAATTTATTCTTTTTTAAATTTTGCGGCGGTTTTCAAAAACCACGGCAAATGTTAATTTAATTTTAATTTTAAATTATTTAATTTTTTTTAAATTTAGAAATTTATTTTTTTGAATTTTGCGATGGTTTTTAAAAACCGCCGCAAATGTTAATTTAATTTTAATTTTATATTTTTTTTGAATTTAGCGCCGATTTCTAAAAAATTACCACGAAATAGAATTTATTTTTTTTATTATTTAATTATTTTTTAAATTTAACGATGATTTTTTGGAAACCATTGCAAAAAAACATGTTTTACTGAATTTTGCAGAGGTTTTATGAAACTGCTGCAAAATTTTACAAAAATCACCACAAAAATCATATTTTGTGACGGTTTCAAAATCGCCGCAAAATACCATGTTTTGCGGCAGTTTTTAAAACCGTCGAAAAAAATCACCGAAAAAAATCAATTTTTTTGTAGTGGAAGAAGATGAAAAGGTAATGGCAAAGACTCTTTCTTTACCTTCCCCTTTATTTGTGTTTGAGTTCTTGTTAACATATTTAACAACTTTGGTAGCGTACATTCCACTTTATTCATATTCAAATTAATAATAAACTAGGAAAATGAATTGGGAAATGACTGGAGGATGAGATTAGTTTGGAGATGAAAGTCCAATATGAAATCAAGTATTTCCAATTGACTTATTAGATTAATCATATTAATCACATGATCTCCAACATTAGCATCTTCTTGTATCTTAGCCCAAAATAGCTTTTTAGATATCTTATATCTAGTCGTTTGACTTTCCTTTCCATACAATTCCCACAAATTCATAATCATGCTTATAACATTTGGCATGTGCTCATACTAACGATGTAGTTCATTTGTCATGGAGGCTAAGATGTAGTTATGAGCCCTCATGTCATGTTCTTTCACTTGTTCCCAAGCAATACGCTTCTCCTCACTACCACCATTTGATAAACTCTTAGGGGATGATTTTTCCAAAACATAGTTTATTTTCTCCATACTAAGAACTATTCTTAAATTATGGAGCTAGTCGAAAAAGTTTGGTCCTTGTAAATGATTGGTTTCCAAAATACGTGTGAGGGGGTTCATAGCATTTGACATTTTGAGAAAAACTATAGAAAGTAAAAAAAATTGTTAGTTGATTTATCTTGTAAAAACTATTTAACTTCAGTCTCAAATTAAATGGTACCTCCCACTAAGTTTTTTGAATTCCACACTTCCCAAGTAGAAAAAGTAAATCCATTTAAGATTTATAGCTGGTGATCGAGTCTTCTCTCATATGAATATCCCTCACATATTCGGTTCTTGGAGTTGATGAGAAACGCCAATATTAGGTGTACCAATGCAAGGGTTTAATTGATTTTCAGAAACATTTTCCAAAAACACAAGACTACCAAAATCACCTTGCAAGACTCGTTTCCAATGTCCACATGCAAACCGAAACTAACCATGCCATAGAGGGTTTAGATGTTATACCTTTTAACACTTGAAGGCCGATGTAGAAGTTGAACTCCTCCCAATGGCAACAACTCTTGCTCCAAAAACAACTTTCGAACAACCTTTGGTTAGACCAAACTGTCCCCCGAAATTATGAGGGGCTTATTGAGTCCACGCTCCAACGAGATGGTGAATCCCACTACTCTTTCTTTATGCTAGACAAATAGAGTAAGGGAGATCAAGGCTGAAAATGAAGTAGGTTCAAATGAAAATACCCAAGGACCAAAACAATCACTACAACAAATTTTGGATTAAGAGGTATTTAAAAATGCCTTAATAGATAGTTTATTGGGGCATTTTAACTATTAGGGCACTAATAATAATGCCCCGTGTAATGGTGCCCCAAAAAAGTATTGAAGCACTTACAAATGCCTCAAAAACAACTATGAATTAAAGTTTATTGGGACACTTAAAAATGCCTCAAAAATCACTATAAATTTATTTTTCATATCCCCTACAAGGCCATTTCTTAACTCTAGCTTACTTCTCCCTCAACTCGAACCCTGAACCTTTCTTTCTTCTTGCACACGCGTGACCACCTAATCTACACACCATCTTATTAATATATGTGCTTATGTTTATTTTATAGTATATTTAAGTTTCATTAGAATTATTCTATTGGAGCACTTAAGATTTGTCTATTAGGGCACTTTATCAAAGTGTCTTGTTAGAATTATTTTAATGGGGCATTTAAAAAATTATGCCCTATTAGATTTATCAATTAAGACACTTATATTTGTCTATTAGGACATTTTATTGTCGTGCCTCATTAGAATTATTTTATTGAGGCACTTCTTTAAATTGTGCCTTAAAATGGTATTTTATAGGGCACTTAATTGTTGTGCCTCATTAAAGTTATTGTATTGGGGCACTTTTTTAGATTGTGCCTTAAAATGGTATTTTAGAGGACACTTTCTAAAAAATGCCCTACAGAAGATGCCTCAACAAATCATTTTTGTTGTAGTGAATCTCACTGTTTTGCTTGGGTTTCTACTATAACAATGGATAAACAAGGAGCTGAGAAAGAGAGGGCAAGGAATAGGGTTTATGGACTCTCTTGAGGGAGAAGAAGAGATTGGGCTAAGAGAGAATCGCACACCCCCAACCTCTGTTCCTCATATATCATATGTACATGCCCAAAATTGGAAACCCTAGCCTCCTTTTACAAACGGACAAATCGACCATAAGAGAGCGAGAGAGAAGACCAAGGGGTGACAAAAAGGACACACGTCGTTGACTGTCTTGTCCTTCCACTTGTAACACCCTGCTCTTCCAAAGTCTGTCACTATGCTAGGATTTTTTCCCCTTAATACCACTCCTGAACATCGTACTAAAATCCTTAACATACATACATAAGTTTAACACTCCCAATGGAAAGCTAAGGAATGGTAAACTATCCATTAGTAGAAGTAGAATCATAACCTAATGGCATTTGTAGTTGCAATAAAAGCACATCCATACAAATTTTACAACAACCACAATGTTACAACAACCATCATCAAATTCAACATAAACATAACTAAAATAACTTGTCCTAGCATTGGCGTAGGACTTACTATATGACTACCAACACGTTCAGGTCGCCGCCACCTCTTTACATTTTTGCCTTCTCGTCTCGCCTGGAACATTGAATATTCTAGGGACAAAATCCAACATTAGAAGATGAAACTTCTAAGTGAGAGTTTAAAATAGTTTCATGAATGCATGATGCTTGGTATAAAATTAGCCACACCTTAGAGTAGCCTTGATAGCATTTCAGCCCTAGCACAGAAACTAAGGTGGTTATCCCTGCAAATATTCACGCCACGGGATACCTTTGTGGTCATTCTGGTAATCACCCTTGGGACGATGCAAATCAACCTACTAGGGCGGCACACCACCCCATCATGTCCAACACGAATGACACAAATATGATATGCTCAATGAAAAATCACATTCATCAAGGTAATATAAAATGATTATGCACATGAATGACAAGATGCATATAAACCCAATTCTTGGCAAATCCTTGCCACCTCAGGCTTACCTAGGCAAGTAATAATATAGGTAAAGTTTGTAGAAAAAACTATGTCTTGGTATACGTGTCTTGCCTCAAAATACGTGCCTAGGTATATTTCCTGGCCAAAATTTTTAGAATATTAATAAAATAATATTTCCTAATTTTTCAATTTTTTAGGGGGATTTTCTAGAATTTTATCCTATTTTTTCCCCTATTTTATTTCTTTTTCTTCCTATTTCTTACCTCACTCGCGAGCCAGTGCGTGTGCTGCACACGTCTTCACTGGCTACCCTCCTTGCCATTAGCGACTTGGTCTGCCTTGTTTCCTCTTGATTTCTCCTCCACCCTTAGCTTATTCAACCTTTCAAACCCATTGAAAACACCCTTGGCCTGAGATTCTAGCCAAAACACCCTCGAACGACCATTTTAAACTCGGCTCTAGCAAAGCCTGATTTTCTGGCCGCACCCCAAAATCCTCTTAAACCTACACCAAAATGCTCCAAAATTTCCAAAAATTATCCTTACTACCTCTAGAACAAAAGCCTATTATCTAAACCTCACATTTTTTCCAAAAATCACCAATTTAAACCCATGTTTTGGATGAAGAAATCCTCAGCCATATCTAGCTATTTATAGTCATTTCCGGCCGTGTTGCTAGCTAATCACGGCCACCTTAGCTTCACAAGGGGTAACCTAGGCCATGATGGCCCTAGGAAGCCTCAACCGGCCGTGATACGACCTCCTGACGTTGGCCTCTTTGCGGCTAACAGCCATGGTAGGTTTCATATTTGCCTTGCTGTTTGGTCCCTTAATTTTTACCTCTTTGCACTTAGGCCCTGACCCCTTGAGCCCTCAAGTTTCCCAAGCTTGTACTTTCATCCCTTAACTTTAAAAATTCACACTCAAGCCCATTTAGGAAAATTTCTCCTACACCCCAAAATAATTACACTCGAGTCCTTTAGGAAATTCTCGGGTATTACACCACTGTCTTCCCATGCCACATGCCCCTATTCCTTTACGAATATGACAACCCAAAGATTACATAAGATTAAAAGAATGTGTAGAACCAATAAGATTAAAGTAAGGGTCATTGGTACAAAATTTCAAGGAAAAATGAGGCTAGATGCGCCCTCGCATGCACCCAGAAGGGGACTCACGCGCAGCACCTTCTGGCGTGTGAAGCTCACGTGCCGTCCTTTATTTTTGGATAGCTTCCGATCTCCTTCGTATTTCGGCCATAAATCAGCTGTTTTAACTTCGATTCGACCCCCATTTTTTCCTACACCCTCATCTTTCAGTGTTCTACAAGATTATAAAAACAAATTGGAACTTACCTCAAGGTTTCAAAGATGTTTTGCCCACTTTACAAGGCTGGCTTGTAAGCCCGACCAAACCTTCTCCTTCCTTGATCTCCGGTAGTGCTTCGCCCCTTTTTCTCCAGAATTCTCTCTCCAAAAATCCCTCTTCCTCACCCTTTTGAAATGGAAAAATCTCTCCCCCATTAGCCTATTTATAGAAGTGTCCGACCAACCACAATTTGCCATGTGCCACCTTAATCATTACTCATGATTACTCTATCTTTTGCCACAAGTTTCATCCAAGTGTTCCAATCCTAGGGTGCCAAGTGTCCAAAACTTGGAGATTAAGTAAAGGTTAGGTGTTTCCATTCAAACTTTGCCATGTGTCCTATAATCATTTCTACCCATGTGTCTCCATCCAAATGGTGACATGTGTCCCTTAATTGAATTTAATGGAGTTTGGAATCCAAGACATTTTGAAGTACTAATTCCTAAGATTTTTTTGCTCAATTGCACTCGTACCTGAACTTCCATAATTACAACTTTGCCCTTAGCTCATAAAATGAACTTTATTCTCAGGCATTACATCATATTTGATTTTGAAAAATCTTGGGTATTACAACGCATGTGGCGCACGCGTTGGTCAATACGCGCAGGGCACGGGGTGGCGCGTGAGGTATTATTTTTAGGAAATTATTTTATGAATTATGGTGGAGAAAAATTTAAGAAAATACTTGAGGAGGTATTTATTTTGGAATTATTGAGAAAAAAATAGGAAGAAAATGGAGAAAAATTATGAAAAAATTAGAAAAAATAGATATTGATATTCCTTTGAATAAATATGATGGCTAGGGATCGTTGAGACTCGAGGTTGAGCAATAATACTCCTGGCATGAGAATTGAGGTCGAACATAAATTTCGAGGAATCCTGAATTAAGTTCAAGGTGAAACCTTGGTATTCATACTCCTTTTTTGTGTGAGGCTCCTGTTTGCAAACTCCTATTGTTCTCTTGCATGAAATCAAGTTGCATATTTGAAATGTGTTTTCTTGAAAAATATATGCTGTTGACTTTCAAACTGTTGCATTTATAAAGTTCGTGTAGCCATACTATTGTACCTATCTATTGTTGCTCAACTGTAAAAGTCATGGTTGGAGTTTCCCTTGAGAGGCACTAAATGTGCTGTGAGAAAGCTCTCGAGTGGGAGGCCGTGTGAGACTATGAGGTTAGGCTGAGGTAACATGGATAGGGACCTCCCAAGAGACGCTATGCATGCGTCGTTGAGGAAGCTCTCATTGGAGGAGGCTGACTTATCCAGGAGGCACTTCGAAATAGTCCTTGTTGTTTCTTCATACATTTTATACTTGTTCATGCATATATATATATATATAAACTGTTTTGGAGTTCTCATTATAAGGTTCATCTTCTAATAGGACTTTGTCTCGAGAATATTCAAATGTTCCAGGTTCGATAAGTGGCTCTAAGGGAAAAGAGATAGTTGAAGAATAAGCTTATTTTGTTGTATGTAGCACGTCTTTAATTATGTACCAGAAATTTAGTTGGTGATTAGAACCTATGCAAAACTTAGTATATTTTCGGTCATGTAACACCTTTTCTTCTAGAATTGCCCGAGAAGAGGTGTTAGGGGAAAATATAAAATAAACTAACTGATAACTGAAATCTAATACCAATATAAATATCTCAATCAACTGAAATAAAACTCTGAGTCAACAAAACTGAAAATCATAAGCACTGTTTAAGGGGAAAACCCCTCAATTGAAAATAAACTAATACTAAACTAACAAACGCTCTAAACTAACAAACTAATAAAACTCCCAGACATTTTTGGTCATGAGCAACTCCACGTACACACACTAATGGACACTGATGCTAGGCCCCACATCTGGTACTCCTTTGCTAGGACATAGAATGGTGAAGAGTACAAGGTGAGCTACAAAGCTCAGCAAGTAATAAGTTGGAAAGAACAATTGAAGCTGAATTGAAAAATATCGATACTGAAGAAAACTTACTGAACTTGTACTGAAAGATATAATAATCACTGAATGGTATTTACAAGATGTAATGCACATAAATTGTAAACTAAATGCGGGTATGCAACTTTGGCACATAGGCCCACATAACCATAATACATACCTGACTGATCTAAAACCTGCAAACATAAAAATTGTAAGCACATATTGGGCTATATGCCTCTAGCCCCTTGGTCGACATCAGACGAGCAAAACATAGACTCAAAACTAAAACTGGTGGGATCCCCGCGGCCTAGTTGCCTGGCGCACATAATGCAATGCTCACATACATGCTAGCACACAATATGTAATGCTCCATAGAAAGTCATGCTCAATACTTATACCAAGATGTATGCACATAAACTCACAAAATAATGTTGATCATGTCAAATTAAATGCTAAACATGTAATCTGATCTAATATATTGGAATACAAAGATTTACTCGTATTTTCCCTTGAATTGTAATATTTTTTGATATTTATTTAATTATTTAATAATTTATTTATTGCAATATGAAGACTTCCCAGGGGATCACCCGTCATAGAATTACTCCCACCTGAGCACGCTTAACTTTGGGGTTTTTAAAGATATTGGAACCAATATGAGAAAAGATGAAATTTCGGTGCGAGTGTTATACACCTTAGGCCCATTGGGATATGAAAATCACCCATCCGGATATGAGACACATGAATTGAATGGAATTATGAGAGACATCCGGATGAGTAAGGTCTCATCCAGATACAAGACACATTAGCTTTGGATAAGTTGAGAGAGACATCCGGATGAGCAAGGTCTCATCCGGATACAAGACACAAACATATTTGGACACATCTGGATACCACTCAAGATATCCGGATATCACTCACAAAAAACCTTAAACTCATCCGGATACGACAGAAAGCATCCGGATATCACTCACGGACAATTAAACACATCCAGATATGACTCAAGGCATCTGAATACTACTCACAATCACTGTTGGACACATTCGGACATGAACAAGACCTATCTTGTAATGACCCGCTCCCACTTACGAGCGTCACCGGTAAATAATCGACCGGATTACTCACCCGACAAACCACGACTGAAGGGTTGGACTATGTTTCAATAGGAAACGCCCTAGGTGGGAACTAGGCTTCGTCCTTCCCTCGCTCCACTCAGGAATCGATCCCAACTCAATCAAAAAAATACAGCGGACCGAAACCCGAAACTCGAGTGAGCTTCACCTCTCTTCAGCTCGCCCCATAGCAAGCCAGAGGTGACCCAGGCACAAAGCTAGCATAGTAAACACTTCGCTGAGTATTGGGGATTTATGAGAACATACCTCGCTGATCTTTACTCGATCCGAACTTGGCTTCACCAACTAAGCCACATACAACAAGCAATCTCCCAATCATTTATCACACCCTGATGATTACAACAAATAGATACCTCAAGTGCTCAATATGCTTACATTCATACACATGAATACATATAAGGAAATACAGGAGAATACACATCCACACATCTCGGGCAACGATGCTAGTTACCACAACAGTCTCCCAGCACCATCCCTTCTTGCATTTAGTCTTGCATCATCTACAACATGAGGTAAAACCTCATGAGTCATAAAGACTCAGTAAGGGTGCAATGCATGTAAATATGAATATAAAGATGATTATGTATGCCCAATGCATGCAAATGAGGCTAGGCCCACTTATCCTCACAATCCACTAGGGTTTGAGGCATCAACCTATCAGCCCCCACCACACTAGTCCTCCATATGGCCATAGGTCCACTAGGTCTTGCATCACACAAGTTAACCACTAGATCTTGCATCACACAGGATAACCACTACATGCAAATGCAACATAAAATCATTATCAAACACATTTACCAACTTGCAAGGCCGCCTCCACATGGGGCCGTCCCTTACCTGGCTCGAAGCCTCATCTCTGCCTTGGCACGATCTCCAGCCTGAACTCCGACCTCTTCTAGGATTACTGCCTTCCCGGTCGAACCTAGAGACAAACAGACAAAACCCTACCATATCAAACATTAACCAACGTCTTCGATTTTGCTTACACTGCAAAACAACCCATTAACACTATCTCCAAACAACACCAACCACGGCATATACCAGCCGTCAATAATTTCCAATCAACCCCTCCGAGGGATCAATCCAACTTATACTACACAATTCATTATCTCACATAATGAAAATAACTAGAAAATAATTAAATTAATTTACCTCAACTAATTTGGTGGAGAAAACTGATCAGACGCCCACACCGGTGTTGCCTCCTGAGCTGCCACCACATGCCCAAAATCTCATTCTCAAGCTTCCAGCATGCTTCTCGGGTCTCAAAATAAATTCCAGAATTTTCCTCGAATTTTCTGGAATTTTCTAACATTTTCCCACCAAATTCTCCATTTTCCAAATTTCTTTTTATTTTCTTTCTATTTTCTTTTTCTTTATTTTTCTTTTTCCCTCATCTTCTTCTCCCTTCTCCCGCACGGCTTCTTCTTCCTTCCTCTTTACTGTGCGCGCGGG
This sequence comes from Diospyros kaki, assembly GCA_036245055.1. Classification (NCBI taxonomy): domain Eukaryota; kingdom Viridiplantae; phylum Streptophyta; class Magnoliopsida; order Ericales; family Ebenaceae; genus Diospyros; species Diospyros kaki. The sequence continues at coordinate 11,559,398 of BSEG01000011.1, read as the reverse complement.
GGCTACCGCATATGGCCGCTGGCCACCACCGCTTGGTCCGCTGGCCGTCGCTGCTGCTCGAGCTACTGTTGCAGGCCTTGCTTTCGCCGCCATCGGCAGCCATCACCGCCGCCAGCCTCCGCAGCAATGAGCGGCCATTGCCGGCCGCTGAAGCTTTCACCGACGCCGGCCATTACCTCAGCTGCTTCTCACGCGGCCACCATCGGTCGCTTCTTCTTTAGCCTCCATCAGATGCCACCGCGACCTCCACAGCGCGCCCTCACTGCTCCGCCGCTGCTGCCTTCATCTTCCATCATCGGCCATGGCAGTTGCAGCCATGGCCGATCGGCCTCATCACTCTCACTCTCTCTCGCGCATAGCTCCCTCTCCCTCTCACGCGATCTCTCACTCTCATTTGCTCTCTATTTTCTCGGCCACTTCAAACTTATAGAGACACGAAGCTTCATAGAAGCTTCGCACACACACACGACCATACTCACACGCACATAAATATATATTTATATAAATAACTTAAATTACATATTAATCCTGTTTAATCTTATTAATTCCACTTAAAAATTGTTAATTACACTTTAAGATTTTACTAATAGCACTTGGGCCTCTCAAGGTTCTAATTAATTACTCTTATGCCACTAAGCTTCTTAATTTTTTCAAAATTAATTACTGGCATTTACTCGAAAATACCAATTTCGTCCCTACGCTTGCATGGGATCTCTATTCTACCCGAAAGCGTTTCAGAGTTGCCTTACTCGCAAAACCGGACCACTCCTAAGGTCCCCTCAGCTTCCCAGAGGTCCTCTGCGACCATTTGGTATTGGCACCCACTCGGGTTTATACAGAATTTATTCCAAAAATTAATCCCGGTCGGACCACTTCCAGCGTCATTAACCTCGCCTCAAGACGCTCACCAATCACATGCCTTCTTCCCTGGACATCCAAGCCCCGAGGCACTCCCTGCCGTCAATTCAACAAATTTTATTAATTAATTTCTCAAAACTGACTCTAGGGCTTCTCGGACCACCCGAGATCCTTTCAGAATAATCTAAAAACTATTTATTTTTAATACCATGTAATACAGGGTATTACATTCCACCCCCTTAAAGAATTTCATCCTCGAAATTCACTTTATCATACTTCCCTGTCTAAGACAATCACATTCTCAAGCTACTCTCCGAATCCCCTACTCGAGAATCTCGTAGCCGAACCATTTCTCATCCTTTACCTCGGGTTATTCCCACCTCAAGGCTTCACTTAGGCTTTTGGCCCCCCAACTCTCGAGGACATTTACCAACAGAATAACGCTTTGGCCTGCTACCAAATCACACCACTGGTCGCTGGTCATGCTTACTGCAATGTTGTCCATCTCCGGATGGATTTTCTCTGCCTCGAAGCATCGCTTTGTAATCCACTTTCCATTTTCCCATCAGTCGAAACGAACTCTCACTTACATTGCATCACTGATCAGTCTACCACAATTTTACGCCGATCACACACGGCAACGTTTCCCACTGCCAATCACACATGGCCATGATTTTACGCTGGTCCAACCAGCAACGTCTTAACACTGATCATCTGCTGCAATGTCATTTCTAGTGCCCACAAGACACTCCGACACCCATTCCACCATGGCATATCCCCTTTTATCAACGTCTTAGCTTGAGTCGATCTTCATGGTAACCTCTCATTACCAATCAACTAACCCTGCTATCACTACATGGGAAACAACCATTTGGCCCACCCAGCCAACTTCGACCATTTCATACATGGTCTTCTACCTTGACCAGCCGACCCTCGTTTATTGTTATGATTATGCAAAATCGACATACCTAACACCATGCCAGGTAATTACACATTTCAACCACACGTGCATTACCCGAGTCCAACTCGAGCTTGGCGATGCACGCACCATTACAATCTCACCTCGAGCTTAACCATGCTCGGGCCACATCCTTCTCCCAACCAGGAGTTCTTCGCATTAAGCACACAAAGATACTTACTAGCCGATATCACACGCTAGTAGAGGTCTCATACCCATACTAGGGAACTCTTCACTGAGCAACCCTTCTTCAATACTTCACTCCATTTCAACTTTTACCATCATCCCCATGCTAGGCCTTACCTTGGCTATTTACCCAACCACAAGTCCAGGATCTTACCATTGTGCTTAATGTCGCGGAACCATTAATCGACCCTCGTCATCACCCACGGTGCATGGCACAAGTGATTGGCTTATTACCATCTGCACAATCACTTATTCCATCACACCTGTAGGATGACTCATGCCTTTGGTCCGCACCACAACAAGCCAACATGGTTACACCCCCACTCTTGTAGCTGTCTTCTAGCCAAATTTACTCGCCCATCTTCAATTTCATTAGGACCTTTCAATCTCACCATTTCTCGATAGAGCCTCTTACTCTAGAGGCACGACACTTTCAGCCATCCTAAATCAGGTTCATTCTCAATCCACAATAGACACCTGACTTGAACCATGCATAATGGTTCTTTTGGTCCTCCTCAACCAGGATAACGCCATGACAACAACGAATTTCCCTCCACAATCGTTGCATCTCAAATTTCACAGGTACCATCCTTCATGGCCATTTACACTCGGCTTCGAGGTCCTACCATGCACAATGGTTACTTTTGACCTTCCTAACAACATCTTTTCCCTGACAGCGACAATGACACCACCATGTCATCCCTAAAGATTCACTGCTCCCTGAATCTCATTGGTCATCGCAACCAGCACGACCCCACTTTTAGGCCGCCTTCCACAAATCACTTCGCTATATTTATAGCAGCTAGCTAAATCTCTGAGAGACTCTGGCTTCTCCCGAATTTCTTATACACTTTGCCACAACCAGCTCACACCACTTGGTGAGCGACCACATGGGTTTTAACAACACAACAGCTTCACTAGTCAATTTCCTTTCACAACCATTAACCTTAGACACGAGGTTAATTCTCATCAATTGCCCACACACTAAGGCATCCTTCTAGCTGTATCACTTACAACTATTAGGTGATTTCATCACCTCAACACCATTCCTGGAAATCAATCTCGTTCCACAAGCTCTTCCTTCGAGCTCTCTTTACCCATTGGCGACATCTTAAATTCGCCCTCATCTTCCATCTAACCAACTCGATTAGCTCTAACCAGATCGCCTGGCTCACAACCAACACAACCTTCCACTAAGCACTACACTTGCAATCACCAACTATCACTTCGATATAAACTCTATCCATTTAAAATCACCCCTGTCATTCCTGCAGAATTTACACTTCCACTCAATGCCGTAGGACTCATCTTCCTACTCAGGCACTTACCATCACGCTGGCTTTCCCTAGGTGACCCATCCTGATATAGTTGTAGTGCATTAGGAAGTTCATCTAGTGTTGTTGCCACATGCCTAACCTTTCTTGGGAGAACATCTCAAGTTCTTCCCAAGCCACATCTCAATGCTACCATTTATAGCCCTCGTTACGGAGTAATACTCCTTTAAGTAGCACAATTTTTGCCCTGACCAACCATTTTCTATAACCTTGGATCTCTTTCTCAAAATTTGCCTGGTTTAGCCACCAGGACCCGCTGAACCTTTATATTGCATACACAATAACCAATAAGGCTTTACCTCACAATCCTCGAGCCTCACACTCTCATCATTGCCATCAGGTGCTACCACTTGGAAATTGCTCTTGTGTCATCAACTGGAAACCCTTCCAGTGCCACATGAGGACACTTCCTCATTTTTGCATCAACACACCAGGACTAACACTAGATTGTGCAATTGCGAGCCTTTATAGATTTTAAACTGTGCCTTATCCACACGTTCAGCCTGCCACACTCACATTACTGGATTAGAGATCCCTTTACTTGAAACTTTTACATGCTTCGATAACACCATCTCATGGATGGATTTCAACTTGTAAGTCTCGTCCTCCACGGCACTTCGTAACATTCTAGAGCCATTTACTGACTCCACCAATCGACCCATCTTCTTGCATCATCGCAAGGTCACACAGGGTCCCTCATCTCAGTTTACTCAATCAACTGCGATCAATTTAACCACAACTGCGTTAGCATCCTTTAACAAGGAGCATTGCCACACATCTTGATATCATACCATAAGATATCACCCAATCGATTCACAAACCTTTTGCTACCATGACAACAAAGGCACTATCACGATACTTGAACCCTCATGGAAGTTTAGGTCTGGCTCAGGCATAACCTATAGCATACCCCAGGTCTTCGGTATCTAATCGTCTCCACTACAGATGGGTTACTCCACATAGAGGGCTGCAGTCCCTCCCGTGAACTAACCGTCTGTATCAGTGGTCCCTAGCATTAGACTCGTCACCCGTAGGCATCAACAGTAGCGTTATTCCCACGCTAGACCCGTTTCTTTTCCATGGGCTTCTTTCTCAAACATCTCGAGATGCTAAAATCCCTCAACATTCGCTTAACCGCCTCAACACCGCTTATTACACGCAGCTGTGTTGCGGAACTGACCACAGCTTTCACCACCCCTATCATGCATCTCACAGATCTTCATCCCCTGACCATCTGCATATTCACTGTGTTGCCCTGTGCTTTAGGGAGCCAACACTTGGTCATCACTACCATGTCACTCCCATACACTGGCCCAACACTGGTTCCCCATCGTGTTTTTTTTTCTATAAATAAGAGATGTATAAAAGAAACAAGGCCAAAAGGCTAAAAATAAAGGTCAGGGCATACCTTGGACAACCAAAAAACCTGAGGCGACAACACAACAACAATCACACTCTAGGCCAGAAAAAGGAAAATAAAGAAAGGAGTAAAGAAGGCGATAAAAAACATAACATATGTACAGTATAAGCACTCTGGCCAGAAAAGAGACAACCCCATCTCGAAATGGTGAAGCAATGAAAAAGATCTCTGACAGTCGACGACTGATAAACCAACCCACCCTGATGAGGAAGGAATGAAAGAAGCAAAAAGCGTCGGGGGCTGGCACCATTGATGAGGTGCCAAAGACATCGCAACCTGCCTCCAAAGCAAGGCATCTCAACGGGGAGGAGAGGTCTGGTCTCTCGAAAGCCTCCATACGTGACGAAGAGCGTGACTCTGAAGGGATGACTTGAAGCGAATAGTCGTCAGTCGGGCCCACACCGCATACTGAATCAAATGAGCCAGCTGAGAAGCAGATCTCTCCTTATCACGAAAAGACCTGTTGTTGCGCTCCCTCCAGATGAAATAAACCATAGCCTGTAGCACAAGTCTGTTTGCCACCTGTCAGGGACTCTTGCCGCTCCATCTAGCTGCAGCCCAAAGGACACCAATGTCCCACCTGCGCCAAGGCCAGCTGAACTTCTTCGATTTGTGAAAAAAAGATAGCACCTCTCGCGAGTAGCTACATTGGAAGAAAAGGTGGCTATGTCTCTCAGCATCCGCCTTGCACAGGAAACATCTATTCGGGAAGGACAATAACTTGTTAATATGATCAAGAGTAAATAAGCGTTCCCGAATAGCAAGCCAAAAGATAAGGAGTGGGAAGGAATACTAATAGAAGACCAAACTAAATGATACCAAGGGACCTGGGGGCGTTGGGCTTGAATTGCTTGGAAGGCAGTCCTAACTGAGAAACCCCCATTTGCGGTCGGAAGCCAATAAGGCTCATCTTGACGGCTAGGGCTAGGCAGCCTAGGAAGGTAGTTCCTGCAGAAATCAGGGGATATAGAACAAAGAGTCTCCATCCGAGACCAGATACCATCCTCAATAAAGTCCGAAACCTTAGCCAAGATAGGGATGCCTAATTGATGAGGTTATCGACGAGGGAAGCGATCAATAAGCACACCCAATGGGTGCCACTGATCATACCAAAAGAATGTACTACAACCATCCCCTATCCTCCACCCAAAAAAAGGTTTCAGGATTCCCTGTAATAAGAGCAACTTCCTCCAATACCACGGGCAGGCATACGGAGTCTTAAGAAGCCAAAAACAAGTTCCTTTCACCCGATAAGTGTGCACCCACTGCACCCATAACGACTCCCTGTCCTTAACAAGCAGGCGCCACATAAGCTTGGCTACCAAAGATTGATTCCACACATTGTAATGACCTGATAAGGAGGTCTAGGATATTTTGGCATTTTTGAATTATTTTTATATGCGGCGTATTTTGGGCATGGATAATATAAATGTTTAGAATGTTTAATGTGTGCAAAATCCAAAATGAATAAATTGTGTGAGGGTGTGAAGTTGTAAGTAAGACCAAGTGACTAGAATTGAAAATTTAAAGTAAGAGAATTGTTGAAAAGTCAAAGGCCAAGTGGTTGAAAATTCAAATGTGGAAAAGTCAACAATTGTGGGCTTGAAATTGGAAGCAAATGGGGCTGCCGATTGGGGGGGCCTTGTATATGTATATTTATATGTATTTCCATTTATTTAAATGAGAAAAAGAAAAGAAGGGATAAGGAGGGCATTTATATTATGGTGGGAGGCCAAAATGGGAATGTAGGGATATTATAAAAGAGAGATAGAGAGATAGAGAGAGAGAGAGAGAAAGCCATTCACTCTTCTCTCCCTCTCGTTTCCTTCTTCTCCTTTCTCCTTTATCTCCAAATTTCTTCTTCTTCATTTGGAGCTTCAAGAATGGGTTTGGTAGTCAAGATCAAGAGCCTTAGTGGAGTTTTTTGAAGCTCAACATCTTCTTCTCCAAAGGATCTTCCATTTGAGCAAGGCAAGTTCCTCTCCTTTCTTCCTCATCCTATCCATTGGGCTTGATGTGTGGAGGATGAATTCAAGCAAATCTCATGGTTATTCTTAAAGGAATGTTGTATAGCCTCCTAAGTCAAAAGTTTTGTAAAAACCCTATTTTTCTCAAATTAATTTCATTGGTTTCATTTGGGTTTTGAAATAGAGGTTGTAGCACCCTTTGGGATGAGGGATAATGGTGTGATTGGAGTTTGATGGAGAAATGAAAGGTTGAGGTGGATTTGAAGAGTTTTGGGGCATCTGTGAGCTGTTCTGGGTGTTTCCCGTGTTCAGGTTTTGAAACATGTCATGTAGGTTTCGAAATATAACTCTCTGGTTTCTATGTTTCGAAACATGTCAAGTAAGTTTCGAAACATAAGTCTCTGTTTCATAGGTTTCGAAACATGTTTCCCAGATTTCGAAACTTGGAATCAGCTTGCGCACCCTGTACAGTTTTGGTCATAACTTTTTGTATAAGAACCCGATTGACAAACTGTTTGAAGCGTTGTAAACTAGACTTGATAGGATTTGTTTTGATATAATTTTCAGAACATTTGGACAACATTTTAATGGTATAGCCTTGTTTTAAAATCAAGTCTAGTCATTTTAAGACAACATGTGGGAGTTGTTGAGGTGCTTATACATGGAAACCCATGGGGAGAAATGAGCATATAAAAGTATGTTAGAGAGGGAATCTATCATGGAAATATTATTGGCTTAGGTGGGAGTTAATAGTATTTTGATAATGCATTATTCCATGGCTAAGGATACATAGTCCATGGTGGTACACATATGTGCAACTTGAAATATTTGTATGGCATTAAACGTGCTTGTGAACAAAGGATATCCTAGTAATGCCGGTAGGCTTTTTCCTGACCGTGGGAGTTTCGGCTCATGATACCGTCTAGGATGGGGGTGGATGATGGTCCACATTTCATGCCGGTAGGCTTTTGCCTGACCGTGGGAGCTTCGGCTCATGATACCGTTTAGGACGGGGGTGGATGATGGTCCACATTTATTGCCGGTAGGCTTTTGCCTGACCGTGGGAGCTACGGCTCATGATACCGTCTAGTACGGGGGTGGATGATGGTCCACATTTAATGCCGGTAGGCTTGTGCCTGACCGTGGGAGCTATGGCTTGTGATACCGCCTAGTATGGACTAGGACGGGGGTGGATGACAGTCCACATTTGATGTCGATGACGTGTATCGACCGTGGGAGCTACGGCTCGTGACACCGCCTAGTACGGACTAGGGCGGGGGTGGAGAATGGTCCACATTTATTAATTACAACTTTGGGAAGAGATAAGAGGAATTGTATGAATTCATATGTTGGTGTAGACTATGGTGGTGGTAAAAATCAATTGAACGTAAGATTGATAAGAGGAGGACCCCACAACGATACCTCCTAGAGATTCCACCATACCTAAATCTATGCATATTATCGATTATACTCGATAAAAATATGGCAGATTAACGTGTGATATCATGGGTGTGGGATAGTACCACAGAATTAAGAATGAGTTGAGAGAGCGACTATGATGGACACTACATACCGAGCGTGTGGCATCACAAACAGGTGCTAATGCCACATAGTGGATTTGATTTATAGACCTAGAGTGGATTGCCTTGTAACATAAAGGTATGATACATTAAGATAATGGGAGTTGAGTTTCAGAGACTATTTAGTAGCAAGGCTACTGGAGAATGCATTGTCTATTATGGTAGGAGTTTTTATTTGGGTAGAATGTATTGGTCTCGGTAGTAATTCCGACCATGATGTTTATGTTGCAATTCTACTTGTATTGTTCGATACCATGATCCTACCATATATTATTGTTTGTTATTGTTTCCTAAGTCTCTGATATAATATATCTCGTGCTCCATTTCATTGTATTATACTTGCTGGGCCTTGCGGCTCATTCTTTCTATTCACAACATTCCAGGTGCAGGTAAGCGAAGGATGAAAAAAGGTCCTAGTAGAGCATGATGGGTTGGATTAGATGTGTACAGAGCTCACCCGGATAAAAGGTTTTGGGAACGGTTGGTTGATTTATGCCATTCTAATGGTTGTATTTTTTTTTTATTGGAGTTTATTGTATTCCCCTTAGGGGCAGCTAATGTAATGTAAATGATAATGGTTATTTTGTGATACAAAAAAAAAAAAAAAATGAATGATCTAGTTGGAGTTGTGTTTTGTTTCTATCTTATATTGGGTCTTCGGGTCACTACACACATAGAGAGGCTTAAGGCCGAGGCCACCCTGCGTCTTCGGGCAGCAAATATCGCGCCAAGCAACTTTTGCTTTATGAGGGTCCGCCTCATTACCACTCCAGAGAAAGTTGCGAATAAGTTGCTCAGTATCATTAATCACCTTCTTCGGGAGAATAAACATCTAGGCCCAATACACATAAATGGTGGAAAGGACTGACTGAGCTAACTGCAAACGACCTCCAAATGAAAGAGACCTGATACGCCACGCGCAAATTTTGTTCCTCACTCTATCAATAACGGGCTGACAGTCTCCATAGGAGAGCTTTGAAGAGAGAAGAGGGACCCCTAAATAATGCATAGGCAGCATCCCTCTACGGAACCCTGAAGCATTACAAATAGCTTCACGAAGGGTAAGGTCCTTGCAAGAGACGAAACAATCACTCTTAGAAGGATTGGCAACTAGACCCGACAAAGTGGAAAAATGCTCCAAACAAGACTTCAAGTTCCTGACCGAGGATGGGTCACCGTGAGAGAACAGGAGTAAATCATCAGCAAACATGAGCATCACCAGTCTAGTCTGCTCACATTTCCAGTAGTATTGGAAATCAGAAGTCCTTGAGTGATGCTTGATAATACCTTGCAGGACTTGCATGACTAGAACAAAGAGGTAAGGGGACAAGGGGTCCCCTTGCCTCAACCCTCTACCCCCGGGGAAAAAGCCATTTAACTGACCATTGATTTTAACCAAATAGCAGGGGGTCGAGATGCACTCACGAATCCAGTCACAGAATTGAGAAGAGAAGTTCAACAATTGAAGGGTCATCAGGAGAAAATCCCACTCAACAGTATCATATGCCTTAGCCAGATCGACTTTCATAGCACAACCGGGGGGGCCCTGGTAAAGGTGGTATTGAAAAACCAACTCCTGGGTGAGTAGAACATTATCCCCAATCGAGCGCCCAGGCACAAAGGCCGCTTGAGAAACATCCACTAATCTAGAGAGCACCGGCTTAATCCTGTTAGCCAAGATTTTGGTAATGACTTTATATAAAACATTACAGCAAGAAATATGCCTAAATTGGGATGGCGTCTCAGGGTGGGGAACCTTGGGAATGAGACTAATAATGGTTGCGTTGACCTGGCCTAAGAGGCGACCAGAAGTAAAAAAGCTTTGAATGGCCTTCACCACGTCTGCACCCACGATCTCCCAAGCCTTTTTGAAAAACTTAGCTGTAAAACCATCCGGCCCAGGGGCTTTATCATCACCCAAACTGAAGAGGGCAGCCTTAACCTCCTTGGCTGAAACCTCAGTTATCAGCCTAGCCCCTTGGTCTTGCTCCAAGCGCTTGTCAATGAAGGGGGCCACATCCAGAGGGTTAAGGGGAGAGTTTCGAGACCTTTGCCCATAGAGATTATGAAAGTAGGACACCAAAACGTCCGCAACCTCTTCTTTGGAATCTGTGAGGGTGCCATCTTCTCTCAGGAGGTTCAAAATACAGTGATTATTACGCTTAGCAAGCATGGATTGGAAGAAGAATCGCGAGCACGAAGGCGAAAGTGGTCAGACTCTTGCGCAAGGGCCATTAAAAGGTCTCTGTTCAACTCAAGCTCCTGCTGGTGGAGGGCAGGGTCATGAGGATTATCCTGCAAACGATGTTGGATACTAAGAAGATGATCCCTAAGGGACGAGACCAGGTCAGAAACATGACCCCTAGACCTATTGAGAGTCTTCATAGCATACTTAACAGCTTTGAGCTTTTGAACAACTTGAAACATGGGAACTCCAGGGATTTGCCTCATCCAACTAGCTTCCACTCTATCCAAGAAAAGAGGGTGATCAGTAAGATGGTTAAGGAACCTAAACGGGTTGCCCTTATGATGAAGATCTCCTGACAAAGCCACTACGACAGGTCTGTGGTCAGAAATCCCTGGCTGAAGAAAGAGAGACTTGCTATCCTGATAGTGGGAGAGCCAATCATCATTAACCAGGGCTCTATCAAGCTTCTTGAGAATGCACTCTTCACCGAACCTCTTATTGGTCCACGTCAACTTGGGGCCACTATAAGCCAAATCTTGAAGCGAGGCAGAGGAGAGAAAATCGTTAAACCTGTGCATACCTAGGGAAAAAGAGGTGTTGCCACCCCTCATCTCCGAACAATCGCGACACACATTGAAATCCCCCATAAGGAGCCAAGGGTCAGAAGAAGCTGCTACCCCAATAGCTGTGAGAGAATGCCATAATCTAGCTTGGTCCACCTCCTCGTTCTTAGCATAAACACAAGTCATGACGAAAGGGATTGGGATCTCAGAACTTGTTACTTTGACATGGATAGCCTGGTCCAACTTGAGTAAGGTCCGCACACTAAGGGCATTCGGATCATAACCTATCCAAATACGACCCCCATCACAAGTATCATAGTTAAAGTCCCAATTCCAAAAGGGCATAATATTGTGAGAGACATCAGCAGCATGCCTTTCCTGGACTTTAGTCTCTAAAAGAGCGACAAACGTTAACTTTTGAGAAGAAATAAAAGACCGCACCTCAAATTGCTTAGGGGCTTGATTCAGACCCCTTACATTTCATGCAGCAATCTGCATCATTGACACTCTTGGGGAATAGGGTTCGAACTCGTCGAACCAGGCTCCTGCTCACCTTGCTCACTTATCTTCTTCCTATTCCTCTTAGCCTGAGATCTAGTCTTATCTTAGTTACCATCTAAACTAACACTCTCAGCCCTCTCAAGCCCTAAGATTTGGTCCTCACTATCCTTTCGCTCACTCAAATTTCCTCGAGAGGTTTCTTTAGCTACCTCTCTATCCGACTCCATAGGAGATGGGACATCCTTATCTTCTTCTGCTAGAGCATAGAATTGATTTTTAATTTGAGCATCAATATCCTTAGGGTCATAAGGGACTGTGACAGTATGGAACTCAGGACACTCTGCCATGGTTATGGAGGCATAATTAGGGGCAATCGGCCTAGATGATGGACTGACTTCCTTACCCTCATCTCGAGCCTTGCCTTTCCTACTTTGCACTTTAGTGAAGCCATTTCCCTCACTGGCTACCTTACTACCTTCAGCATTATTAGGGTCTGTTTTAGGTTTCTTTGGGCACCGGGAATCTGAGTGACCAAAAACCTTACAATGTGAGCAAATCGATAGGATCCATTGATATTCAATTGGGAGCCTAGATATATGATGTTCCCCAGAAGCTTCATCATAGCCCTGATCTATATCTATAAACTTGGGGAATTTGGAGCAGACATTAACATCAACACACACCCTAGCATATCCTAATCTTGATCTATCCTCTGTCATTGGGTCAGCATACAATGGTCCTCCTATTTGACTTGCCATTATAGAAATTCCCTTCAATGACCAGCCTTCTAGGGGCAGGTTATGAATCTTAATCCACAAGGGGATGGAAGAGTGGGAATCTTTAGCTAAGTTCATTCCCGGTTCCCAACATTTAATAATAAATGGCGACCTGCAAAATGGTATGGACCCTCATCAAAAAACTTTAGCATACTTTCTTGAGAATCAAAGCGAAAAAAATAGAATCCACTATTATTGGAAAGGACCTCTATAAGACCATGGCTTTGCCACAAACGCTTGGCAATATTTTGAACAGTCGGAAATGGCAACCACTTTTCAATAAAGTATCCAACTAATGTATTCATCCAATATTCAGTACATTCATCAATAACATCACTAGGTAATTTAACAAGAGGGATTTCAGATTGCGTACCTGAGGGCGAAAAAAATTCCAATCGCGTGGGAGACCGATGGGCCTTTACATCCACAACATCAGCCCATGATTTTTTGGGTTGCAAAATAGGTTGGTTGTTGGGCTGGATTGGGCCTAGAACTTGCTGGGTTTGCCCTTGTTTCTTTTGAAGCCTGCCTTGCACTTTTGGGCCAGCTGGGCCAGGGGTTTGTCGGCCCAATTGGTGGGATAAAGGGCCCTTAAAAGGCATCCTAAGACCCATACGCTGTTGCCCAGAAGAGGAAGGGCCTAGGGTCATTTACTGGGGGCCGCAATTAAGCCCAAGGGGCGGCTGATCCATCCTTTTGAAGGAGGTTGCGCGTTGAGTGGCTGGCATCTGCTCATACATGACAACGTGTGGGCTTTGTGGGCCACTTGGGTCTTGGTTGTATCGACCACCATTGTGAGGTGACGCCTCCTGCATTTGCAGCCCACCACTTCCAAAATTCTCAGTAGCCTTATCGTCCAATGGTAGGCCTGCAGCAACTTAGTTGCTTTTGAGCTCACGCCATACTTGATGTGACCGATCACTGCTTCGGGAGATGGACCCTTGCCTGAAATGGTTGGGAGCTTGAAGAATGCCATTAACCGAGACTTGAGCCTTACCCAATTGAGCTACCATGTCGTCACCAACTGGTTGCACCGGAGCCGCTGCCTGCTGCATTTGCTGCTCGGAGTAAACAGAGCTTGGAGCGACCTTAAGAAGCTCAGAGGTCCTGTCATCCTGAGCTCCACCTTGAATCTCATCGCCACCCTGAGCTCCCATTGTAGCCTCTTACCGAGCTCCCACTGTAGCTTCAGAACGCATCAATGATGGCCACACTTTGTTAAAACCACCTGCGCTCGGAAGTAGAGCTCGACCTCGACTGCCATTCAACGGAGGGAAGGATAGAAGGTCAGCCAAGTCGATCCTTCTGGGTTGTTCTCCATACTTTCTAGCCACTCCATGGCCTTCACCTTGCTCAGATACTCCCTTAGGTAGCAAGTCGTCTTCATCACCTTGCAGGTCGTCTTCATCCAGAAGTTGAGCTTGCCCAGCCGCCATTAACACACAGTCTTCTACACCAACCTCCAGCACCATGCGATCTTCTTCACTGTAAGCTGGGTTATCGTTCCACACCTGGCTGCTTCCTTCTTCTCATTTCGACAGCTCGCCCATTACTTTATAGCCATTAACCTCATCTACAAAGCTAGCTTCCGATCTTACAGCGCCCTCTCCTCCATTTCCAGCAACTGAAAGGCCTTCATTACTCGTTCCGATCATGCTTGCAACAGTTGGATTTAGATTAACTAACCTGTTAATATGCTTAGTAATACCCCCATTGCTTCGACCTAAGGGAGGTCGACTTCTTGGGCGTGCTCTCGCCGGTGGGGACCGGCGGGAACGCGCCATGTGCACTGTTTTTTTTGGAATAGCCACGGAAGTCTCAAAAGCTCTTAAGGTAGAGAGAGAAACAACCAATTGTACTTCAATAAGAAAAATAAAATAAAAATGGTTTCCCATCGTGTTGCCCTATGCTTCAAAGAGTCAACACTTAATCATCAATACCGGGTTGCTCCCTTACATTGGCCCAACAACAGTTTCCTACAGCATGGCTCAGGTCCCACTGATCTGCTTCGCTCCTCGTAGTGTGACTTTCAGCCTTTCAGTCACACCTCTGATATCGAACTCGACATGACTACCTCGCCACGCCCTCAGCTACTATTCTTACCAGGCGTCCTACTCGACAACAAATCTATCGGATCATTACCACGATCCGCGATTCCTCCTTAGGACTACTCTAAATGTCCCATCCCTTATAGGAGATTCTCAGTCTCACCTGACCAAATTTTTCTAAGATGCTGCTCCAGTTCTTCGGGATCTGACCGTCACCTACAGTTCACTAAATTGCTCAGGCCCATGGGCCACTTGCCCTCAACACCAGCCAATTCCTCAGTCCTCTGCCACATAGTGCATAGTATCAGATCCGTCACACCGAGCCTTGCACCCATAGTATCAAGGCTACTTAAAGCCTTCCCGAGCTACGATGGTTCCACCACCATCTTACCAAAGCCATCTTACTTGGTTATCCTTGCCTTGATAACCTCAAGCTCATACCATGAGCCTCGCTCCTCTGGACTCTACATCTCTTATCACTTAAGAGACTCTCTAACCACTTCACATCTTGAGACCTCATGATCTTACCTCACTAGATCATACCTCACGGCTCTCATTCAACACTTGAAAGCTCCAACTTTCCATGATGATGAATCCAAATCCATCATGATTCATTTCATCACCTAGCTCATCCTAGAGCTTGATTATCACAGATCTCTCAATCCGCAACCGACATGCTGAGCCTATCTCAGGCTCTGGCACCCATTGTAACACCCGGTATAACCGGTGTTAAGAGAATAAGAATGAAAGTGTGAAAATTCCAAAAAATGCCCTTGAGAAGATGTTGGATCCTTGAGATTGAGGGTGCCCTATGAGAGGGGTATTTTGGTAATTTGGATAGTGAAATCCAATAAAAAGGGTATTTTGGTAAATTAGAAATAATTCCTATGTGGAATTAGGTGAGTAGGTGAATTAAATCCCAATTTTGTAATTATGTGGAGATAAGGGATTAATAAATTCACAAAGGGTATTTTGGAATTTTGGAATTTAATTCCATAAAGGAAATAGGGAAAATGGATATTGAATTATTTGAGGAGAAATAATTAATTTTCCCTACATGGTGAATAAATGAGAAAATGCCACATGGATGTCCAAGATCAAGAAATGGAAGCCAAGTTTGTGTCTTAGAGTGACACTTGGCATAATCTTGGAAATTTGTGAGAAAGTATATATATTAGAAATGTGGGAGCATGTTTATATATATGTGGATTTATGAGTTGGAGAATGATTTAAATTAAATGCAAAAAGAAATGATAATTGGTCTTTCAAGCATTTAATGAGAGGCATTATGGTGTTGGATTAAAGAAAATCCAAAAAGAAAATGTGTAATTAGTCACCATTAATGCTTGAAATTATAGTGAATTAAATAAATCTAATGGAAAATGGGAAAATGGTCACCCATTAATGCTTAGAAAATGGTGGGATTTATTTAAATGGAAAATAAGGGATTTAAGTCTTTCAAGGTTGTCTCTCAAGTGTGATGGTGGAAAATGGTCCCATTAAATTAAATGGGAAAGAAATTATTTATGTCTCTCAAGTGTGATGGTTATGAAAATAGTCCCATTAATTTAAATGGGAAAGAAATTATATTTCAAGGGATGAGATTAATTCTTGAATTGGGAAAATGATCCAAGGGTTGCCATTAAATCTTGGAAGTTGGCATGGATTGCCAAATGGGGAGAGATTTTTTAAAGAGAAATGATTGGAAGGTGGAGATTTAATCTCCAAATTAAATCAAAGGCTAGGATTAAAACCTAGCAAAGCACATGGATTGTGCTTCTTTTGGATGGCTAAGATGTTGTCTTGTAAAGTGAGAAAAGATCCAATGGTGGATTTTAAGCAAGACTTAATGCCATGGATTGTGTTAGTTTGGAGGGTGAGGATTTATTCTCACTAAATAAATCTAAGGGCTAGGATTCATTCTTGAAATGTGAAAGGCCTAGTATAAAATGGCAAGTGTGTAAGACTTGTCTCCCTTTGGCCATTTGAAGAAAGAATGAGAGAAAGAAGATATGAGAAGAAAGGAAGGAGAAGATGAGGAGAAGGAAATCAAAGTAAGTTATCTTCTTCTTCTCTTTATTTAAGTATGCTTATATGCAAAAAAAAAAAAAATTAAGTGGTTCGTTGAAATGACATTTTAGGTGGGAGAAAATGGTGTTGGAAGCTCTCTTGAAATAAAGATAGGGAGGTTCAAGAATAAGATAAGGGATGGCCCCATGTGGAGGTAGCCTTGCATTGCATTGTAGGTAGGTTGCATAAACTTTTATGTATCTCTTTGCATGCTTTATTTGTTCATGAGACCTATGGCCATGGGGATGGGAAAGAAATGGTAGGTTGATGCCTCAAAACTTGTTGGGTTGTGAGGATGGAATGACCTAACCATGCTTGCATGCATTTGCATTACATAGACTTGTTATGCTTGTATTTACTTTGCATATGCACCCTTACTGAGCTTTTGAGCTCATGAGATTTTACCCTCCCTTTGTAGGTTGTTCTTATGTCAAAAGAGAGAAGAAAAAGTGGCAAGCTTGTGTGTGGAAGCTCATGGTGTTTATTTATTTTTGTTGTAAATTTATGGCTTATGGAAGCCTGTGTTGTTGTGTTTGATTTATGAGATGTAAAAATTTATTGGGTTGGTAATGGTTTGTTAAATCCTAAGACTATGGGTGTATTTTCTTTGAAGTGTTTGATTTTATTGGAAATGAGGTTATGGCTTATGGCATATTGAAGCCTAAGTTTGGTGAAGTCTTATTTTTGGGATGTTATGGAAGCATCAAGAGTTGGTTTAAGTCTTAATTATGGAGTAATAGAGGCAAAATTTGAATGAATATGAAGTATTTTTATTTAGTTTATTTTCTGGAAAGTTTGGGGTTTAAATGCCCAAGAGAAAAAAAAAAAAAAAGAAGAAAAGAAGTGGAAATGGCTGCTGGCAGCAACAATAGGCCTCAAGGCGGCCAGGCGTGCCCAGGCCGCGCGCAGGAGGCCAGGCGCGCGCGCGCGACATGCGCAGCCAGTGGCCAGCGGGGCCCTGCTTGGGCCCCGGGCGTGCCAGCGGACCCCGCCGGCCGAATTTTTTTAAAAAAATTGGGAAATTGGGGTTTTGGGCCATTTCTAAATTGATTTTTGGCCCTGGACGAAATTTCAAAAATAAAGGGATTTTTCAGGCATTTTGGAGAAAAACGCCGAAATTTTGGAAAAATTGAAAATGATGAGTTTTCCTCCAAAAATTGGTGATCCATTTATGGATTGATTTAAATAGTGATTTTATGGAGCCCGGTAAAATTCTTGGTTGAAAAGAATTTAAAATAATTGAGAAAATGGCGTTGGGCGTTTGGATGAGATTTTCTTTTTAGTTAATGCGGTGTGGTTAAAGTCCAATTCCGCTAGTGAATCCTGGGAATGAGGGAAGGGAAGGATGAGCCTAGTTCCCACCTAGGGCGTTTTATCTTGAAACATGGTCTACCCTTCACCTAAGGCCGGGCAGGTGGACAATTTGGGTAATTGTTCACAAGTAACACCCATAAGTGGGAGCGGGGCGTTACACCCATAACATGGAGCACCAACCGTTACCTTCTAGGTAAATTGAGACCTCTCGTCTTTCCTTGCACACTCATGAACACATTCAGTCACTACGCCTGGTCTGGCCTTCCCGCACGCCTCGCTCGAGCTTCCTTGACTGGGAACTACAAAATTCGGGGCTTCCACATTGCTCATCAGGCCCCTGCCCACATGGCATCCAAAGTTGGCATTTCATGCGCGTGCATGGCCCACGGATGTCCTGTTGCCACAATACATTGCCCTCGGCCCACACACCATTCATACCCTTCATTAGGTGACCTCTACGTCTCCCATTAAGGGTCTTGTAACCTTAGGCGTCATCCCGACCCCAAGCATCATAATGAGGGTCTATTTACGTCCCATCTCCCGACCTTAGGCGTCCCGCCTGACCCCAAGCATCAGTGAGAGTTTAGATTGGCCCCTCATCCATCAATCACATGAACGGTCACTTGGCCTTTCACAATTAGGACTTCCAACCCCATAGCTCCCACGCGCATATCTACATATGCCCAACTCCTTTATCCCAAATCTGGATTCCCCTGGATTCCAGCTCGACTCATTTGGGATTTTCATCTCACACAAACACCCACTAAGGTCCATTTTCCACACATCTATCCTTTCTTAGGATATATCCTATTTCATCACGAAACCAACTAGGGTCCACTCATACCCTAGGCACCTCCCATTTAGGACCTCCATAACTATATGATCACCTCAGACCATATACATTTAGCATGCATACCTCGCACCTGACCCCTTCGGAGTCTTTCTACAAGCCACCAATGTCATGCCTACTCTGGTCATGATTGGCATATGCTTCACCTGCTCGCTCCATCCAGAGCCTATCTATGAGCAACTTTGGCTTATTCCATTCCTGGAGCTCGTCACACCACTTGTTGACAACTTCTTTCTTTGAGCTTCGAGCTAATTTCAACCTTAGCTCACCCTAGTTCAAGCACACAAACCTTACTGTGCCACTTCCAAGGGACAACTCTATACCCTCGAACACGCTCGGAAATCCCTAATATAGGGACGCTCCACTAATCCCTTCCCGGACTAGTCATGCTTCGGCTTCGTGTCCCCACACGAGCCTCAACACTTCAATCTCAAGGAGTCCTCATCCTTAAAACATACCATACACCCAAATTCCAATATTCAGGTTTTTCCCGACACCGACACCCACACTTGGGTTTCTGGTTCCTCTTACTCAACTTGTATACCCCTTACGGGCATATCATCTCATCCCAGGGTATTTTCTCATTGCTAGAGCAGGAATATCCAACATGCCATTCAACCCATTGTAGGCCTCAATAACTCGACCCAATCCCTTAGGGTCCTCGGTCCACATGTCTAACTTTCAAGGTTATCAGACCAACCTTACATTGAAATCTCCAAATTTCAAATCAGTTGTTCTCGACCCCAACTCAGCAGTTAAGACATTCCGACTTACATTCAAATCATGCTAGACAACCCCCGATTCATAACTCTGGCAATCGCTCACATCAATCACTTAACCGATATACTTAACAACCAAGCATGCTAGCCTTCCCCACTCATATAGCTAGCCATGCTCTGATACCAAACTGTAACGACCCGCTCCCACTTACGAGCGTCACCGGCAAAAATAATCGACCGGATTACACACCTGACAAACCACGACTGAAGGGTTGGACTATGTTTCAATAGGAAATGCCCTAGGTGGGAATTAGGTTTCGTCCTTCCCTTCGCTCCACTCAGGAATCGATCCCAACTCAATCAAAAAAACACAGCAGACCGAGACCCGAAACCCGAGTGAGCTTCACCTCTCTTCAGCTCGCCCCATACCAAGCCAGAGGTGACCCAGGCACAAAGCTAGCATAGCAAACACTTCGCTGAGTATTGGGGATTTATGAGAACATACCTCGTTGATCTTTACTCGATCCGAACTTGGCTTCACCAACTAAGCCACATACAACAAGCAATCTCCCAATCATTTATCACACCCTGATGATTACAACAAATAGATACCTCAAGTGCTCAATATGCTTACATTCATACACATGAATACATATAAGAAAATACAGGAGAATACACATCCACACTTCTCGGGCAACGATGCTAGTTACCACAACAGTCTCCCGGCACCATCCCTGCTTGCATTTGGTCTTACATCATCTACAACATGAGGTAAAACCTCATGAGTCATAAAGACTCAGTAAGGGTGCAATGCATGTAAATATGAATATAAAGATGATTATGTATGCCCAATGCATGCAAATGAGGCTAGGCCCACTTATCCTTACAACCCACTAAGGTTTGAGGCATCAACCTATCAGCCTCTAACACACTAGTCCTCCATATGGCCATAGGTCCACTGGGTCTTGCATCACACAAGTTAACTACTAGATCTTGCATCACACAAGATAACCACTACATGCAAATGCAACATAAAATCATTATCAAACACATTTACAACTTGCAAGGCCGCCTCCACATGGGGCCGTCCCTTACCTGGCTTGAAGCCTCATCTCTGCCTTGGCACGATCTCCAGCCTGAACTCTGACCTCTTCTAGTATTACTGCCTTCTCGATCGAACCTAGAGACAAACAAACAAAACCCCACCATATAAAACATTAACCAACATCTTCAATTTTGCTTACACTGCAAAATCACCCATTAACACTATCTCCAAACAACACCAACCACGGCATATACCAGCCGTCAATAATTTCCAATCAACCCCTCCGAGGGTTCAATCCAACTTATATTACACAATTCATTATCTCACATAATGAAAATAACTAGAAAATAATTAGATTAATTTACCTCAACTAATTTGGAGGAGAAAACTGATCAGACGTCCACACTGACGTTGCCTCCTGAGCTGCCACCACATGCCTGAAATCCCATTCTCAAGCTTCCAGCTCGCTTCTCGGGTCTCAAAATAAATTCCAGAATTTTCTAACATTTTTCCACCAAATTCTCCATTTTTGAAATTTCTTTTTATTTTCTTTCTATTTTCTTTATCTTTATTTTTCTTTTTCCCTCATCTTCTTCTCCCTTCTCCCGCTCGACTTCTTCTTCCTTCCTCTTCACTGTGCGCGCGGGGGCTACCGCGCATGGCCACTGGCCACCGCCGCCTGATCCCCTGGCTGTCACTGCTGCTCGAGCTACTGTTGTCGGCCCCGCTTTCGCCGCCATCGGCCGCCATCACCACGGCCAGCATCATTGCACGCCACCGCCTGCATGCGGCCAGCCTCCGCTGCAACTAGCGGCCAATGCTAGCCGCTGAAGCTTCCGATGACGCCGACCATTACCTCAGCTGCTTCTCACGCGGCCACCACCGACCACTTCTGCTTCAGCCTCCATCGTATGCCACCGCGAGCTCCACAGCGCGCCCTCGCTGCTTCGCCGCTGCTGCCTTCATCTTCCATCATCGGCCATGGTAGTTGCAGCCATGGCCGATCGGTCTCATCACTCTCACTCTCTTTCGCGTATAGCTCCCTCTCCCTCTCACGCGATCTCTCACTCTCATTTGCTGTCTGCTTTCTCGGCCACTTCAAACTTATAGAGACACGAAGCTTCCTGGAAGCTTCTCACACACACAGCCATACTCACGCGCTCATAAATATATATGTATATAAATAAATTAAATTACACATTAATCTTGTTTAATCTTATTAATTCCACTTAAAAATTATTAATTGCACTTTAAGATTTTACTAATAGCACTTGGGCCTCTCAAGGTTCTAATTAATTACTCTTAAGCCACTAAGCTTCTTAATTTTTTCAAAATTAATTACCGGCGTTTACTCGGAAATACCAATTTTGTCCCTACGCCTGCGTGGGACCTCTATTCTACCCGAAAGTGCTTCAGAGTTGCCTTACTCGCAAAACCGGACCACCCCTGAGGTCCCCTCAGCTTCCCAGAGGTCCCCTACGACCATTTGGTATTGGCACCCACTCGGGTTTATACAGAATTTATTTCAAAAATTCTAAATTGGCACAACAGTCTCCCGGCACCATCCCTATTAAAAATCTAAATTGCCACATTAACAATTAATTGGCAAAAATCCTTCAAACAAAATTAATTAAGAAATTCAATAATTTCTAAATAAAATCTAAACCCTCTAATGGATCGTTACAATTTCTCCTCTCCTTAAAAGAATTTTGTCCTCCAAATTTATACATGATTACTCGAATAACGAGGGGTAAAGACGCCTCATTTCTTCTTTTAATTCCGACGTCACCTTTTCTGACGAGTGTCGCTGCCATTGCACTTTCACAAGAGGAATTGATCGATTCCTCAAAATCTTTTCATTCCGCTCTAAAATATTGGTAGGCATCTCATCATAAGACACGTCTTCTTTAACTTCAAGATTTTGAAAATTAATCATATGTTGAGGATCTAGCACATACTTTCTCAACATCGAAACATGAAACACGTTATGAACATGGGATAACTGAGGTGGCAAAGCTAATTCATATGCCAAAATCCCTATCCATCTCAAAATCTCAAACGAACCGATGTAACGGGGACTAAGCTTCCCTGTTACGCCAAATCTTCGCACTCCTTTAATAGGCATGTCTCTCAACCAAACATGGTCACCTATCTCAAACTCGAGGTCTCGTCGTCTCTTATCTACATAACTCTTTTGTCTGTCTTGGGTTGTTTTCATTCTTGCTTTGATCACTCGGATCTTTTCTGTCATCTGCTCCACAATTTCAGGACCTAATAAAGCCTTATCTCCAATTTCTTCCCAACATATTGGCAATCGGCATGGTCGCCCATACAAAGTCTCATACGGTGACATTCCAATACTTGAATGAAAACTATTATTGTAGGCAAATTCCACCAAAGGTAGATGCTCATCCCAACTACCTTGGAAGTCTAGAACACAAGCTCTCAACATGTCCTCAAGAGTCTTGATAGTCCTCTCTAACTGACTGTTTGTCTACGGATGAAATGTCGTACTAAACTTCAACTGAGATCCTAATGCCTCATGTAAAGCTCCCCAAAAATGAGAAGTAAAACAAGGATCTCGATCCGATACAATGCTGGATGGAACACTGTGCAGTTTCACGATCTCCTCAATATAAATCCTGGCAAATCTGTTTAATGGGTAAGTCTTCTTAATAGATAGAAAATGGGCTGATTTAGTTAATCAGTCAACAATCACCCATTTAACATCATATCCTCTAGTAGTCCTGGGTAAACCCATCACAAATTCCATCGCAATATTATCCCACTTCCACTCCGAAATAGGTAATGGAAATAATAAACTTGCGGGTTTCTGATGTTCTACTTTAACTTGTTGGCATACTGAACACTATGAAATATATTTCGCTACATCTTTCTTCATACCACTCCACTAATACTATCGCTTAAGGTCGTGGTACATCTTCGCAACACCTGGATGAATAGTATAACGACTCTTGTGTGCTTCATTCAAAATTTCTTGTTTGAGATTTCCATCGTTAAGTATCCAAATACGTCCCTGAAATAAGAGTATCCCATCACTCCATAGAGTATATCCCAAAGGAGAAAAACTCTCGATATCTACCAAAATCCACGCCAACTTTTCATCTTTTGATTGCTGGTCCTTGATTAAATCAAATAACTTAGGTTGCACCCTCATATAAGCGCAACTCATCACTGTACTATCCTCTGGGACGGAAATGGATAGAGCACTCAATTGCTCCAATAACTTTTATTCTTAAACCATCATTGTAGCCATAGAAGCTCCTCACCGACTCAAAGCATCGGCTACTACGTTAGCCTTTCCTGGATGGTATAAAATCTCACAGTCGAAGTCTTTAAATAACTCGACCCAACATCTCTGCCTCATGTTCAATTCTTTCTGGGATAGAAGATAATGTAAACTCTTATGATCTGTATAAATTTTAACTTTCTCACCATATAGATAGTGTCATCATATCTTCAATGAAAATACTACCACTGCCAACTCCAAATCGTGAGTAGGGTAATTCACCTCATGTTTCTTCAATTGTCTGGAAGCATAAGCATTAACTCGACCCTCTTGTATTAATACGCAACCCAAACCCGAATGGGATGCATCGCTGTAAATGGAGTACTTCTCTCCACTTCTTAGTATAGCTAAGACTGGTGTAGTAGTCAACTTTATCTTTAATTCTTGGAAGGCACGTTCACACGCGTCATTCCATTCAAACTTTTCTCTTTTTCTTGTTAGCTTAGTCATAAGGGAAGATAAAAGATCAAATCCCTCAATGAATCGCTTATAATATCTTGCAAGTCCTAGAAAACTACATATCTCTATCATTGTCGTCGGCCTCGGCCAACTGAAATATCGTCTCTAGAAACCACATGGCCTAGAAATCCAATTTGAGTAAGCCAGAACTCACACTTACTGAACTTGGCGTATAGTTGCTCTTCTTTAAGCCTCCGCATTACTAGAGTAAGATACTTTGTATGCTCCTCCACATTAGGTGAGTAGACTAGAATATCATCGAGGAAGATAATAATGAATCGATCTAGGTACTCACGTAGAACTCGATTCATCAAATCCATGAAAACGGCTGGGGCATTCGTCAACCCAAATGGCATCACCACGAACTCGTAGTGTCCATAGCGAGTCCTGAAAGCAGTCTTTTGAATATCCTCATCTCTAACTCGGACCTGATGGTATCCTGATCTCAAATCTATCTTTGAGAATACCTTAGCTCCTCGCAACTAATCTAAGAAATCATCCACTTGAGGTAAGGGATACTTATTCTTCATTGTCACTTGGTTTAATTGGTGATAGTCAATACATAATCTCAAAGATCCATCTTTCTTCCTCACGAACAATACTGGTGCACCCCACGGGGATGAACTGGGTCAGATACAACCCTTCTCTATTAATTCTTCTAACTGTGCCTTCAACTCCTTTAGCTCATTAGGTCTCATCCGATATGGAGCCTTAGAGATAGGCTGCGTACCAGGTAATAACTCGATAGTAAACTTCGCTCCTCTCCGAGGAGGTAATCCTGGTAACTCATCAGGGAAAATGTCTAGGAACTCACGTACTACTGGTACCTTGGATAACTTCTTCTTGCTTCCCTCGTCAGTGGTTACAAAGGCTAAATAAGCTTCACATCCATCACGTATCAGCTTCTCGACTTTCATCACTGAGATCATAGGAATTGTAGCCATAGGTTTAACTCCTCTATAAATAAGAACCGGCTGTTGAGGTAGTTCGAAGTCAATAATCTTTCGCTGATAGTCGACTCTTGCATAATGTTGTGATAACCAATCCATGCCAAGGATCAAATCAAAATCCTTGACATCAAGAATTACCAAATCTTCCAATAGCTTCTTATCATGGATCTCGATCTCACAATTCTCAAACATTTCTCTAGCTACCATAATCTTATCTCCCGACGTAGACACAATCAAGTGATACGACACAGAAATTCGAGAATGGGGAACATAACATACTGTTCACAGTGCAATAAAAGAATGTGTAGAACCAATATCAAATAATGCACGCACATCATGACCATATAGGGATAGAATACCTTGGATAGTCCCGTCGCCCTGTTCTGCCTCAGCTGTGGTGAGGGCATAAACTCTACCCTACACCTGTCTATCTGCGGGTGGTGGATGCTGAGCTATTGGTAATGCTGGTATAGGTGCTCCTGGCCCTCTAGCTACTGGTGGACTCTGATTCGCCTGCTGGCCTCTATTCTGAGGTGGTTGTGTGCACCTATTGGTTGTGTGTCCTTTCTGTCCGCACCTGAAACAAGTTACCTTTGATGCTGGGAGTGCTGCTTGATTCCTTGTACAATCTTTTTTCCTATGCCTTTCTTGTCCACACTTGTAACATACGTTCTTCCCAGCTAGGCACGGTCCCCCGTGCTTCCTCCCACACTGACCACACTGTGGATTATTCTTTGTCTTATTTCCTTGTCCAGCTGTCCACTTCCTCTTCTTATTATTGGATGACCCCTAAGATGTACCTGTGCCCTTATTTGCTGCTTATGTCGCTCTCCACTCATTGCGATCCCGCTCGTTAGCATACGCTCGCTGGACTACCGTGGCATAATCAACTCTCAGAGCTCCTCCAAAAGCATGTTGGATATCTGCACGCAATCCTCTCTAGAACTTGGTAGCCTTCTTTGCTTCAGTGGACACCAACTCCGGAGCATATCGTGATAATACTGTAAACTCTACCTCGTACTGAGCCACCGTGTTAGTACCTTGTACCAACTCCACGAACTCATAGAATTTTTTTTCCTTGACCCATGATGGGCAATAAGTGTCATTGAACACTTGTTGAAACTGGACCCATATGGGCTCTCGGTTACCAAACCTCCGGCAGGCAGTCTCCCACCATCTCTCGGCGTTGCCTCTGAACATGAATGTGTTAAGTTGTACTCGTCGGTCGTCCGCACAACCAATAGATCGGAGATGCTTCTCTATCGATACCATCCAGTTCTCTGCCGCTACTACATCTGTACCCCCATGAAATGCTGGTGGTCAAAAGGCCATAAAATCCTTTAGTAATTGGCTCCCGGCATCTGTCTCTACAATTGGAACTGCTGGAACAATTGGCGGGTCGCCTCCACTGCCTCCTACTTCTTGTGGTACTTGTGGTTGTCTCGCCTGATTGGTAACTAGAGTATCGACTACTCTCATCAAACCTGCCAACATGCCTTACATCTCGGCCATACCCTATCGCAAGTCACTACCAGACTCCCTTGGAGAGCCTGGTGTGGGAACTGGAACCTCCTTTGGCATAGAAGTCGCCTGTCTGCCGGCATGAGGTCATTCTCTTCTATTACTCATCTTCCTGCATCACCACTTAGGGTTAGAATACTATAAATTGAGCCAACTTATCTAACTGACGGACACAAGTCCTAACTCTACCCAACATCCTATGTGTGTATGGAAGACTCCTCAAAACACTACTCTGATACCAATATTGTAACACCCCCTCTCTTAGAACTACCCGAGAAGAGGTGCTACGGGAAAATATAAAATAAACTAACTGATAACTAAAATTTGATACCACTATAAATATCTCAATCAATTGAAATAAAACTTTGAGTCAACAAAACTGAAAACCAAAAACACTGTTTAAGGGGAAAATTCCTCAATTGAAAAATAAACTAATACTAAACTAACAAACGCTCTAAACTAACAAACTAATAAAACACCCAGACATCTTTGGTCTTGAGCGGCTCCACGTACACACACTACTGGACACTGCTGCTAGGCCACACATCTGGTACTCCCCCGCTAGGACCTAGAATGGTGAAGGGTACAATGTGAGCTACAAAGCTCAGCAAGTAATAAGCTGGAAAGAACAATTGAACCTAAATCGAATAATATCGATACTGAAGAAAACTTACTGAACTTGTACTGAAAGATATAATAATCACTGAATGGCATTTACAAGATGTAATGCACATAAACTGTAAACTAAATGCAGGTATGCAACTTTGGCACATAGGCCCACATAAGCGTAATACATACCTAACTGATTTGAAACCTGCAAATATAAAAACTGTAAGCACATATTGAGCTATATGCCCCTAGCCCCTTGGTCAACATCAGGCGAGCAAAACATAGACTCAAACTGAAACTGGTGGATTCCCCGCGGACTATCCGCCTGGCGTGCATAATGCAATGCTCACATACATGCTAGCACATAATATGTAGTGCTTCATAGAAAGTCATGCTCAATGCTCATACCAAGATGTATGCACATAAACTCACAAAATAATGTTGATCATGTCAAATTAAATGCTAAACATGTAATCTGATCTAATATATTGGAATACAAAGATTTACTCGTATTTTTCCTTGAATTATAATATTTTTTTACATTTATTTAATAATTTATTTATTACAATATGAAGACTTCCCAAGGGAGTCACCCATCATAGAATTACTCCCACCTGAGCACGCTTAACTTTGGGGTTTTTAAAGATATTGGAACCAATATGAGAAAAGATGAAATTTCGATGTGAGTGTTATACACCCTAGGCCCATTGGGATATGAAAATCACCCATCTGGACATGTGACACATGAATTGAATGGAATTATGAGAGACATCCGGATGAGTAAGGTCTCATCCGGATACAAGACACATTAGCTTTGGATAAGTTGAGAGAGACATCCGAATGAGCAAGGTCTCATCCGAATACAAGACACAAACATATTTGGAAACATCCGGATACCACGCAAGGTATCCAGATATCACTCACAAAAAGCTTTAGACTCATCCAAATACAACACAAAGCATCCGAATATCACTCACAAACAATTAAACACATCTGGATACGACTCAAGGCATCCGAATACTACTCACAATCACTACTGGACACATTCGGATATGAACAAGACTTATCCGGATATCATTGGACCATCTGGATTTGAACAAGAACTATCCGGATGTCACTCACATAAAACTTTTTGATCCAGTCAGATAGCCTATAACTTATTTGGATGCTACTCACATGCTCTGAAAAATCTATCCAGATATGAAGGATCCTATTTGGATGTCTGCAACTTTTAAACCCAGAAACGAACACTCACAGAGACTTTGTTCTTGATTTAATCTTAACAAAACTACACCATTCTGAATAAAATCTTGGGAAAACAAATCCCAATTGACATGCAACAACTTTAGGATTGATTTATGATCCTATTGAATGGAATCGCTGCAAATAAAAATGCATGAACTGGTATAAACTCACTGTAACGCATATATATATACGTATCTATATAATCTGATACTCAATGAAGCATTCTTGGATAAATTGAGAACGAACAACATGAATCTGTAATGAAAGGAATTATAGATAGGATACTTGCCTGATAGAACTCCCTCTGATCAAACCCTTGAACGATCCTGAAGACCCTTACAAGCCTATGCTATCTCTCGTCCTCTTTGTTCTTCAAGACTTCTTCTCTTTCTGCGACGTGAGGTGATTGTGGCTTATGAAATTATGTATATATATATATATATATTGATCTGAGAAGCCCTAACGCCACAACTCATTCTCCTATTATAACCAGGAGACTTCACAAATCCAAAACCTTCTCGCACTCGGATATCTCTCAGAACACAAACTCTTAATATTAATTCAATTCTAATTATTATTTAAATCTCTAAATTACTTTCATGCCCTTGCATTTAATAAAAAAATATAATTAAATGCTATTTAATTATTATTCTCACTATTAAAAATCTAAATTGCCACATTAACAATTAACTGGCAAAAATCCTTTAAACAAAACTAATTAAGAAATTCAATAATTTCTAAATAAAATCTAAACCCTCTAATGGGTCATTACAGGTCTTGTTTTAGACATTCAGTTAATGCTTACGAGAGATGATGTCCATTTAAAATATTTTGTAGACGTCTTGAATGGTTTCTTATATGATTATGAGCCATATCAGGTTCAATCTGGCTTCTGCGTTTGTAATAATGATCAGTATATTTTGCACTCTTATTTAGTTGTCCAAGCTTAGCATTTAAGTATTCAATAAACATAACTGCTAAATATTGTCAATATGGGTACACATCACATGCAAAGTAGACATGGAACAAAAAAGGACGATTTCGATGCATGATAGGAGTGGAAATAAAACTTGAAGGCATGGTCAACTATCAACTCGAAATGAGGTGGAGAAAGTGAAAGTAGAACAAGAGCAAAAAGTGGAAGGCAAAGAAGAAAGAGGCTAAGGAAGAAATCTAGTGGCCTATATCAGTACGCATTTCGTTGTAGGACCACTATAAGAGTTAGTTTCTAGAGCTCATGGACTTATAGTAGTATGCATACCGTTATAAGATTGCTTTAGGAACTGCTTTCTAGAGCTCACGGGTCTGCTGCAACAAGCATACTGCGGTAGAGTTCTAAACTTCAATTCAAAGTGCAATTTCTGCCCATCTCTGTCCAATTCAATGGGGAACGAGAGTTTTCACAGAGCATGACTCGAAAACCCTTGGGATGGCTATATAAAGGCTCCATCTTGGAGTTTTGGGATTTTTTAAAGGAGGAGTCGATAGAAGATTGAAGGGGTGAAAGAAGGCAACTTGAAGACTATACTTTTGGTTGTATTTTTCTTTTTCTTTCTCAATCTCCACTATTGATTCTGACTCTTTTCTTTTTCTTTTGATTGTAAGAATGCATTGCTAAGTGTTTATAGCTAGGGTGAATGATGAAACCTTGACTTCTAATGGTTTGATTTAAAGTTGCTCGATTTGCTATTTTCTTATTTATTCGGGTTGATTGTTTGTTATGTTCATAATGCCATTTTGATGCTTGATCACCATTGAAACATATTTTTGATTTGTATTTATTTCGAGAGAATCAATACAAATTAGACATGGTAGCAAACAACGTAGGGTCCTATAATAGGTAGAGATACCGTTATGTCTTGTGAAATCATTTTGTGATGATCACTGTGATTGACTACATGTTTATATGTTCGAAGGTTGACTGGAGATAGTTAATCTCATATATTCATAGAATTGAACGACCATCAAGAGAGTCTTTTGGTTCTAATTGAATCATTGATTTTCAATCTAAGATAAGGAATAACAAGATTTGAGTAATGAACAATTGAATCATAGAAGGCCGACAGTGGATTCACAAACCCTAGTGCCTTACTTTGTGAGTTTTGAATCAAAGAAATTGTTTTAGTTGCATCTTTTATTAGTAAATTAGTTTTCATTGCAGTTGAAGTCAATGTTAATAGCTATATTAATGTGTGTGTTAGGTTAAGGTTAAATCAGTTAGAGTAGACGTTAAAAGTTAGTCCTCATGGGTACGACACCCCTACTCATCGTTATACTATTTGCTTCAACTCGTCCACCTGCGGGGTAGAAAGTATATAGTGAGAGGTTGATAAGTTTTTGGTGCTGTTGCCGGAGACTAGCTCTTTTGATTACTGCTTTGACTAATATTAACTTTAACTGTCAAATTTTGTTTTCATTATTTTCTAGGTTGAGCTATTTCAATTTGTGTGTGCAGGGATTGAGATAGTCCATGAGCCGTTTAGAACATTCGGATATCTATGAGTTTGATCCTGAGATAGAAAGAACGTTCCATCAAAGGTGTCATGAACAAAGAGAAATGAGGGAAGAGCAATGGAATAACATGGGTGATAACGCCAATCAACTTGTTCAAATGGCGCAGCCCAATGAAGTTAACGAAAGAGACATTCTGATGGGGGACTTCATAATGCCCCCAGTGATTGAGAACCGGTCAAGTATAATCTATCCTCCCTACGGGCATGAGAACTTTCAATTGAGGCCGGATGTGATCAATCTCTTTGCTAACAACATACCTTTTTATGGAATGAGTGATGAAAATCCACACAATCACTTGTCTCAATTTCTGGAGTATTGTGGGAATTTCATGTACTAAGGAATTAATGAAGAGGCACTCAAGATGCGCCTTTTCCCTCACACTTTGAAAGATAGGGCTCGAGAGTGGTTAGACTCATTACCACCAGGCAATATTACTACACGGACAGATTTGGTATAGAAGTTCACACTCAAATACTACCCACTAGCCAAGATTTACAAGCTTAAGCATGAGATTTCAACTTTTCAGCAAGCTGAGTCTGAAAATTTTCATAAAGCATGGGAGAGGTTCAAGGAGCTGTTGAGAAAGTGCCCTAGTCATGGTTTTCCACTACCAGCTCAAAATCATTTTTTCTATGCTAGGCTCACTTCTTATAGTCGCTCTGCAGTTGATTCTACAGCAGGAGGATCTATTCGAAATAAATTAGCTGGGGAGCTTCATGACCTTTCCGAGACAATGCATGAGCAATTTGTAATGTGGCTAGATAGAAGCTCACATAAAAGAGTAGTTGGAGAGCATGAAGTGGATGTTAACACGCTGATGTTGGCCAAGATCAACACAAGTAGATGGAAGCCTTGAAGTATTCTTCGAATGTTAATATAGTGCAAGGATCACTTCCCATATGTGTAACTTGTGGAGTAACTCATCCATCGCCTGAATGTCCGCTACTCATAGATCCACCATTCAAGGAGCAAGCTGCCTATGCTCAGAATTTTCAACATTAGCAAAATTTCCAAAGGCAATAGAATAACCCATTCTCACAGACATATAATTTGGGTTGGAGGAATTATCCTCATTTTTCTTATGGTAATACTCATAACATCCAAAATCCACCAAAACAAAGGTGGCCACAAGAGGTAAAAGGAGGATGGGAAGAAGTAGTTTCAAAGCTTCAAGAACGAAGTGACTGGACAGGCGCAACCATTAAGAATATTGAAAATCAGATTGGGCAGTTAGCAAAAATCCTAACAAAAAGGCAACCAGGATGACCTAGCATACTAAGGTGAACCCGAAGGAGCAAGTAAATGTGATCACAACAAAGGGTGGGGTATAACTTCTAGAAATTCATGTTAAGAGACCCGGAGTTGCGAAAGAGGCTAAAAAAGTTCAAGGGACACCAACCGAATCAGATAAGTCCGAAGCTCCATAATCAAGAGGATCAAGAAGATCTAGCTAAACAAAAGCTCCAAGAGAAGGTGTTACCACCACCAGCGAAGCCATATGTCCCGCCGATTCCATTCCCTCAGAGGTTGCGCAAGCATAAGATGGACAAGCAATTTGAGAATTTTTTGGAGGTATTCAAGAAACTTCATATTAATATACCGTTTGCGGATGCCTTAGCCCAAATGCCCAGCTATGCAAAGTTCATGAAGGAGATCCTTTCGAATAAGAGGAGGCTGGATGAGCATGAGATTGTCATGTTGATAGAGGAGAATAGTGTTATATTGCAAGATAAGCTACCACAAAAATTGAAGGATCTAGGGAGTTTTACTATCCCTTGTACCATTGGTAGTTTATCTTTCGAACAAGCTTTATGTGATTTGGATGCTAGTATTAATTTAATCCTTATTCTATTTTCAGGGAACTCGGGCTAGGAGAAGAAAAGCCTACAAGGATGTCATTGTAATTGCTAAATAGATCAGTGAAACATCCACACAGAATTGTTGAAGACATCTTAGTGAAAGTGGATAAATTCATATTCCCTGCTAATTTCATCATTTTGGATATGAGAGAAGATAGGGATGTTCCACTAATTTTGGGTCGGCCTTTCCTTGCTATGGGGTGAGCATTGATTGATGTGCAGAAATGACAACTCATGCTAAGGTTAAATGAGGAGCAAATTACTTTTAACGTATTCAAAGCACTCCAATTTCCTAGTCCATCAGATTCATGTTTCGAGATTGAGATTGTGGATAGAGAGGCAGCAAACACTTTCACATTGGACCACCTGTTGGACCCTTGGGAAGCATGCATTATGCATTCACAAGACAAAGGGTCAAATTCAGCTGATATTGAAGAGTGCGCTAGGTACTTGCAGGGGTCAAAACCGATTAGAACAATGAAGCAGTATGTGCCACTAGGCATAAGTCCTCCATGACTACTATCCTTCATTCAGCAAGCTCCTAAACTTGAGCTAAAGTAATTGCCACCTCATCTTTGGTATGCCTATCTTGGCGAGTCTTCTACCCTCCTAGTTATCATTGCAAATTCTATCAGTAAGGAGAAGGAAGATAAATTACTTCGGTGCTTTGGGAATACAAATCGACTATTGGACGGACTATAGATGATATCAAGGGTATTAGTCCTTCCTTTTGCATGCACAAAATCCTCATGGAAGAAACCTATAAGCCTGTAGTGCAACATCAACATTGATTAAATCCTCATCTTCAAGAAGTGGTCGGAGCTGAGGTGTTGAAATTGTTGGATGCTGGGATTATTTATTCCATATCAGATAGTGTAAGGGTTAGCCCTGTCCAGGTTGTGTCGAAGAAGAGAGGCATTATTGTAACACCCCCTCAACTCAAATATCATAAGAAGGCATACACTTAACTACCTAAGAGGTGTTAGGAACCCTAAATAACAGAAATCATGGATCGAACCTGGCTGAAAGATTAAAAAGGTTCCCTAGACTAGCATAAAACGTACAAGACTTTCATTTAGATAAAGTTTACGTTTGACATAAAATAGTATAATCATCGAACTAATACAACGCTTTTGAACAAGATTACACAAAGCCACAAAAAAAACATTAAGCGTCCATAGTTTCCTTTCCATTAGCCTCACTTGCCTCCTTAGCTCCTGATATGCGAAACACACCTGGAACGTGGAACGTCCCAGGGGCATCAACCCAAGTTAGATAACATTTATCTAAGTGAAGTAGTTTTATGAAAGAAATAAAACATGTATGTAATGCACATATGCAACGTGAAAACCCCCTTTTGTGGATGCCATGCCAAGGTGTTGCAATCACCCCCGTGCACGTCATGCTCACATCAAACACAAATATGTGACTCCAAGAGCCACCCATGATGGCCACTAGCTTGCCACAATACCTCATGTCATGTAGTGATGAAACAAGTAAAGAAACATGCTAAACAAGGAGACCAAGTGAATAGGTCCACATCTAACACAAGTGATTCAATAAATGATCAATATGAAGCATAAATAATGCAAGAAATCACTCACTCTAGCCGCTGGCCCTGCGGGTTCACTGTTCATAGGAATTTTGGTCTAGTTTGGCTGCAGTTTCACACAGTTCAAGTCACCAATCTAAAATATTTTTACATAGGATGCTAGGAAATAATTTAAGGAAGAAAACTAAAAAATTTTAGAGGAAAAGGCCCTATTACACGCCATCATGCACCACCAGAAGGGTGCCCACGTGCAGCCATGAGTAACAGCAGCTGGCGCGTGTGATGCACGCTTCGTCTTCTTCCCTGTTATGGATTTTGCAATTGAAAATTAAAAATGCTATAACTTGCTCATTTTTGCTCTGATTCACTCTTTGTTTGAACCTACAGACTCCTATTTTCGTGCTATATGACCCTATGGAAAGAAAATCAACTTAACGCTTTGGTCTTCTCACTGAATTGATTGATTTCTACTGAGGTGTTGGTTACTTTACACCACCTTCTTCCTTATTTCCTCCCTTTGGTTTTCTTCCTCCTTGTTTAACTTGGTGCACTTGCTCACTTGCTACACTTTACTTTTACGTAGGTCTTCCCCCCTTTATATAATCTCCCAAGACACCCAAATCTCAAGATATCCCTTAGCTTTTAAGTTACATCATTTTCTTCCCAAGTCATCATTAGCAAACCTTGAATTATCCCTTTGAATTATCTTTCACTTCTAATTTCCATTTTCTTCCAATCCCACGTCTCCAAGTTAAGCCTCCACATGACTTTAGGATAAGAGCCCATTATTACCATTATCTCTTTTCCCAAATCCAATCCCCTTCCTCCAAGTCATGCCTCCATGTGACTTTAGGATAAAAGTTCATTATTACCATTATCTCTTTTCCCAAATACAATCTCATTCCTCCAAAGCATGCCTCCATGTGCAACTAGGAAGGATTCATCATTACAATCATTTCCTTTAGTTGGAAACACACTAATCCCCTTTTATAGGTTGTGACATTTGTACTTAGGCTTGGTTTCTTTCTTTCTCTTATTACGTTAATGCCTGAGATCCACTTCTGATGACATTTTAATCCTCAACTTCTATTGGAAACACTTTTGCGTCCTTTAATCATAAAATTTCTACCTTGCTAACCTTTTTCCCTAGGTACTTCTGACCCTTTGTATATTCACAATTTAATAAAACTAAAGATTTCTCTCATTTCCCTCGAAACAAAATGCCATTCATTTCGTTACAACACCCAAGCTTTACATCAAGTTTCGGGGTATTACACCCCCCCCCCCTTAGAATAAATTTCGTCCCTGAAATTTTCTCAAGTCTCCATAAAGTCAAAGAGGTTTGGGTAATTTTGTCGTATTTCTTCTTCTC
Source organism: Diospyros kaki (assembly GCA_036245055.1). Taxonomy (NCBI): domain Eukaryota; kingdom Viridiplantae; phylum Streptophyta; class Magnoliopsida; order Ericales; family Ebenaceae; genus Diospyros; species Diospyros kaki. Next base: position 11,523,630 of record BSEG01000011.1, on the reverse strand, counting down.
TTTCCCAAGTAGCTTCTTCAATGTTGTGATGCTTCCATAGGACCTTTACTAGTGGTATCGTCTTGTTCCTTAGTACTTGTTCTTTTGTATCCAAAATTTTGATTGGTTCCTCGAGATAGGTTAAATCTTCTTGCAGCTCGATAGTCTATACAGGAATCTTCTGGGTGGGATCAGGCTCATGTTTCTAGAGTCGAGAGACATGGAAGACATTATGTATGTTGGACATTGTTGGAGGTAATGCTAATCTATAAGTGACTACCCCGATTCATTCTAAGATCTCATATGGTCTGATGTATCTAGGACTTAACTTTCCTTTTTTCTTTCCCTGGGATATTACTTGAGAGGGTATGACCTTCAAATATACTTTATCGCCTGGTTGAAACTCCAAGTCCCTTCTCCGATGGCCTGCATAAGACTTTTGTCTGCTTTGGGCCATTTTGATCCGTTCTCGAATTATCTTGATTTTCTCATTTATTTGTTGCACAATTTTAGGTCCTGTTATTCGCCCGTCTCCCAACTTCGTCCAATATAAAGGAGTTCTACACTTTCGACCGTAGAGAGCTTCGTAGAGGGTCATTCCGACACTGCTATGGAAACTGTTATTATATGCGAACTCAATTAGAGGAAGATGTTCTTCCTATCCCTTTGAGAAATCAATTACACATGCTCTTAGCATGTCTTCCAGGGTTTGGATGGTTCATTTTGATTGGCAATCTGTCTGTGGGTGGTATACAGTACTCATCTGCAAGCGTGTTCCTAGGCACTCTTGCAAGCTTTCCCAAAACCAAGAGGTAAATCTTGGATCCCTATCGGAGACAATGCTGACTGGTACTCCATGAAGTTTGATGATTTCCTTTATGTACAGCTGAGCCAGTTTGCTAACAGGTTGTCCTTTCTTCATCGACAAGAAGTGAGCAGACTTTGTCAGTTTGTCCACGATCACCCAAATCGCGTCATTCCCCTAGGGTCCCTTAGGCAATCCTGTTACGAAGTCCATAGTCATATGCTCCCATTTCCACTCAGGAATTTCCATAGGTTGCAATTTCCCAGCCGGTCTTTGATGCTCAATTTTGATTCTTGATAGGTATCACACCGAGCCACTTGTTGCGCCACATCCTTTTTCATTCCCGGCCACCAATATACACCTTTCAACTCCCTGTACATTTTTGTAACGCCAGGATGAATGGTATATTTGGCTCGATGGGATTCATTCAGTATAGTTTACCTTAATTCCCTTACTCTAGGTACATAAACTCTGTTGGCAAATCGTAGTATACCATCTTAGAAACTAAAACTTGGATTCCTGATCTGCCCTTGGTCATCGACCCATAGTTTCAGTCTCGAGTCTTCCTTAGTGGCTTACCGAACTTGTTCTAATAGTTGAGAACCAATCACTAGGCTAGCGATGTAAATAGAAGTTTCTTTAGGAGTTACGTTCACCGCCAGCTGGCCAAAAGCCCCTATCAATTCCCACTCTCGAGTCATCAGATTGGCCATCAAGGCAGGCTCTTTTCTGCTCAATGCATCGGCCACAACATTTTCCTTCCCGGGATGATACTGAAGCGAACAATCATAATCCTTCAGAAATTCCATCCACCGCCGCTGCCTCATGTTCAGGTCTTTCTGGGAGAACAAATACTTCAAGCTTTTATGATTTGTGAAGACCTCAAATTTCTCCCCATACAAATAATGCCACCAGAGTTTTAAGGCAAACACAACCGCAAGCTCCAAGTCATGTGTGGGATAATGTTGTTTGTGCTTTTTCAACTGTCGAGACCCATAGGCTATCACTCTTCCATTCTGCATAAGAACACACCCTAGCCCAATCTTCGAGGCGTCGATATAAACTATAAATCCTCTTGTATCATAGGCATCGCTAAAACAAGAGTAAAGGTTAGTCTCTCCTTAAGTTCCTTAAAGTAATGTTCACACATCTCGTTCCATTCAAATTTAATTCTCTTCCGTGTTAGTTGAGTTAAAGGTAAAGCAAGGCGAGAAAATCCTTCAACAAATTTTCTATAGTAGCTAGCTAAACCCAAAAAACTTTGCACCTCGTTTACTGTTTTGGGTTGTGACCAGTTTCTTATTACTTCAACCTTCGAGGGATCCACAGCTATTCCTTTTCCAGATATGACCAAGACCAAGGAAAGAAACTTGATCCAACCAAAACTCACATTTTGAATACTTTGCATACAACTAGTGCTTCCGTAATGTTTCCAAGACAATCCACAAATGTTGTTCATGCTCTCCTCTGCTAGCAGAATTAATCAGGATGTCATCAATAAACATAATTACAAATTGATCCAAATTTGGTTTGAACACTCGGTTCATTAAATCCATAAAGGTTGCGGGTGCATTAGTTAACCCAAAAGGCATCACCAGGTACTCATAGTGTCCATAACGGGATCTAAAGGCAGTTTTCGAGACATCTTCCTTCTTAATTCTTAATTGATAATAACCAAACCTTAAATCAATTTTGGAAAATATTTTAGCACCTTGCAACTGATCAAATAATTCATCAATCCTAGGGAGGGGATACTTATTTTTGATAGTCACCTTGTTTAGCCGCCTATAATCAATGCACATCCTCAGGCTTCCATCATTTTTTTTAACAAACAACACTGGTGCTCCCTAGGGTGAGGTACTGGGTTGAATGAATCCTTTATCCAAAAGGTCTTGCAACTGATTTTTAAGCTCTTTTAGTTCTACAAGGGCCATTCTATATGGGGGTATGGAGATGGGGTCCGTTCCTAGTACAATTTTCATAGAGAATTTAATTTCGTAGTGAGGGGGTAACCCAGGTAAGTCTTCGGGAAATACATCAAAAAATTCATTTACCACTGGCGTCTCTTCAAGTTTGACTTTCTTATTTCCTATTTGCACACTAGCCAAATACCCATAAGCTCCATTCTCAAGCATTTTGATAGCTTTAAGGGTTGTTATCCATTTAATCTTTTCATCACTCTCCTGTCCCTGAAATTTTTCCCAAATTCCCTGGTCATTTTGGAGTTCTATTGTTTTTGTCTGACAATCAATTCGGGCCTTGTATGTGGACAGAAAATCCATTCCAAGAATTATATCAAAATCCTGGATTTCTAATGATGTGAGTTCAAATGCAAATTTATTGTCACCTAACTCAACCTTCCCTCCCTTATACCTCGTGTTAGTTTTCACTTGTTTCCCTAAAGGAGTAGCCACAAGCATAGGACACACCAAATCCTCTAGTTCCAAATTCAAACTTTGTATCAACGCATGTGAAATGAATGAATGTGTTGATCTAGGATCAACTAACACTTGCACTGGTGTATTGAGAAAGATCAGTGTACCTTGTATGACCGGCGGGCTTATGTTGGCATCCTCCCTCGTCAGATGATACACCCAGCCTTGTCGCAATTCTTGGCCTCCTTTGCCTACTCCCGCTTGATCAACTTGCTTCCTTTGTGAACAATCCTTTGAGAGATGACTGATCTTCAGACAATTGAAGTACTTAGGTCCTTTGGGACAATCACGAGCCAAGTGGTCACTCCTTCCACATGAATAACATCATTGAGTCCGACTCTGGCACACCCTTCCAGGATGGAACTTCTAACACTTGGGATACCTACCTTTAGACTTAAAATTTCCTCCTCGGACTCCCAAGTGGTGCTTCCTTCCCGCATTTTTGTCCTTAGGCTCCTGCACTTCTATCTTTAAAGCGTTCATTCGAACAAGGTTACTTTCAACTGTTAAAGTTTGCATAACCACTTCCGCATATATACGAGCCCCTATGGAACTTAATGCCAGTTGTATCTTAAGTTTTAACCTGCCAAGAAATTTCTGATATTTTTCCTCCTCATCCAAATTATAAATGGGCATGTATTTAATTAACCGAGAAAAGCTATCTTCATACTGGGTGATTGACATATCCCCAGTTTGTTTCAGATTCATAAATTCTCGGCTCTTTTCCAACTTTTTGCATAAAGGGAAATACTTAGTGTAAAATAATTCCTTAAACTGAACCCATGTGACAACTGGCATACTCGTAAGGCCAAGCAAAGTTCTTTACATCGTCTGCCACCATTGGGCTGCCTCATCTAGGAGCATGAAAGTGGCACAAGTTATCTTTTCCCTTTCTCCACATCCAATGAAGTTAAAAATCTTCTCGAATTGTTATATCCAATACTCACTTTCACTTGGATCAGCGTTTGCCCTTCCTCGAAAAACAGGGGGACTTAATCGTTGAAACCTATCCATGGCATCTGACACTTGAGGAATATTTTGACCCGGTGGCTGAGTCCCTTGCATATATGTGACCATGTGTTCTAGAACTTGCTCCACTCGATCTATACAGTCCTCACTTTCCTGACCTTCACCTTGAGAAGAATTTCCTTGAGATTACTCTCTCTTCCTGGGGACGTTGTGCCTCCTCCTCCCAGGTGCCACCCCTTTGTCTGAGGGTTTGGGATCGCAGAGTGTTCACCATCTGAAACAACCACAAAGTTTATAAGAATGCCATTTAAGAATCACATGTTTTGAACCCATAAAACAATTTAACTGGACATAATTGGAGCTTCTAAAATTCTCAAAGAAAACAACACTAACCCTTATGGTCAGACCTACCACTATTCCAAAAAATACTTTCTAATGCCCTTAGGTTCTTAAAATACTCGTATCCTCCGAAATGCCGCGAGGTCTTTCTCAAACTCTATCCTTCTTTAAATGTAATACATTATTCCTTAATTTAGCCAAATACGCTTCACCCCCACACCCAATTTGTCCATCCCTAATCTTACCCAAAATCCAAAAGGGTTTACATATATAGTCTATATTTTGTTTACCATTTCTACTTCTATCACACAGGTACACGTCCAACTATACATAACTACTGCACTTTACACTAGGCCATCACACTTTATACCACTACTATTTCCTTACATCCTTGTTATACACATATACTACTACTATTTTGTTACATCCTCGCTATACACAGCTACTAAAGTCTTATTTATGCCATCCGAGTTTGCTATACTATTTGTCATACAATCCAAAATTCCTGCGAGTAAGGGGTAAGTGTTACACCTAGTCTACCATCATTAATATAATACAACATATCCGATTTTTTTTATCGTACATATGTACAACCCACAAAGTTTCCTAACTCACGGTAGAACTACTCCTCTTCTGACTCTGATATAGTGGGTGGTGTCAGTTCCCTCTCCTCAGGAAAGTCTACAAGGTCATTCGCATCTACTGGCATGTCTCCAATTCCTTAGTTTTGTTCTGCCTTGCACAAATGGTTGACAAATGTCTCAATATCAGGGTAAATAGCTTGTTCCAAAAGTTGATGAGCTAATTCCTGCATTTTCGGGGTTAATATAGATACCAAATAGGCCAACTGAAGATCTACTATGTATGGGAGCATTAGGCCTGGTGGAACTTGTTGTATAACGGGAACAACCATATCAACAAAACTCCCCAAAGCATCTACAGGATACATGATGCATCCCTAGAGCGCTGCAGTCCACCAGCATATAATGGCCTTTTGGCGTTGGTTCTCTATCTCATTGGGGTCCATATCCTATCACAAATCAAAAACCTCAATGTCAGTCAAATCATAACTTATCCAAAATCATAGTAATCCTGCTCTGATACCACTATAACACCCCCTCAACTCAAACAGCATAGGAAGGCATACGCCTAGCTGCCTAAGAGGTGTTAGGAACCCTAAACAGCGGAAATCATGGATCGAACCTACCTGGAAGATTGAAAGGGTTCCCTAGACTAGCATAAAAAGTACAAGCCTTTCATTTAGATAAAGTTTAAGTTTGACATAAAATAGTATAATCATCGAACTGATACAACGCTTTTGTACAAGATTGCACAAAGCCATAAAAAAAACATTAGGCATCCATAGTTTCCTTTCCATTAGCCTCACTTGCCTCCTTAGCTCCTGACATGCCAAACACACCTGGAATGTGGAACGTCCTATGGGCATCAACCCAAGTTAGATAATATTTATCTAAGTGAAGTAGTTTTATGAAAGAAATAAAACATGTATGTAATGCACATATGCAACGTGAAAACCCCCTTTTGTGGATGCCATGCCAAGGTGTTGCAATCACCCCCGTGCATGTCATGCTCACATCAAACACAAATATGTGACTCCAAAAGCCACCCATGACGGCCACTAGCTTGCCACAATACCTCATGCCATGTAGTTATGAAACAAGTAAAGAAACATGCTAAACAAGGAGAGCAAGTGAGTAGGTCCATATCCAACACAAGTGATTCAATAAATGATCAATATGAAACACAAATAATGCAAGAAACCACTCACTTTAGCCACTGGCCTTACCGGTTCACTATTCACAGGAATTTTGGCCTAGTTTGGTTGTAGTTTCATATAGTTCGAGTCACCAATCTAAAATATTTTTGCATAGGATGCTAGGAAATAATTTAAGGAAGAAAGTTGAAAAATTTCAGAGGAAGAGGCCCTATCACTCGCCCTCACGTGCCACCAAAAGGGTGGCCATGTGCGGCTAAGCGCAATAGTGGCTAGCGCGTGCAATGCACGTGCCATCTTCTTCCCTATTACAAATTCTACAACTGAGAATTAAAAATTCTATAACTTGCTCATTTTTGCTCCGATTCACTGTTCGTTTGAACCTACAGACTCTCATTTTCGTGCTCTACGACCCTACGAAAAGAAAATCAACTTACTGCTTTGGTCTTCCCACTGAATTGATTGATTTCTACTGAGGTGTCGGTTACTTGGCACCACCTTCTTCCTTCTTTTCTCCCTTTAGTCCTCTTCCTTGTTGTTTAACTAGGTGCACTTGCTCACTTGCTACACGTTACTTTCACGTAGGTCTTCCCCCTTTTATATAATCTCCCAGGACACCCAAATCTCAAGATATCCCTTAGCTTTGAAGTTACATCCTTTTCTTCCCAAGTTATCATTACCAAACCTTGAATTATCCCTTTGAATTATCTTTCACTTCTAATTTTCACTTTCTTCCAATCCCACGTCTCCAAGTTAAGCCTCCACGTGACTTTAGGATAAGAGCCCATTATTACCATTATCTCTTTTCCCAAATCCAATCCCCTTCCTCCAAGTCATGCCTCCATGTGACTTTAGGATAAAAGTTCATTATTACCATTATCTCTTTTCCCAAATCCAATCCTATTCCTCCAAGTCATGCCTCCATGTGCAACTAGGATAAGGATTCATCATTACAATCATTTCCTTTAGTTGGAAACACACTAATCCCCTTCTATAGGTTGTGACATTTTCACTTAGGCCCGGTTTCTTCCTTTTAGGTTAACGCTCGAGATCCACTTCTGATGACATTTTAACCCTCAACTTCTATTGGAAACACTTTTGCATCCTTTAATCATAAAATTTCTACCTTGCTAACCTTTTTCCCTAGGTACTTCTGACCCCTTGTATATTCACAATTTAATAAAACTAAAGATTTCTCTCATTTCCCTCGAAACAAAATGCCATTCATTTCATTACAACACCCAAGCTTTACATCAAGTTCCAGGGTATTACAATTATAGTGGAGAAGAATGAACACAATGAGCTTCGAGGAGTTTCTGTATGTGTTACCCAAATGGGCTTCGAGGAGTTCAACGTATCAAGTTCCAGGGTATCAAGTTCTAGGATCGGAACTTGATAAGGCAGGAACCGGATAAGGGTTTCTGTATGTGTTACCTGAATGGGCTTTAAGGAGTTAAGATGAAGGGATCCTGATGGGTCTTCGAGAGATAAAACTTCCAATCCTTTGGGTATGTAACGCCCCGTTTTCCCGGGCACATTATTTCTTGGGGCAATCCTGGAACAATAATTTTTTTTTTCTTTCGAACTCATATACTAGACCACATCATACCTCAAAAGTTTCAGAATTTTCCTACATTAATTTATTCTCGAAAGAGAGAATCATCATATACATACCTCAATTGCGGAAGCTAGAATCGAACCTGACATCTTACTTTAACATAATTCATAATCAAATCTTTACATCATCGTCTCTTGAACTTAATCCTCGATACAAGGCTATTCATCAATGACTTAAGACATGACATAAGCTCTCAACATAACTTTAATACATAACTTACGTCCTCAATTAACATTAACACATAGCATACGTTCTCATATAGCATTAACCCTAACTAGGGTTTATACATCGTCATTAACCGAAAGGTTATACATCATCGTCATCATAACGTTCAGATTTCAAAAGTAGCAGGACTAAACACATGGGCTACATTACATGCATTCATCTCATCGTTCATTCATCATTCATTTCATCGTGCACTTGGAAAGTGCCATTTCGTGCCTCATTCATCCTCGTACCTGCTACAATCTCCATCTGGAACGTTTGAATATTCCAGGGGCAAAGGCCCAATTAGATGATGAACCATCTAAGTAAGAGTCTAAAAATCATTTTCGTGCATGAATGCAAAATGTCTTTTCCTTTCATTTCGGTTTGAGCCGACCGTTCCTTATGCTACTTTCCATTTTTACAGCCTCCTTCCCAGGCCGAGGTGTATGGGTGCACCCTTGGAAAAGCAGCGGCCCCGGCCCGTACTCTCAAACCCTTATGCGAATGCATGATCAATAATTTCATCGTGAACACATGCACATTTCATCATCAATACGTGTAAATGTAATCTACATGACATATTCATATCAAGACATGACAACATGATAAACCGTTTACATAAAATTGGGTTTTGGGAAAACAACTTACAATTCAAGCATTTTCATAAAACTAAATTCAGTTGAGAAATACCACTTACAACAAAGCATTTTCCATAAATCCAAATTCATTTGGGTAGTACTACTTACCTCATACGCATATCATAACTTCTCGATTCACGTGCCAGATTTCTAACGTACTCAAATCGAATCCTCAACATACCCTGGCCATCATATTAATTTAATAATATCAATAATCTATTTTCCATAATTTCCTTATAACTTCTCTCTATTTCTACTTATTTTCCTCAATAAATCCATACTAACTATTCTTCAAATATTTTCCTAAAAATTCCTTAAACATTTTCCTCACTAAATAATTCCTCATTAAATAAATTCTAAATAAATAATTGCTAAGTAAATAATTCCTAAATAATAAATAATTTCTAAATAAATAATAAATAATTCCTAAATAAATAATTTCTCAACAATAATTCAAACTAATTATTGCTCAATTATTTTCTTCAAATATTACTCAATAGCAATTCCTAAAATAAATTTCCTAATTTACTGGAATTTCTAGGATATTTTTATACCTTCATTTATCCTCCCAGACTGTCTCGGTATGTGTACCCTGACCTCGAAAGGCGTGTCTAACCTCGATTGCTGTGCAAATTCTCGATTCTCGCTCACTACCTTGATTCTTGTACATTACCTCGCTTCCCGTGCATTTACCTCGATTTCTGTGCAGCATCTCAAAACACGTGCCCAAACCATTTTTCTAGCCAAAAGCTCTAGAATATCATTACATCCTCATTCCCTATTTTTCCGGTATTTTTCGAGATCGCTTTCTATATTTTTCCCATTTTCTTCCTTTTATTTCTTTTTTTCTTCACCCACTATTCATTCATCTTCTCCCCTCCTCTACTTCACGCACGACTTCTTCTTCTCTTCTCTTCTCTTCTCTTCTCTTCTTTTCTTTTCTTCTTCTTCTTCTTCTTCTTCTCCTCTCTCTTCTTATTCTTCTTCACCGCACCCGCGCACTCTTCTCCCAGCCGCTGATGCGACTTCGCTTCGGCTGCCATGGCCGCGACTATGACTGCCATGTCGCGGCTATGGCTGCTGCTTGGAGCTTTTAACAACTTCCTATGCACACCGGCTGCCCCATCAGACCTCATTCGATCCCATCGCCACGGCCGCACCAGCATCCTCGTCGCGCATAGTTGCTGCCCAGCTCTGCTCGAGCTTGCTGGAGCTTCGCTCGAGCTGCCATGGCTGCTGCCTCGGCCAAACTGCTCGCACGCGATCGCCTCCAGCCTCAACAGCTGCTGCCACCGAACGTTGCCTCGACCTCTCAGCCATTGACTCGAGCAGCTTCGGCCTCCCTCTCCCTATCTGATCTCGGCCATGCTTGGCCACTGCCATGGCCGAAATCGGCCATCCCTTCTCTCCCTACAACTCTCTCATTCGATCTCCCCCTCTCTCTCATTCTCTCTATATGCAAGCGAGCACCCCTAATGTCTTAGCCGACCAGCCCCTCGATTGCTTGCAATTCTCTGCCCAAAGCCCTCGAATGAAGAACCCATTTTCACAATTTTTGCAGCCTGCCTCCCACGCCTCACGCATGCACGTTTATTTATATATATATATAATATACACTTTATAATATATATTATACTAATATAATTATAGATAAATATATATGGAATCCCCAATTTTCACCTAAATTTCACTTTGGGATCTCTTAAATTGCAATTACACCCTTTTAACGTTCAAATTAATTTGCATAACGATGCTTAAAACCAAAATTAATAACTTCGGGTTTGCTTAACAAGGATGATTTCGCCCTCGGGTCCTCACCGGGTCTTTGATTCGTCCTGAAATCGCCTAAGGGTTGATCGTCAGGCAAAACCGGAGCCCCTCTAGGGTTCCGTTGAATTCACGGACGTCCCATGCGATAGTTCGGTATTTCAACCTGATCTGAAGTTGCATTTAAGCTGTACCGAAAATCGTCTCAATTCCAATTTATTTTACTTCCATAAATCCTGTCTCGGAACGCTCATCGAGACCATGCCATTTTCTTTAGCCAATTACACTCCGGAGTACTCCCTCTATTCGATTCAACGATTTATTTTGCTATCCAGCTTAATTTTCGGTATTTAAACCTTACTTAAATGACGTGGCGACCTTACGCTGAAACGGGGTATTACAGGGTAAGCTAAGCTTGGACTTAGCCTATGGTCACAAATGAAAGTTAGAAAGGCATGCGAGGGACTTCCCCACGTTGGCCTTCTAATGACAAATTTAGACAATAGTCCAAAGTATGTCCAACGTGTGATGTATGATGCAATTGTATGTTGGTTATGTGTCTTAAAGGGATATTTATGTTCCTGATTGGGTTTTGGAGAGAGAGATTGAGTGTTGGGACAGAAGTATGAAATGAGTCTAGGGGGTCAACGAAGCCAAAAGATACAAAAATGTCTGTTTGCCTTCGAGGAGGCAAGTATTTATAGACGAAATGGTGGGACCTAGGGTTGAGTCTTAAGAAAGACTTTTCCGAGGAGTGCCTTAAAGAGGCTGAAGGGCCTAAAGATGTCTTCGGGGTGTGACACTTCGATGGCTATGTTTGCGTGGCCCCAAAAGGAACTTTAGGCCACCAGATGGTTTCAGTCTGGGAAACCCTGAAGAGTGTCCTTAAACTTGGGCAAAACTGATGCTTGTCGATATCGGGGGACCTTTTGGGGGTCCCAAAGGCTCCTAGAGACTATTTTGGAGAACAATGAACTCAAAAATTGTTTTGAAACTTAGAAGAATTTTAAGACATCCCACAATATCTTTATATTTTGTTAAATAATGGACAACTTATAAACAAAATATCAAAATTAAAGGAGCATTTATGATAATTTAAGAAAGTGGGTCTAAGCCCAAAATAACCCAAGATAGTGGGCTCAATTCCAAAAAAGGTCCAAGAAGAGAAAGTCCAAAGGAGGAAGTTCAAAAGACTAAGGTGGTGTTATCTTTGTGTTTCATTTTTGAGTTTTGAGTTTTGAATTTATTTTGAGTTTTGTGTTTTGAGTTTTTGTTTTGAGATTTTTGAAAACGCATTCTCTTTGTCATTCTGAGAAACTGTTTTCCAAAACTGAAAACTGAAAACGAGTTTACTTTGAAATTTTAAGAAAAAATATTTTATTCATAAAATAATTTTTATTTAAATTAAAATAATTTAATGTTGGTATACTATTAAATACATTTTGAAATTAGTGAAATATTGTAATATTTTTTTCCATTACAAAAAATAAATAAATAAATACAATCAAGAAATAAAACAACTTTGGTAAAAAATAGTAAATGGAGAAATAAAAATAAAAAATTAATTCAATGAAAATGAGAAAATATGATTGTTCATGATAAATAATTTTACATTACACAGTTCAATAACAAATGGATTACAATAACAAGTTTAAATAGTCATGACAGAAATCAAAACAGTTCGGACACTAAACATTAAAATAAGTGTACATAATCATGTACGACTCCTTGAAAAGTCATTCCATATTTGTGTAGCAATTTGATCCCTGACTTGTCCCATTTGAGCTATTTGACTAGCATCAAATTGTATGGCTTCCTGATCTTGACTTGACTCCAGCATATCTTGAAATACCATATTCTCTGATGAAAACTCAGCGAACAAGCTATCTAAAGCATGCTCTTGGCGAATATAATTATGTATTGCACAACATGCAGTAGGGATTTGTCTTTGCCTACTAAGTGGATAATTGGTAATTAATTTTAAAATAGGAAATATTGCCTTTAAAACTCCAATGCAACGTTCAATAATGTTATGACACGAGGAATGTCTATAGTTGAACAGTTCTTCCTTTCCACGTGGTCTTCCTGGTCCAAAATAATCACGTAGATGATATCTTCGTCCTCGATAAGGAGCAAGAAAACCAGGCATGTTTGGATAACCAGAATCAACAAGGTAAAATTGATCTGCACAAAAAAAGAAAAACAAGACCTAAATACCCAAATATTATAAAAATATTTGACAAATTATTTGAAATATTAGAATATACCTCCACATGGCATTGGAAAGTTGTTTGAAGTTCTTGTGACTGCATCAATGAATACTCGTGAATCATTAGCAGTACCTTCCTATCCAGAATACACAAATGTGAACTTCATATCAAAATCACACGTCAACATCACATTTTGTGTTATATTGGTTTTCCTTCCACGGAAAGATGTTTGTCTTGATGTAGGTGCCCAAGCTGCAACATGTGTTCCATCTATTGCGCCTATGCAATCCTTAAAGTAAGCAAAATTTGCGCAAAATCCGCTCATGTGGCATATTTTGATGTGTTTGACATATTATCTCTATGCCAAGTGAACAATCAGCCCGTAATACTCGTTTAAACCACTTGTGTATCGTATTGTTAGAATGTTGAAACCTATCACCAATAATACTATATCGTGTAGTGTGCCCTACAATCATCAAAAACATAGCAACACCCTCCTCGACGCTCACTTTTTTTCCATCTTTCAACAGCTGCTTCTGTTTCAAAGTATCACAAAAATTCATGAACACATGTTTCTGCATACGAAAATTACGATAACACACATCTGGATGTCCATTCAGAATCTCTAATATGTACATTTTTCCTGTAAGTAATGACGTTCTACAAGGTACCCTGTCAATGACACTACTGTTGTTGGTAACAAAGCAATTAAGCATTATTACATTCCCAAAATTTGTAACAATATCATCCGTAAATAAAAAATCATCACCACTCGCATCTTCGTCAGTCGAATCATTGGTACGCATATTACCAACCACATTTGATGACATCCTGTGTATAAATATATTCATAATCACCATCAGTAGTCATATCATTCATCATTTATTATAATCAACGTAAAGAAATAATTCAACATCAACTAAGACGGCAACAAAACAATTAAGCATAATTAAATCCCCAAAATATAACAAGCATTCAATTCTAAATAAATTTAACATCAAACAGTTCCAGTTGAACACAGCTCTACAACCATCAACATCAAATTATGAAGATAAAACAGTACTTGAAACTAATGTAATAAAACACAATACTTTCAGCTACAACATCACCAATGAAAATACCACAGTATTAGAAACTACGCAATCAACCAACCAAATCAAAGAAGCTCTAAGATAGGTCTTCTTCTAATTTCTGGCATCTTCACAAATGACACTCGAAAATCTAGATCCTTAAAAGCCTTTATTGCTTTCATATAAACCTCATTAGACACTTCTTCCATATTGTTTAAGAGGTCCATGCAAGCCACATTTGAATAAGGATCCATACTAGTAGCTTCATTATCTGATTGATTGCATGATTTTCCTTGAAGCTTTGCAAGCTTTTCTTTTAGGTAAAGTGTCCTAAGTTCAGTTTCTTCGTTCTTCATACTAACTGTAGATAACCATTGCGCCATGCAAGCTTCAAGTTTATCAGTTTTACTGATCTTAGGTTCCTTACGTCGATGTTCGCTAGATTCATCAATTTATTCACGCCGACGAGTATTTGTAACTTCATCAGTATTCTCCACACGTACATGAATTCCTCTGTTCAAAAAATCATCTTCTAACTGTCTTTCTTCCTCAGATGTTGGAGGAAGCTGAGTGGAAGCATTGCCTAATCCTCCAGTAGCTGTAGTCCCACTAAATATCTCCCCAAGAGTTTCATAATGCTTGCATCCTTCCTTATTGAATATTTTGTACTCAGACTTGTTAATCTACAATAGTAAAAAGAAGACACATTATCATATTGTATAGCAAAAATGGGTAAGATTGATATGATAAAAAATGATGGTAAAAATATTCTTTAATAAAGATATATACCATATAAAAGTGTTGCCAAACTTCCTCTAGAGCATTAACTTTGTTGGTAATTGAATCCCATGTAACACCTGTATGTCCTAAAAGTTCAGAGAATAAGCGATGTTCCTTACGTAAACGATTCCATTTCCCCTTTAATCTATCTATGCCATAATCCGTCTTTGTGAGAGTAATCATGGATTGATTGATCTTCCCCCAATCATCTTTCGTGAATGTAGAACATTGCAATATCCCTGATTTCACATTCTTGTAAAGAATACCGATAAATGCGTGTTCCTTCTCATCGGACCATGACATTGGTTCCTTAGTCTTATCTCTGTGACCACCCATAATCTATATTGAAGATAATAAAAAAATATGAAAACAACATGAAAAATATACTCCAACTTACCAAAATATACTCCACATGACATGAAAAATAATTCAACATCATAATTTGATAGACCCACGCCTAGACCAAGGAAAAGAAAAGGAAAACAAAAACAAACACAAGAAAAAAAATGCAACACTAATAGCAAAAAGAAATAAAACTAGGGTTATATGGCATACAACATCCACGTATAAGCAAATGAAAGTTAATTTAATTAAAACAAAAAACAAAAAAAGCAAAACTTTGTCCTAATACAACAAAATAACATACTAATTGTGAAGTCGTGAGGTCATTTTGTCAACCAAAATCATACATATTTTGTTAGAGATATGATGTAATTATGATAGCTAGGCACAAGATTATTCATTTATGATAATACACAGAACATGGGAAGTGGGTTAAATAAAAAACATGAAAGCCAGCAGAAGCTGGCTGCTATTTCTTCTGGAAAGGAATGGAAGGAATATACAAAGTGACATACATTCCAAATGACTCGCCAACAACAAACCAAAGCCTTGCCTGCGACTCCATATATATATATATATTACATTTTGAATATATTAAAAATAGAATTGCACTTAAAAAAATTGTCAATAAGAATCCCATCTATTATACCAACAATCATCAAATTTGAATTTGAAGGTGACTACTAGATTCATAAAAACAAATAATATATCCAAGAGTTTGCCCAGCAAACTACTTATCTGAATTTGATTGGGACAAAGGTTGAAGACGAGAACAACACTGTCCTGACTCTCATGAAGTGAAAAGGCTAGAATGTCCTAAAGAATCATCTATCATTCACACATTCACATTATCCAAAAATAGGTTTATACATCGCCAGGTGAGATGCAGCATGGTGTGTGATAGCTTTCTGGGTGAACTAAAGTTAACATGGCTCATGAGAATGACAAATAACAAACACCCAAGCGAGATCAGTTTTTTGTTCTGGCAAACATTTAACAACAGAAGATTGCAGTTATTAGACATTGTAATTTGTAACCTCAAAGGAATGAGACAGAATAACTCTTTTTAAGTTCAAGACACAAATCCAGACTGCAAGAAATGCAGTTTGGATGATAAATTTTGTAGGTTTACAAGTTAACAAAAGCAAAAGATCACAAGAAAAGGCATGGAAAATCAGACAAAGGAGATAAAGCTGTTGCAAAGGAGCATGTTTAAACAACCTCAATCAACCCAACGGCCATTCCAAAAATCTCATACCAACAATCACAAAACAAACTCAAACAACCCAACAGCCATTCCAAAAATCTCATACCAACAATCACAAAACAAACTCAAACAACCCAACAGCCATTCCAAAAATCTCATACCAACAATCACAAAACAAACTCAAACAACCCATCAGCCATTCCAAAAATCTCACAAAATTACTGAAATCAGAATACAATGGGTTTGACCTGAAGACAAGATCCGTAGGAGGAAGTGACGACGGCGTAGGCAAACGGTGATGGGGAAGAAGATAAGACCAGCATAAGCGAACAACCAATAGGAAAAAGAAACGACTGACGTAGGCGAAGGTGAGGCGCCGCAGATCTGGGCTGCTGGTGGCGACGATGTGCAGCGGCGGCGATGGCGATGGAAGGCGCTGTAACGGCCAACAAGGAAGAGAAAGAGTCTACGACGGCTGGAAGGGAGAAAAATAGTAGCGATCGACGACCAACAAAGAAGAGGCGCGATCGATGGCTGAGATGGAGTCAGATATGCTCAGAACTGTAGATCTGGAAGAGGGCCAAGAAGATCTGGGTTGCTGGAAGAGAGAAGGAAGATGGAGTGCTTGAGTTTAAGAAATGAGAAGGCAGAGATCTGGGTTGGTGGAGCTTGGAAGAGAGAAGGAAGATGGAAGATGGAGTGCTTAACTTTAGGAAATGAGAAGGCAGAGAGATTGGGTTTGGACTCAGAAGCGGCTGCACTGTGTGAGAAGGAAAACACAACTGTTTTCCGTGTTTCAAATTTTTCACCATGTTTTGGCTGAAAACAGCCAAAACGGTATTTTGTTGTTTTGGATTTCCTTAACAAAATTTTTTCTTGTTTTTAAAAATGCGTTTTTGAAAATGACAAAGAGAACACATTTTGAGTGTTTTCAAAAACTAAAAACAGAAAACGGCCCGAAAACGACAAAGAGAACATGGCCTAAAGTTCTCGAGATACTCTCCTAATGATCATTCCCCATTACCCTCCAAGAGACCCTTTCTTGAAGTTTGGGATAAAAATTAATTAAAATTATTACACTTGTGATTTAGTGCTTAATTAAACTTAATTTGACATAAAATTTAATCAAGTTATCCCACTGTCTTGATCTTTTCTAGCAATTTTTTGAACGCAAGTAGACATTTAAATATTATTTTTAATTTTGAAACTCACCTTTTGTGGGGACTACAAAAAAGAAATAATAATAATAATAATAATAATAATAATAATAATAATCGCTTTAAATATGAAAGATATGTTAATACAACTATACAAGCATATGTAAAAGGTCGGCACAAGTGGGGGCTACTATACATTGTATATTATAATAGGAGATTGCGACAATGGGTCACCCAAATGGGCTAATTCGTACACCCAACAGCAATTTTTGGCATTATTTTATATACGCCAATGAATGCACATACATATATATATATATATAAATATAGCATTAAGACACTCAAAAAGTGAGTGTATACATTAAATATAAATAAGAAAACAAACACTTATGAGAGTTATTTGTGTCGTTTCACTCATTTGATAAGGTAGTGTTTGTGTTAGATATTTATTTTTTAATATATTTATTAAATTTATTTAATAATTTTTAAAAGAGAAGTTATCTAATTTTTTATCTTAATTTTTTTAAATATGTTTATCTCTACCCGCATTAAGATAAACATATTTTGATCTTTACATAAGAGAAAAAAAAATAATATTTATGTCCTCTAGTGCATACCAAAAAATTTAACAAATAATTTGATAAAATTTTTAAAATATTTTTTAATTTTATCTTAATCATTTCATATTTTACTTTAAAAAATATTTCAATTTTATTTTAATACTTCATTAACTTATTTATTTTAACAAACATAAATACTATTTTATATACAAATACACGATACTTCCACTAGGGTGGCAAACCAACCCAGCTAGTGCTGGGGATCCGCCCTGAATAGCCGCCTTCTACTATTTTGAGTCATGTGTGGTCATCCACCATGAGATTATTTCAAGTTCAAAGACAAAATTACTAGCTCAAGGAAAATAAAAAATATTGGTAAAATATTTTAATTATAATATAGATTATAAGAGTTTGAAGAAAGGTATAAATATAATTATAAAATATATGTAGCAAATACTACATAATAAAATCAAATTTTCATATATTATTATTGTCATTTTGTATTTTAATGTTACCATGTAAGGATGTATACAAATAATTTTAAGATGCCAATATAAAGGTTACATAAAATTTTTATATACAAGGATATAATTCAAGCATTTTAATATTTATTTTCTAATATTACAATTATGCCAATTTAGGTAATATTTGTTAATCAATATATGAGCCTAAAAAAGTGAGATATACAAAGTATTCTGTATAAAAGTATTTTTTTTATATTTTTTAAATTTATCTGGCAACTCACTAAAAAAAAAGTCACGTGACTTCTTATTTAAGATTATTCAGATAAATTTATTTCTCCCCCAGTAAAAAAATTTATATTTAACTTTACAGATAAGAAAAAATGACTCATATACTCTACTATTGTATTTCAAAAAATTTAACAAATAGTTTGATAAAAATTTTAAAATATTTATATCCATATCTTAGGTATTTCATATCACGATAAAAAAATATTTTTTTTATCTTGATAAAATTTTATCTTTTTCATTACTTATTTTAACAAATGCTACCTTAAAATAAAAAGGTGATACTATCATTTGATTGTAGTGGAGAGATAACTTAAGCCTCCAATAATTTTATATCACCTCTCGTTGTTATTAATTTTAATCCTATTTTAGAACAATTTGGCCCTTAAGTATAAAAGCCTCAAAACATTATCTTTCTTTAAAAATTCTTGCCTTTTACCCCTTTTCTTCACAGTCGATGCTGACCACAGTTGACCTTCACTTCCCCGATCACCTCTTATCTCTGCAGTCCACTCTCCTCACAACGTGATTGTGACACCACCATTGAGAGGTACTGCCATTTTCACCCACCGTGACCCTTCTATTCTTCAAATTCTATCTTTCTAGTAGTTTAAAGAAGAAAAAATGCGTCCATTTTGTCCTATTTGACATAATTCCTGTCCATATTGAAACAAAACCACGTCTTAATGCCATGTTTTAAGATGCGTAAGATGTTATGCACATGGTTTGAATATAAGGGAAGGGAAGATAAATTGGTAAATGCTATTTGCACACTCAATCGTGATATTTTAGTGACATTTGCATATTAATATGTTATATTTTATGTTATGTCTATATAAATATATAATATATTAATGTATTAGTGCCACTAAAAATATCATAACTGAGTTTTCAATATAACAATCCGTTAGAGGGTCCAGTATTTAATTAAAATTATTTAAATAATTGTTGAAAAATTTGATTAAGAGATTTTGTCAATTAATTATTTAACGTGACAATTTAGAGATTTTGAAGGAAAAGAATAGTATTAAATTATTTTCAATGTTAAAATTAAAGGAATTTGTCAAAGTGACGATCTAATAATTTCTAATTGGGGGAATAACATTTAAAGATCATTTAATTTTAGTAATTTATTGTAGAAATTAAATGTTAAGACATGAAGGTCATTTAGAAATTTGTTATTAGAATTTAATTGTTAATTAAAATTATATTGATTAAGGGATTAAGATAATCCATAAGTGAGATGATTTTGGTTTAAAGTTTCCTAGTTATAAGATATCCATATGTGAGATGGTTTTGGGTTAAAGTCTCTTAGTTATATTAAGAGAAGGAATCCATATTATAAAGGGAGTGGGATCTAGGGTTTTATACCTCTATATATAGAGCCCATTAGCTTACCTTTTCTTCACGCCATGTGAAGAACCAAGAGGCCAAGAGATAGCAAAGGGTTGCTAGAGTCTTTAGGATCGCTCTAGGGTTCGATCAGAGAGTTCTATCAGGCAAGTATTCTTCCTATAATTCCTTCCATTACAGGTTCTTTTGAGTTATTTCTAGATTATCCAATATCATTATTCAGTTTTCAGTTTATATCAACCAATAGATACGTATGTATATATATATGTGTTATAGTGAGTCTTCCAGGTAGTTCATGCATGTTTAATACATCGATTCAAGTTGATATCATCGTTGAATCATCCCTAAAGTTGCTTGATATCAGTTGGGACTTCTTTTCCCAAGTTTTAATTCATAATGGTGTAGTTTCGTTAAGAACTGTTCAAGATCAAAGTCTCTGTGAGCGTTCGTTCTTAGTTTAAGAGTTGCAGATATTCGGATGTGAGCATTCATATCCGAATGAGTTTTTCCAAGTATGTGAGTGATATCCGAATAGGCCAGAGACTATCCGGATGTATCAAAAAGGTTTATGTGAGTGACATCCGGACGCGTTGTTGAGATATCTGGATGTCTCAATTGTTCTTCGTGAGTGGTATCCAGATAACTCTTGTCCATATCTGGATGGTCTAGTGGTATTCGGATGCTTTTTTTTCGTATCTGGATGTGTCCAACAAGTAATTGTAAGTAGTATCCGGATGCCTTGAGTCGTATCCGGATGTGCCTAGTTGTTGTGAGTGATATCCGGATGCTTTGTGTTTTATCCGGATGAATCTAAGACTTTCTGCGAGTAATATCTGGATACCTTGTATCGTATCCAGATGTGTCTAAAGTTCTTCAAGTATGATATCTGGATGGTTTGTTTATACATTCAGATAGGTCAAGATAATATCCAGATGTCTCGCCTGATATCCGAATGCCTCCCTAATATCTGGATGCCTTCGAGTAGTCTTTTGTGGCATCCGAATGCCTCAATGAGATATCCGGATGGCTAGAATCATATCTGGATATCCTAGACCATATCCGAATACTAGCCAGCATATCCGAATAGCTCGTTCTTCGTGCTTCCAGTGCATCTGGATGATTAGTATCATATCCGGATGTCCTAGTTTCTATCCGAATATATTCCAGCATATCCGAACAGTTTCTTATTTGAGCGTCAATGTGTCCGGATGAGCCTCCTTCATATCCAGATGTCTTTCATCATATCCGAATATCCTTCCTGGTATCCGGATGGCTTTACCAGAAATTTAATTAAACTTCCAGAATTATTTAATCCAAGTTTTAATTAAATTAAATTATTCAATAGCTTCCAGTAATGAGTTTATATGTCAAAATGAAACAAGTTAATCATGCCCATACCATAAAATATAATTCGTTAAATCTTTGTATTCCAATATATAGATGAAGATCATTTCATGTTCACCATTATTTTATTATGACATGATCAGCATTATTTGGTGAGATTATGTGCATACATTTTGGTATGAGTATTGAGCATGACTTTATATGGAGCACTACATATCGTGTGCCAGCATTTATGTGAGCATTGCATTGCATTATGTGCGCTAGGCGACTTGTCCGCGGGGATCCTATCAATTTCAGTTTCAACTCAGTTTATGAGTTGCCTACCTGGGGGCCACCAGGGGGCTAAGGGCTTATTGCCCATAGTATGTGCTTACAGCTTTTATGTTTACAGGATTCAGATCAATCAGGTATGTATTACAGTTATGTGGGCCTATGTGTCAAAGTTGCATACCTACATTTAGTTTACAGTTTATGTGCATTACATTTTTATGAATGCAAAATAGATAGTGATTATACAGTACCAGTTCAGTGAATTATTTATCAGTATCGACATTCTTCGATTCAGCCTTAATTATTCTTTCCAGCTTATTACTTGCTGAGTTTTTTAGCTCACCTTGTACTCTTCACCCCTTCAGGTTCTAGCAGGAGAGTACCAAATATGGGGCCTAGTAGCAATAGTCTATAGTGTGTGTACGTGGAGCCGCTCAAGATAAAAGATGTCTAGGAGTTTGTTGAGTTTTGTAGCGTTTTGTTAGTTTAGATCTATTTACATTTCAGTTGAAGGATTGTCCCTTAGTTAGAGTTTATGCTTTTCAGTTTGTATTGACTCAGAGATTTTATTCCAGTTGATTGAGATGTTCAGTCATGGTATCAGATTTTAGATTATCAGTTAGTTTATTTTATTTTTCCCACAACACCTCTTCTCAGGTAGTTCTAGGAGAGGGGGTTTTACATTCAAAGAGCCTTTTACGTATATGCAAGTGAATAAAATGGAAAAACTCATAAAAAATTAATATTATTAGTCTTGTGGATGATGTATTTATGGAATGCTTAATATTATTAGTCTTGTGGTTACAAGATTGGTCGTGTGGCTAGTTTTGGAGAATCATAAAGGATAAAGTAGCAATATGAGATGTTTACGAAACATATTTAGTGTCACTAATCCTTGAGTTTCTTGGGGCCAGGACAAGTCGTGTAGCAAGTTTGGGAGTTATAGATGATTGTCAAGAAGATTTGATGAGTAAGTAGGATGACGTTCAACACAGGTAAGTATTTTAATTATTTGGGAAATTAAACCCCGAGCTAAGTTCTTGAGTGACATGTCGGATTCTTGGGAGACATATGGTTTGTTAGAATTTCTTATCAACAACTATTTGTAGGAAATTGACAGATTTGGGGTCTCGGGAAACTAATTGGATTTGGAAGTATTCCCATATATGGTTCATTATAATCTCATACTAATGGTTAGTTTGCAGGAGTTGATGAATTTGGAATCTCGAGGATTCTAGGTAATAATCGTTTAGGAGATGCCTAATTGTTTTACAGGACGGGACTTGGTACGAGTAAGTATTCTGGTCACTTGGTGAAATTAAATGTAATACCTTGAGAACCTAGAGAAGTTAGTATATATCAAGGATAGTGTAAGAAAGGAAATAATACCAGCTGGATACTTTTTGGGCTAAATGTTGGCAAAGAACTCCCAAGTTAAGCGTGCTTGACCTGGGGTAATCCAGGGATGGGTGACCCCCCTGGAAAGTTCGTGTAGGCCCATCAGGGTAAGTTGTTCCGGTCCTTCCTATCGCTCGATTGGGTTGTTACAGGTGGTATCAGAGCCGACCCCCAAGCCTCTGAGCGCGGTGGTGGGGCAAACCTCAGCGAGGAGGCTGGGTCCCGAGGCGGGCGTGTAGGCCTCTATGGGGGGTGTGCGTAGGCATCTTAGGAAAATCCCACATCGGCCATGCAAGGGGGGAGAGATCTGGGATCAGTTGTAAGGTCGCATGACGAGGACGTCATGTGCTTAAGGGGGGAGAATGTAATACCTCGAGAGCCCAGAGAAGTTAGTATATATCGAGGATAGTGTAAGAAAGAAAACAACACTAGCTGGATACCTTTTGGGCTGAATGTTGGTAAAGAACTCCCAAGTTAAGCGTGCTTGACTTGGGGTAATCCAGGGATGGGTGACCCCCCTGGGAAGTTCGTGCAAGCCCATCAGGGTAAGTTGTTTCGGTCCTTTCTATCGCTCGATCGGGTCATTACATTAAACCCCTATAAAAAATATATATATATATATTGAATGACTTGCAGGATTTTGGGAGACATTTTCCTTACTTGAAGATTACTTGGGGATATTTTAGATGAAACTTATTTGAATTACAAGGATTTGATAAACTTGAAGTTTCGAGAGTACTAAGTAATCGTTTGGGAGACTACTTATTTTGCAAGAAATTGGTGGATCCAAAGTTCAGAGGAATTTAGAAGATACATGCTCGGGAGACCATTTTGCTATATGTTTATTTTGTAGGTGTTCGATGGATTTAAGATCCTGAGGATTTTAGATAATAAATGCTTGGGAGACTATTCTATTATCTAATTGTTTATAGAAATTTGGAATATGGGAATGATATACTCATTGAGGATTTGTGACTTTAAGGGATTCATTTGAGGATAGGATACAACCCATTCAGAATTAAAAAGGAGGATATAGTAAGGTTGCCTTAGATCTTGCTACAGATTATTATGAGTATCTGGTGATAGCAATTGGGATAACCAACAACCTCTATGAGTGCGATACCTAGGATGTTCAAAATCATAGTAGGATTGGTTTATGACTGTATTGGTTGAGTATATTTTGATTTACTTAGCCTGCAGGGAAATTGAGTAATACTTGAGGATTGTCCTAGCGCTCCAGGTAATTTTTCTAAGTTATGAGAAACAGGTTAGCCATGAGTCCTTCAAGGATCGAGGCAAACCAAGATTGAAAGCGGCGACCAAGCAAAAAGAAAAAGATCATTTATTCCACTTTATGCTTTTGATGAAACGATCTATTGGTGGAAAGTTACGATAAGAATTTTGCCAGATCCCGAACGGCAAGGTACATCAAATATAGAGTGGGTACGATTAAAAGAACTTTCGAAAGTTAAGTATTTTCGTTTGTGAGAGGAAATAGAGGAAAGCTTGGGATCATGGGGCTAAGTCATTGATCTAAGGTAAAAGACTTAGGTACCAAGAGGGTGACTACTACACGGTATGTTGTGTGGGCTTGGAGATTTGAAAGTTTGTGCATGAGAAGGGTGATGAAACTGTGGTTGCATACATGGGTTGGGGTAAGTCATAACTATGAATGGAAATGTTTTCCCCGATGTAAGACATGTGGTGTGTTGTCAGCTTGCTTAGAAAATGTGTTTTCCCGTAATAGCAAGCAATGGGATTGTGGTTCCATACTCGACCTTTGGGGAAGGGAAATTTTACTCTAGTTGCCGACCTGACCTTCGGTTTAGTATGCAGACAGTTGCACATCCCAATAGTTATAGGCGGTTGGCCCTAGTTTGATTGTCTTAAATCTTGCCCATTGGTATATCGAATGATGCAGCAGTAGATACACTCTAGCACACTTGGGAGCATGGGTTCCAGTAGAAGGGAAATTGTGAGTAGTGCTGTGTCACCCATAATTTTGAGATTTGGGCTGGTATTGAGAGAAGTATTAGAAGTGACAGGAGTCGGGTCAATTACAACTCTCAGAGACGGGGCAGAAGGCACTAACCTAACAATAGCACTATGAGTTTATGGCCTATAACAGCGGATCTAAGCCTAAGGAGCAAGGTAAAAGACTAGTGATAGGCTTGTGATTGATTACCGGAGAAGCTTGTAAGCTGGCTTGCAGTAAGGGTGTGAGACCCATGAGTTAGAGCTACTTAGTGGACTGCAGAGATGGTCAGATAATAAAGTTTGGGCAGCACTGTGGCTATTATGTTGGGATTAGAATCCAAGTCCCAAAGGACTAGAAGATTATGATAAGATCCCTAACTGTCTGTAGATGATTGAAAGCTTTATAGATTGACAATCTATTCAGAAAAGGATTCACCAGAATAGTAGTGTTCGTGATAAGACTCATGAAGGGAGTCAATTGGGAATGGGTAAAAAGCCGATGACGGTTTTCGGATAAAATATTTTGATTTCCAAGTCGAATTCAGGTGCTTAATGCCAGAAGTTGGGGCAACAATGCTGGGTGAGGCACACCCAACCAAGTACGTTGTCCACCGTGATGTGGGTCTTAGGGAGTGGGATGATATCTCTTAGGGAAGGTGTTTTGGCGACACCATAATCTTGAGGAATGAGGTGGAATTTCGAGGACGAAATTTATTTTTAAAAGGGGAGGATGTAACATTCCAGATTTTCAAACTCCAATATGATGTAATACTTGAGGAAATAGATCATTTCAAGGGATTATAGAAGCCTTGAGACAATGGTTCAGTTTCTGAGTCAGTGGTAAAATAGTAAATATTAAAGTTCGGGTAAAAGTGTAATTTACCAAAAACTTTAGGGTACTAACGTAACTTATCCATTTTTTAGGAACCAAAAAGTGCAATTAAAAATGGCCTAGGGACTAAGTTGCAAAGGCCTAAGTTCAAATTACCCGAAAAGTTCGGGCTAAGGTGTAGTTCTTGAAACTTGTAGCTAGATCATTGGAATAATGAACTGGGCCAGCTAAACCATTTGGGAGTAATGATTGCGGATTCCAAACTTATTCTAATAGAGTTAAGTCATGATTGTGGATCTCAAATAACATTTAATCCATCGTTGGATCATTTTGAAATCCAAGACTTAGCCTCCAAAAGTCTCCAAACCTTATCCTCAAGGACACATGGCATTCAACCATTGGCCACTTGGAAGATAAGATAAGGTCACATGATGGCTCATAATGAGCCCTTGAGGTGGCATCGCGTGATTGGCCAAGAAAAACTTACTTAGCCTCCAAGTTTGCTAAAGTCTCTAAACCTTATCCTTAAGGACATGTGGCAAGCATTCATTGGTCACTTGGAGATAGGATTGGAAGTCTTTTGATGGGAAATTTAGAAAATTCAATTAACCACGTGGGATATAATGATGGGAATGTTGAAATCTAATTAAACATGTGGAGGCACAAATCTCTAGGGACACGTGGCATATTTTGATTGGATGCTCATGGATGGAATGATAATGCGACATGTGGCGCGATTTGGTTCGTCAGAGTTTCCTATAAATAAGGGCTTTGGGGTTATTCATTTTGGGCATCAAGCAAGGACGAAAAGGAAGGGATTTTGAGAGAGGAAACGTTGCCGAAAAGAAGGGAGAAAATCGAGGGAGATGAGCCTCGACGGAGTTTTCGGGTCTTTCTCGAAGTTCATGCTAAACAGTAAGAAAAACTGCGAGAAAACCCATCCCGCTTATTGTAAACCGTGCTTCCTATGGTAATCAGTCAAAATGAGTGGTTCCTGCATGTTTTGGTGGCACCTTAAGCATTTGTTGCTTCACTTGTGCATGGTTGTTACTTGCATATCATGCTTTTGTGTCTTACATGTCATATTTCCCTTGGTTTATGCATATTCTTTTTTCTTTGTCATGCAATGTTCGTTGTGGTGACTGTGGCTAGTTGTTGGGACATCATGGAAGATCTCGTGCTCTTACGGTGAGCCAAGAGTGACTATGATGATCGCGAGGGTGATTGCAACATCTTGGCATTACTACCATAAGAGTGGATTTCATAATGACATTATTGCATTTGCACGTATGTACTTTCCTTTTTTGAGTCACTCACTTAGATGTTTTTATCTAACTCGGGTGTTTTATACCCTAGGGACACATTCAACATCCCAGGTATATCAGATGTGCCAGGTGATCCAAGTTCTAGTTCGAGCAAAGGAAAAAGGTGGTGCTTGGCTAGTTTTGGGTTTTATTTCATTATGTACCCTTGTAACTAAGTGATGTATTGTAATAACAGCTAGGATACTCAAGGTTGTAAGATGTGTGTGTGAGTGTCCTAAGGTTGCTGTTATGTATATGTACAATAAGAAGTACCTTTGTAGTACCAAAGATTAGTGGGTATATGGGGTATGCGGTACTGTTGTGGTGGTCATGACGCACTTTAAATTTTGTATGGGAAAACTTCCATGATGAGGGTTTATTCGCTAGCTTCGGCATGTGTTGCAATTATAATTACAAGTAATGAGTTGTGTCTTTTGGGTTTATTGAAAGTTGTATGCATTTCTTGTACATGTAAAGGAAAAGTGAGTGGAAACCCCATTTATTCTGCTTTGGTTAAGATTTTAGGTTCGATCTAGTGCTTCCATTGGCAAGGGTTTCCATAATACCCTAGGTGATGTCTGCTTGTATTTCACATTGTTGTGTATTTGGAAAAGTGGGGCGTTACACCTATAGTTGGTCAACTCCTCATAGTACTGAAATCTACCATTGTAGTTTTTTTCGCTTCACAAAATTCTAATTGTTGTATTTTTTGCAACAAAAATTTGGCGCTATCTGTTGGAAACTGACAAGAAATCAAGATGATGAGAGCCAGGAGGTCAACTGGCTTGGGCATCCCACCTACCCAAGCACGGAGAAACACCCATTCCAAAATGGGAGCCACTAGAGAACCCAACTTAGTACCATCGTTGCCACCAATACCTTTGGAGCACAACTAAGAGGAGGAAGTTCACTTAGGACACATGCCCCAACTAGGGAGCAATTAGATTGCAGGATTGGGGGCAATCAGATTACAACACTGGGAGGCAATCAAATTGCAGGACTAGAGGACAATCCAATCATCGAGACCGAGGGTAGAGGACAATTGAAGAAAGGGAAAGTGCATGTTACTGATTTTAGGGTACGCTTGGCAAGACATGGGAGGCACTCTCCACTCCTAAAACCTGTGATCCAAGAGCTAGACTCCCTGGGGCAATCATCAACTCCTTGAAGAAATCCAGCTATAACTGCAGGGGGACCCATTGGTCCATCCGAGATTGCACCTCCCACGGTGCTACTCATTGATTATGAGTGACTCCAGAAGAATTATGAAGAATTGAAGAACAAGAATAAAGAGCTTCAGAAGAACGAGGAGAACGAAAGAAGAATGCAGGGGATAATGACCTTGTAACAAGAAATGATGCCTGACATTCACATTCCATGTATGGGATTCATAGACACTGGGGAAGGATGACATGGACTCCAAGACCATTCCCCGAGAATGGCTCAACCTGGGATCATGATTGGAACATTGAGACCAACGACTGTGCCTTGAGACTGACAGATTCGCCAGAGCGATATGGCAGGCGAGTTGGGAAAGCTCCTATGTATGAAGAAATAGTTGAGAGTAGCCCCTCAAGGGCTCTTTATGTTCCTCCTCATCATAGAGAAAAAGAAAAACAAGGATCGCTTAACGCGGTAGGCATTAAATGACTTATAGAAGAGGTGTTGGAACAGAAGCAGGTGATGATGATACCCAAAGAAGCTCCCTAAAAGGGATTTCCCTCATCTGCTGAGCTCTTGAGACAGCTAGTCTAACTAGGAATCAAGCTACCATAGTTGTTCATGTATTTTGGGAAGGAAGACCCTAAGAGGCATCTTCAACATTTCGTATAGTTGTGGTACATGGTTGTAATGAAGTCACTAAGTACCGAGCTTTCCCTCTTTCCCTGGCAGGGTAGGCTCAGCAATGGTTTACAAAATTGCCGACTTACATATGGAAAAAGAAAAGTACCATGTATTTGATGAGCTTGCAGCAAAAGCCCAATGAATCCCAGAATAGTATATCAAGCGATTCAGAGCTACAACTCAGAAAGTAAGGGATCTCCCAGTTGGATTGGCAACATCAACTCTACTCAATGGAACTACATTCACCCTGTTCAGAAAGTCCCTGGCCTTTTTTGAACCAAATTCAATGACCAAGTTATTTGCCCGAGTAGAACAATTTATCATCCAAATAGAAATTTTGGACACATGAGAGGCTAAAAGAAGAGGAAGGCCAAGTGATGCTAGGTTGTATAGAGAAGTAAAGATGCAACGAAGAGAAGAACCTCTAAAGATGCAATTTCAAAGCTTTACCCTCCTCACTGAACCAAGGGCATCTATCCTCTCTTCCATCGTGCACACTAGACTTATCACCTTCCTTCCCCATTCTAGGGAGCCTATGGGAAGAAACATGGAGACCTTTTGCAAATTTCATGAATCCCCAGGGCACAACATAGAGTAATGCCGAGAGCTTTGTTACTAGATTGACCAGCTAATCAAAAAAGGTAAGCTCGACCGGTTTGTTCTAGAAAAGCCCCAAAATTGACAGGGTAAGAAAGAAGAGCCTAGAAGAGACAATCCAAGAAGACCTCCTCGCCCTAGAAACAACTACTTAGGAAGGAGAGATAACCATCAACCTTATAGGGAGGAGGGAGAAAGAAACCCCTAAAGGGAGCATACAACCCCAGGCACAATAAAGGGACGATAACAAACCTACAATGGAGAGAATACATGTGATCTCAAGAGGAGAGAATTTACCAGGTGATTCTTGTAATACCCAAGGTTTTTCAGAATCAAATATGACGTAATGCCCGAGACAAAAGTTCATTTTCTGAGCTAAGGACAAAGTCGTAATTATGAAAGTTCAGGTACGAGTGCAATTGACTAAAAATCTTGAGAATTTGTGAGATTCAAGGATATCTTTAGGGGATCTAAGTGCAATGGACTTCAAAGCTTATTTAAACCTAGCTTTGGATTCCAAACTCCATTAAATTCAATTAAGGGACACATGTCACCATTTGGATGG
Organism: Diospyros kaki; assembly: GCA_036245055.1. Taxonomy (NCBI): domain Eukaryota; kingdom Viridiplantae; phylum Streptophyta; class Magnoliopsida; order Ericales; family Ebenaceae; genus Diospyros; species Diospyros kaki. Next base: position 11,493,578 of record BSEG01000011.1, on the reverse strand, counting down.
AGACACATGGATAGAAATGATTACATGGACACATGTCACCGTTGGATGGAAACACATGGATAGACATGATTATATGGACACGTGGCATAATTTGGATGGAAAAATATGGAGGTAATGATGATCTTGGGACACATGGAAACTCTTCATTTGCTATACGAAATCAAAATCAAAAGTAATGATGATAGCTCATATCTCGAGGACACGTGGCGCCGTAGGATGAAAGTAATCATTATGGCTCAAATCTCCATAACACATGGCAAAAATCTATTAGTCAAATGGTTTAAAATGTCATGATTAGGCCCATATCTCAAGGGTCACTTGTCACAATGGGAAAAGAGCAATAATTATGGTGCAAATCTCAAGTGCCAAGTGTCACCATCTTAGAAAGACAAGTGTCTCAATCTTATGGATTTAACGGCTCTATATAAGCATGCTTTGTTTTGGGTTTTTGGCCACAAACTTAAGGGGGTAAGTTGCTTATAAGAAGGGAGAAATTCTGCCGGAGAAAGGGAAGGAAACTCTGCCTGAGTGGAAGCTAAAAGCAAGCTGCCGGAAGATACGAGCCCTCCTCCAAATCCATACAAATAGTTATCAAAATTGCGAGGTAAGTTCTGTTTGTTTCTGTAATCATGTAGAGGGTCGAAAGAGGAGTCCGTAGGTTCAAATGGCACTCGAATCGGAGTTAAAATGAGAGTTATGCCCATTTTAATTTTTGGGGTCGGAAGTCCATGCGGCGCGTGCGCCACACGTGCGTAGCAGAGCTGCACGTCCAGGCGCGTCGCAGACCTTGTGGGCATGTGTGTAGGCTCGTGAGAGGCTGTCTTGGCTTGAAATTTTTAATGCAATCTCCTTTTTTAATGGTTACTTATCTATCTAAAAATGTTTTAGGTTTGGCTACAAAAAGATCTTGGTTTTTATAGAACAGTTCACTTGGAGCGACGTTTGACCTTAAATTTGTGCAATCGAGAAGTGTGAAGCTTCGGTGAGTGGTTTCGTCATGCTTCTTACTTCCTCTTGATTATCCTTAGCCTCATTTGTATGGGGTTGGTGGCTTACATCTCATGTTTCCTTGTTTCCAAGCATTTCCTTCCTATTTTGCTTGCAGCTCGGAGTTTATGGTTGTGGTAAAGGTTAAACAGGATTACTCTCGCACGTAGCTTGTGGGTTTTAGATCATATTTTCCTTGGTTGTGCACCTTGCCTACTGGTGGGGCCATGCCTAGTTGATATTCCTTAGTTTGTGCATATTCCTTCTTCTTTGTCACACATCATGTCATGGTTGGTGCATTACATTTCATATTTTATTGCTTTGAGCATATCTTAGCCATTTTATACCATCTTGGTGTTTGTATTGGTGGTTAGTTGATGGGACTAGAATTTGAACATGATGACTTGGCGACTTGTTAGTGAAACATCATGATGATCGGGGAGTAATCCCATGCATAGAGGTGGGGTAGTTCCTAGAGATGAGGCTGAGGGATTGGACCACGATCACTTGCCCAGAGGTGGGGCTTAGCCTAGAGGTGAGGCTGAGATGTTTCATACAAGTGCTGACGGTATAGTGGTGGCTCGCAATCCCGTGCCCAGAGGTGGGGCCGTGCCTAGAGGTGAGGCTGAGGGATTGGACCACGACCACGTGCCCAAAGGTGGGGCTTAGCCTAGAGTTGAGGTTGCGATTTTTTGCATGATGACGGGTCGAGGAAATGGGGATAAGGGAGGATTCTTGTTGTTCTTTGTACTCATTTTCTTAAGCACAAACTGTTTCTTTTCTTGAATTACCCGTTAAGATGTCTCTTATCTCACATATGCATTCATGTACCTTCTTTCTTATGCCACTCTCTTAGATGTAACAATCTAACTCGGATGTTTCATACCCCTGGGATATTCAACGTCCCAAGTATCTCAGCATGTCAGGTACCGGAGATGAGAAAGAAAAAAGGGCTATGAAAAGGCCGAAGTTAGTTTAATTTCTTGTTCTCATGTTCTATGGTTCTTATGTAATCTTTGGGTATGTTTTGAGAGTTGTGTATCGCAGTTGTATAAACAGGGGTTACGTAGGGCTTGGATATACTCATTATGCTATTAAAGTTGTAAATAGTGATTACTATGTACTATGATTGTGGTAAGAGTTATTTGATGAATTTTTGGAAGTCATGCATTACGGTGTACTCATATTAGAGGTTTTATTTTTGGAAATCCTTTTTATCTAGCTTAAGCTAGCTATCAGGTTCGATCCATCGCTTTCGTTGGTAAGGATTTCCATAACGCCCTTGTGGATATTAGCTTGTATTTAGCTTCATCATATAATTAGTGGGGCGTTATAGTTGGTATCAGAGCGTAAATATATGATTTGGGTTTATACTTTGATTTGACTAACCTTGAGGTTGTCTTGACCTATGGCAGGAATAGATCTGAGTTGAGGAAGAGGATTTGTTTCGTTGTCGAAAGAATGAGGATTTCTGAATATATATTCGTGAAATCAAGTGTTATGTACAAATGAGGATACATTAGTGACATGGGATGTCATTTGATGTTTATTACTAACCTGTGAGATTTCTTGATAATAGGGTGGAACTTCGTATAAATAAGTATGTAATGAGTAAGTGGGCCGAGGTGGAAATAAGTAAGTATTTGATAAACCCTCTGCTATAGTAACCCACTGGATTTTTAGAAAATATTTTGACATGGTTGTTGGAATCCTATATATGATCAATTTAAATTTGAAGATTTGAGTTTTAGAAGACTAACCGAATTTCTAGAATCTCAAATTTTTGTGATACAATAGTGATATGAGATATCTTGGTGGTATTAACCTATGAAGGTTTCTTGATGACAACATAGGTTATGTGACCTACCTTGAGGATTGTAGAAGGCAAAATGGTTATGTGAGTTATTTAGGATATATTTCGATTGTTACTGATCCTTGAGTCTCGGTGACAGGATAGATTGCAATTGGGTTAAAGATATTTTTGCTAAGGATAGTACAATCCAATGAGTAAGCAGAGTGAGGTAAGGTACAGGTAAGTATTTTAATTGAATCCCTAGCCAAGGTCATGAGTGATTTGTGGGATTTTGGAAACATCCTTCCTTATAAGTGACAGGTTGGGGTTTTGAGAAATATTTTATATTAGAGATAGTCCATTTTGAATCTTGTGTTGCTTCACAATGACTCGATAAGTTTGGCATTCAGGAAATGCCAGGTCATAATCGGTGGGAGACTACCTCGCCTTGTAGACCTTTGATCTTAAGGGATCTTGAAGATTCTAGGTACTAGACACTTGAGGGATGCCTAATTGTTTTACAAGATAAGACTTGGTACAAGTATTTGACAAATATATAATCTTAAGGATTATAGACAGTAAGTACTCGAGAGATTATTTTGTTGTCAAATTGTTTCTCAGGGATTGTGGGATTTGAAAAATTATCTGAACTGAGGTTAAGAACTTGATAAGGTTTAGTAGGCACCAGGTTCATGAAATCCCTGTACCGATTTGGGAATCTGGATATTTGAAACTTGTATTAGTGGTCAGCTAGATCCACGTGAGGTGGGAAAGTCGGAAACGTATGATTTGTGTTTTGGTCTTATTAGCTAGTTACAAATGTTTCGGATTATTTTACTGTTAAAGGTTAAATGCTGATCTCATGATTTTAGGTGTGGATATTTCAGATGGTGAAAACTCGACGTTCTAGAAGATTTGAGCTTGTCACCCCAAACCATCATGAGAGTAACACCAAAGAGGAGGAAACACAATATTCTCACGAGGAGATATCAGAAACTCCACAAGGAAATCTGTCTCAAGGAGAAAATTTGAAGGGTGGAACTCGCATAGATCGAATGGAGAGGGTGATGGAAAATATGTTGAACTTCATGCAAGGGATGCACCTAACAGGTCAAGCAAACCCCAGAACTCCTAATATAGTTGACAGATTTCAGCGGTTGAATCCGCCTATCTTTTGAGGCAAAGCGGGAGCCGACCCAAGTGAGAGCGAATATTGGATAAAGCAGATTGAGAAAATCTTTAATTTTATCGGCTGAGGTGAGGGGGAAAAAGTAGGTTGTGCCACTTTCATACTTCGGGATGAAGCAGATCAGTGGTGGAAGACTATGCAAAGGACCCTACAAGGATCCGGGGGGCAAGGTCCGCCAATTGTTACATGGGCACAATTTAAGAAATTGTTTTATGCTAAGTATTTCCCTTTGTGTAAGAAAACGGAAAAGGCCCGGAAGTTCATGGATCTAAAGCAAACTGGAGACATGTCTGTTATCCAGTATGAGGATAGTTTTACTCGACTGATCAAATACATGCCAGTTTACAACCTGGATGAGGAAGCCAAGGCACAAAAGTTCCTTAGGGGGTTAAAGCTAGAGATCCAGTTAGCATTAAGCTCTCTAGAGGTAAGTACTTATGCGGAGGTGGTGTCGCAAGCCCTAACCGTGGAGAGCAACCTCCATCGAATGAGTGCCCTGAAGATGAAGTCCCGAGAAATCGATGAGAGAAAACTTGGGAAAAGATGTGGTCTTAGGGTTCAAAGAGAAGATTTCAAGGAAAAAGGAAAATGCCCTAGATGCCGAAAATCCCATCCCAGAAAACCTTGTGAAAGAAGAGGATAAGGGTGTTACACCTGTGGAAGAAACGACTACTTGGCTCGAGACTGTCCCAAGGGACCCATGTGCTTTATTTGCCAATAGACTGAGCATCTCTTTAGGGACTACTCGCAAAAGAGAGAAGTCAACCAATCTCGGACCAACCAAGGAGGTAAAGAACTGCATCGGGGTCATTTGTTCAATTTGACGGGAAAGGATGCCAGTGATAACCCGACGCTCATACAAGGTACCTTGAATCCTCCTTAATGTGGCAGTACGAGTGTTAGTCAATCCCCGGTCAATCCATTCACATCACCTAAGGAATGACGATAGATGTATCAACCTATGATTTGGTAAAGAAAGGATGCCAAGTAGTGAATTGTGAGATTTTGTGTGTTAATTGTAACCTCGAGTATGGTTGGTGACTGTGAGGAATGTAATTAAGAACGAAAGGGAAGATGTAACAAGACTACTCTAAACCTTGTTATGAATTTTTATGAGAAGCTAGTAATGATATTGGGGTTAGCAAATGTACTTGTAACCCATGTAAGTTGATGATGAAGGTGTCAAATCATACTTACATGAGTTTGTGGTTGTATTTTTGGACCGATATCTGACCTGTTCTCCTCGAGGGAATTCGAGCATGAGGAAGTGTCGGTACCAGAAGTGTAACTACTGCATCATGTGCTAAGTGGGCTTGGGGAATCAGAGGTTTGGAAAAGGGGTGATGGAATGTAATTGCATACGTAGGTCGGGGTAGGTTGTAACTATGAGTGGTATATTTTCCCTAATGTGGGCATGTGATGTGTTGTGGGCTTGCTTGGGAGATGTGTTTTCCCGTAGCAGCAACCAATGGGATTGCGATTCCCATACTTAGCCTTCGGGGAAGGGAAATTTTATTCTAGTTACGAACCTGACCTGGTTTGGTATGCAAATTGTTGTACACCCCAGAAGTTGTGAGGAATTGGTTCTGATTTGATTATCCTAAACTTTACCCTTATTAATGCTGATGCTGATTGCAAAAGTGGGCATGCTTTGGCAGCACTATGTGAAAATTTTGAGGTCTTCATGATTGCTTGAGGTGATTGTTCTTTCAGAGGGATTCAAATTCGGGGTAGCGATAGTGGATAGAGTTTTCGAAAGATTATGATTGTGTGATCCAGTGCCACCTCGGGAAGGGAACGTGGTGGCTAATGAGCCTGCTCTAATAGCCTATTCTGTGTGAACGTGGTGGCTAATGTGGGAACGAGCTTGCTCTGATAGCCTGTTCTGATGACCCAAGAGTGGGGACTGGTGGAAGCTTTTAACCCATTGTTAGTGGATGTGGTTCCCTGAGGAAACATCTATTTGTGTCGCTAGTCTGGCGATTTGCCCTCCTTTGATGAACAGACCTGGCAAGCTATTTTAGAAGACTCGAAGGTATGGTCATGTGTTAACAATTGGGAATAGGTCAGAAACCTGATTGTGGGTATTGGATGGAATTTATGTGCCTGAGGCCAAGAGTTAAGGGAAATCATATCAGACGAGACACACCAAGTCGGGTATGCTATCCACCCTGATGTAAGTCTTAAGGAATGAAAAAAAAAAAAAATACCTCTTGGTGAAGGTGTTCTAGAGACACCATGATTTTGAGGAATTTGCTTAATCGAGTGTGTTTGAAGAATAAGGTGGAATTTTGAGGACGAAATTTTCTTTTAAGGGGGGAGGATGTAATACCCAAGGTTTTTCAGAATCAAATATGACGTAATGCCCAAGAAAAAAGTTCATTTTCTGAGCTAGGGGCAAAATCGTAATTATGAAAGTTTGGGTACGAGTGCAATTGACTAAAAATCTTGAGAATTTGTGAGATTCAAGGATATCTTTAGGGGGCTTAAGTGCAATGGACTTCAAAGTTTATTTAAACCTAGCTTTGGATTCCAAACTCCATTAAATTCAATTAAGGGACACATGTCACCATTTGGATGGAGACATGTGGATAGAAATGATTACATGGACACATGTCACCGTTGGATGGAAACACATGGATAGACATGATTATATGGACACGTGGAATAATTTGGATGGAAAAATATGGAGGTAATGATGATCTTGGGACACATGGAAACTCTTCATTTGCTATACGAAATCAAAATCAAAGTAATGATGATAGCTCATATCTCGAGGACGCGAGGCACAGTAGGATGAAAGTAATCACTATGGCTCAAATCTCCATGACATGTGGCAAAAATCTATTCGTCAAAGGGTTTAAAATGTCATGATTAGGCCCATATCTCAAGGGTCACTTATCACAATGGGAAGAGAGCAATAATTATGGTGAAAATCTCAAGTGCCAAGTGTCACCATCTTAGAAAGCCAAGTGTCTCAATCTTATGGATTTAACGGCTCTATATAAGCATGCTTTGTGTTGGGTTTTTATCCACTAAATTAAGGGGCTAAGTTGCTTATAAGAAGGGAGAAATTCTACTGGAGAAAGGGAAGGAAACTCTGCCCAAGTAGAAGCTAAAAGCAAGTTGCCGGAAGATACAAGCCCTCCTCGAAATCCATACAAATAGTTACCAAATCTGCGAGGTAAGTTTTATTTGTTTCTGTAATCACGTAGAGGGTCGAAATAAGAGTCCATAGGTTCAAATGGCACTTGAATCGGAGTTAAAATGAGAGAGTTATGCCCGTTTTAATTTTTGGGGTCGGAAGTCCGTGCGGCGCGTGCGCCACACGCGCCCAGCAGAGCTATGCATCCAGGCGCATGGCAGACCTTGTGGGCATGCGTGTCGGCGTGTGAGACACTGTCTTGGCTTGAAATTTTTCATGCAATCTCCAATTTTTAATGGCTACTTATCTATCTAAAAATATTTTAGGTTTGGCTACAAAAAGGTCTCAATTTTTATAAAACAATTCACTTGGAGCAACGTTCGGCCTTAAATTTGTGCAACCGAGAAGTGTGAAGCTTCGGTGAGTGGTTTTCTTGTGCTTCTTACTTCTTCTTAATTATCCTTGGTCTCATTTTTATGGGGTTGGCGACTTACATCTCATGTTTCCTTGTTTCCGAGCATTTTCTTCCTATTTTGCCTACAGCTCGGAGTTTGTGATTGTGGTTGTGGTTAAGGTTAAACATGATTACTCTCGCACGTAGCTTGTGTGTAACACCCCGTCTCGCCAGGCGTGTCACTGTAAGGGTATTCCCGGGATTTCTTTTTTTTTTTTTTTTCTACAAGTTCAAGACGCGCGGTATATCAAGAACAGTCTTCAGATGTAGATACAAAACCCCGCGAACCCCAGCCTTGCCCGTTTAACTATCAAGATCAATAATCTTAAACTAAACGAGTCTTAATACAACGCAGCGGATACATTAATACCAAAACACCATAGTTCTTACATTGTATTTCCATAGCAAAATACGTAATACAGATCAAATGATAAAATCGCTATTATACAACTGTTCATTTACAACCTGATATGCATATTAAATCCTCCAAACATTACAACGACTATCAAACTAAGCTCCAATGGCCCCCAACTAGCAGTGTCCTTGCCCTCGCAGCAATTCCTGGCTGGAACATCAAATGTTCCAGGGGCATAGCCCAGGTTAGATGATAAAACATCTAAGTGACAGCATGAAACAGTTTATACAATGCATGAAAGACACACGAGCATGGCATACTCAGACAAATGACAAAATGCAAGACACGTCTAACTTGAGAAATTCCCTAACACACTTAATCCCCAAATGCCCTACCGTGTCACTCGGTTACCAGTCCCGGATGCCCTACCGTGTCACCCGATCACCAGGACTAATCGTGTCTCATTCTCAAGAAGACCCCATCCCGTCCCATACAGAAAACAACATTGACACGAATATCAATACCCCGATGATATGAAAATCACACGCCATGCACCGACTCTTTTTGTAAGTAAAAACAGTTGATGCAATATATCACATGTTCAATATGCAAATGATGACATAAATAAATAAGTGAAATGCTTTCGCAGAACAACCCAAGTTCCGGAGGGTAAAACCGTTCACTAGAACTGGTCTCATTTGCGTATAACCTAAGTTCAGGAGGGTAACACCGCCCACCTGAACCCACTACACGCCTTCCAACTCATTTTCAAGGTAAGGTAAAGATAGGATTAGACCACTCACCTCAAACGAATTTGGATTGCCTCGATCCTCGTGCACGCCTCGATTTGCGTGCCAAATCCCAAATACTTGAACTTGTGCTCAACCTTAACCCAAGATACTTCCTAAACATCATATGTAATTAAGGAGGCATTAAAATCTATTTTCTTCAATTTTTCCATAATTTCCTCTATTTTCTCCCAATTTTCACCTCAATAATTCCAAAATAATTATTTCTTCAACTATTTTTCAAAATATTTCAACACAATAATTCCTAGAATAATTAAATAAAAATATTGGAATTAAAATTACCAAAATAGCCCTTCGCAAGCGCTCTCACGCGCCTAGTGCGTGGTTGCGCGTGAAGGCTGGCGCGTGCAGCCATGCGCTTCGTCTTCTTCCTCAAGACTGGCCGGCGACGACTCCTCCGATGAGCAAAATAAGGGCACCCCCTTGAAGCCCTTTGCAAGTCAATCCTAACCATGCTATTTTCTGGCCGAAAGGCCATCGAAAAACGCCCCAAACGAGCTGTTACAGGCGGCCAGTGGCAGTCCGCCACCCATTCTCGGCCAAGCTTCGTTTGGCCTCTAAACTCATCCAAAATGCTTCAAACTACTCCCATTTTCTTCTCCTTGACGCAAGGATGAAAACCCCCTTATTCACTCTCCAAAAATCATTCAAAACACGGTCGATTTCACGCCTCAAAAATCCGAAACTCTCGGCCCCTTTTATACCCTAAAAATCGACCAAAATCCGGCCAATCACCGACCACCCTTGCTCCCCAAGACTCCCACGGCAGTATACAACCTTCCCCAAGCAAGCCTCGGCCGTCCCATCTCCGGAAACGGCCTCCACGTGCGGAGATTTGCGGCGACCGAAAATCCTTCGCGTTCACACTATGCTGTTTTTCCATTTTTTTGCACTTTGACCCCTACTTTCTTCTAATGACATTTCAGACCTTTTCCTTGTGCCCCTAAACTATCCAAACATACCACCACGTCCCATAAGTTTAGTATATCTCATTTGATCCTCGAAACCCCTAAAAAATTACCATTTTGACCTCCCTCGAGCAAAATTAGAAAACTGCACTTAGGCCCGACTGGTCAAATTGACCTTAAATCCATTGAATTTAACCCGAAATCGCTTAAGGGTTGTTCTACACATTAAATATAGGTCCTTGACACGCTCTGTTGACTTTTTGGATGTCTCCTACGTCGATTCGATTTTCTCAGCTCGATCGATAGCTGTACCGAAAACTGTTCTTGATCCCACTTCTTTCATCACTAAAAATCACAGTTTAAATCGTTCGTCGATACTATACCATTTTCCTTGGCTATCTAGGATCTGGGGTACTCCCTCTGACTGATTCGATTATCTAAAACTGCGTTAGTGTGTCCTATAGCCCTATTCTTTTGATAATTCCAGTTATACTCTTCATTAAATCCCATTTATACTCTTAATAATTTCCCGGGTATTACATTGTGGGTTTTAGATCATATTTTCCTTAGTCGTGCACCATGCCTACTAGTGGGGCCGTGCCTAGTTGATATTCCTTAGTTTGTGCATATTTCTTCTACTTTATCATACATCATGTCATGGTTAGTGCATTACATTTCATATTTTATTACTTTGAGCATATCTTGGCCATTTTATACCATCTCGGTGTTTGCATTGGTGGTTAGTTGATGGGACTGGAATTTGAACATGATGACTTGGCGGCTTGTTAGTGAAACATCACGATGATCGGGGAGCAATCCCATGCCTAGAGATGGGGCTGTGCCTAGAGATGAGGCTGAGGGATTGGACCACGATCACTTGCCCAGAGGTGGGGCTTAGCCTAGAGGTGAGGCTGAGATGTTTCACACAAGTGCCGACAGCATAGTGGTGGCTAGCAATCCCGTGCCCAGAGGTGGGGCCGTGCTTAGATGTAAGGCTAAGGGATTCGACCACGACCACGTGCCCAGAGGTAGGGCTTAGCCTAGAGTTGAGGCTGAGAAGTTTGGCATGATGACGGGTCAAGGAAATGGGGATAAGGGAGGATTCTTGTTGTTCTTTGTACTCATTTGCTGATGCACAAACTATTTCTTTTCTTGAATTACCCGTTAAGATGTCTCTTATCTCACATATGCATTCATGTACCTTCTTCCTTATGCCACTCACTTAGATGTAACAATCTAACTCGGGTGTTTCATACCCCTGGGATATTCAACGTCCCAGGTATTTCAGCATGTCAGGTACCGGAGATGAGAAAGAGAAAAGGGCTATGAGAAGGCCGAAGTTAGTTTAATTTCCTGTTCTCATGTTCTATGGTTCTTATGTAATCTTTGGGTATGTTTTGAGAGTTGTGTATCGCAGTTGTATAAACAGGGGTTACGTAGTGCTTGGATATACTCATTATGCTATTAAAGTTGTAAATGGGGATTACTATGTACTATGATTGTGGTAAGAGTTATTTGATGAATTTTTGGAAGTCATGCATTACGGTGTACTCATATTAGAGGTTTTATTTTTGAAAATCCTTTTTATCTAGCTTCAACTAGCTATCAGGTTCGATCCATCGCTTCCATTGGTAAGGATTTCCATAACGCCCTTGTGGATATTAGCTTGTATTTAGCTTCATCATATAATTAAAGAGTGGGGCATTACAATTCTTCCTCTGTCAAGAAACCATATCTGTACCAGGCGCTACACGTGGATTTGGTGGAAAAAGTTTAAGAGAATGAGAATCCCATCATTTTCACACCAGAAGATCAAGGAGATGTGCTACTCCCTCACCATTATCCTTTGGTCATCTCTGTAGTTATTTTCAAGCACCTTATCGAGAGAATACTAGTAGATAGTGGAAGATCTATTAACCTATTAAACTGAAATTATTTCAAGAAAATGCAAATTGCCCATGACCGACTGAAGACGGTCACTTCCCCTCTATATAGTTTTATCGGAGAAGTAGTGCTTGGGGTTGGATCGGTTTGGCTGCCTATTACACTAGGAGACTATCTCCAAGTGGTCACCAGGTAGGTCAAATTCATGGTGGTTAAGAGTTTCTCCCCTGCCTACAATGTGATTTTGGGGCACTCCCTCATTAATGCCATGAGGGCAGTCATTTCTCCAGCATATTTGCTGATAAAGTTCCACACACTACAGTGGGTAGGCCAGGTGAGAGGCAATTAGAAACAAGCGAAGGTATGTTATGTAAGCTCCACCAAAGGTGCCAAGGGAAAATAGGAGTCGACAACGGGGGAGACGCTAATGATCAGTGAATAGACTCTTAAGGTCGTTAAGCCCCGACCCATGGAAGCCCTAGAAGCAGTCCCTTTAGAGCTTGGTAATGGAGAACGACTCGTGTATGTAGGTAGTCAACTAAAAGACGTAGAAAAGGAAGAAATCATTGGGTGCTTAAGGTCCTATGCCAATCTATTTGCTTGGAGTCCTACTGACATGCCTGGGATAGATCCCGACATCATTGCACACCATTTGAATGTGCAACCAAGAGCACACCCCATTAAATAAAAGAAAAGGCATATAGCACCAGAATGAATTAAATACTAAGAAGAAGATGTTGACAAGTTCCTAGAGGCAGGGTTTATCAGGGACGTGTTATACTCGAACTGGCTGGGCAATGTTATTATGGTGAACAAAGATAATGGAAAATGGCGGGTGTGCATTGATTTCACTGACCTAAACAAGGCTTGTCCAAAAGATTCTTATCCGTTTCCAAGAATAGATTGCCTAGTCGATGAAACATCGAGGTATGCCATGTTAAGCTTCCTGGACGTATTCTCAAGCTATCATCAAATCATCATGTATTTGCCTGATGTCGAAAAAATAACTTTTATCACAGAGAATGGAAAGTATTGCTAGTAGGTGATGCCGTTCGGACTGAAAAATAATCAACGAATGGTTAACAAGGTGTTCAAAGACTTATTTGGAGATGAGATGGAGGCGTATGTGGATGACATGATCGTGAAAAGCAAGCCTGGGGAACGACATGCTGAAAAGTTAGCAAGGGTTTTCGATGTGTTCAGAGAAAACAGGATGCGCCTAAACCCTAATAAGTGTGCATTCATGGTGAAGTGAAAATTCTTAGGTTACATGATAACGCATCGGGTAATAGAGGCCAACCCACATAAAGTGCAAGTAGTGGTCGATATGCAATCCCCTGTGTCTGTGAAAGAAGTCTAGAGATTGACAAGCTGCTTGGTAGCATTGGGGTGATTCCTATCCAAGTCTGCCGAGCAGAGCCTCCCTTTCTTCAAAGCCCTCAAAGGAGGCAAGAATTTCTAAGAATTGAAGTCTTACTTGAAGGAGATACCCTTGCTGCCAGACCAAAAACTGAAGAAAATTTGTGCCTTTACCTGGGAGTTAGCCACCACGTTGTAAGTGCAGTCCTTGTCAGATAAGCAGAGAAATTTGATAGGCCAATCTATTACATAAGCAAGGTTTTGCAAGGAGCAGAGTCTCGAAATCCTTATGCCAAGAAAGTAACCCTGGCATTGGTTACAACAACGAGGAGGTGGTTGCTCTTAACCTTGTGCATTTATTTCAAACAAACACATACAAAATAAAAGCATGTAGGCACAAGGCGTTTATACTTGCCAGTGTACGAGTGTGCGTTATAGCACAATTTAATTTTCTGGGAAAGTCTAGGACGATTCACTGGGAGATAAAAAGGGAAATGAAAGCGGCGAAAGATTTTTATGTGCTGAACGAGTTTGTCAGACCAATTCCAACTGAGTTTAGGGTAAAGGAAATTGAATATGCAACTGAAAACTAAATGTCTCGGATTAAGAAAATTTCAGTGCCAATCCAAATATTTTTCCAAGACTCACAAAAGATAGTATCATCGGGTTAAATTAGTTTTAAGATATTTACTATTGATTTACGTTTCGGGATGATGATGGTTCTAATTCTACTAATCGACATACAAGGCATCATGACTCTAACTTAAGCAACCATCATAAACCGAAATGTATATTACACATTTTAGATTTGGAGATGCGACTTTCTAGGTTAAGCAACCCACATACATGGCATGAGGGTTCTGAGTTAGGATATACCTCAATCCAAATCCAAATGAGTTTGCAAAATCTCAAAACTAAATTCAGCAGCTCAACATAAACAATGAAGGCTGTTCGAGAAATCTTGGTTTGGACATTATCCTTGCCTTAGCTGAGAATTTACTAACCACACATTTGTGAAAACATAAAATGAAAGAAAGAAATATAATACAGAAATTAAATTGCGGTATTTAATTAACTAAAATTAAAGAGACGTAAATTAAATTATCGAAATGTAAATACTCAAATTGAAATTAACAATTAATAAAAGTTGCATAATGTAAATGTGCATGAAAGGAAATTAAAGAATGTAATGAACATAAATGAAGAATTGGAATGAGAAAAGGAAAATAACAGTGTATTGAAATGAACATAACAGAAATAACAAAGAAAGGAAAAATGATGAATAATGCTCTCTTCCCTTTATTCTAGTTAAATGGCAGATGGGGAATCCTCGAGCATCCGATTTATAGCCATTTGGTGATGAATGCTCAATTTGAATCTCCACACAACTTTGAAACATTCTCTACATATTCTTCTGCCAATATTCATGAACCCGTACTCTCGCCCATTCCTTTGCAACGGTTCAAACCCCATACTCTTTTTTCAGGTAGACAACGGATGTTAAATTATGCTGGCCCATCATTTGTATAGAGATTAAAATCAAATACCACCGCATGTTGCTGCTTCATGATAGATATCCGGATGCAACCTCTTAATTTGTCTCTCGTATCCAGATCTGTTGTATGATATCCAGATGATCCACGTGGGTCTTGGGTCTTGCATCTAGATGAGGCTTCTTTGATATCCGGATATGATGTATAATATCCAGATTTGGCTTCATTAGACTTCACTTTGTATTAGGATGTGCTGCATTAATATCCGAATACGTTGTGCAGCATTCAGATATGTCTCTTGGCTGCTTCATTCTTCTTTGATTCGGATGTGTTGAAAGACATCTGAATGTGCTTCATTGATCTTCAATCTTCTATCTGGATGTGGCTTCTATGTATTCAAATTGTAACATCCCGATAATTTGGGAGTAGTTAATAAATATTAAAATTTGCATTTGAAGTAATTTATGATTTATTGGAATTGAATAATTTAATGAATAGTTGATAATTATTTATTATTGCGTATAAGGTGATTATCAAATATTTATGGGTTTAAAGAAAATATTAATTTATTTGGTGTTAAAGAGTTGGGCAGGAAATTATTAGAAAATTGGGGGCATAGGAGTTATTATTATTTGGGGTGTTTGTAGTAATTTTTAGAAGTTATGGGGTTTAAATGTAATTTTCAAAATCTATCTTGGTTTCATTTTAAAGTTAATGCGCTGTGTATAATGGTTGAGGGAGGCAGCTAGCCTAGCTGGTCACGCGCGAGGGACCAGCTAGGCGACCCCAGTTCGAGCTGAGGGAGGCGCGTGCATGAGGGAGGAAAATTGGCTAGATTTTCCAGTCATACCTTGACCAAAATAACATCGTTTTAGGCAAAGTAGTGGATGAATTGGGGCTGCAAAGCAACAACCACTGGTGGTCCCCTTTCTTTGCCTTTTTAAGCTGCAATTTGCAGTGAAAATTGGAGAGGAATCGGATAGTAATGAGGAGGAGAAATACATAGAAGAAAAAGACACGCCAGTGGGAAAATTTGAGGAGAAATTAAAGATTAAACTTGGTTTAATTGAGGTTTAACTAGCCAGGTGAGTAGAGAAATATATATTAATCATTCTATACGGTTGAAATTTAATTTTAGGTCTGATTTTATTAATTTTGGGAGATTATGCTATTTTTGCAGCGTGTATTAATTTTGCGGCGTATAAGCGTAAAAACGCTGAAATCTACGAAATAGAGACAAGCTCTGTTCTACCTCTGTGAGCTCCTTCCATTTTATGAACCCCACGCCTCTCCTTAATTCGTTTCGATTTTGGGTATTAATTATGCGAATTGAGGATTTTATTAGCATGAATTAATTTAAATTAAATATGAGACTCGTTGGGGTTTTATTTGTTGTGTGCCGACGGGGCATTGTGTACTGCCCCTATTTCTTTCAAAATGATGTTGAACCTAACTTGGGGACTAGGTTCTTAGTGGTACGGGTTTATTTATGGATTTCTTGGGTGTGGGTCGGCTAGGGCTATCGAGCAATGGGGCAGGGGTCGGCTGTTTGGTGACATGAGAGTAAACTATTGTGCGACCATTAAGTAAACTGTCGGGTTGACACTCCTAGTCACTGACCGTTAACGGACACTACTGACTAGCTTTGCCATTATGTGATTTACTATGTGATTCGATATGTTGTATTACTGTTCATGGTTTGATATGCACATGGGTACGGGATGCATGTTGGGGTATTCATTTATTAAGTATGCTTGGACACAGACATTCTAGTATGGTTAGATTGCATTTGGTACGGGCATAAGCATCGTGTTTGGTTTACTATGTGAGCGGAGCATGGCCTGATGCCTGGAAGTATGGGCGCCATTGTATCACGTTGATGCTCACTATGCCATTGCATCTTTATGTGCATTGTATGGTTACCGACAGTTCACAGGTCTCGAACGGGAGGACCGTTCAACTCGGGTGTTAGGGGGACCGACGTGAGCACTCGATTAACGGGAGCACCAACCCGGGACGGCGCACACAGGTTTGTTGGAGGTATATGTTGCCTTCAGGGCAGCGGCAGGTTGGCATGGGACTTGGGTCTCGTGTGTCTTCTCCGGGCCCTAAGGACTGATATGTGCTTTTATTTACGCTTTTATACTGTGTTGGGCGTCTCGTGGCTTGTGTGTGCTTGGGGGTTGGTATTCTGGGGAGAGTTTACTGGATATGTTCAGCCTACAACCTTCCTTTCTTTATGCTTGCTGAGTCTCTCGACTCACTTTGCTTTCCATCATTCTAGATAGTGGCAGTGTGGGTCAAGGGCAAGGGAGGCAGCGTCTAGCGGCAGAGTTGGTATAGTGTACAGGCAATTCCGTCAGTCCCCATCATTCCCCCGTTAGGCCTAGTTAACTCTGATATTTGAGCGGGATTTACTCCATTATTTTTTACTGTGCCAGGTCATTCCTCGTGTCTCATGTATGTCGGCACAGGATTTTGTATACATTTATTTACAATGTGACCGTCGTGTTAGCGGAGTACCTGCAATGCATGCAAGTGTATAACTTAGCTTCCGTTATTTTATTTCTTGTGTATGCATGCCAGGGTAGTTCTTGTCGTGCGTTTCATTCTTTCTCCTTCCATATGCGCTCCTGTTCTAGTAGTCCGGGTGGTTGGGATATCTGGGCGAGGGTGCTTACATTGTTGGTATCAGAGCGTAGTTTGAGTCAGTTTTGGAGGACGAGTTCTTGTACACCAAGGTTGTCGAGTAGGGTTAGGGAGGTCTAGGTGAATCGAATAAGGTCAAACTGCGTCATGTTGAGTTTTGCTGATTCATGTGAGAGATCGTGTCCAAATTTATATTCGTTCAGGGGTGATAAGTGCACGTTAGGATGGGGCCGTGAGGTGGTATGAATGCGATTGATTTAGGACTTGTGCCTACCCCTAGGTGTTTGGGTTAGAGGTTAGTTTAGCCTTAATAGATTTTCCTGATATTTGGTGTTGTATGCAGATTTTGAGTATTCCCAATAGAACCCGAAGGACTAGATCCCGATGTACCCCTACCCAATTTGGATGACGTCCTAGTATTGGATCATTTATGGTGTCGGTGGGAACAGGAGTTTGCTTCTGGATGGGGAGGCGGGCAAGACGAAGAGGAATACCTAGTGAGTTATATGTATCGGCTTGATGAGTTCTTTCAAGAGACGATCAACGAGAACTTCTGGGGATTGTCAGAGAGACAAGTCCTGTTCGCCCGTGAGCACATGAAAGACGTGTTGAGGTGGATGACTGAAGTAATAATGAATGATACGAGCCTTTATTCCCATTATGATACTTTTTCCAGGGCTGTGGGGCAACAAGCTGCCATTTGGGAGCCCTACTAGGGGCTGGTACAAGACGTGCCCAGGATTGGAGCACTCCCTAGCACCCAATCAGTCCAAGCTACTGTGAGGGAACCGTCACAGCCTCCAAAGAGACCTGTTGAACCCAGCACCAGTGAAGCTAGCAATGAGGACTTAGCTTACCTGGCAGATGAAACTACCTCGGTTGCTAAGGGTGATGAGGGGAGTTCTAGTTAGCATGATTATTTGGGGGCTGTAATGTAAATGTATGGTTGTAAATTATGAGTTTTGTAAGGATGGGAATTGTGTGAGAAACGTTATGTTCAATGTTTGAAGGTATTATGTAATGAGATGTATTTAGTAAACTTATGAGTCTTGGGATCCTTAGGAATCAAGTAATTATTGCTATTAGCAAAGAGTATCCTAGTAAACTAACGTGATGAATAGTATGAACCTGGAAGGTCACAAGTTTGGCCTGCGATGGACATTTGGTGGTGGACCGTTTTCGCTAAGATCGAGTGGACCGGACACCTGACTTGTGGTGGACTTGTTGGGTCCCTAACCATTGTCTATGAGTGATGCGTATTAGGCATAACTCGTACCTCGTCTAAGGGAAATGATTAAGGGAACTTTTAAAGCTACATTTAGGGCGCACGTTGTTCATGATAAGGGTGTGTATGGATGAATTCCTCTCCCAGTTGTGAATGAACGTGGGATACTCTTGACTTTCTTAAAGATTTACCAAGAAGATTGCCTTAGTAAAGGATTAACCCTGCAATTGAACCGGGCAGCCTTGAGGCATAAATGCCCTTCTACCCGAGCAAATGATTTGTCAGGATAACTTCGAGGTGTTTTTCTAACGATTACTTGTCGTACTCATGCGACCGCTATAAGTTCGTGGCCATGCCATTTGGGCTGACCGATGGCTTCGCAGTATTTATGGATGGGTCAGGACTGGCGACAGAAATAGAGGTCTAGAGCTCCCTTGGTCTCGTCAGGCATTACCGATGCCCTACAAAAGGCTTGCGTCAATTTCATGAGAGATGAGGTCGTGGTGGAATGTGAGCTGGAGGTCCATGATTGGATTTTACCAGGAGTGGTATGGAAAGGTCCCACATAGTGGGAATATGCTATAGGAGTTTGATGGTAAATGGCAGATACGTAGGTACCGAGATGTGTACATGTCGTACTGAGATGGAAAACTGAAGGTTGGGTAACGCGGTAGCTTGTGTGTAGTTGATAGTTAAACTGTCTGTATATATTCGGACGAGAGATACATAATGTGATGGGGTGTGAAGGCAAATTGAGGTTCTAAGAGGTTTGTATTCCTTGGAGGTTTAAGGCATCAACCCTAAGTTTAATCGAATCTGGATGTATAAATCGGAACACCAATACGAAGTCCCAAGTTTTAGATGGAGCTTAACAGATAGAACACTGAACCAAATGTATTTATGATAAGCTTGACCCCAAGAGAGATCTGTAATGGGAATTAATTGAAGGGCTATTACGGAATTGTGGACTTGGAGCTTACAACGGTTATGCTGCTTGGAGATTTGGCATCACTACCTAGATAGGATATAAGTGTTTAATTCTTACAGGTGGAGCGGAGTACAGGCGACACCGCAGTTAGCGTGACGAAGGACTGACGCTGTGAGACTCTGTAATAAATAAGGTAAAGTAAAGGTGGTAGCAAACGTTTTGGGTCGCCGTGGAGCATCCGTGATAAAGTAATTTAGCAATAAGAAAACCCCTCTAAGATTGTTGTTGCAGAAGATACTCGGGTGTATGACCAGGACTGAAGTTAGTTGTATTCTAAGTAACTGTTGGGTTACAGAAAAGAGGGTAACCTAGTGTAACATTAAGTACGTTGTAACGGAAACTAAGACCCTATAGATTCTGCTGTAAGGATAGTGGTTGCTATGAGTACGCTCGGTACTAATCGTGGACCACACGCCCTAGGGTTAGTTGTTGACCAATTGAGGGGATGAGACTCCTTTGGGTGCTGGTTAAGTCGTACATCGACGGAAACATGAGATAGTCTGTTATGCCAGCTAGAAGAATGCTTAACCCACATCTTTAAGTTACTTTTCGAGTTTGGGGAGACTTATGAGATGCCTTGGGGATTAGAACAGTTACTGATACGCTGAGGTACTTTCAGTCAAGCAAGCTACAGAGCAGATAACACCAGTTCTAAAGATCGTGTTCTAGCTAACTTATAGAGCCTTTAAGGAGGTCAGGGTTAGTGTTTAGTGATCAAGAGGAGGTATGGCCAATTAGCTATTTGGAGTTAAGATTAGCAGCAAGACAAGACTGAGGGTTGGTGGTAATCGAATAAGTCATAGTAGGAACCAACAATTGGGTATGTCGATTCCTTTAGGGGAGAGATCTGGTGACATTTTAGATCTCGAGATGTATTGAGTGGAGAACGTATATTCCTTGATAGTCCTGATTAAATGACTACCCACATTTATTGATGGGACCCTGAGAGTAAGCAGCAAACTGTGGGAGAAAGTACTGTCGAGAAAATGTTGTGTACCTAGTTAAGAATCAGTTGGGAAAAGTCAAACTAAAGGATAATGCTGTTGAATTCTTGATTGAGTATGTAGTATCTTTTCCATGTTCCTATGCTTCGTAAGTACGTGGAAGGTCCTAATTATGTTACCGAGTATTAGCTTCTCGTCATGCAAGAGGATGCAACATACCCCTAAAGAGGTTACGTGGAAGCTAAAGGAAGTCATGAGGCAACTTCCTCCTTAGTTTGTTATCTAGCCAGATGCGAGAATTTGGAGGATGAAATTTCATTAAGGGGGGGAAGACTGTAACATCCCGATAATTTGGGAGTAGTTAATAAATATTAAAATTTGCATTTGAAGTAATTTTTGATTTATTGGAATTGAATAATTTAGTGAATAGTTAATAATTATTAATTATCACTACAAGAAACAAGATTTTTAGTGAAGGCCAAGACCGTCACTAAAAGTATAAAAACTCGTCACTAAAAGTTTTAGTGGCCGCCGAATTGGTCGTCACAAGCTGTCACTAAAAGGTCTGTCACAAATAGTATTAGTGGCGACTATTGGCTGGCTGTCACTAAAAATACCCTTTTAGTGGCGACCGGATGTGACGGTCACAAAAAATTTTTTAGTGACAACCACAGTCATTTTTTGTGACAGTCATAGTCGTCACAAATAATGACTCTTCAATGACGGCCACTGTTGTCACAAGTAATAAATTTTTTGTGACCACTTTACTTGTTGTCACAAATGATAAGATTTTAGTGATAGTGTTGGTCGCCACAAAATGAACGTTTTTTAGTGACCATATTATATTGGTTGCCATAAAAAGTGTTTGACATATACTTTTAATGAATCATGGCTGCCACAAAAAAAGACATTTTTAGTGACCACTTTTTGTTGGCCGCCACAAAAAGTGATTTTTATAAAAATTTTCCGCAACCCACTGTTTGTTTTTCTATATTTTAAACCCTATTAATTTAATATATTGCATCTAAAATAAACACCATTCTAATCATCAAGAAACTTCTAAAAACAACTCTAGTCAATTAATAATTGACTAGCACTTTACATTTACATAGTCATAAAAAAAAGATATCTAGCAATTTACAATCACATTGTCATCAAAAAAAGACATTTAGCAGTTTACATAAAAAAAAAGACATCAAACAATTAAGTCTAGTCAATTGTTATTTTTAATCCTTCTTGCCCTAACATCTTCCATAAAAGTTTCAAAAAATTATTGTTTTTCTTTAACTTGGTCCAATTCTGTCGACAATGCTTCATTTTTCTCTTTCAAAAGTTGCATTTCATTTCCTATGCAGACGGTTCATGTCATAATATTTCAGCCTGTATTAAATAGACAAGTTAATCAACAAAAAAAAAATTGTTAATGATAAAGATGTATAAATGACTTAAATTATACCTATTCATCTCTAACTCAAGCAAAACTTCTAGTGCCTGTAGTTTTAGTCATTGTTTGTTTTGACCGATTAGACTTATTACGAGCACAAGAAATCTATATATAAGACCAAATACAATAATCATGTTTTAAATATTTAAAATGACTTGTGCATAAAAAAAGTAAAGGGTATAGAATACCTGAAACTCATGTGCGCTCAATCAAATGACAAATTGTTTCCATTGTCCTTGGTTGACTGCTGTTGGAGCAAACTTAATTCGATCATCATCATTGTCATATGCATCATAATAGTCAGCCTTCAATCTATATCTATGGTTTGCAAAACCCCTTCCCATCTTTCTAAAGATCCTTTTTTTCACAACTGCCGAACAAGCCTCTTTCCACTAAGCATGCTTGCAGCCGATCTTCGCACAAATGACCCATCTGATGCCTGCATGAATATTACAATGAAAATTATACATCAGTTCTGGCAAAAAAGAAAAGAAAAGTAGTTAAATAAAAATTGTTGTAACATACATATCCATGAGAATAGAATATCCCATGTATTATTCTCAAGTCATATAAAAGGTATAATATCAGCAATTGCAAATACTTAAATAAAAAGCATAAGATCAGACACGATCGAATATAGAATGATGGAATTGACAAGATTGAGTGTCAATGGTAGACTTGCTAGGAAATGCTTAAGATATGCAACATAACAGAAGTTTTCCTTGAGTGTAACTTAAGTTTCTTGGACCTTTTTAAGTAACCAAAAGAGAAAACATGTTCGGAAGTTCATTCCCAAAAATGCAAGCATCAAACATAAATTCACAAAGCAGCCTTATAATTCCTAATGCTTAATAATGGCAGAGAGTTGAAATTTCCAGTACATCATGGAAAGAAAAACCACTAAAATCAGAACTATAGTTTTCCATACTTAAATGCCATCATTAAAAATGACAAATGGATAAGAAATTTGAAATGCAATGATAAACCTACCTCCACCAAAGAAATTCTTCCACCTGAAGTTTGAGCAGGAACTGGAAAATCATAATAAACATAAGAAAAGAGCAATGCAAAGCTCAAATGAAGTGCAAACTTATAAATGAAAACATTGTGCTAACTCAAAACAACATAAATATTTCAAACCTGAGCTTGTACCAACTGGAGCACCTCCAGAGCCCCCAATCATTTCTGAAAGCTTCTTTCCTCTAACATCATCAAGTTTCTCCAATGATTTTTCTAAAGGCCTCATGCCAACCGACTAAAAGAGAAAGTAAAATGTAAAACCATTAATTACTGAAGCAGCAAATCTTGGTTAATAACATTTACAAATTAAAAAAAGTGGGAGGAAAGAACAATAACCAAGTTTAATACAAGTATATGACATTTTTCATAGCTGAGATGAGATTGTAAGGAATACCTTGGCGACAACTGCCAAAGCAGAAAATGCTGCATCCCTTACATCTGGACTTCCATCATTGAGGCACTATAAATAATTTAACATAACATACAATTAGAAATATCATGGAAGAATTTGAGTAGAGGGCCAAGATAAGTAGCACCTGTGAATAAATAGGGAATGCAATTCATAGTCATCAACAAAATTGTCCCAAGCATGCACAATGCACATCTCACAGTAAAAAGTTATTAATACAAATAATTTGATAACAGATAATTTCAAGAGAATATGGAGAATGATAGTATCCTGAGCTCTTATTTATAAGGTATTATTTTATATTTAATTTTTCTTAGTGGTTCCATTAACATCGTCATTGGACAAAATATATTATGTGTTCTTATACTAATTTTAAACATATTATCACAAAAGATCATTGCGCTTGTTCATATAGTTAGGTATTCTAAAGAAAACAGGCAACAAGTGTATTGATGTTGATTTGTTCATATATTTGGACATTCTAAAGAAAACAGACAAAGGCGCATTGATGTTATACACAGAAGCATCCAACAATAACTAATCCACCTGCTCCCTCCCTCATTTGTAATGTTATACACAGAAGTAGAATACATTGAATTATATAGTGTTATAAAATATCAAACACTCCTGCTAATCCACTAGAAATTAGAAAACCACAAAAATCAAAAGCCTATTAGTCATTAGTCAAAGTGAAAAGACGAAGGAGACGCCAAGGGAAGGGAACCTTAGTCTCCATCCTGCATCCACTTCACTGCTCCCACTAAATAAATTCTAATTCACAAATCATTTTCATATAACAATCCGATACCAATAATGTTAACAAATAACTATTAGGTAAAATAATGCTGGACAAATAAAAAACAAAATCTGTTCACATTTATTGGAAAAAAAAAAAAGAAGATAACAGAATAGATTAATTTAATAAGTTGTTGGTTCTCTAAGCACCAAATACAGAATATGTTCTCTACTGCAACAAAATTAGAGATAGACCTGCTGGAGCTGGAGGCCGCAATGGTGATGGAGACGGCGCAGTGTTGAGGCAGCGGATGCGACAACGGCGTTGAGGTAGCAGATACAGCGGCGGCAACGACAGCGTTGAGGCAACAAGGACGCTGCGACGGAGCCGAAGCTGGAGCCGGAGACGGAGAAGGAGATGGAGGCAAAATGTTGCAGCAAAGGAGATGGAGGCGATGGGGAATGAATGAGGCGGGAGAGAAAGAGACAGAAGGAGGTGGAGATGGAGGGAAATGGAGGTGGGAGAGGAGACAGAGGGAGATGGAGATGA
This sequence comes from Diospyros kaki, assembly GCA_036245055.1. Lineage (NCBI taxonomy): Eukaryota > Viridiplantae > Streptophyta > Magnoliopsida > Ericales > Ebenaceae > Diospyros > Diospyros kaki. The sequence goes on along the minus strand of BSEG01000011.1, from coordinate 11,469,239 downwards.
AGGGAAATGGAGGCGGGAGAGGAGACAGAGGGAGGGAGATAAGGGGTAGAAAAAAATTAATTAATATAAATCTGTTGTGATTTATATTTTACTCTAAAAAGTCAATTGTACCCTTACATTAACACATATAAAGTGTACGCAAGGGGTGGAATGGGTTTTTTCCCCATTCAACCAATTCAGAGAAATTAAAATAATAATAATAATAATTATTTAATGAAATCTTAAATAATTGGCTGTTCAGTCTCTCAAAACGGAATCTCAAGTGCATGTTCAGTCTCTCACTTTTTTAGGCAGCCATTAAATTAATTAATTAAGATAGTTAAGATAGTTGGCTGCCATTAATTAATTAATGTTATTGCCCACAACTTTTTTGGGCAGCCATTAAATTAATTGGCCATTGTCTCGTCGCTCCCGGTCGGTCTTCTTAATAACAAAAGAGCAGAAAATAATTACAACTTGTTACACTAATATATATAGATTTTGCTAATTATTTAATGAAACATATAATGTATTAATTAAGTCCCTGTATGTCCCTAATCAGATCGATTGTGCTTATGCCAAAAGCTTGTAGTGGCCGCCATGCTCGGTTATCATAAATAATTCACTTTTAGTGGCTACCACATTATGTCGCACAAATAGTCATTTTTTAGTGACCGTAAATCCTGACCCTCACAAATAAATATAATGACTCAAACACTTTTTCCAAGCTTTTAGTGGTAGCCACATCTAGTCATCACAGATAATATACTTTTAGTGACCACCAATTGTGGCTGTCACAAATAATTAACCTTTAGTGGCCCCGTTGGTGCCCGTCACAAATAACCTTGTTTGAGTGGTTCCATCCCCAAACTTTTAGTGGCCTCCATGTTTGATTGTCACAAATAGTTCACCTTTAGTGGCCGCCATTTATGGCCATCACTAATAATATACTTGTGGTCAATAAGATTGCTTACTTGCTGACAGTTACAAATAATTCACTTTTAGTGGCCGCCACACATGGCCGTCACAAATAATGAAGCTTGTTTCAGCTCCAAGCTTTTAGTGGCTGCCATGTTCTACTGTCACAAATACTTCACCTTTAGTGGCCGCCACCTGTGGCCATCACAAATAATGTACTTTTGGTGGCCGCCCACACTAACCCTCACAAATAACCTTGTTTGTTTTGTGTTATTCACTTTTAGTGGCTGCCACATATGGCCGTCACAAATAAAGAAGCTTTAGTGGCCGTCGTTGGTGGCTGTCACAAATAAGCTTGTAGTAGGGACTCCATCTCCAAGCTTTTAGTGGCCGCCATGTTGATGTCATAACTACTCCACTTTTAGTGGCCGCCACACATGGCCGTCGCAAATAATCTTCTTTTAGTGACTCTTTATGCCGACCCTCACAAAATAAACATCATTAGTACCCATAACACCCAAAACTTTTAGTGGCCGTCACGATCGGCAATCACAATAGTATACTTTTAGTGGCCACAAGTCATGGCCGTCACAAATAATGAGCTCTTTAGTGGCCAATTTTTTCGACCGCCACTAAACATGCCTTTTTAGTGACAAACAATTTATGGTCGCCACTAATAGTTGTATTTGTGACAAATACTTTTTGGCTGTCACTAAAAGTGGCCACTAAAAATTATTTTTCTTGTAGTGTATTCCGTATAAGGTGATTATCAAATATTTGTGGGTTTAAAGAAAATATTAATTTATTTGGTATTAAAGAGTTGGGCAGGAAATTATTGAAAAATTGGGGGCATATGAGTTATTATTATTTGGGGTGTTTGTAGTAATTTTTAGAAGTTATGGGGTTTAAATGCAATTTTCAACATCTATCTTGGGTTTATTATAAAGTTAATGCGTTGCGTATAATGGTTGATGAAGGCAACCAGCCTAGCTGGTCGCGTGCGTGAGGGACCAGCCAGGAGACCCGAGTTCGAGCTGAGGGAGGCACGCGCATGAGGGAGGAAAGTTGGCTGGATTTTCCAGCCATACCTTGCCCAAAACGGCATCGTTTTGGGCAAGGCGATGGATGAATTGGGTCTGCCACGTGGCAACCACTAGTGGTCCCCTTTCTTTGCCTTTTTAAGCTGCAATTTGCAACGGAAATTGGAGAGGAATCGGGTAGTAACAAGGAGGAGAAATACAGAGAAGAATAAGGCGCGCCAGTGGAAAAATTTGAGGAGAAATTAAAGATTAAACTTGGTTTAATCAAGGTTTAATTAGTTAGATGAGTAGAGAAATATGTATTAATCATTCTATACGGTTAGAATTTAATTTTGGTTCAATTTTATTAATTTTGAGAGATTATGCTATTTTGCAGCGTGTATTAATTTGGTGACGTACAAGCGTAAAAACGCTAAAATTTGCGAAATAGAGGCAAGCTCTGTTCTACCTTTGTGAGCTCCTTCCATTTTATGAACCCCACACCTTTCCTTATTCTGTTTCGATTTCGCGTATTAATTATACAAATCGAGGATTTTATTAGCATGAATTAATTTAAATTAAATATGAGACTCATTGGGGTTTTATTTGTTGTGTGCCTACGGGGTATTGTGTACCGCTCTCATTTCTTTCGGAATGATATTAAACCCAACTTGGGGACTAGGTTCTTAGTGGTACGGGTTCATTTATGGATTTCTCGAGTGTGGGTCGGCTAGGGCTATCGAGTAGTGGGGCAGCGGTTGGTTGTTTGGTAACGTTGGAGTAGACTATTGTATGGCCCTGAAGTGGACCGCCTGGTGGACACTCCTAGTCACTGACCGTTGACCAGTATCGAACACTGTTGACTAACTCTGCCATGTTATGATTTACTACATGATTTGATATGTTGTATTACCATTCATGGTTTGATATACAGATGGGTACGTGATGCATGTTGGGGTATTCATTTATTGAATATGCTTGGACACAAACATTCTAGCATGGTTAGATTGCATCTGGCACAGGCATATGCATCGCGTGTGGTTTGCTATGTGGGCGGAGCATGGCTTGATGCCTGGATGTATGGGCGCTAGTGTATCACGTTAATGCTCACTACGCCATTGCATCTTTATGTGCATTGCATGGTTACCGACAGTTCACAGGTCTTGGACGGGAGGACCGGTCCAAGGGAGCGTATGGCTCGGCTATTCTATAGCTCGGGTGTCAGAGGACTGACACGAGCACTAGGGTGACGGGACCACCGACTTGGGATGACGTGCACAGGTTTGTTGGAGGTATATGTTGCCTTTCAAGGCAGTGGCAAGTTGGTATGGTACTTGGGTGTCGTATTTCTTGTGTGAGTCCCAAGGATGCTTTTATTTACACTTTTATACTGTGTTGGGCGTCTCATGGATTGTGTGTGATTGGGGGTTGGTATTCTGGGGAGAGTTTACTGGATATATTCAGCTTACAGCCTTCCTTTCTTTATGCTTGCTGAGTCTCTCGACTTACTTTTCTTTCTATCATTCCAGGTAGTGGTAGCGTGGGTCAAGGGTAAGGGAGACAGCATTTAGCGGTAGAGTCGGTATGGTGTATAGGCAGTTCCTTCAATCCCCGTCAGCCCTAGTTGACTCTAATGTTTGAGAGGGATTTACTCTATTATTTTTTACTGTACCAACTCATTTCTCATGTCTCATGTATGTCGGCACAGGAATCTGTATGCATTTATTTATCATGTGACCACTGTGCTAACAGAGTACCCGCAGTGTATGCATGTGCATAGCATAGCTTCCGCTGTTTTATTTCTTGTGTATGCATGCCAGGGTAGTTCCTGTCTTACGTTTCATTTTTTCTCCTTCCGTAGGCGCTCCCGTTCGGGTAGTCCGAGTGATTGGGATATCCGGACAGGGGTGCTTACACAAATGCTCCTTCATGCATTCAGATATGTCTTCACTTTTAACTCAATTTTGACTGCATCACATCCAATTCAGATAATTCCTCACAAAACAAATTTAAATGCCAATTAATCATATTTAATTGATAGAAAATGATGAAAATATGATAATATTTGACATATTTAACCATTAATCACACCCCCCAACTTGAATATTCTTAGTCCCTTAGCAATTAGAATCATCCTGTGAAATTTTTGGTTTGTCATTTCAACATGCAATCAAAACTTTTTATGAAATAAATCAATACATCATCTCTTTTGATTTTTATGCCCCAAAGATAAATAAGTAATTGTAGTACACCCAAAGCATGCAAAGTATTAATTTCAAGCCTCAAACCTTTCTGTTTTTAACTAAGAAACCAAGCCGATCATATTTCAATTTATGAATTAATTAACAACATTAAAATCCAATGCAAGGTAAGCACAATATTTTTGCAATCATTCAGGACAAATGCATAAAAGAAATTGTAAAGATTTTAGAGTAGATTCATTACAAAGCATGATTACAATTTCTAGAAATTATAAATGCAAGATCATGAAGGCAGACTATTCGAAAAGGGGTTTTAAGAACAAAAAGTGATTTGAATGGGAGCATGGCTGCTTCGAATGGATTTTAAAATGTAAGGCCATTCGGATTATATTAGGCTGATTTGGATGATGCATGCTTTAAATAGGAAGGCCATTTGAATGGGAGTATGCTGATTCGAATAGAAGGCATTAATGATTCGAATGGTTTTTAAATGAAAGGATGGCCAATTCGGATAAAGGCAAGCTAATTCAAATCGTAGGATTTAAGGATTAAGGATGATTCGAATGGACAAAATATGATTTGAATGGAAGCTTTGAGAGGCTAATTCGAATCAGGCTTGGTTGATTTGAATAGGAGGCTTTAAAGAGTAAGATTGATTTGAATGAGAGGCTTTAATGCAACAGGGTTGATTCGAATCGAATGGTGAATTAAATTGCATGGCTTCGAATAGAAGGTTTAAAAATGGAGGGCTAATTCGAATAGTGTTTCAAAGAATGCATGCTGATTCAAATGGCTTTTACTGGGAAGCATGACTGATTCGAATCAGTTATAGTTGATTCGAATAGAGTTTAAATGAAAAACTGATTTGAATGGCTTTTACTGGGAAGCATGGCTGATTCGAATCAGTTATAGTTGATTCGAATAGAGTTTAAATGAAAGGCTGATTCGAATGGCTTTTACTGGGAAGTATGGCTAATTCGAATCAGTTATAGTTGATTCGAATAGAGTTTAAATGAAAGGCTGATTCGAATTGGACATGGCTGATTCGAATAGGCTTCTAAATGCTTGGCTAATTTGGATGACTTGAAGGCTGATTTGAATGGGCTTTAAATGGATGGTTGATTCGAATCATGCTAGGCCGATTTGAATAGATTTTAAGATGTAAGCCAATTCGAATGGGGTGTGGCCGATTCGGATAGGGCTTTAATAAACATAAGGCTGATTCGAATGGGCTTTGAAAAATTTTATCAAAAACACAAACAAATAGCAAAAAAAAAAAATTTATCAAACACAAACAAATAGAAATTTTTTTTTTTTTTATCAAATTAAACAAAGAACCACAATTAAGATGAATCAATTTTTAATTATACCTCACTCTCCAACTTGAATTATGTATTGTCCTCAAACACAATAAAACATGAAAATTAGGAGTATCTAGAGAACTATCTTAGACATAATAAAAAGTTGAGATTAAGAGTACCTGGTGGTCTTTAATGCAAAAGAGATCCATATGCTAATTGTGGATTTCAAGGTGAAACTTACTAAACACACATTTAAAATTAAACAAACTAGATGAAGGCAAAAACAATAGCCTTTTATTATTATTATTTTTCCAAAATTAACTTTTTCCTTTTCTTCCAATTAAGGATCAAATAAGTGGTTGCAATTCGGATAACAACAATTATGACATGCTTTAAACCATTTACAAAATTGTTTTCAAAATGATGTAAATTGATTTTTCTAGCTAAAGCACATGCATCAATTGAAAACCTATCATTTAGAGGTGTTTGTTTTAACTGTGGAAGATTAATTTGCACTTCTTGGAATACCTCATACATGTCTGGTTTAATTAGATACCCTAGGATATAGACCAAACTAAATATCAGAATGTTAGGCTCAAATGTGGGTAGACCTATGATATCTTAACATTTCAACTTTTGGGTCTTATCCTCATCCTCCTCCTAGGCTTCTTCTTCAAAAATGATATCACTAGATGAATGCTCCTCGCCAAGATATTGACCTATAGAATCTTGATTAGGTTGGGTTAAAAGCTCACGAAGCTCACTCAGGCTCAAGGTCTTGGTTAATAAGGTCAACTGATCTAGGATATCACCTATGGCCTTAGAGGTTTGGTCTTAAAATTCGGTCACCTGTGCATTGATAACTATTTGACTTTCCATGAATTCCTAAAGGGTATCTCTAAAAATTGCTCATCTCGAGGGTGATACTCGCTGGATGTAAACCCTTGCTCTAATTCAAATTGGTGAGGTGATGGAGGAAAAGGTTCATGAGATTGGAACACAAAGTCATTGTTGCATGGATGATTCAAATGGTTAAGAAAAAACTCCCCTCATTGTGGTGTGTCTGAAAATCAGATAGTTGCCTATTCAAAAATTTCTTCAGAACAGGTATGGTAAGACAATCATCAGTTTGATGATATGAAGATTTGCACACCGAGCATCTAACCTCACTTAAATTTTGAAAATTTTGAAACTCCAACCACTCCACCTTCCGGGTTAAATAATCCAATGTCACACTAGGGTCATCATTAAAATCATGGTGAACAACAGGAAGTATGGTGTAGGATGGAGTTGGTTGCCTAGAAAGGTTCGGGTAATCCTTAAAGGGTCTGGAAATATTTTTGTTCAATGGGATCATGATAGCCAAAAGCATTTCTAAGCATAGACATGTGATCAAAATACTTAGACATGATGGATATGTAAATGAAAAGTCAAAGGCAGATAAGAATTCTAACAATCAATCTTACCTAACCTATGTCTCATGTATTACTAACAACAACAACAAAAAGGAAAAGAAACTAAGCTAATTTTATTTTTTCGTAGCAATGATTCCATCACCGATCTCCCCAAAAACGGCGCCAAAATTGGCTGCTCTTAACCTTGTGCATTTATTTCAAACAAACACATACAAAATAAACAAAGAAGAAAAAAAAGCACGTAAGCACAAGGCGTCTATACTTGCCAGTGTACGAGTGTGCGTTGTAGCACAATTTAATTTTCTGGATAAGTCCAGGTCAATTCACTGGGAGATCAAAACGGAAATGAAAGCGGCGAAAGATTTTTATGTGCTGAACGGGTTTGTTAGACCAATTCTAGCTGATTTTAGGGTAAAGGGAATTGAATATGCAATTGAAAACTAAATGTCTCGGATTAAGACAATTTCAGTGCTAATCCAAATATTTTCCCAAGACTCACAAAAGATAGTATCATCGGGTTAAATTAGTTTTAAGATATTTGCTATTGATTTAAGTTTCGGGATGATGATGGTTCTAATTTTAGTAACCAACATACATGGCATGACGACTCTAACTTAAGCAACCATCATAAACCGAAATATATATTGCACATTTTAGATTTGGAGATGCGGCGTTTCCAGATTAAGCAACCCACATACATGGCATGAGGGTTCTGTGTTAGGATATACCTCAATCGAAATCCAAATGATTTTGCAAAATCTCAAAACTAAATTCAACACCTCAACATAAACAATGAAGGCTGTCTGGAGAAATCTTGGCTTGGACACTATCCTTGGCTTAGTCTAGAATTTACTACCATACATTTGTGAAAACATAAAATGAAAGAAAGAAATACAATGCAGAAATTAAATTGCGATATTTAATTGACTAAAATTAAAGAGACATAAATTAAATTGTCGAAATGTAAATATTGAAATTGAAATTAATAGTTAATGAAAGTTGCATAATGTAAATGTGCATGAAAGGAAATTACAGAATGAATAACAGGAATGAGAAAAAGGAAAATATCAGTGTATTGAAATGAAAATAATAGAAATAACAAAGAAAGGAAAAATGATGAACAATGCGCTCTTCCTCTTATTCTGGTTAAATGGCAGACGGGGAATCCTCAAGCGTCCGCCTCCGTGCGTGTAAGCTCTTGGTCTATTTATAGCCCTCTGGTAACGGATGCTCAATTTGAAGCTCCACACAACTCTGAAACATTCTCTGGATATTCTTTAGCCAATATTTATGAACCCATACTCTCGGTCATTCCTCTGTAACAGTCCAGACCCCATACTCTCTTTTCAAGTAGACAATGGATGTTAAATTATGCTTGCCTGTCATTTGTACAGAGATTAAAATCAGATACCACCGCGTGTTGCTACTTCATGATAGATATCCGGATGCGACCTCTTAATTTCTCTCTTGTATCCAGATCTGTTATATGATATCCGGATGATCTGCAAGGGTCTCGGGTCTTGCATCCGGATGCTACAGTGATGCATCCGAATGAGGCTTCTTTGATATCCAGATATGATGTATAATATTCGGATGTGGCTTCACTAGACTTCACTTTGTATCCGGATGTGCTGCATTAATATCCAGATGCGTTGTGCGGCATTCAGATATGTCTCTTGGCTACTTCATTCTTCTTGGATCTGGATGTGCCAAGAGACATCCGAATGTGCTAAGAGACATTCGAATGTGCTGAGAGACATCCAAATGTGGTTCATTAATCTTCAATCTTCTATCCGGATGTGCTAAGAGACATTTGGATGTGGCTTCTCTGTATTCAAATGCTCCTTCATGCATTCGGATATGTCTTCACTTTTAACTCAATTTTGACTGCATCACGTCCAATTCAGATAATTCCTCGCAAAACAAATATAATTTCCAATTAATCATATTTAATTGATAGGAAATGATGAAAATATGATAATATTTGACATATTTAACCATTAATCAGAAGGTTGAGACCTTATTTTTAGGCCCATGCCGTGGCAGTATTGACAGACCAATAGTTGAGACAAATCTTGTAGAGGCCCGAATGCTTAGGGAGGTTGACCAAATGGGCCATTGAACTTGGTAAATACAACATCATCTTTGAGCTAAGGAAGGCCATAAAGGGACAAGCGCTTGTTGATTTCATAATGGAGTGCACGCACGTGCCTAAGGTAGACACCTCCCTCAGTGAATTTTGTTATTTGTGGATGGAGCATCGAATGCCCAGGGCAGTGGGGCTGGAGTGGTACTGATCTCACCAAAAATGGAAATTCTATAATACTCACTATGCTTCACTTTCTCAAGTTCCAACAATGCGGCGGAGTATGAAGCTTTGCTTGCTGGAATGAAGTTGGCCAAAAGGTTAGAAGTCACCTGAATGATTGCCCACAGTGATTCCTAGTTGGTCATTCAGCAGTATCAGGGAGCTTATGAAGTGAGAGATTTGGTATTGATGCGCTACCTCCAAAAAGTGAGACGTCGTGCACTCATTTGAGCATTTCGAGTTGGTTCAAATAAATCGATCTCTCAACCAGCATATAGATGCTATGTCAAAGTTGGCCTCAACAAGGGACAATCTAGGAAGGTTAATCCATATGGAAGTGCTGCAACAACCTAGTGTGAGTGAGAAAGAAACAAATGATGCAGTGCACTATATCACAACTCTTGACGATTAAAAGACCTCGATATTAAAATATCTACTCAATCAAGAGCTCCCAGAAACCCCCTCAGTAGCAGAATGACTTAAGACTAGCGTTGTTCGATTCACAGTGATTGATCAAGGATTCTATAAAAAGGGGAAACTCTATGTCGCTGCTCAAATATCTGGGGCCGGAGAAAGCACGTCAAGAATTAAAGGAAGTACATGAAGGAGATTGCGGGGAACACCTTGGTGGGAGAGCATTGGCAGGAAAAATCTTGCGAGTGATGAGGAATGACAATATTAGGTGTACCAATGCAAACGTTTAACCGATTTTCAAAAACATTTTTCGAAAACACATAAAGAGGCAATAGAAACATAAACCAAAATCACCTTGCAAGACTCGTTTCCAATGTCCATATGCAAATCAAAACTAAACCATGTCATAGGGGGTTTAGTAGCTATACCTTTCAACTCTTGAAGGTTGATGTAGAGGTTGAAATCCTCTAGATAGTAGCAACTCCTTGCTCCCAAACAACTCCCGAATAACCTTTGGTTAGACAATACCATCCCTTGAAATTACGAGGGGCCTATCGAGTCCAAGCACCAGTAAAATGGTGAATCCAACTACTCTCTCTTTGTGTTAGATAGATAGAGTAAGGGAGATTAAGGCTGAAAATGAAATGGATTCAAATGAAAAGACCCAAGAATCAAAACAGTCTCACTGTTTTGCTTGGGTTGCTACTATAGTAATGGATAAACAAGGAGCTGAGGAAAAGGGGCAAGGGAGAGGGTTTTTGAACTCTCTTGAGGGAGAAGAATAGATTGGGCTGAGAGAGAATCGCACACACACACACTCTGACATCTATTCATCGTTTATCATATATACATGCCCAAAATTGAAAACCCTAGCCTCTCATCACAAACAGACAAATTGGCCATAGGAAAGAGAGAGGAGACCAAGGGTCAACAAAGACACACACCTTCGAGCCTCTCGTTCTCCCAACGTCCTCCCAAGTTATGTCTCTCTTTTTGTTACAAAACACGAAAAATCAATCGAGCATTCAAGATCTCTACAACAGGAATGGTTAACAGTTCGCAAGGAGTTGTCGATCGTTTCACTTGAAACGCTCAACAGTTTTGGCCCCTTATCCAAAACTTCCAGAAATTGTATCTAGGCCAGCTATTAACTCTTAACAACACTTTTATTATCTCATAATCACACTAAGGCCCCCGTTAACTCTGAACTACATGCATGCCAACTCTTGACAATTGCTCTTTATTAATTAATCATTTATACCCATCTTGTTAGCTCTTAAAGGTAAACGTCATTAATTTTTAAAGACGATTTTAGCCTTAATTACTTAGTCAACCATCACACTCAGATATGTGTGTGACCTTCTAGATTCACTACTAAGTAGTAATCAGGAAACGTTATCCACCTTGATGTTGACTAAATATTTTGGTCTATAACGAGGATCTCTCCATCTCCCAAATGGGATGCCCACGTATTTGAGTAAGCAACTCTTGCCTTCACATCTCATGTGAGGTTTGATCCACTAACTCATATGTCACCTATTCCTCAACGCTTTAGTGGTATGTTGGAGAGTGACATATATAGACAAGACCTACCATCTCAGCTAGTAATCCACTTGAAACGTCTATGACCTCAACGCTTTGGTGGTATGTTGGTTATATCCGTGTGGGGTAACCAACAACATCTCATGCTTAGATAGGAAATTTAATCAATCCTCATGGAATCCACCCTCAACACTTTGATGGTATGTTGGGTACACCCCAATCGAGTGACAAATTCCTACAATGGTGGAGGGTTATGATAAATCTTATTTATCGTATCTAATATTAGTTTCCACATTTGGGAATATTTCAATTTTTATTTTAAAGGTCTCACTTTGCACATGCATTTAAGTTTTTCCCTTTATGTATCTTAGGTTTCACTTTGTACATGCATTAAATTTTTCCTTTATTTGTCTCATACACAAATAAATTCAATCATACAAAATGGGGTGATCATGGACTTTTAGTTAATTGATTAAATCCGAGCCTCTGAACTTAATCAATAGCATCACTAAGGAATCAAATACAAAGCAGGCAGCACCCATCTCATGGGAAATCACCTTATAGCCTTCTTGCTCCTTGGGCTACTAACTCTTTATGGCTTCTTCATTATACAAGAAATTTATACTATACATTTTTCCTACTAAAATGAAATTACAAAGAGACTTATGTCTCATTACATTCCCAAAAACAGAATGAAAAATATTATTTTACAGACCAATGAATACTTGTAACATACATCCATACAATCACATTGTATAAGTCCATGATCACCAGCTCAATTCAATCTAATTGAATATTATGGCGATTTTAGATTAATATACTTGTTAATTTAATATGCATAATTTTTCAGGTCATTGATATATCATATCATGAGCATTATTCAGTTTTATATCATAACAATCACATTGCATAAAAATAGAAAATGAAAAATCCCAAAATTTCAGACTAGGCTAAAATCGGTCGACAGTTTCAAGGAAAATTGTTGACCGTTTCTGTCTACTTGGAACGGTTGATAGCTTCAAGCTACTTGTCGACCATTTCGGGGTTCAGCTCAAAACAGTTAACAGTTCGCGCATTCAATTGATAGTTCGCCAAGGTAAAGCCCTAGAACTATCGACAGATGGCTTCAAGTTGTCAATCGACAAAGTCCAAATCTACAAAACATAGAGCATTTTCCAACCCAAAACACACACACATTGCACTAACAACTACATAGGACATGAAAACAAACCGAGGCTCTGATACCACTGATGAGGAATGCCAATATTAGGTGCACCAATGCAAGGGTTTAGCCAATTTTCAAAAATATTTTTTGAAAACACAGAAGAAGACAATAAAAACATAAACCAAAATCACCTTGTAAAACTCATTTTCAATGTCCATATGCAAACCGGAACTAAACCATGCCATAAGGGGTTTAGTAGGTATATCTTTCAACTCTTGAAAGTTGATGTAGAGGCTGAAATCCTCCCGATAGTAGTAATTCCTTGCTCCTGAATAGCTCCCAAACAACCTTTGGTTAGATAAAACTGTCCCCCAAAATTATAAGGGTCTTATCGAGTCCACACTCCAGCAAGATGGTGTATTCCACTACTATCTTTTTGTGATATATAGATAGAGTAAGGGAGATCAAGGTTGAAAATGAAATGGGTTCAAATTAAAAGACCTAAGAACCAAAACAGTCTCACTATTTTGCTTGGGTTGCTGCTATATCAATAGATAAACAAGGAGTTCAGGAAAAGGGGCAAGGAATAGGGTTTTTGGACTCTCTTGAGGGAGAAGAACAAAGTAGGCTAAGAGAGAACGCACACACACACTCCGACATTTGTTCCTCGTATACCATATATACATGCCCAAAATAAGAAACCCCAGCCTCTCATCACAAAAGGACAAATCAGCCATAGTAAAGAGAGAGAGAGAGAGAGAGAGAGAAAGAGAGGAAACTAAGGGACGATAAGAAGGACACACACCTTTGAGCCTTTCGTCCTCCCACGCCACGCATCCCTCTTTCCATTGCAAAACATGACAAATCGATTGAGCATTCACGACCTTTGCAACAGGAATAATTGACAATTCGCAAAGAGCTGTCGACAGTTTCAATTGAAATGTCGACAGTTTCCCAAGGCTGTTGACTGTTTTGGCCCTTTATCCAAAACTTTCAGAAATTACATCTAGGTCTGCTATTAACTCTTAATAGCACTATTAATTAATCATTTACACCTGGCTTGTTAACTTTTAACGGTAAACGCCATTAACTTTTAATGACAATTTTAGCTTTAATCACTTAGTCAACCATCACACTCGGATATGCATGTGATTTTCTAGATTCACTACTAAGTAGCAATCAGGAAACATCAACCACCTTGACGATAACCAAATATTTTGACCTACAACAAGAATCTCTCCATCTCTTCGATGTACCTCGAAAGATCTTGAGTGACAAGTAACATTATGTCAGGGTGATCCTACTAGCAATAAAGTATTACATCAAAATAGAACCTATTTGAGATTTCAATTCTTGTGTACTATAATCCTTCCATCTGTTATCATCCCAATCGAGTGAGAGTCATGGACTGATCAAACTCACTAACATGATAACTATGCCAAAATCAGTGTGGTGAGATTGAGATGACACATCGGAACTCCTTCCGATATTAAAACACTTTCCAATCAAGTATACCCTAGCTAAGGATTTCTACAATCAAGACCACCACTGACCGCATAGGATGTTCACCTCATGCCGGAGGTCTATGAATCCCATTAGCAATCACCTGCCTCCATATATCACTACAAATGGACCACACAGTGCATCTCCCACCTGGAAACTGGATGGTTCTTAGCAACGAAAAATCCTTGGCACCGACACACAAGACAGTTGTGTTACCTTTGGTCTAAGAACCAGTAACACAATTGAAGCCTGTGATAGATCATAGATCCTCTGAACCATATGATCTATCACATGTGTCACATTCAGTAAGTGTTCCACTAATACCTACTCATGTGTATACTATATCCATCCCATGGATTATGGTATGTGACTCACCATCCTTTATCATTAACATCTCATACTAATCAAATGTAGTATCCCACGTGTCAGTCCATAATTAATTAATCATAGTCTCTTTCTAATATGTCTAAGGAATGAGAATAAACCTTAAGATATCTTTATTACAAAGGTCAATTATTACATATTTTTAACGCTTAAAAATAAGACATTCAACAACAAATATAGGAACTCATTCATATTAATGATTGGAGAGCTATGAATGAAGATATGACCTCAAAATATTAAAACACATTTTGTTATATTTATTTGCAAGAATTACATCATTAGTCCCATAATTATAAATGCCAGATGCCATCTAAATCTACCATTAGGGCACAAACACTAACAACGGGCTGGCTTCTTTTGGCCCACACTGAGGCAAGATGCAGCTAGAAAAGTCCGAACATATGACAAGTGTCAAAAACGTGCTCTCTTACCCCTATCTAGCCAATATTTCAATCGCTGTCATTTGTACAGTGAGGGCTAGACATACTGGGACAATTCTCGATGGCATCAACTCAAAGGAAATTCTTGTTGGTAACTATAGATTATTTTACAAAATGGGTAGAACTTGAACCTCTGGCAACGATAACCAAGAAGAAAGTGGAGGGGATGGTATGGAAGGAAATAATTTGTGGTTTTGGTGTGCCCCGCATACTCAACACAAATCATGGAACACATTTCAACTCAAACGCCTTCATAGCTTTTTGTCAAATATAGGGGGATCAGTTTGAGAATGGTGTCCGTGGCATACCCACAGGCAAACAGACAAGCTAAGGAGAGCAACAAAACCATATTGCATGGGCTAAAGACCCAATTGGAAAAGGAAAAGGGTAGATGGGCATATGAACTCCCCAGCATCTTATGGGTGTATCGCACTACTAGTCGTGCACCTACTGGGGAAACGTCTTTTAGCTTGGTGTATGGGACTAACACTCTTATTCTTGTGGAAGTGAACCTTAGCTCACCCCAGGTCATAGCCTTCAGGGAGGAGGAAAATCCAAGTCGTCTAAGGGAGAACCTAGATCTGCTGGATAAGTTGAGAGAGAAAGCAGTTGTTTAGTTGGCAGGATATCAGAGGAGGGTCTCCAGCTACTACAATGAGAGGGTTTGCCTTTGAGCATTCAAAGAGGGCGATCTGGTGCTCAAGAAGGTTGCTATCACGAATGCACTCAAAGAAGAAGGGAAGCTTAGCCTGATTGGGGAAGGGCCTTACAGAATCCTGAAGATGTTGGGCCTAACACATGCATACTTGACTGCTACGCTACCCTGCACTTTCATTTATTAAAATCACAACTAAATTCGTCAAACATTAATCCTCTTATTAAAGCAGGTGTAGGGCGATTATACTCGCCAGTGTGCAAATGTGCGTGTAGTACAATTTTAAATTTATATTTCGATGAGTCTGAGTCAATTCACAAAGAGATTATTTATGGATGAAAACAAAAATCACAGAACATTTGGTTTTAGGAGGTGATTAAGATGATATAAAGGTGAGAATTAAAACTAAACTGACGCTGAATTTAAGCAACCTTGGGTCATGACAACTTCAGTGCCAAACCGAGATTCCCTAAATAGTCAAAAAAATAGTAACATCAATCTGAAATGAAGCTAAGGTTTTGATATTAACTCCGGTCCAAGAGGATGATAATTATAGGTCTAGCAATTTCCATACATGGCATGAAAACTCTAAATTAAGCAATTACCATAAATTGAATGATAAATAATAAATAAAATATCATCTCATTTGAGTTTGGGTATGATAACGTTTCTAAGTTAAGTAACCTCCATATATGGCATGGAGACTCTAAGTTTGACGTGCACTACAATCCAAACTCAAAAAGTATACAAACATAACTCAATTCAATTCAAATCAATATTACGGCAATTGAAATTCGGCTTTGCTTAGAAAATCAGGGGCATTGGACACTGCTTTTGCCTTGCCCAAGTCTTATTTTAGCCACACATCTTTAATATTAAATACAAAAAATTAAAGTTGTTGAAACTAAATTTGCAAAAATTAAAGACAGTATTTAAATTGTTGAAATTGATTGCAGTAAATTAAAATATTAATGTAAAGATAAAATTAAAGCTAACTCAAATTTAAAGCTACTCAAACAAGCAATCCCAAAACAAAAATTAACCAACAGAAAATGAAATAACTTCAATTAAACGAACAGAAAATGGAAGGGGTACTGTGCGTCACCCCCTCACTGTGCGTTGCTGCTGTCCATGAATTTCCAGCGCCCCCAGCTCTCGCAGTGTGTTCCTCCCAGCAGCGCACTCTCTCCTCCTTCCAGCGCACAGCCTCCTTCCTTTGTTCTGTTTATTCCAGCCGAGAATCCCCCTTATTCTGGTGCAGAAAATGGCGAATGGGAGCTTAGGGTTCTCACTGTGCGGCTTGTATGTATATATATGTGTCACGCCCCAGCTGAAATTCCAGCGCACCCTCCTATATTCACTCCCCAATTTACCCTTGACTTGATGAATAATCACCAGCCAGGGACCGCGTTTCTCAAGCTAGGTGCGCCTTCTATTTCCATGAAATTGGGCTGCCGTTTGGGCTTTAAATTGGGCTTCAATTGCACTTAGCCTCTCAATCTCCAGCGCAACCTCTCTGTCCGTGAGCTGGGCCTTCTTTAAATGGTGGAGCACGCGGCTTTAATTGGGCTGTGGCTGGATCTCCAAATTCCAATTAGATTTGAGCCTCCAATTTGACTTTCTTGAATTGGGCCTCCAAGCTCCTTCACGCATCAATATGTTATATTATATATATAAACTTCACGTATAGCATTCAATTAAGATGTATTATATTATATATATATTTTCAAATCAAAAGAAAATCAAACTAAACAGATTGTTTTCATAAATGAGACGAGGATTACCGTGGTAAAGAGGTAGAGTTTGTAGCGTGTTACGTTTTAGTTCATTTTTGTTTTATTATTGAATGTTTTTAAGTTCGGTTTTCATCACAAATCCCCTCGTTTAATCTTGTTTTGACAGTTCTTTGGCAGTTCATTGGGAGATGACCTGGGGAGCATCCTAACTACAAACCAATCCTAATATATACACTAATCTGATCGGTTCGACAGCCTCGATCAAGATTTTGGCGCTGTTGCCGGGGAACTGTCAATCTGTTCTGCAATAACAAGATTTGTTTTCTGTTCTTTTGTTTCTTTACTGTTCTCTTTCATTCTTTGTTGCTTCCTTCTCGATTTTCTATTTTCTTTGTGTTTCTATTTTCTGTCATTCTTTGTGTTTTTGTTGATTTCTTTTCTATTTTTTTTTTTTGTGTTTTCTTCTTTTGTTTCTCTATTCTTTTATTTCTTTGTTGATTCTTCGTGTTTTTCTTTGTTCATTCTTTGTGTTTTTCTTTTCGGTTTTCTTGTTTTTTGTTTTTTGCCATAACCAGCACTGTTCACCGTCGATGACTATCTCGGAATGTCCTGATTTTTGGTGTCCAAAGGAATGGGGGTGTGGGGAGAAATAATCACTGCTTTGCAGTGGGGAGGGCGTTTTTTGGCCAAATTCCAACGTTTAGACCACTTTTTGGGCCATTTTGTGTTCTCTTGGTGTATTTATGTGATTTTTTCTTGTTTTGTTTTGTTTTTGTTCTTGTTGATATTTAATGCATGACCAGATCATCTAAGGGTGACCTAATTGATTTAGATCCAGAAATTGATAGAACCCTTAGGCGACAAGCAAGAGAACTTAGGTCTCAAGATAGGGTAGTGACTAATAGTGTCTTTTCCATTGTTTTTGATACTGTGTTTGAGTTCCAACCTAAACTGATCAATATGGCTGCCAATGAAAACAATGGCAATGAGAATAGGAATAATGGGAATAATGCTAACAGAACTATTAGAGAATTGGCTGCCCCTGATGTGCATTATCAACCCTTGTGTATTCAGTATCCTCAATTGGAGGCAAACTTTGAACTGAAATCTGGATTGATACATTTGCTTCCTAAGTTTCATAGCCTTGGAGGTGAAGATCCACACAAGCATTTGAAAGAGTTTCATATTGTATGCTCCACCATGAGGCCGTAAGGGGTTGATGAAGAACAAATAAAGTTAAGGGCATTCCCTTTCTCTCCTGATGGAGCTGCTAAAAACTGGTTGTATTACTTACCACCTGCTGCCATTACCAATTGGGATGGCCTGAGAAGAATATTTTTGGAGAAGTTCTTCCCTGCTTCCAGAACAGCAGTCATCCGGAAGGACATTTGTGTCATCCGACAGATAGCTAGAGAAAGCTTGCATGAGTATTGGGAGAGATTCAAGAAGTTCTGTGCCAGTTGTCCTCATCATCAGATAAGTGACCAGCTCCTCATTTAATATTTTTATGAAGGCTTGCTTCCCATGGACAGGTACTTAGTGGATGCTGCATCTGGAGAAGCCTTAGTGGAAAAGACACCAGCTGCAGCCCGGGACTTAATTTCAAAGATAGCTCAAAATGCACAACAATTTGGTACCAGGTTGAACACTCCCATGAAGACTGTCAATGAGGTTGGTTTTGCTGCACCTATGGACCAAAGGAGAATAGAAAATAGGCTGGAGGAACTAACTTCAATGGTTTGCCAGTTAGCCCTTGATCGAAACCAGCCCCCGCAGGTATGTGGCATTTGTTCATTATCTTCACATGTAACTTATCAGTGCCCACAATTGCAGGATAACACAGAATCATGCAATAGAATCTTCCTTGGAAGACCGTTTCAACACCAGCCACAACAGAGTAGGTATGATCCCTATGCTCCCACCTACAATCCGGGCTGGAAAGACCATCCAAACTTCAGATATGGGGGTGCTTCAACTCAACCATTCCAACAGAGGTTCAATGCACCAAGTCAAAGTCATGCCACACCAATGAAGCAACAAGCACAAACATTACCCAAGGCCGAACTGAGATTGGATGACATAGTGCAGCAATTGGCTGTCAATACTCTCAAATTCCAATAACGGACTGACACCACCATGCAGAATTTGGAGACACAGATTGGGTAGTTAGCAACTAACATAAATGATCTAAGGAGTCAAGGCTCGGGTCAGCTACCTTCATAGCCAATATCCAATCAAAAGGGAAATGTGAGTGCGATCATGCTGCGTAGTGGTAAAGAAGTGAATGTTCCAGAGAAGACACAAGAAGAAACTGGTAGAAAAGAAGAGTCGCAGCCCCTCTCAATTCAAAGGGCCAAGCAGCACATCAACAATGATCAGGACAAGGAAGAGAACCCCTGCACCAATCCATTGCCTTTTCCCCATACAGCCACTCAAAACAAGAAGAGAGCAGAAGCTGAGTTGGATAAAGAGATCATGGAGACTTTCCAGAAGGTCAAAGTCAATATACCACTCTTGGAGGTCATCAGACAAATTCCCAAGTATGCCAAGTTTCTCAAAGACTTGTGCACCCACAAGAGGAAGCTGAAGGGAAATGAGCAGGTCAACCTTGGAAGGAATGTCTCAGCCCTAATCCAACCCGCCATGCCTTTGAAATGCAAAGATCTATGGATGTTTACCATTCCTTGCACTATAGGAAAGCTGAAATTCACAAATGCTTTGCTAGATTTGGGTGCTTCCATTAATGTAATGCCTAAGTCTGTTTATGCATCCTTGCAGGTTGGCCCAATTAAATCCACAGGAGTGGTAGTCCAGCTAGCTAACAGGAGCACGGTCTATCCCACGAGAGTCTTGGAGGATGTGCTGGTTAAGGTTAAGGATCTTATCTTTCCAGCTGACTTTTATGTTTTAAATATGGAAGATGATAACAAACTTGGACATGCACCATTGATACTAGGTAGACCTTTCTTGAAAACTGCTAGGACAATAATTAATGTGCATGAAGGTACCTTGTCTATGGAATTTGCTGCAACATTCTTGATTCCATGAAGTATCCTTCAGAAGATCATTCCTCCTTGCATGTTAATTTTATTGACTTGATGGTTGATGTTGCATGTGCTAATCTTCCTAACTTTGTTTCTGAGTTCCCCACCATCCATGACTTTCCTGATAGTATGCATTGCCCTGATTATCATGATGGATTCAGTAAGTGTGCCGCTTGTTTTGAGATAGATGAGTTTTTAAATCTTTTTGAATCTGACTGAGTTTTCAACATGCGCATCCCACTGACTCTAAAGAGCCTTCCATGGCGAATGTTTCCCTTGCTGAGAATGTCATGCAAGCAGATGGTTCTCTTGACTTAAACACAAACAGGTTGCTGCCTTCAATCCAACAGCCCCCTGCCTTGGAGTGCAAATCCTTACTTGACAACCTCAAGTATGCTTACTTGGAGGAGGGAGAGAAGTTACCAGTGCTCATAGCTAACAACCTCCGCCCTGACCAAGAGAAGAGATTGCTGGATCTACTCAGGAGGAACAAACGAGCAATAGGCTGGACCTTAGCTGACATACCAGGTATTAGTCCTTCTTTGTGCATACATAGGATTCATTTAGAGGAAGGAGCCCGACCAGTGAGGCAGCCACAGAGGAGACTCAATCCCACCATTCTAGATGTGGTCAAGAAAGAGGTAAGTTACTTTCGGCTAGTATAATCTATCCTATATCTGATAGCAAGTGGGTGAGTCCAGTGCAGGTTGTCCCCAAGAAGACAGGTTTCACAGTGGTGGCTAATGAAAGAAATGAGCTAGTGCCCATGAGAGTGCAGAACAGCTAGAGGGTCTGCATCGACTATAGGAAGCTCAACCAAGCAACCAGAAAAGATCACTTTCCCATTCCATTCATCGACCAAATGTTGGAAAGGTTAGCAGGTAAATCTTATTATTGTTTTCTTGATGGTTTTTCTAGTTATTTTCAGATATGCATAGCACCAGAGGATCAGGAGAAGACCACCCTCACTTGTCCTTTTGGCACTTTTGCCTACCGAAGGATGCCATTTGGCTTATGTAATGCTCCAGGTACGTTCTAGCGATGCATGATGAGTTTATTTTCTGCATTTCTTGAACATTGTATGGAAGTATTCATGGATGACTTTTCTGTTTATGGCACCTCATTTGATGAATGCTTGGTTAGCTTGGGTAAAGTGTTGGAAAGGCGTGTTGAGAAAAACCTTGTTTTGAATTATGAAAAATGCCACTTCATGGTTGAGCAGGGCATAGTCTTAGGTCATGTTATCTCCAAACAAGGTATTGCGGTCGATAGTGCCAAGGTGGATGTCATTTCTTCTTTACCTTACCCCGCGTCTATGCGGGAAGTTCACACTTTCCTTAGCCATGCAGGGTTTTATAGGAGGTTCATCCAAGACTTTAGTAAGATTGTCATTCCATTATCCCACCTCCTTTAAAAGGATGTGGATTTCAAGTTTGATGAACAATGCAAGCAAGCCTTCAAGGAACTTAAGAGGCGATTGACTTCTCCATCGATCATCTAGCCACCCAACTGGGAGTTTCCCTTCGAGCTCATGTGTGATGCTTCCAACTTTGCAGTAGGCGCCGTTCTCTCTCAACGAGTGAATAAGAAGTCGCATGTCATTGCCTACACCTCACATACCCTGGACAGTGCTCAAGCCAATTACACCACGACTGAAAAAGAGCTCTTAGTCATTGTCTTTGTTTTAGATAAATTTCAATCATACTTATTGGGATCTATAGTTATTGTGTTTTCTGATCATGCAGCCCTGAAGTTCCTTCTGAAGAAGCCCGATGCAAAACCTAAGCTTATCTGGTGGATGCTGCTACTCCAGGAATTTGATATTGGGATCAAAGACAAAAGTGGAGCTGAAAACTTGGT
This sequence comes from Diospyros kaki, assembly GCA_036245055.1. Lineage (NCBI taxonomy): Eukaryota > Viridiplantae > Streptophyta > Magnoliopsida > Ericales > Ebenaceae > Diospyros > Diospyros kaki. The sequence goes on along the minus strand of BSEG01000011.1, from coordinate 11,447,355 downwards.
AGCCGACCACCTGAGACAGATACCTACTTCTCCTTACTCGTCTGACATGGATCATCCACCTATCAGAGATAATTTTCCAGATGAGTTGCTTTATCACTTACATGGTACTGAACCTTGGTATGCTGACATGGTAAATTTCCTAGCTGCTTCTGAATTACCTGCACATTTTAAGAAAGCACAAATACAAAAATTTAAAAGCGAAGCTAAGTACTATGTATGGGATGATCCATATTTGTGGCACTTGTGTAGTGACCAAGTCCTTAGGAGGTGTGTCCTTGATCATGAATTTGCATCTGTCCTACATTTCTGTCACACTCTTGCATGTGGTGGTCATTTTGGTCCGCAACGTACTGCTAGAATGGTCTTATACGCAGGGTTATATTGGCCATCCCTTTTCAGAGATGCATATGGATTCTGTAAGAACTGTACACGTTGCCAACACACAGGTTCAATTTCACGCAGAAATGAAATGCCTCAGAAACTTTTATTATTCTGTGAGATATTTGATGTATGGGGCATTGATTTCATGGGTCCTTTTCCTGTCTCTTTTGGTTTTGTGTACATTCTTTTGGCTGTGGATTATGTTTCGAAATGGGTGGAAGCTAAAGCCACCCAGACTGATGATTCTTCTGTTGTTGCAGATTTTGTTAGATCTCATATTTTCTGCAGGTTTGGCATTCCCAAGGCCATCATCAGTGATCAAGGATCCCACTTCTGCAACAGAAAGATGCAATCCATGCTCCGAAAGTATGGAGTTTTACATAAGGTGGCGACGCCCTACCATCCACAGACCAATGGGCAGGCTGAGGTTTCAAACAGAGAGATCAAGCAGATTCTAGAGAAGACAGTCCAGCCCAACAGGAAAGACCGGAGCCAAAGGTTGGAAGATGCACTTTGGGGCTACCGCACGGCCTGCAAGACTCCGATCAGCATGTCCCCATATCGACTGGTCTTTGGAAAAGCATGTCATCTACCAGTAGAGATCGAGCATAAGGCCTATTGGGCGGTGAAGCAATGCAACATGGACATGACAGAAGCTGGTTCCAAGCGGAAGCTTCAATTGCAAGAGCTTGAGGAATTGAGATTAGAGGCATATGAGAACTCCAGGATCTACAAGGAAAAGACCAAAGTTGCACACGACAAATTGATTGCCAAGAAGGAGTTCAACGTTGGCAATAAAGTCCTCCTCTACAATTCACGCTTAAAGCTGATGCCTGGTAAGTTGCGTTCTAGATGGGTTGGTCCTTTTGTGGTTACTCATATTTTTCCTTATAGTGCAGTTGAGATTATGGACGAGACGACTACATGGAAATTCACAGTTAATAGACAGAGGCTTAAACATTTCTACGAGGGCTTTACAGAACACATAGTGGATGAGCTATCTCTTTTGGACTTTCCTCCGACTTGATACCACCAGGCTGTTTCTCTCTCCTTACTTTTCTTACTTGTCCTATACCTGATTCTTACTGCATGCTTACATTGAGGACAATGTAATGTTTGAGTGTAGGGGAGAGTTTTAGAATAGAAGTTCTTTACTTTTCAAACAAAAAAAAAAAAGAAGAGAGGCAAAATGGGGCAAATTGAGTTTGAAAGAATTTGGCATGATTAGAAAGTCGATCTTATCTTTTTGGGCTTTCAAGAAAATTGGCAATGAGTTTGGCTTGGTGGGTTGATTGAGCTAGTCTTTGTGAGGATATTTGTGCATGTTCTTTCTTATGCTATGCGTGCATTCACTAATTATGGGTATCACTCTAGAGCTTATTTTGAATCTTTATTGAAGCTATCAGTGCTCATGCATGTAGTAAAAAAAAAAAAAGATCATTTCCCTTCTTTAGGTTGAAGAACATTCATTGCACCCCTTGATTATGACAAAAATATTAAGCAAGTCCTTTGGAATCAAAAGAAAATAGATAGAAAGGCCAAAGGCCAAGGTGAGATGGAGCGTAAAACGCACTCACCAAGGTCGGGATGGAGCGTAAAACGCACCCACCATTCAAAAAAAAAAAGTTCTATTTTCTGCATTGAGAGTGGAGATTTAAAAGATGAGCAGATCTGGTGGTGGAATTATGATTGGGTGGAGTTGGGCATAGCATTTGAGGAATTTGACAGCATGTTCTTATAAGGGTCTACTTATTTTGACTCGTCTTGCCAAGTAAAATTGCCATGCTACTTGTTTGTTTGGGAAGTGTAAGAAAGATGATCTTTGAGTGTTGAATTCCTATAAAACTTATCGTGCCTCTCATTTTGCATTCTTCGCATCCTTTTTGTTTGAAAGAGTGAATGTTAGCATTTAGTGTTTGGCCCAGGAGCGCAAAACTCTAAGTGTGGGGGAATTTGATGGCGCGCATATTTTATATTATTTATCCCTCTTATTCCATCTTCATTGCACTCTATTTATGTTATTTCATTTGTCTTGCGTTTATTTTGTTTTATTGGGCCTCACACTATTTTTATTCTTATTTGGCAGATTTGGGCCGCAGATTTGAGCTATTTCTATAGAGGCGTAAGTAGGCTTCGCAAGGTGGACGAACATTGAGAGTTAAAGAAGCAACCATATTTTATTATGGGTTATGAGCAAATTTAGAATCCATTGGGCCCTTTTTAATTAATTAAATTATGGTCCATTTGTAGTAAATAAACCCTAAGCCCATTTAGCCTAGGTTTTCTTTTCCAAAACCCTAGAAATAAGAGCTAGCTAAGAGGTATTAGGGTGTGGCCGATTTTGGGAGGATTCTCACGATTTCAACCAAGAAGATGGAAGGCTAATTCGCTTGTAATCTGCTACATTCTCGTACCTCTTGCCCGGTTTGAGTCTCGGTCATATAGTCGAATCCATTTTGGAACTCGATTTTCATGTTTTTATGGATGATTTTGTTTCTTTTCCTTCTCTAAGTTTATGTATGTTTCTTTTATGCGGTTGTGTGAATGCATGCATGATCTTTGGATGGGTTTAATTGACGTACTCGGTTGAGGCTTTGATTAGAAAGAAACGGTATATTTGTATGAGCGATTGCTCGATTGGATTTAATCTTTTACAGTTGTAGAAGAGTTTTTCAAATCAAAAGAAAATCAAACCAAACAGATTGTTTTCATAAATGAGACGAGAATTACCGTGGTAAGGAGGTAGGGTTTGTAGCGGGTTACGTTTTAGTTCATCTTTGTTTCATTATTGAACGTTTTTAAGTTCGGTTTTCATCACAACCCCCCTCGTTTAATTTTGTTTTGATAGTTCTTTGGCAGTTCGTTGGGAGACGACCTGGGGAGCATCCTAACTACAAACCAATCCTAATATATACACTAATCTGATCGGTTCGACAGCCTTGATCAGTGGTTGTTGCTCAGTCCGAGATGGCAAGAGCGAAGACAGAAGCGGAGGAGTCGAGAAATGAGGGGTATGAAGTGGCCCTGTCCCATGTCCGAGCTATTTTCCCTGAGCTAGATCTTTCGGCTTTTGGCTTTTTCAAGGAGGTTAAGGACGACTGCCTTATATGTAATACCCCGAGAGCCCAGAGAAGTTAGAATATATCGAGGATAGTATATGAAAGGAAACAACACCAGCTGGATACCTTTTGGGCTGAATGTTGGCAAAGAACTCTCAAGTTAAGCGTGCTTGACCTGGGGTAATCCAGGGATGGGTGACCCCCCTGGGAAGTTCGTGTAGGCCCATCCGGGTAAGTTGTTTCGGTTCTTCCTATCGCTCGAGTGAGATGTTACAGGTGGTATCAGAGCCAACCCCCGAGCCTCTAAGCGCAGTGGTGGGGCAAACCTCAGCGAGGAGGCTGAGTCCCGAGGGGGGTGTGGTGTGAGGCCCCTATGGGGGGTGCGTGTAGGCACCTTAGGCGAATCCCACATCAGCCATGCACGGGGGAGATCTGGGACCGGTTGTAAGGTCGCATGACGAGGACGTCATGTGCTTAAGGAGGGGAGAATGTAATACTCCGAGAGCCCATAGAAGTTAGAATATATCGAGGATAGTGTATGAAAAGAAACAACACCAGCTGGATACCTTTTGGGCTGAATGTTGGCAAAGAACTCCTAAGTTAAGCGTGCTTGACCTGGGGTAATCCAGGGATGGGTGACCCCCCTGGGAAGTTCGTGTAGGCCTATCAGGGTAAGTTGTTCCGATTCTTCCTATCACTCGAGTGGGATGTTACATTATAAACCCGTAGAAAGAGAGTTAAGCCAAGCCATGATTTTGTGTGGTAGTATAGGTTTTTAGCGTGCGTCTTGTAATCTTGTTGGGTACTTTTTCCTTAATAACAAATTACATCCCTTTTCCTATTGTGATGCTCTATTTCTGTCTTTCTCTTCGTGTGTATCTTGCTTGACCCTTGCGGTTTTGGTGTCCTAACAGGTTTGTCGTGCCCAGGATTTTGGTCTACAAGGTGGGGTCGAGCTGTCGTTCCTTCGAGGGATTCTGTAACACCCCCTCTCCTAAAATTGCCCGAGAAGAGGTGCTACGGGAAAAATAGATAAAATAAATAAAACTCATTGATAAACTGAAATATGATACCTAAACATCTTAATCAACTAAAATAAGAACTTTGAGTCAGCATAGCTGAAAACCATAAACTCTATGTAAGGGACAATCCCTCAACTGAAATATAAAATAATCCTAAACTAACAAGACACTGAAAAAACTCCCAAACATCTTTGATCTTGAGTGACTCCACGTACACACACTACTGACCACTATTGCTAGACCCCACATCTGGTACTCCCCTGCCAGGGCCTGGAATGGTGAAGAGTATGAGGTGAGTTACAAAGCTCAGCAAATAATAAGCTAGAATGAATAATTGATGTTGAATCGAAGAATATCGATACTAATAAAATACTTACTAAACTTGTACTGAGTATATTCACTGTTTGTTTGCATTCATAAAAATGTAATGTACATAAACTGTAAACTAAATGCAAGTATGCAATTTTGGCTCATAGGCCCACACAATCTGTAACACATACCTAACTGATCTAAATCCTACATACTTAGAAATTGTAAGTATATACTATGGGCAACAAGCCCCTAGCCCCTGGTCGTCACCAGGCGAGTAACACATAAACTGAAACTAAAACTGATAGAATCCCTGCGGACTAGCCGCCTGGATCGCATAATGTAATGCTCATATACATGTTAGCACACAATATGTAATGTTCCATATAAAGTCATGCTCAATGCTCATACCAAGATATATGCACATAATCTCACGAAATCATGTTGAACATGTCATAATAATTGCTAAACATGATATATGATCTTCATCACTTATATTGAAATACAAAAATTCGATAATTTCTGAGTGTGGGCATGTTACATTTATCATAAATGCTAAGAGACTCCAATACTGAGAGTATTTATTATTTGATTAAATAATAACTGGAATTAGAGTTCACTGTTCAACAAATTTAATTAACAAAAGGAATCATTCGAATGTGAGGAGAAACATCCAAATGTGAACAAGACATTCGGATGCCAAACAAAGCATTTGGATATAAGGCGTAACACTTGAGATGCATTCGAATGGGGTATGGGTCATTCGAATGACACATGATGCTATTCGGATAACGGGCTTAAGCATAAGAGAGTTATTCGAATAGAAGGGGAAAACATTCAGATGCTATTAGAAATTCATTCGGATGACACTACTGTAGCGTTCGAATGCTACTCACAAACTTATGAAATCTGAAGAAATTCATTCAAATGAAAGGGGTTGCATTCGAATGGATGAAGGGTCATTCGGATGCTACTCACTGATTTTTAGAGGCCATTAAAGAACTCATTCGAATAACACATAACTCATTCGAATAAAACAAGACTTATTTGAATGTCTAAAACATCATAAGAATAAAACTTACGATAACAGCGACTGCATCTTGAATCGAACTTAACATTACTACACCATTCTGGAAGAAATCTTAGGAGAACAAAACCCAAATGACAAGAAACAATATCAAGGATGATTCAAGGATTATACTTGATTGAATCGCTATTAAATCATGCATAACTTTGACAAGAATTTATTGTATACGCATATATATATACATGCATTGTCTATAAAAACTGAAACTCAACGAAGAGTTACTGGCTATTAAACTGAGAATCAAAATGAGAGTACTAAAAATCTGAAAACAATCTATCATGATCCTGTAATGGAAAGGATTACAGGGAGAATACTTGCCTTATGATCAATTTGATCAAACGCTACCCATGAGAATCATAAACTGTTACAACTTGAACTCTCTGATGTTGCTTCTTGGCTTCTATTCTCCACGGCGTGAAGAACATAAGAACCTTATGGCTATATATATAAATGAAAGACAACCCTAAAGCCACCTCAATCTCCTACTATAACTTGGAGACTCTCAAACTTCTTCTCACGTATGAATTCTCCCAATCCCTTAATATCACAAAATAACTCTTAATTAAATAATTAATTTCTAAAGACAGATTTCTTAAATGACCATCAAGTCCTTGCTTTAATTTCTCAAATAATTAAACGACATTAAATGTTATCCTTCTCTTTTAAAAATCTCTAAATTGCCACATTAAATATTTATTTGATAAAAATGCTTTTAAATAATTTTCAATAAATTCTAGACCCTCTGACTAGTCATTACAGATTTGGTGCTTCGACTTTGGGTTTTTATTTTGGCGCACTTATTTGATTGTGCGAGGCTTCATGAGTTCTGGGAATCGAGGCGTCTATCCGAGGGCGTGAGGCGTCGCTTGTAGGCATGGAGTGGCCTACTGCCCTAGGTGGGACAGGTTCATCAAGGTGCTCATTGTGTGACATGTGGCAGAATCTCGTTGGCCATCGGTCGTCTGTTAGGAGCCTCGTACGATGCCTAAATATATACGTCACCCTCATGTGTGTATGTCCCTTATTTTCGTTCTCAAATCGGTCCTTTGTCTTGGGATCCTTATTTTTGACATTTGATTTCTCTAGCTAATTGGCCTTCAGATTAGTTGAGGGTGGCGTGCTAGTCTGCTCGTCGATGGCTATCTCCACTTTGAGTTCTATTCAAGTGTACGACTAGGTAAACAAAGAGGTTGCTTGGATCGCATCGAAGTTTTCAACATATTCATCGTTGGGGGCAGTGAGGGAAAAGATCGCCTCCTGAAATGGAGAGGGGAAGGAGATGGATGGGGAAATGAAGACTCGGGAGGAAAAGTTTGTTTCTCGTCCCTGTGGCAGGGAAGAGCATGTTTGTCATTCGGCTACGGACTCCAGGTTTCTTTATGTGTATGAGGTGTTGTTTACGAGGCTACGGTTACCGCTTCCTTTGATTGAGTTTCAAGGTTTGGTTTTAGAGGCGATGAACATTGCCCCGACGCAGCTACACCTAAATAGTTGGGGCTTCATCCACTCTTCGAAGTGCTAGTCGAGTTTCTTGGCCGCAAACCTAACAAGGCAGTCTTTTTCCACTGCTATCACTTGAAAATAGGTCTACTGGGGTGGTTGGATTTCTTTGACCAGTCGTATGGGGAAATTGATGCTGAAAGCCTTTACTACATCCCTCAAACACTTTAAGGATGGCTTCTTCAAGGTGGGTTCGAACGAGGAAGAGCTATGTTTTTCCTAGACGAGAGAGGCAAGGAGAAATACCCCTTGTACAGGCAATCAGAACCAAATCCTTCTATGGAGGTAAAGTATGGAAGTCTTGATCCGAAGGAACAAGCCTTGACGGATGCCTTTACGTTCTCTCCCTAGCTTGAATCTGCAAATCTCGTGGAATTGGGGAAGGGGGAGAGATCCTCAGGCTTTGGCCGAGTATATGGGTAAGTTATATGGGTACGTTGCCACTGTGTGTCTATGTTGTGCTTTATTTTAAGGATGGCTCTTATAGAGACCTTATGTTACAGGGCATAGGGCATTGGATTTGATGGCGGAAGAAGTGGCAAGGCGTATGGCAGAAAAAAGTGTCGGGGTGTCATTTGGGGCATTTGTAAGTAAGGCGAAAGTCACTGCTACGAAGCCGAGGGGTCCCATTCACGCCCAACTGATTGTTATAGTTGTCATTGGTACCTCTTCTCCGCTAGAGGTCGAGGAGGTGCCTCTCCAGCGGAAGAGGCATAGGGTAGCTATCGAACTCGACTCTTGTGATCAAGCTTCTGATGCGTCGGGCTCTTTGAGCTAAGTTGCCGATCTGCCAAACTCTTCGGGTCTTAGGCTGACTATCGACATTGTGGGCCCTTCAGGTTCAAATCTGATCATCAATGCTTAGAGCTCGTCGAGCTCAGATCAGGTTGATGATGAGTTGGCACCCTCCCAATTGATGCGTGCACCGAGGTCGGGCTTGTTGGGTTGCGATGATGCTGAGGATAATCCTCAGAGCCTCTAGAGTCATTCTTTTCAACCGAGGAAGTTTGTCCAGGACCAGCTCCTTTTAGAGACTGACCAAAAGAGGCTTGCCCCCCTTAAGGAGGAGGGGTTGTATCGATGGGTGGAGATGTTGCAACTGCGTGCTTTTAGTGCCACTCATTTGTTATTCATGGAGTCGAAGTTAAGGAAAGCTAAGGCTAAGGCTAACTCTGACAGCCTTTATGGACGGGCTACTTCGGACGATGAGGAGACAAGAGGCTAACATTTAAGTATGTGAGAATGGCCAATCAGAGGGATGAGGCTCAGCAGAAATTGATCAAGCTAGGTAAGAGGGTTAAGGAGTTGGAGGCAGAACGAGATTCTTCTCACCAAGAAGTTGCCCATTTGAAGGCCTGTGTAAGGAGGGAAGCCCTTCTACAATATCTTGGGGGCTTCGATGCGACGTTGGCGCAAGTTTCATTATTCTGCTCGGGGGCAAATTTTACTGGGTGTGACCTTTCCAAAGAGGTAGCGGGTGGTCGACTTGTGGATCTAGGCTCGACGGATCAAGTCGTCGAAAGCGAAGCTTTCGAGGGGGTTTAGGGGGCGGTTAATTAGTCAGAGGGGGGTGTTGAGCAGCCCGATAGGATTCTTGATTCTACTCAGGCAGATCAACCTATCATTGGTCCTCAGGGCGACTTTTGCTTCTTTTTCTTTTCATTCTATGTAAATGGTTGACATTGTGAACTTGGCTTTATTGTTTAAATAAAAGAGATATTTCTGAATACGGCTCGACTTGCCCTTCTTTCTTTTTACCTTGCTTTCCCTTGTTGTTGCTATAGGCCCAGGATCGGGGGGCCGAGGTTGATCGATACCTATGGGTTAGTGGGTTGTAAGGTGATTGTGTCCTATCCTTGATTTTCCCTGGGATGCCCAAATGCAGCAGTTTGGGTGCCGTGTTTCGAGAACGTGCAGACACGGAGTCGGGGGCGCGTGGCTGTGAGGGTAAAATAACGTTCAGAGGTGCAAGACATGCCATTTTCCCATGGGGCACATTCAAACGGTGAGGGAGCGCTTCCCCAAGAGATGCGTCGATTCCCTAGGGTGGGGTATTGACTGCTTGGGTACGTGGCTCTATTTCGATGGTTGCCCTTCTATTTGTAAATGTGGGGCATTAATGTTGTTATGGGTGGGGTTATTATAGGTGAGGCGGATGACGCTTGGTGTTCCTTATTACGCTTTTAAAAGGGGGTTTTTCCTCCTTCCTTTCTTTTGTGTATCCTTCACTTGGTGCCTGAGCGTCCTTCTTTCAGCTAGATATCTTGGGGTTTGATGGTTGATGATGTCAAATCGAGTCGAGGTTCTATCGGTCCGCAGTACTGTCTCTGGCGAGGACGTGGTGGATTCAAGTGATGCGCTAACGGCCAGAGTTAGCCGTGATTTATGGTTTTGGGTGTTTGCGATATGCAGGTTGGCAGTTTTACGTGGTCACGATACGAGGGTCGATTTACTCCTTAGCCTTGAGGGGTTCACCCTCTATCGCCTTCACCTTTCTGCCTTCCCTGGATTTTTGGGTTCTTGGGGTCTGCGATCATCACGCTAGTGTTGTCTCATTTCTTGGAACTCACTCTGGACTTCTTGCTCAAGCCTTTGCTTGCGCAAAGCTATATTGCTAAGGTGTGACTTGCAGACGTATCGACTCCAGCGTTGGCCAAGATATTGACCTCCATCAGCTCATGCTGGGGAGCTGCTAGGGGCTCTGTGGAGGGTGAGAGTTTAACAGCCTTGTTGTGCTAAATCTTGATTAGTTGTGTTGGTCTTGTTGTGCTAAGATTTTATTAGGGTAAAATATTGGGCTAGTTCGATTGCATTTTTGCTGTAAGTGGATTGCCGAAATCGTAATAAAGGATCTTGTATTGTTATTATGTTTTGTAATGGAATGGACTAATGAAATGAAAATTTTTTGAGTCTGAGTACCTTATGTTTTTCTTTTCTTTTCTTTTCTTTAGTGCATGGCCATCCAACCGTTGAGTGCCGAACGATTTAGGGTTGTTTCATCCGCCTATTTTGTGGTAGGCTTTGGCAAGGCCGAAGAAGCTTCTGATTCACCGACACTTGAATAGACCCCGTGTTATTTAAATAATACAAAGGAAAGTACTAAGGTGCCTGGGAGCTTCTCTTATCGGGATGGGACCGAGATGACTCGAGGTCCGCTGATGCCTGCCCAATAGAGGGCGTGACTTGGGAAGGATTCAGATGACTCGCAGAGAAATTCACCTTACTCGAGGTCTGCGGGGGCTTATTTGTTACAAAGCTTTGTTGGAGATAGGCCAGGGTTACTCAGAGGTCTGTTGGCGCTTGTTTGTTACAAAGCTTTGTTTGGAGATAGGTCGAGATTGTTGGAAATGTATGCCCTAAAGACACGTTTTATTTAATTTATGGTAATGATGTTTTCTTTTAGTCAGTTTATGGCACATATATCATTTGCATTTAATTGTTGGAAAAGTGTCCATGCTATTAAGTAAGTGATTCATGTGATGGGTCGTTCTTCACAGTTAGGCATGAATCATGGGTACTTAATAAGCAAGAAAAATATTACTCTTGATCTTTTGATAAAACTGGGCATTCTATCATGATAAGATCATTGTGCAATAGATCCTGATGGAGGATGGCTTGCCTTAGCCAATAAACAGTCCGTTTACTCTAATTGTACAAGCGCATTTGGAATGCGTAGAGTGGACCTGTGATAGAAGCTAATGACAAAGTACTGATTATCATGGAGCTAGTCTATCACTGCTACTACGTGGACGAGTACTCTAATACTTGAGTATTAGTTGGTGGTCTAGTGAACCTGGAGCTATATTCTTAGATTCACTATAGGTGAGGTCTATCAAAGATCAGCAACCTTGTGAGTTGGGAGTGTGGTTTCTAATTAGCTAAGACAGACTAATACAAGATAGTTTATGTGATTCACCCCCTTGTGATTGTCCAAGAATAATCAAATAATCCAGGGCCCTGGGAACGTGACTTAAGAGTGTGTGCTTCTGGGTAGCTCCCAGTGATAAGCAAGTACATTTGAGTAGTCACGGATTATTGGACTAGTGATCTAAGGATGGTAGAAATCATTTAGAGAGGTGTTAGTACATTATTCCTTTCTAAATGATGGGTGTTACGCAGAGGGGTATTTTCGTCATTACACTAGTAGGTCAAAGACATTGCACATGCAAAATTATTCGTGGGGTCAGTGTTACCATATGGTGATAGTTGGAACACTTAGAATGACAAAATATAGCTACTAGGTAGCAGGGATATTTTGGTCATTTTAGTAGCCATGAATAATTTGTCTTTTGGTCCTCGGGGTAGCTCGATATAACTCATGTATTTTTTAATACATTTGGCCTGTTGGGTGAATTACATTGAGAGAATTATTTTATTCAGAATGGTCCATAATTAATTGGGCTAGAATAAATAATAAGTTCATTGGTTTTAATTAATTAATTGAGCTAACCCAATTAGAAAATTAATTAATTGGACTTGGCCCACTAGGGTTTGGCCCACTAGGGTTTTAACCCTAGGGTTCTCCCTATATATATTCTCTCTTTGTTGGTTTTTTCACCCTAAGTCGTTTTTCTCTTCTTCACCAAGAGAGGCCACGAGTTTAGAGTCATACCTTGGAAGACCAAGAGATCTGATGCGAAGGAGCCGACGGATTGCAGAACAGTCGACGTCTCCACCACGAGAAGAAGCAGCCGCGCCTCCTCCTTCTGTTGCTCCATTCCGTCCGGTAATCCGAAGGAAAAGTAAGTCTTCTAGATTCTTATCAATACGAGGATTGTTATGTTTTAAAAACGCTTTCGTTGCATGCTTTGATCCTCATTGATGGTCCTTCAGAGATAACTCGAGGCCAAAGGTAGTAGACCGAGGTAACTCAAGGTCAATCGGGGTTTATTTGTTACAAAGCTTTGTTGAAGATAGGCTGAGGTAACTCGAGGCCAAAGGCAGCAGACCGAGGTAACTTGAGGTCCGCCAGCACTTGTTTGTTACAAAGCTTTGTTGGAGATAAGCTGAGGTAACTTGAGGCCGAAGGCAGCAGACCGAGGTAACTCGAGGTCAGTCGGGGCTTATTTTTTTACAAAGCTTTATTGGAGATAGGCCGAGGTAACTCAAGGCCAAAGGTAACAGATCAAGGTAACTCGAGATCTATCAGCACTTGTTCATTACAAAGCTTTGTTGGAGATAGGCTGAGGTAACTCCAAGCCAAAGGCAGCAGACCGAGGTAACTCGAGGTCCGCCAAGGCTTGTTTGTTACAAAGCTTTGTTGGAGATAGGCAGAGGTAACTCGACGCCAAAGGCAGTAGACTAAGGTAACTTGAGGTCCGCCGATACTTGTTTGTTACAAAGCTTTGTTGGAGATAGGCTGAGGTAACTCGAGACCAAAGGCAGCAGAGGCTTGTTCATTACAAAGCTTTGTTGGAGATAGACCAAGGTGACTCAAGGCCAAAGGTAGTAGACCGAGGTAACTCGAGGTCCATTGGTGCCTGTTTGTTACAAAGTTTTGTCGAAGATAGGTCGAGGTAACTTGAGGCTAAAGGAAGCAGACCGAGGTAACTCGAGATCCACCGGTGCTTGTTTGTTACAAAGCTTTGTTGGAGATAGGCCGAGATAACTCGTGACCAAAGGTAGCAGACTAAGGTAACTCGAGGTCTGTCGGTGCTTGTTTGTTACAAAGGTTTGTTGGAGATAGGCGAAGGTAACTCGGGGCCAAAGGCAGCTGACCGAGGTAACTTGAGATCCACCAATGCTTGTTTGTTACAAATCTTTGTTGGAGATAAGTCGAGATAACTCGAGGCCAAAGGCAGCAAACCTAGGTAACTTAAGGTCTGTTGGGGCTTATCTATTACAAACCTTTGTTGGAGATAAACAGAGGTAACTTGAGGCTAAAGGCAGCAAACCGATGTAACTCGAGGTCCCCCGATACTTGTTTGTTACAAATCTTTGTTGGAGATAGGCTGAGGTAACTCGAGGCTAAAGGCAGCTGACCGAGGTAACTCGAGATCCGCCAGTGCTTGTTTGTTACAAAGCTTTGTTAGAGATAGGCCAAGGTAACTTGAGATATGTGATAAGAAAAGAAAAAACTTTGGGTTTGGACTCGTATAAGGATTTAACAAGTAATAGGAGGAAGTATATTTATCTGAATGATATAAGAAAATAGCGGTTTGGCTATAATATTTTCGTAGCCTGGCTGCATTCCATGACCTGGTCAAGGGTTTTCTTGAGAGTTTGATCAAGTGGTAAGCTCTTGCGCCGAGGTTGTTAGTGACTCGGTAAGGGCCTTCCTAGTTGGCACCGAGTTTTCCTTGTAAGGGTTGTTTTCTTAGGCCTTCAATCTTCCTTAGGACCAGGTCTCTTTCCTAAAATCGTCTGGGACGAACTCCTTTGTTGTATTTTCGAGCTGCCATTTTCTTAACGGCTTGTTCATGAATTTGGGTTTGGTCTCGAATTTCCTAGATAAGGTCGAGGTCAATTCGTTGTTCTTCATTGTTGGTGTCTTCCCGAAAATACTATCGCTTGGGGTTGGGTTCCTTAATCTCGATCGAGATCATGGCTTCTGACCCATAAGTGAGTCAAAAAGGTCTTTCCCTAGTTAAGGTCTGAGTTGTGGCAGGGTACGACCACAACACCATGGGAAGTTCTTTTGCCAGGCTCATTTGGTTCCATCGAGTCACTTTTTTAGGCTTGCTAAGATGACTTTGTTAGCGGCTTCGGCTTGGTCGTTAGTCTAGGGGTGCTCGACTGAGGTAAAGACCTGGTGGATACCGAGCTCTTAGCAGAAGTCCTGGAGCTTGCTGTTGGAGAATTGAGTGTCATTGTCCGAGCTTAGTACCCCAAGGAGGCTGTATCGACAAACAATATTCTTCCAAATAAATTTTCAGATTCTTTCGACAGTGATTGTAGCTAGGGGCTCAGCATTTCGTGAAGTAGTTGACTACTACTACCATGAACTTAAGTTGTCCCACTGCAGTTGGAAAGGGTTCGAGGATGTTTATCCTCCATTTATAAAATGGCCAAGGGCTGTCGAGGTTGTGGAGCTCCTCCGATGAGGAATGATGCGCATTTGCGAACCTCTAGCACTTGTCCTAACGTTTTATATAAGTCAGGCAGTCGCTCCTCATCGTCGGCCAATAGTATCTGACTCTCAGCACCTTCGCTAGTAGGGATCGTCTTGAAAGTAAAGTAAAATCGCCATGGGGCAAGCAGCATAGTTCAAAATTTTTTAGCCTTACCTCGATCCCAGCGATTGGATCAATGTTGAAATCAAATCATTTACATACAAAATAAAATAAACCTACCTTTAGATTTTTGAGCTATTTGCGGATCCAAGCTGTCCAAGCATCTAGCCTCTAACTCGTGATACACGACACGCGTCCATTGGCAAGGAGAGTGGAATAGGAGTGCTAGCTCCTTCTCCTTTTCGCAGCTTGTGTATGGATGGAAAGAACCTCCCGTTTCAAATCGATGCGGAATCAAAACGGGAAAGAATGTATAACATTTTTTCAACTCTTAAAAAATCATAAAATAAAATCATAATTTGGGCAACTCTTAAAGGGGTATTTATAGAAAAGCCTCATAGGGTTTCTCAAACCCTAATGGATTAGGCCAACCCATTTATCCTAGTCCAACTAGGAACTTAATTAAATGGGTTTATTCTAGTCTAACTAAAAATTTAATTAAATAGCCCAAATTCAATTATAAGTTTAAATAAAATATTTGGCCCAAATCTAATTCAAGCACAAATATAATATTTAATTTAATATTTGATCCAAATCTAATTTAAACCCAAATATAATATTTAATTTAATGTTTGTCCTAAATATTTTATTTAGACCAAATATTAATTTAAGCTCAAATATATTTTATTTCCTATTTGTCACTCCAACAAATAGAAAATTATTAAATTAGAAACTCCTTCTTAATTTAATCAATTGTCATTTTAAGAAACTTTTTCCTTTATGACGACCCCTCGTCATATTGACGTCATTACGTCTATTTGTTCTTTTTCCATGAGAACCTACTATGGAACAACTTCTTGACGAAGTGTTCCACTTAACCATACGTCTACTCTCCTAGTTTAATCTAGGGACCGTTCATATTGCGTATGACTCATTAGGCTTCCGAATATGTTGGCAATATGTCGGTATGAACACATAAGATAAGATTGGCCTCTAGCAAGGCATCATGCCTACCTAATTATTCATAAGGATTCATAATCCGCAAGTGTTGTGTTTCCATATTGTACTTGTTGGTTTCACCATGTCAACTAAGTTATGGAACACAACTATATCAATTATCTTCATTCACCACCATCTCATGAAATTTCTCCATGTGAAGATGGTGTTTAAACTTCATTTCATCATTACTCTGCCAGGAGATATTATCCACTGCCGGTCCCAAGCCCGGATAAAGGAGGAGGGTTGCGTTAGGTAGCCGACAGCCAATGTAAAACTTAGTCGGATCCAAATATGAATTCTAGACAAACTATCTGTTGGGATGTAACCCACATAGAAGTCTAGAATTCATGTAGCCAACCCCACATAGTGGGATAACGGCTGGATATATTTATTCATAATCCGCAAATAACCTTTCACTAGCATGGTTATCGTGTAATTCGATCATCTCGTCAATGTATCCTATGTGATCTCAAGTTGGCGATGTGTTGCTTGATTACGATCACATAAGCTTTTTTCAGTCTTCCGGATATCCTCACTTAATAGAAAGTGAATCAATAACTCCTTATTGATCTCTTTCACCATGGCCATGGATTTAAAGTGAATATCCACTGAAGGCGCCTTCGATACATCATGCTCTATCAAGGGATAGACGAGTCTCATCTTGGTTATGCACCCATCTCCATAAGCCTCACGATATGCCCAATGATCGCCCACATGTAGCCTTTATCTAGGCCCATTGTTATCACATAGAAAAAAGCATATCACATACAAGTCTTACCGTAATTGTCAATGTCCATTCTTGACATTGCTACAACTTGGGACATTTAATGATGTCTAGAAACTGTGATGCATTATCTCACATTTTTATAGATTAATCACAGTATACATCATATAGACTTCTATCTAGTTTCATCTGGTCATTACAATAATAACAAGAAACTAATAGAAGGACTTCTTATGAAATTGAATAACTCCTTATTCAATAATAAATATGATTGCAATTGTTAGTGTATAACATGCCCAATCTGATTGGGTCTAGAGCACCTACACTAACACGTCCACTGAGGTGCCCTCTGCATGCCCCTTCGTGTATCTCGGTCATGATGTAGGTGGACTGATCGAGGTCGACACATTTGAGAAGTGGCATGGAGTAACCTCTTCGATACAGTTGGTTTCTGATCAGGGTAAAGTAGCAAGCTATCCTTTTAAGCCTCTTGGCTTCTTCAACGTTGGTAGTGAGCGTCCCATCTTGTAGGAATAGGATGATAGGGGTTCCCTAGAATTTTGGCACTGCTTCCACTATTTGTATGTCGGGAAGGTCGACGGTGGGTAAGTCCAAGGCCTCATGTATGACCGACTAGTTGTTCCTAGGTTTCTTAATGCTAGCGAGTTTTGAGAGCAGATCTGCTCGTGCGTTTTGTTCTCTGGGATATATTTAATTTGGAAATAGTCAAAGGATCCTGGCCAGGGTTCTGACCTTGTGGAGGTATCAACTAAGCTTTGGTTCTTTCGTTTGGAATTCGCCCTTGACTTGGTTGGTTACCAATTGGTGATTAACTGGGATGCTCTGATTTCCTTTGCTAGGTTTAACCCAGCCATAGGAGACTCATATTCTACTTGGTTATTGGTTGCCTTGAAGTTGAAGCGAAGTGACTATTCGAGTGTCAGCCCACTGGGTCCTTCTAGGATGATCCTAGCTCCGCTTCCTTTAATGTTGGAGGCTTCGTCGATGAATAATATCCAAAGGTTGGGTTCCTGGTTTGGATCAGAGGGAGAAAGTTCAACACAGAAATCAGAGAGTACCTAGGACTTGATCTGCTTGTGGGGTTAGTATTGTATGCCAAACTCAGAGAGCTCGACAGATTATGCAATCATTCTTCCTGAAAGCTTTGGCTTCTAAAGTACTTGTCAGATTGGTTAATCAGTTTGGACTGTGATATGATGGCTTTGGAAATACAGCCTCAGCTTCCGGGCTGCTATCACCAATGCTAGCGCTAGTTTCTCAATCTTCTGGTAGCGCAATTCAGCTCCTTGAAAGGTTGTGCTGATGAAGTATATCAGCCACTGCGTTTTTCCTTCTTCCTTGACCAATACTGCACTGAGGGCATTAGTGGTGATGGAGAGGTAAAGTGAAAGTTCCTCTCCAGGCTCTAGCCTTAAAAGAATAGGGGTGCTGCTAGGAAGGTTTTTAGTTCTTGAAAGGTGGTTTCGCACTCTTTCATCCACTAGCACTCGATTGACTTTTTTAGGCATTGGAAGAATGGCTTTTTAGGTTAGCCAATTTTGGGAGGAAGCGAGATAAAGCTATTACTTGGCCTGTTAGTTGTTGAACCTCCTTTAGGCTGGCAAGGTTACGCATCACTAGGATGGCTTTGCATTTGTTAAGGTTGGCTTCAATTCCCCGACTGGTTAACATGAATCCTAAAAACTTGCTGGCTTGCACCCCGAAGGCGCACTTGTCAAGGTTAAGCCTCATGTTGTGCTACCAAAGTGCGTGAAAATTTCGGTTAGGTCTGAGCAGTGGTTTTGTTTTTCTGAGGTTTTTGCCACCATTTCATCTACATAGACTTCGATGTTCTGGCCAATCTGTTTGGCGAATACTTTGTTCATCAGTTGTTGATATGTCATGCCTGCATTCTTTAATCCGAATGGCATGACCCGATAACAGAAATTGGCATTTTTCGTGATGAATGCTATTTTTTCTTCATCTTCAGGGTGCATCTGGATTAGATTATAAACATAAAATTCAAGTACTTGTACCTGGAGGTCGCGTCGACAAGTCGATCGATGCTCGGTTTGGGCACGCCCTATTTAGGTTGGTGAAGTAGATGCAAATTCTCCATTTTTCTAAGGATTTTTTACCATGACCACATTAGCGGGCCACGTTGTGTATGGGACTTCTCTGATAAACCCGGCTTTTAGGAGTTTAGCTATTTCTTCTACGGCTGCATGCCACCTTTCTTGTCCCAGTCTTCTTTTTCTTTAGGCAATGGGCCTGACCTCTAGATCCAGCACCAGCCTGTGATAGATGACAAGTGGATCAATCCTGGGCATGTCAGCGGGGGTCCAAGTGAAAAGGTCAGAGTTTTGTCGGAGCAGGTTGATGAGCCTTTCTTTCAGTTCACTTTGACGACCTGTTCTGGTTGAGAACCTAAGCTTACAGGATGGAGCACTTCTGTGGGATGGGGGCGCCTGCCCAAGAGTTCGCTTCGTGGGTCTAATTCGGCCGTATGTACATGGTGCCATGGGCCCTGGCTGTTGACGCCTGTTGCTTGGCTGCTGCCACCGGGGGCTTCATTTCTCTTCTCGCCCTTGCTAGGCTTGGGGCTCCAAGTTTTGAGATTATCACGATAGCATTGCCAGACCTCCTTTTGGTCGGCATGGACAACCCTAACCTTGGTATTTGATATTGGGAATTTCATAACTAGATAGGGGGTGGATACAATTACGCCCGAGGTGTTAAGGGAGGGTCGGTCGAGGAGCGTGTTGTATGGTGTCTGGCAATCCACAACTAGGTATCGGATAGTGATGGCTTTGACTAGGGGAACCGTTCCAAATGAGGTCAACAAGTCGATGTAACCCCTGATGCCTACTTGCTCTCCCGAGAAGCTGATTAGATTCCAATGGAATGGTCCTAGTTCCCTTTCGAGGATACCCACCCTTCTTAGGCTTGGCAGGTATAACAGGTCGGTCAAGCTGCCTTGGTCTACCAAGAACTTCTTTACCAAAAAGCTTGGATCAACTCCTTTGAAGTCATAGAGGTTTGGATCATAGAGGGTTGGATCAACTCCTTTGAAGTCTTTGTCTATGAAGCAGATCATAGGGTGTCGGGCCATTCTTCCCAATTTCTTCTTGGTATCATCTATTCACATTACTGTGCGGGAGAATTGTTCTTATGTCAAGCTCGACGCTCCATTGGCCAAACCTCCAGAAATGGTGTCAGTGACTCAGACTATCTGGTTAGCTGGGGGTGAGCTTACGTGGGTAGGGGTGTGGGTAGTTAGGTGGTGGTAGGTGTCGCTCGACCCTTGGGTAGAGGTGTTTCTCGTTCGCACCATGGTACAACAATTGGGGGGGGGGTTGGCTTGGAAGGCTCTAGTGAAATTATTTGGTAGGTAAGTTTTACCAAGCCCCATGGTGGGCACCAGATGTTCCTTCGTGACCAACAGCTGGGCCCGGGCTCCAGCAACAGGTCCGTCCGGGGGGTGGCTGGCACCTTCAAACACTCCGACGCTCGAGTGAGTACGAGTAAGAAAAAGGGGCGGTGTATTAGTAGGTCAGAGGGCATTAGAGCTAATTGATATAAAAGAAGGAGACGTCATCTTACATACATGCGTCGTGCGTCTGCAGGTGATGGGACTAACTATCCAGTGCCGATGGAGGTTCCTAGATAGTAGCATGGTGGCGACGGGACTATCCTTAATGTGGATGGGATCTGCCATTAATGAGAATGGGATTTGAGGCGGTCGCGCAGATACCCAGTGGGGGTTGCAATGATGTTGTAGCAGGCTGGCGTAGGATCAAGAGATGGGCTGAGATTGGGCCAAGAGAGAGAGCCAAGATTGGGCTCAAAGACAAGTCGAGAGAGACAACCAAGATTGGGATCGGAATGTCCAATTCTTTTTTCTAAAATTTCTAATTCACTCCTAATTCCTCTTTAAATTTCATTTTCTTCTAAACCTGCATATAACTACTAATTGCGCATAAATATTCAATTAAACTAGTTTTAAAATCAAAATAGGGGTATAATCAGAATAAAATTTTACAAAATTGACTGCTAATTAATACTACAAATGCTATAAGGCAAGGCACTAGGCAAGACATGGAACACCATGCATCTCAAGAGATACTTCCCAGCTTTTCCAGCCGCAGAAATTGACATGGGAGATGATGAGAAAGACGTGGGATGTCGTGTTTCTCGCAAAATGCTTCCTGACTCTTTGATGGGTCAGAATTCTTTTAAATTTTTGTATGTATTGTAACTCCCCCAGATGAATAAAAGAATACACCCTATGGATGTAGGCGATACTATAAGCCGAACCACTTAAATTTCCTTACATATTACGTGCATATATGGCTGCAATGAAATGCAATGCAAGTGCGATGATCGAAATAAAACACCGAAGGGTAATAAAGCTACATGGTACAACAGTGATAAACCTACAAAGGTAATGATAAGCCCACATCCTGAAAGGTCTATCCCAATAAATTGTAATTTGGCTCTAAGACTCTGAACCTTCCTAGATTCCCAGACACGTTCCGATGCAATGCTCACAGGCTAACTTGGATTCCTCGCTTGAGTCCGATGCTAAGCCTGTGGGCTAACCTTGACACCTTGGTTAATCTGGCGCTAAGCCTGCCGGTAAACTTGGAACAACGAGTGGCAATTCAGTGACAGATCTCGGGTCCATCCTAGATTCCCAGTGTCGGACAAACCCAAAGGAGTGATACGAAAGAGGAAGACACAACCCGACCTTCTCAGACGGGCCCACCCAGCTGTGATTTGGTGTAATGGCCCCAAACCTTCTTTGATTCCCTAAGGCATTCTGATGCCATCCCTGCAGGCTAACTTGGATCCCTTGCTTGAGCTTGGTGCTAAGCCTATGGGCTAACCTTGACTCCTTAGTTGATTCGGCGCTAAGCCTCTCAAAAAACTTGGAATGATTGGTAGAAATTCAACAACGTACCTCGAGCCCAACCTAGATCCCTTATAGTAGACGAGATTGAGAAGGTGAACCAAGAGATGAGACCACACACAAGGCTGAACGAATGCCTTGGATACCCAAAGGTGGTCCAACACAATGCCCTTAAACTAACCTAGATTTGCCAGTACGATTTGGAATTGTTTCGCGAGACCAACTTGGATCCCTTGTTACAGTCTAGCGTCAAGCCAACAAGTCTTGTCTAAACTCCCTATGAGGATCCGGCATTAAGTCTCTAGGAAAACCCATACACATGGTTGGAATCTGGCGCCAAGTCTTCTGGCAAACCTGGACACTTAGCGACCATCGGGTGCAAATCTAATTTAGTAGGATATGAAATTGGCGAGAGTTCAGCTCAGTCGACTTCATACCTGCCTCTACTCCACCCTGTTAGAACTTTGTGCCAAGGCACTGGACTCAAGTGGTTCACACAAAAAGCCTGAAGCTGCAAGGCAAGGCAAATGCAGACCCTTGATTAACACCCATTGGTCCAAGAATGCAATTTGGGTTCTTTGTTAGGATCCGACGCGATTCCTCACATCGAGTTCAGGACTCAGGCCCAGAATTAAAGTCTGATACCTAGCATGGATACTAGATGGAGGAAGCATCATAGGTGCAGGCTATGAACATTGATCAGATAGGTCAAAGGGTGTGACTAGATAGGTAAGGAAGCCCTTGTCAAGAACACCCCACGCCCGACACAAGAGTAATGAAATGAATATAAAGTGATTTAATATAAAAGGATAACTTCTCCAACAATGGGAATATTTGCAATGATAAATGCTTACGCAAGAAGTCTTGAGTTGGAAAGATGGGATTGGAGGATTATCCCTAAAAGTCTTAAAGCTTATGATGATAATAATTACTTTTACCCTTAAAGTCAAGTAAGGAAAACTTGGAAGAATTCCATTGGTTCACCAAAAGAAAGGATAAGAAGAGTTGTCTTGGAAGCCACGTGAGCGGAAATTGGAGGCAAGAGATTGGAAGAAGAAAAGGCTTTCAAAGGAAGCAAGAATCAAGTGGAGAAAATTCAAAGCTAGTCATTATTACTTGGGTAGAAAAATGGCTAACTTAAGGGTTAAGTGTGACCTTGGAAGACTTTGTTTGGAAGTCTTGTATTAGCTTATTTGAAAAGTTTGACTTGGTAAACTCTCGTTGGAAGATTTATTGACATAATAAAGGCTTATTGAAGAAGCCTTAAGGTGGCAAAATGGTATTGGACGGTTGTACACAAAAGTCTTAAGATAAGATAAGATGATTTCTTAATTCAAAAGCAAATGTAGTTGGAAGCTTGCCATTGGCTTGCAAAAAGATAAGGATAAGATAGGTTGAATAAGTGAGCACGTAAGGGGAAAATGGAGGAATGAGATTGGAAGAAAGGAAAAGCTTGAATAGGAAGATTGGTTGTAATGATTGTTTTACCCTAAAAGTCTTAACTTGGGAGAATTAACTTGGGAGACTTGACTTGATAGACTTAAGTTGTAAGACTTGAATTGGCTTGCAAAGGAAGGAGAGGATGGAGCTTATCTTGAAGGCCACGTGAAGGTGTGCTTGGAAGCTTAGGATTGGAAGAAATGAAGGCTTGCTTGAGAAGATTGCAAAATTCCAAAGTTGTGATGATTACTTGGGTGGAAAATGAGCAACTTGGTGGCCAAGTAAAACCTTGTGGATTTGGGCATTTAAAGGCTATATAAAGGAAGGAAGCTAAGGCCACGAGAAGCAAAGGAGAAAGGAAAGAAAGCAAGTGCAAGAAAAATCAAAGAAAAAGCAAAGAAGAAGGAAAGAGAGGCCTGGCTGGAAAACTGCCAAAACAGAATGGAATTCGAAGAGGTAAGCTAACTTTCTTTTCGTAGGATCGTAGGGCATAAAAAGAGGAGTCCGTAGGTTCAAACGGAGAACAAATCGGAGTTAAAATGAGCAAGATATGGCCGTTTTAATTTTGGGTTGCAAAACAGATAAGGGGTAGCGCGTGGCCACCTTCCGGGGGCACGTGAGGGCCCATCCGGCCTCCGATTGGGCTAAAATTTTCACCATTATTCTCCTATTTTAATTACCTACAACCCTGTGTGGAAATATTTAAGGGTTGATTCATTGAAATCCATGATTTCTGCAGAAACAGCCCCTTATGCTTGAAACCGGGCTGTAAACCGTGCTATCGAAGGGGAAGCGGTCAAGGTGAGAGGTTTCTTGCATTCTTTGTGCTTAATATTGATCATTACTTGAACCATTTGTGTTGAATGTGGACATACTCACTTGCTCTCTTTGATTAGCATGTTACTTTACTTGTTTCATCACTTCATCGCATGTGGTTGTTTGTGGCAAGCTAGTGGCCGCCATGAGTGACTCGCGGAGTCACAAATGCGTGTTTGAGGTGAGCATGGCGTGCGCGGGGGTGATTGCAACACCCTGGCATGGCTTCCACAAAGGGGGTTTCACTTTGCATACTTGCATTTCATACATGATCTACTTCTTTCTTGAAACCATCTCACTTAGATGTAATTATCTAACTTGAGTGTTTCATACCCCTGTGATATTCAACGTCCTAGGTGTGTTAGATGTGCCAGGTGATTCAGGTTCCTAATTCTGATTCGGGCAAGAGCGAAAAGGTGGTGCTTGGCTAGCTTTTGGTTTATTTCATTATGTACCTTTGTAACCAAGTTTTGTATTGTGAATAGCAACTAAGGTACTCAAGTTTGTAATAAAAAGGTTCCCTACAGTTGTACTACAGTAATAAGTTGTATTTTTGGAGTATTGAGAGTCTTTTATGTTTCTTGTACTTGGAAATGAAATCTAGTGGAAACCCACTTTATTTAGCTTTGGTTAAGCTTGCAGGTTCGATCCAATGCTTCCATTGGTAAGGGTTTCCATAATGCCCGTAGGTGATGATTTCTTATATTTCAAGTAGTTTTGTATTTGGAAAAGTGGGGCGTTACAAGTACTGAGAAGCGTCAACAACAAGGTTTATTTCAAGTCTGCGCTAAATCATCTGGATTGTATTTATCATGCCCACTACATTCTCGCCATCTTCGACGTCAGGGGAATAAAGACTCCACATGCCAATCGGGAGGAGTCATAGAGGAAATTGCGTTGTCAAATATCATCTCTAAGAAAGATTCCCTAGAACGCTTAGATTCTAGAAAGCTGTGGCCAAGGTAGAATCCAAAAATGGAAAAATAGGTGGCATATTCATCTTTGTGGCGATAGTAGTCATTAGAGAGGCGGTACTTCTTCACGGCATTCATTGTAGCGTCTTTTATTTCCTACTACCTGCTTTCCCTTAACCTTTTAACCTCTGACTAAGTGCCTGCCGCCACCTGGAATGCCTCAACAGCTCGCTCTTTAGTGCTCACGAGATCCCTCTTCAAGTGTAGAACCTTTTTTCTGAGCTCTTGACAAGAAAGTCACATTTTCTTGGTAGGCCCTGTTCTGGCTCTCTAACTATTCTTTCCATCTCTGGGCATCCATCTCAACTGCTATAAGAAAAACACTTTTTAGCGATGGAATTTTTCCATAACTAATTAGCGACAGGTTAGCGACGAAATAGCCGTCACTAAACTTTTGCGACTGAGATTAACAATAGTTTATTTCATCGCTATTTTTTTAATTTGGCAACGGAATTAGTGACAAAAAGATCCATCGCTAAATAATTTTTAATATTTTTAAAATTTAGAACTATTTAGCGATAGAATAATTTTGTCGCTAAAAGAAATTAAAATTAAAACTTAATTTAGAATTATTCAGAGACAAAATTATTCCGTCACTAAATGGGAAAAAAATTAAATTAAAATTAAAATCTTTAGCGACGAAATAATTCGGTTGCTAAAAGATTAAAAATTAAAATTAAAATTTTTTAGCGATAGAATAATTTTGTCACTAAATAGAAGAAAATTTAAATCTTTTAACAATGGAATAAGTTTTAGCGGTCAAATTATTCTTATGCTAAAGTGTGAAATTTATAAAATATTTAAATTAAATTTAAAATCTCATTTGACAAAGAAATTTTTCATAATTAGTGGAAGAATATTCTATCGTTAAGTTGCAAAATTATTGGAAGATGAAATTACAAATTAAAATTAGCGAAATAAAACTAAAATTAATATCCATTTTAATTAACTTTAAGTTGGAGTCTAAAAATATAATTTATATAGTATTTTTGGTTTATTAGTTTTTTGTTTAGAATATTATTTATATATGAATTAATTCTTCTATTTGAATAAGATCTCAATTCTAGTGACGGTTTCATTAGATGTCTTACATCTAAAATTCTTCTTTTTTCGATCCATTTCCTCCACCACCACGAATCCCTATTTATAGGACCGTTACTACAAAGAGTATTACATTTTTTATCGTGAAATATCAATTGGTTGTTGAACCCTGTGAATTACGTGAAAGTAAGATACTCCAAATTCGGGATTTTATTTATTATTTATATATATTATTTTATGTTTATTATTGAGTATAAAATATTATTTTCTTGTGTATATTATTTATATTTTATGATTTCTAAAAAAATAATTGAAATGTTTTTTTTATTTTTAAAAAATTAAAAAAATAGCGATTTAGCAACGGGCTTCTCTTCGTTGCTACCCCGCCCACCCCCTCCTTTGCACTCCTTACCTCACTCTCAAAGTTCTGTACAATTTTTTTGTTGTATTCTAGTTTTCATTTAGAAGATACGAGCATCACCAAAATCTATAAGATATTTTTTCTTTTTGCTATGCATTATATTTTTACTATTTTGTTATTTTAACTTTTAAATGCATATTTTTTTCTATGATTAACTGTTAATCTTAATTTTTCTATTATTTATATTTATTACATGTATACTATTATTTATTTTACATTTATACAATTGTATATTCTGTATATATTATTGTGTATTATGTATATATTATTGATGATTTAAACGAGAAATCATTAGAAAATGTGAAAACTAGAAATAAAAAATTATTATGTCAATTTTTGTCAATGAAATATAAATATTTTCAAAATTCAAGTGAGGTTAGATGCTCGGTGTGCAAGTCTTGAAATCATCAAATAGATGATTGTCTTGTCATACCTACTCTGAAGAAATTTTTGAATGGGCAACCATCTGATTTTCAATCATACCACAGTGAGGAGATGTGTTCTTTTAATTAGAGTCAGAGGGAGAATTCTTATTTATCGGGTTACAACTCGAATCTTTACACTGATTATGTGGCGCCCCTAACTAGGGACCCACAAAATGATGACATACATGCCAAAACCAATTAAAAGCATTACACATCCTCCTTGTTGTAACAATGGAAGCCACACTCATACATTTTTACTCATAGACATATACATTGGGGTCCACATACCCACAAACGTAACTTAATATTACACACCACAATAAGGTCCATAAACCCATCATATGCCCTCAGGGGTATAACCTAAAACATAAACAAGCATAACGTAATAATACACATCATAAAACCCCAAAAAAACCTTTGATTGAGACAGCTCTATACACACTTCTACCCCAAGGTTCCAGATCAACTTGACTCGCCCTCTTCTTTAGCCTTACCCTTACTTGGAATGATGCAAGCAAATATGAGCCACAAGGCCCAGCAAGTATAACTAGAAGAAAAAAGGCATAAGAGTCATGGGTATTAAGAAACAAAAGAGTCATGAAAGCCATTTAAGGTACTTTCACATGATAATATGATGAAACATGCATCCATGCTCATATACAATCTTTTTAAAACCATAATCATGGGACCAAAGTCCAAAACCGTGGGATCGAAGTCGAAAACCTTGGTACCAAAGTCTATATCATAAACTTGGGACCGAAGTCCAACTCTGAGCTGAAGCTTTCTTTACGGATATATCCTGTAGACTTGTTCGTTGCGCGCATCATGAGGCCTTCACACATTTTTAAAAATCATTTTCATACACATGCTTCATGCATTATGATAACATGCATATTTGTAATAACTTCTCATAAATAACTGGCATACGATTAATGAAGCAATGTGCACAACAAAGCAACATTCATGCAAGACAACATCAAACTCTTGCATGACCTCAATAAAGCATCATTCCCAAAGAAAGATAGAGCAATTCAAAGCCCTATTTGAGACTCAGGAGGCATAACTGAGAACCATAAAATAATTTAGTAGAAAAGGAGAGTAACTTGCAAAAATGACTTGCTAAAATAGAAGCTTAAACTTGGAATAACAAGAATAAAAGTATGGAACTTGCATAAAGAGGAATTGAACTTACAATTTAGAAGATTAAGGAATAGGAACTTGCAATCATAGGAATAGAACTTGCCAAAATAAGAATAAGAACTTGCAACAAGAGAATAAGAACATGCCTTAATTATTTTCCTTAATTTTTGCAGTGTATCGGGGTCGTTGGTGTCTCAACCGAAGCTCACACCACTAAAAGTCCACCTTATCTCTCTCTCCAATTCCCCTTCACTCAAGCATTAATGGCCTATTTATAGGCCAAGGGGATAGAAGAGGTGGTAAGGCAACATGGGGATGAAACAATCACATTTTTTTGGAGGAAAATAAAGGTTGGACGCCTAGGTGCCTGGCGCCAGTTGGCTTTCTGAATTTTTTTTTCCTTTAAAAATAAACCCAGCTTTGAATTTGTTTGGCCGCAGGTTCGATCCCACAACCTCTCCCTCTTCCTTGGCACGCCCAACCATCTCTCCTACAGCCCTCCTCGCTCCTCATCGCAAGAAATTTATTTTTAAGGCATTTCTAGTTTCCAAAATTTCACTTTAACCCCAAAATTTCTAAAAACTTGCAATTGCCCCCCTCAACTTAATTATAGAATACACCAATTTCTCCATTAAATTCATTAAATCCACCAATCCTCAATTAATCATAAATAATTATTTCTTTTTATCAAAATGCCACGTATTTAAATTAAATCACAATTAATCAGGTCATTACAAATCCTCCCCCCCTTAAAAGAATTTGGTTGTCCAAATTCGTACTTGGTTATTCAAACAACTGAGGGAGGGAATGCTTCATTTGTTCTTCTACCTCCCATGTGGCTTCTTCTAAACTGTGATACTATCATTGAACCTTTACATAAGGAATAGATCGATGTCTCAACACTCTCTCTCTTCGTTCCGGAATGGCTATTGGCAATTCCTCATATGACTTATCTTCCTTGACTCTAAGAGTTTGGAAATCAATAATATGCTGAGGGTCTTGCACGTACTTTCGCAGCATAGACACATGAAATACCTTATGAACTTTGGCTAATGGCGGAGGTAAGGCTAGCTGGTAGGCTAATGATCCTACCCGCTCTAATATCTCGAATTGGCCTACATATCGAGGACGGAGTTTTCCCGAGATCCCGAATCTCCGCACGCCTTTCATTGGCAGTACCTTGAACCATACATGATCTCCAACAGCAAACTCGAGGTCACATCACCGTCTATCGGCATAACTTTTCTACCTATCTTGGGTTGTCTTCATTCGAGCCCTAATGAGTCGAATCTCTTCAAAGGTCTACTCAATTACTTTTGGCCCGAGTAAAATCCTATCTCCTGCTTCTTCCCAACAAATGGGTGATCTACACAACCGACCATAGAGTGCCTCATATGGTGGCATCCCAATACTAGAATGAAAATTATTGTTATAGGCAAATTCCACCAATGACAAATGATCATCCCAGTTATCGTAAAAATCTAGCTCACAAGCTCTTAAGATATCTTCCAAGGTTTGGATAGTCTTTTCTGTCTGCCCGTCTATCTGTGGATGGAATGCAGTACTAAATTTTAATTGAGTCCTTAAAGCTTCATGTAAGGCTCCCTAGAACCAAGAAGTAAATCTAGGGTCATGGTATGAGATAATACTAGTTGGGATTTCATGTAACCTTACTACCTCTTCAATATACAACTTAAACAACCGTTTTAAGGGAAATATCTTCTTAATTGGAAAAAAGTGGGCTGACTTTGTTAATCGGTCTACTATTACCCATATTGCATCATGCCCTTTTGAAGTTCTAGGCAAACCCATGATAAAATCTATAGTGATGTAATCCCACTTCCATTCTGGAATTGGTAGTGAGTGTAACAAACCGGCGGACTTCTAATGCTTTGCTTTCACTTGCTGGCACACCAGGCATTGTGAGACAAACTTGGTCACATCCCTCTTCATACCATCCCACCAAAACTATCACCACAGATTCTGATACATTTTTGTTATGCCCGGGTGAATGGTATAACGGACTTTATGGGCTTCAGTCAAAATTTCTTGTCTCAATTCTTCGTTCTTCGGTACACAAATCTGACCTCGAAACAGTAATAGTTCGTCGCTCCTCTGGCTATATCCTACAGCCTTGAATTTCTCCTTGTTGTCTAAAACTTTGGCTAGCTTCTCATCAGTAGACTATTGGACCCAAATTCGTTCAATCAATTCTGATTGCACCTTCATATAACCACAAAACATGATTGGTCTTTCCTTAGATGGAGAGATAGATAAACCATGTAGTTGCTCCAACAATAACCATTCTTGCACCATCATAGTTGCAATGAATGCTCCACGTCAACTCAAGGCATAAGCCACCACGTTGGCCTTTCTTGGGTGGTATAAAATGTCACAATCATAGTCCTTAAATAACTCTACCCACCGACGTTGCCTCATATTCAATTCCTTCTGGGAGAAAAGATACTTTAGGCTTTTATGGTCCATGTAAATCTCCACCTTCTCACCATATAAGTAGTGCCTCCAAATTTTCAGTGCGAACACCACGGCAACCAATTCCAAGTTGTGTGTTGGGTAGTTCATTTTGTGCTTTTTCAATTGTCGCGAGGCATAGGCAATTACAAAATCGTCCTGCATCAGCACACATCCCAATCCTAAATGTGAGGCATCACTATATATTGTAAATTTCTCCCCACTCCTAGGGATAGCTAACACCGAAGTGGTAGTCAATCTTTGCTTCAATTCTTGGAAGCTGATTTCACACACCTCACCCCACTCAAACTTCACCCCCTTCCATGTCAATTTAGTCATAGGAGCAGCTAAATGGGCGAAGCCCTCTATAAATCTTTAGTAATAGCCAGCCAAGCCAAGGAAACTACGAATTCCAGTCACTATCGTAGGATTTGGCCAATCCATTACAGCCTTAATCTTTTTATGGTTAACTAAAATACCTTCTCCAGAGACTACATGGCCCAAAAATCCCACTCGTCGTTGCCAAAAGTCACACTTGCTGAGTTTGGAATACAATTGTTTCTCCCTAAGTCTCTGCAAGACTAGTCTGAGATAGATCTCATGCTCCTCTAGACTCGGTGAGTAAATCAAAATATCATCGATAAAGACAATTACAAAGTAGTCTAGATATTTCTTAAAGACCCGATTCATAAGATCCATGAAAATTGTTGAGGCATTAGTTAATCCGAATGGCATCACCACGAACCCATAATGCCCGTAGCGGGTTCTGAAAGTTGTTTTCTACACATCTTCCTCTCTAACCCGCACTTGATGATAACCAGACTTCAAATCAATTTTTGAGAATATTGATGCCCCTCGAAGTTGATCCAGTAAATCATCCACACATGGTAATGGGTATTTATTCTTTACTGTCACTTGATTCAACTGGCGATAATCGATACACAATCTCAGGGATCTATCTTTTATTCGTACAAACAATACCGGAGCACCCCATGGCGACGCACTAGGATGAATGAACCCCTTATCAATCAGCTCTTGCAGTTGAGTGTTTAACTCTTTCAATTCATTCCGGGCCATCCTATAGGGTGCTTTTGAAATGGGTTTAGTGCTTGGCACTAAGTCAATAAAGAATTCCACCTCTCTTTGAGGTGGTAATCCTGAAAATTCATCTGGGAACACGTCAGGGAACTCACAAACCATCAAAAGCTTCGATAACTTTGCCTTACTATTCCCATTGGTGGTTACATAGGCAAGGTATGCCTCACAACTGTATCGCACCAACCTTTCTGCCTTCATTATCAAGACCATTGTGATTGAACTCATCAGCTTAATACCCCTATACACAATAACTGGTTGCTGGGGTAACTCAAAATGAATCACCTTTCTTCGACAATCAACATTAACATAGTGTTGGGATAACTAATCCATACCTAGGATAAGATCAAAGACCCGATGCCCAACACCACTAAGTCGCCAGGACATTTCTTGTCATACACCTTAATTTCACAATTCTGAAGTACCTCACTCCCTACTAACACCATATCCCCAGGTGTAGACACAACTAAGTAATATGGTAATATAGTTCTAGGGATGGGAACATAACATATAACATGTGGTGCTATAAAAGAATGAGTAGAACCGGTATCAAAAAGCACATGCACATCTACACCATATAAAGAAAGAATACCTTTAATAATCTCGTTCTCTTGCTCTGCATCTGCTGTCATCAAGGTGAACACCTTTCCCTGCACACGGGGTTTATTTGCAGTAGCAGGGCGCTGCGGCATCATCATTTGTGGGACTACTCCATGTGCCCTAGGTGCTGCTGGCCTCTGGTTAAGCTGGGGTCCTCGTCCTTTGAATCTTTGCCCTTCATACTGAGGTTGGGTCGGTTGCAGACAGTTATTTGCTAGGTGCCCCTTCTGTGCGCATCAGAAGCACTTCACCTCCATGATAGCCATTGCCTTAACTTAACTATGAGGACATTCCCTTTGCGTATGCCCTGCCTGTTCGCACAAATAATAAACTCCACTATCGAAGCGACAAGGTTCCTTATATCTTTTGCCACAATTACCACATGGAGGAATTTTTATCACCCCGCTTGTTGGACGTGCTTCCCACTTTCTCTTCCTGTTACCCGTCCCTTTTTGCATCCCTTGTCCATTCCCTAATTCAGTCTTATCTCGCTCAATGGCGTAAGCTCTCTGTACCATAGTCGAGTAGTCCAAAATCTTTACTCCAACTAGTGTATGTCAGATGTCAGCTCATAGACCCCTATGGAATTTTGGTGCTTTCTTCACTTTAGTTGATACCAATTCTAGAGAAAATATGGCTAAGGAAATGAACTCAGTTTCATACTGAGCCACTGACTTACTTCCTTGCACTAGCTCAATAAACTCACATGTCTTGTGCTCTCGAATCCAGTCAGAGAAAAATTGTCCATTGAATGCTTCTTGAAATTCGACCCATGAGGGTTCCCTGCCTGTGAACCTTTAACGGGCGGTCTCCCACAATCTTTTGGCATCTCCTCTCAAGAAGGAAGGTAGCAAATTGCACCCTTTGTGCATCACTGCATCCCATCGTTCAGAGATGCTTTTCCACGGATAACATCCAATTTTTTGCTGCCAAAACATCTATGCCTCCATAGAATTCAGGAGGTCGAAGCGCTATAAAATTCTTCAGCAGTTGGCCTCTTGCATTGCTCTCCATCCCTTGAACCTCTAGATTGAAGACTTGACCATGATTATTCTCGGCCTCCTGTTGTACTTGTTCATGCCCCTGATCATTTCTCACTTGATTGGCAACAAGCATCTCAACCGTCCTCCGTATCCCTACTAAAGCTTCATGCAGCTCATCCATCTCTTGTCGCAGTCCTACATTGGACTCCCTCGAAGTATTAGACACAGGTGCTGGTGTGGGTGCAAGTTGGCCATGCCCTAGTCTTCAGGTCGATGGCCTCCCTCGATAAGCACTCATTTTCTTGCATAACTAACATTTTTAGAGTCAAATTCTTACTTAGCCTCACATTTAGTTTGCTAGAAATACCATTAACTCTACCCGACATTCCTATGTGTACAAAGACTCATCCCAAACCTCGCTCTGATACCAACAATTGTAGGCGCCCCTAAACTAGGGTTCCACAAGAAGGTAACATATATGCCAAACCAATTAGAAGCATCACACACATCCTCTTTTTATTGAAAACGGAAGCTACACTCATACATTCGTACTCATAGACATATATATCAGGGTCCACACACCCACAAATGTAACTTAATATTACACACCACATTAGGGTCCATAAACCCATCAAGGGTACAACCTAAAACGTAAACAAGAATAACTTAATAATACTCATCACAAAACCCCCAAAGACCTTTGATTGAGATGGCTCTGTACACACTTCTACCCTAAGGTTTTAGATCCACTTGACTCGCCCTCTTCTTTAGCCTTACCCTTACTTGGAATGATGCAAGCAAATATGAGTCATAAGGCCTAGCAAGTATAACTGCAAAAAATGGAGCATGAGAGTTATGGGTATCGAGAAGCAAAAGAGTCATGAATGCCATTTAAGGTACTTTCATATGATAATATGATGAAACATGCATCCATGCTCATATGCAATCTTTTTAAAACCATAATCATGGGACCAAAGTCGAAAACCATGGGACCCTTAGGATCGAAGTCCAACTTTGAGCCGAAGCTCTCTCTACGGATATATCCTGCGGACTTGTCCTTTATGCGCATCATGAGGCCTTTACACATTTTTAAAAACCATTTTCATGCACACGCTTCATGCATTATCATAATGTGCATATTTGTAATAACTTCTCATATATAACTGACATGCGATTAACGAAACAATATGCACAATAAAACAACATTCATGCAAGACAACATCAAACCCTTTCATGACCTCAATAAAGCATCATTTCCAAATAAAGATAAGGTGATTCAAAACCCTATTTGAGACTTAATAGGTATAAATGTAAATCATGGAATAATTTACTAGCTAAAGGGGAAATAACTTGTAAAATAGGAAAATGACTTGCAATTTAGAAAATTAAGAGGTAAAATCTTGCAATAACAAGAGATAGAGAATGGAACTTGCAATTTAAAACATAAACTTGAGAAAAGAGGAATTGAACTTGTAAAACAGGGGAAGAACTTGTCTTAGATATTCTTCTTTAACCTCTACTACGAACCAAGGTTTCTTATGCCACAGCCCAAACTCACATAGTAAGAATTTCCCTTAATTTCTCCAAAATTCTCCCTAATTTCCCCAAAACCTACCCCCAAAGTCTCCCCAATTTCTCTCTAAATTCCTTCCTTTCCTCAAGCATTAATGGCCTATTTATAGGCCCTAAGGTAGGGAGATGTTAGAGTATAGTGGAGGTAGCTTAGGGGGGCAAAAAATTAGCTTGGAACACATGGCAAGGGGGGCTAGACAAGTGGTCGCGGTAAGAAGCCGCGTGACAGTGCCCATTAGCACCACACAGGGCCAATTGTAGGTGCCCCTATCTAGGGACCCACAAAAAAAATGACATATATGCCAAAACCAACTAAAAGCATTACACATCCTCATTGTTATAACAATGGAAGCCACACTCATACATTCTTACTCATAAACATATACATTAGGGTTCACATACCCACAAATGTAACTTAATATTACACACCATATTAGGGTCCACAACCCACCATATCCCCTCAAGGGTACAACCTAGAACATAAACAAGCATAATTTAATAATACACATCACAAAACAACCCCCCAAGGACCTTTTGGCTGAGACCGTTCTGTACACACTTCTACCTCAAGGCTCTAGATTCAATTGGCTCGCCCTCTTCTTCAGTCTTACCCTTACCTAGAATGATGCAAGAAAATATGAGCCACAAGACCCAATAACTATAACTGGAAGAAAGCGAGTATAAGAGTCATGGGTATTGAGAGATAAAAAAGTCATGAATGCCATTTAAGGTACTTTCACATGATAATATGATGAAACATGCATCCATGCTCATATGCAATCTTTTTAAAACCATAATCATGGGATCGAAGTCCAAAACCTTAGGACCGAAGTCCATATCATAAACCTGGGATTGAAGTCCAACTCTGAGTCAAAGCTCTCTCTATGGATATATCCTGCGGACTCGTCCGCTGCGCGCATCATGAGGCCTTTACATATTTTAAAAAAAACCATTTTCACGCACATGCTTCATGCATCATCATAACATGCATATTTGTAATAACTTCTCATATATAACTGACATGCGATTAACGAAGCAATAAGCATAGCAAGGCAACATTCATGTAAGACAACATCAAACCCTTGCATATCCACAATAAGCATCATCCCCAAAGAAATGTAGGGTGATTCCAAGCCTTATTTGAGACTCAAGAGGCATAACTAAGAACAAGAATAAGAGTATGAAACTTGCATAAAGAGGAATTGAACTTGCAAAATAGGAAAAGAACTTGCCTTAAATAATTTCTTAATTCTTGCAGTGTACTGGGGTTGCTTTTGTCACACCCCAAACTCACACAGCCAGAATTTCCCTTAAATCCTCCAAAATTTTCCCTAATTTTTCCCCAAAATCTCCCCAATTTCTCACTCAATTCCTTTCTTCCCTCAAGCATTAATAGCCTATTTATAGGCCCTAAGGTAGGGAGATGTTAGAGTATCGTGGGGGTAGCTTAGGGAGATGTTCGATCACGCGACCTCTCCCTCCTCCTTGGCACCCCCAACCATCTCACCTACAGCCCTCCTTGCTCCTTATCGCAAGAAATTTATTTTTAGGGCATTTTCAGTTTCCAAAAATTCACTTTAACCCCAATAACTTTTAGAAATTAACCCAAAATTAATTTATTTCAATCTTTCCTTATTTCCATAAGACCTTAAAATAATTAATTACCCATTTCCTCAAAATAACATAAACTATTATTTTCTCTTAAATCCCTAAATATTCCATAACAACGTCAAATAATTTCGAATAATTACCAAAACTCACTTGATAAATTTTAATTTTTCTCCAATTAATTTCTCACACCCAAAATCACATTAATTCACAAATAAATGGGTCATTACAAATCTTCCCCCCTTAAAAGAATTTGGTCCTCCAAATTTGTACCTGATCATTCAAGCAATTGAGGGAAGAAATGCTTCATTTCTTCCTCTAGCTCCCATATGGCTTCTTCTGGACTGTGATACCACCATTGGACCTTTACATATGGAATGGATCTACTCCTTAGCACTCTTTCTTTTCGTTCCAGAATGGCTACTAGCAATTTGTCATATAACACATCTTCCTTGACTTCAAGAGTTTGATAATCAATAATATGTTGATGCTTTGAGTCGATGTGGAGCATCTATTGCATCCATGATGGTGCAAGAAGGGTTATTGTTAGAGCAACTGAATGGTTTATCTATCTCTCCATCCGAGGAAAGACCAATCATATTTTGAGGTTATATGAAGGTGCAATCGAAATTGATTGAACGGATTCGGGTCTAACAGTCTACTGATGAGAAGGTAGCCAAAGTTTTAGCCAATAGGAAGAAATTCGAGGCTATAGGATATAGCTAGAGGGGCGACGGACTACTATTGTTTTGGGGACGAATTTGTGTACCAGAGAATCAAGAATTGAGATAAGAAATTCTGACTGAAGCCCATAAAGTCAGTTCTACCATTCACCCGGGCACGACAAAAATATATCAGAATTTGGATGACAATTTTGGTGGGATGGTATGAAGAGGGACATGGCCAAGTTTGTCTCACAATGCCTGGTGTGCCAGTAAGTGAAAGCAGAGCATCAGTAGCTCGCCTGTTTGTTACACTCATTGCCAATCCCAGAATGGAAGTGGGATCACATTGCTATGGATTTTATATCAGGCTTGCCTTGAACTTCAAAAGGGTATGATGCAATATGAGTAATAGTAGCTTGGGACTGAAGTCTATCTCTGAGCTGAGGTTCTCTTTGCGGATATATCCTACAGACTCGTCCGCTAGGCGCATCATGAAGCCTTTACATATTTTTAAAAACAATTTTCATGCGCATGCTTCATGCATCATCATAACATGCATATTTGTAATAACTTCTCATATATAACTAACATGCGATTAAACGAAGCAATATGCACAACAGAGCAACATTCATGCAAGACAACATCAAACCTTGCATGTCCTCAATAAAACATCATTTCCAAATAAAGATAGGGTGATTCAAAGCCCTATTTGAGACTCAGGAGGTATAAATGGGAACCCTAGAATAATTTACTAGAAAAGGCGAATAACTTGCAACATAACCTTCTAAAATAGAAGCATAACTTGCAATTTAAGAATTTAAGGAATAGGCTCTTACAACAACAAGGAGTAGAGAGTTGAACTTGCATATTAATAAGAAAACTAAGATCTTGCCCGAAAAAGGAAGAATAACTTGCAAAAAGAGAAATTGAACTTGCAAGATAGGAATAAGAACTTGTCTTAATTATTTTTCTTAATTCTTGCGGCATACCGGGGTCGTTGTGACTCAACTGAATGGTCCTGTTGTAACGCCCCGCTTTTCCAAATACATAACAATGTGAAATATTAGCAGACATCACCTATGGGCGTTATGGAAACCCTTACCAACGGAAGAGTTGGATTGAACCTGAAAGCTTAACCAAAGCTAAATAAAGGGGGTTTCCACTATATTTCCTTTACAGGTACAAGAAATGCTCATGACTTCCAATACTCCATAAAGGTAACACATCATTGTAGGAATAATTATAGGACACCCACACACACACTTCTTACAACCTTGAGTATCCTACCTGCTATTTACAATACATCACTTGGTTATAAGGGTACATAATGAAATAAAACCCAAAGCTAGCTCCAAAACCCTAAGCTAGCCAAGCACCACCTTTTGCCCTTGCTCGAACTAAAACCTGGATCACCTGGCACGTCTGATGTACTTGGGACGTTAAATGTCCCAAGTGTATGAAACACTTAAGTTAGATAATGACATCTAAGTGAGTGACTCAGAAAATGAGAGTACATCCATGCAAATGCAATAATGCCATTATGAAATCCACCCCTGTGGTGGCAATGCCAAGGTGTTGGCAATCAGCCCCGCGGTCATCATAGTCACTCCTGGCTCATCACCAGAGCATGAGATCTTCCATGACGTCCTAACAACTAGCCACAGTCACCAATACGAACATGATATATGACAAAGCAGAAGGAATATGCATAAGCAAGGGAAAATATGACATGTAAGCCACAAAGGCATGATATGCAAGCTAACATCCACACACAAGTGAAGCAACAAATGCTCAAAGTGTCACAAAACATGCAGGAATCACTCACCTTGATCGATTACCTTAGGAAGCACAGTTTACAATGAGAAGGATGGGTTTTCTCGTAGTTTTTCTTACTACTTGGCACAAACTTTGAGAAAGACCCAAAAATTTTGTCAAGGCTTATTCTCCCTTGACCTTCTCCCTTCTTTTTGACAACATTTTCTCTCTCAAACTCCTTTCCTTTTCCTCCTTGCTTGGTGCCCAAAATGAATAACCCCAAAGCCCTTATTTATAGGAAACGTCGGGGCTATATGGAAGGAAGGGAGGAAAAGGAAGGAAAGGCACCCTATGAGGCGCTATATGGAAGGAAATGCAGATCACCTGTTCATTGGAATGAAGTTGGCGAGTGAAAAATTTTGGGTCCAGAGATTATGGAACAGACTGTACAAGCCATTGAAAAGATTAAGGATAGTATGAAGAAGGCCCAGGATAGACAGAAAAACTATGTAGATAGAAGAAGAAGGGATTTGGAGTTCGCTATTGGTGATAAGGTATTCTTGAAAGTTACACCCATAAAAGGAGTTTTATAGTTTGGGAAGAAAGGAAAGCTTAGACCTCGGTTTATAGGCCCATTTGAGGTCCTAAAGCAGGTTGGGAATGTGGCTTACTGGCTAGCTTTACCACCAGATCTTTCAACAGTGCACGATGTCTTTCACGTATCAATGCTCAGAAAATATGTCCCTGACCCAGCTCATGTAATAAAGCATCAACCATTAGAAATCAAGCAAGACTTGAAATATGAGAAGGCACCAATAAGCATTGTTACTTGGGAGGTACGAAGGCTTCGCAACAAAGATATACCGTTGGTCAAGGTATTATGACAACATCATTTAGTTAAAGAAGCAACTTGGGAGCACAAGGACGAGATGCAATCCAAATATCCCAAACTATTTGATGACGAGAAGTAAGGTAAATTTTGAGGACGAAAATTTTTTTAGGAGGGTAGATTCTAACACTCGAGATTTTTTTAGACTGAAATATGATGTAATACTCGAGTTTTTTAGATTCAGATACTTGAGGGAATAATATATTTCAAAGGATTATAAAAGTCTTGAGACAAAATTCAGTTTTTGAGCCAAGGGCAAAATCATAAATATGGTAGTTCGGGTGAAAGTGTAATTTACCTAAAATCCTGAGGTATTAATGTAATTTATCCTTTCTTCGAGGGCTAAAATGTAATTAAAAAATGGTCTGAGAACCAAGTTGTAAGGGCCAAAGTGCAAATTATCTGAAAAGATCGGGTCAAGGTATAGTTCTTGAAACCTTAAAATATCTTATCAAAATATCTCAAACAAAGTAGTTAAGGTAACCAAATATAGCTAACTAGTTAAAGGTGTAATGATGGGAAATGTAGAAAATCAATTAACCATGTGGGAGTAATGATGGGAAATGTAGAAAAATGAATTAAACCATGTGAGATGTAATGATGGAAGTGTTGAAAATCTAATTAAGCATGTGAGGCTCAAAATATCAAGGACACATGTCAAGCTTTCATTGGTCATTTGGAAGATAAGATAAGATCTCATGATGGTTCATAATGACCCCCTGAGGTGGCACCGCGTGATTGGCTAGGGAAAAGCTTACTTAGCCTCTAAGTTTGCTAAAGTCTTTAAGACTTATCCTTAAGGACATGTGGCAAGCATTTATTGACCACACATGAAAGGTAATAATGAGGTCTCATGATGATGGGACATATGGAAAAACATAATTGGCCGAAAATGTCTATAAATAGGCCTTAAGGTAGTTCACAAGTTTTAGGTAGAATTCGAGCAAGGTTGAGAGAATCAGAAGAGAGGATTTTGAGATAAAGAGTAAGGGGAAAATTCTGCAAAACGAATGAGCAAATTTGGTGTAGAAATAGGAGCAAAATAGTCTCGCTGGAGAATTTGGGTCATTTCCAACCAAGTTAAGGTAAGTACACTATGAACTATCTACGATGTTTAAGCACGCTCATGAATCATGTTTATGTGGTCCCTCATGTTATGTTTCAAGCAAGTTCCATGTTCTTAAGCAAGTTACGAGACCGGGGTTTAGTAACGCTACACACGGAGGTTCACCCTTACAAGTTGGTAGAACTTATCATGTCCCCTTATGTTATATGTTCATGTTGCAAGTTCATGTCATGTTTAAATACGTTTGATAGTTCTCTTGTACTTACTGAGATTTGTGTAATCTCACCCCTTATGTTTTCCCC
The DNA here is from genome assembly GCA_036245055.1 of Diospyros kaki. Lineage (NCBI taxonomy): Eukaryota > Viridiplantae > Streptophyta > Magnoliopsida > Ericales > Ebenaceae > Diospyros > Diospyros kaki. The sequence goes on along the minus strand of BSEG01000011.1, from coordinate 11,406,926 downwards.
CCCCAGGTGATCATGAATGAGGAGATCGGGACATGAACATGGAGCGTGATGGCTCGTTTAAAAAGAATTTTCAAGAATTTAAGTTTAGTTTCCTTTTGAAACAATGTTTTTAGGGTTGAACTCAGATCTTTTCTATATGTATGCTATAAAGCATGTCTTGGAATTTTATTTGATTTAAAGGAAGTATGATTTTGGTTTTAAGCTCTGGATATTTTTATATGGATGTTATTGCTACAAAGCATATTCGCGAAGTCTTTCTTTCTTCGGTTTAAACCATGTTATCTATGTCAAACTTTATGCATACACTAAACGTGCTTTGAATTTTATTATGTTTTGAAACATTACTTAAGTTTATAAAAGTCTTGTTTCTCTACTTTTTCTGCGCTAAACCTTGAAGTTCATATGAATATTATTATCATTAAGCATGTAAGTAAGTACGTGTGTCACATGGTGATTCAGTTGGATTTGGAGATCGAGATACGGGAGGCTAGTGGGGCTAATTGATGTATAGGTCCCAAGGTAGACGAGCATGGCTAGCCCAAGAGTTTGGATTTTGAGATGCGGGATGGTAGTCTCCAAAACTCCAAATCTTATATTTTTCCTCTTTCAAGAGACTTCTATTACATGAAACATGTTTTGTGAAGTTCCTGTACGCAAACTCCTATTGTTCTCTTGCATGAAATCATGTTGTCTATATGAAATGTGTTTTCTTGAAAATATATATTATTGGATTTTAACTATTACATTTGTAAAATTCATGTGGCCATACTGTTGTACCCATCTGTTATTGCCCGAAAGCAAAAGTCTAGATATCGCCCGAGAGGCGCTATGCGTGCGCTATCAAGAAACCTCTCATGGGGAAGACTATGAGTCTAAGGGACAATAGATGTGGTGTTTACATGAGTTATATGAGGTCGGGCCGAGGTAACATGGCTAGGGACCTCCCGAGAGGCACTATGCGTGCATCGTTAAGAAAGCTCTCGTTGGAGGAGGCTAACGTATTCACAAGGCACTTCAAAGTAGTCCTCGTTGTTTCCTCATGTGTTTTATACATGTTCATGCATTTATATAAATTATTTTGGATTCTCACTAAAAGATTCATCTTCTAATTGGATTGTGTCCTTGGAATATTCAAACGTTTCAGGTTCGACAAGCGGATCTAAGTGAAATGAGATAGCTGAAGAATAATCTTATTTCGCCATGTGTAGCATGTTTAGCATGTCTTAAATTATGTACAAAACCTATGCGAACCTTAGTATATTTTCAATTATGTTTAAAACATTCGGTTATCGCTTTCGAGAGATGATAACCATGTAATACGTTTTGTAGACGTCTTGACGGTTTCTTATATAATAAATAAAGCGTTATGGTTATGTCCCATATCAAGTTTAATATGGCTTTCGCATTTGTAATGATATCACCTATCCTAGTTGTAATACCCCGCTTTTCTCTTACCGAGCGTGTCACTATGCTGGGGCTCAAAATATACATAAATTATTTTTTTCTTTCTTTTTCGGTACATAACTTAACCTTAAGTACCGAATTCCAAATAAAACCTCCAGCAAATCATTTAAAATGTGGAAGCGATAATCGAAACTTGATATAGTACACACCTGTATTCAACTTATTTTTATATCATAAAGAATTCATACCATATATTACATCATATCTTTAATAGCCTTAATACATGAAGAATCCATAATATTTTAAAAAAACTAATCATAAATAAAGCATCAGCTCGTTGAATCCATCGGCCACGCCATCACGTGCCATCACATGTCAACCTGCTCCTTGCCTTAACTGCAAGTCTCAACTAAAACATGGAATGTTCTAGGGGTATAACCCATTAGAAGATGAAACTTCTAGTAAGGATTCAAAACATATATATGAATGCATGATGCGATAACATGAACAACATATGCCCTTAATGTAACTTTCCAGACCCACCAGCCCGGCACGGAATCCTAGGCAAACCCCGAACCTCTGTAGGATAAACCTAACGTTATTCCATCATCGCTCTTGGGGAATTACGGCTACATTCTGGGGGCGACATCCCATTCCCATGCACAGATATCAATATGACAATAATATTGTGCCATGCAAATATCATGACTTTCAATGCAATATGATAAAATGAACATTGCATTCATAAATAGCATGCATATAAATAATCATATCATGATTATAAGTTCTTGTGAGAAAACCACTCACAAAACCATAGCTAGGATAGGAAAACTCATTTTTTAAGATAAATTTACATTTTCTCGAAAAGCGTGCATCACCTTGATATGCATACCCCACCTCGATTCTCGTGCCAACTCTTAAAAGTTGCACCAATCACATCATCTCGATCACCTCAATCATAAAATAATATTTAATCACTAAATATGCTCAATATTCCATTTATTTTATTTTTCCTTTCCGAAAATTTCTATAAATACCTCGGGACTATTTTCTCAAATCTAATTTCACAAAAATTCATTATAGGCTATGACTTTCAAAGGAAAAATATTGAACTTACCTGGATGTTGCATTTTCACACAAAACGAGGTTCTTTGATGCTAAAACCGAGATATCAGGAATCCCAACTTCAAAACTTTTTGCACGAGCCTCCATAAAATATTTCTCTAGAATTTTAAGTATTTTTTTTCCAATTTTTAGGAGGTCCCAAGCGCCCGCACGCGCCTAGGGCGAGTGGTGGCGTGTGGAGACCCGCGCATGACCGGCAGGCACTGGTCGTCTTCTCTGGCTACGGCGACGCCAAAAAATCTTGAAATCGATGCCATTCGAACCCTCTCTTTAAGTTGATCATAATGGCCAAGTTTCAACCTGAAAGAAGCTTGAGAAGCCTTCCGATTAGCCGGCCAAAGCCACGGCCAGATTGCCTGCCACCAACTCCGGCGAAGCCTTGAACGGCCACCAAAGTGCCTAAAATTTACCAGAAACGATCCTCAAGCCATGGGCAACAAAAGCCCTATGGTTTTGGCCTCCAATTCGTTCAAAAATGGGAGCAATTTGAAGCCCCAATGCTTTGAAAATTCGGCCATTTCGTGTGCTATTTATTGGCAAAAACCGAGCTTCGAAACCCCTTTGGCCACTTGACCCATTCCCTTAAGATTCTCCACCTCCCCTAGATCAGCCTAGAAGCGACCCTCGCCGACCAAAATGGCCATTTGCAGGTTTGATAAAAACGACCCACTTTCATCCGACTTTTTACTTGAAATTCGGCCATCCCTGTGGCCGTTGTCGGCCACGTCTTCATCAAAAGGCATCCCTGAGAAACCCTCGTGGGTTCCTTGTGGCCGATTTTGGTGATTTGATGGGTTGGTCGGCCATGGTTGTTTGGAGGTTTTCTTGAAATTGCACTTTGGCCCCTCAAATTTTGGCTTTCGCACTTTGGCCCATTTTTACAAAGCATCTCAACTTTGAATAATTTCTTTTAAGACCCTTAAGTCCTTAAACATCCAGTTGACCCTTGAAGATTTCGAGAAATCATCGTTTTGACCTCCCTCTGACAATTTCAGAAAACTGCACTTAGGCCCGAATCTTCGTTTTGGCCCTAAACCTCTTCGTTTTTTCCTGAAACTGAAGGGTTGTTCTTTATGAAAACCTTAAGCCCCCTCAAAATTCTGTTAACTTCGGGGAAGTCGTCTATAACAATTCGGTATTGTAGCCTAATTGGCAGTTACATTTTAGCTGTACCGAAAATTGTTCCTAATCTTATTTATTTCGATGCTATAAATCATATCTCGGGGTGCTCATTAATGCCACATAATTTTCCTTTGGCATCTCGGCTCCAGGGCACTCCCGGTAGTCAATTTAGTCATTCATACAATAATAAATTACCCTTATACCCTCAATTTATCCTTAAATTTCATTTTTTCTCCAAGATAAATTACCCTTGAGTCCTTTAGAATTTCTTGGGTATTACACTAGTTGTATGATTATCGAGTTTGATAGGCTGAGAAAGTGAAGTTAGGATTTTTGGGAATTGTATGTATATTAGTGGTTGTGGTGTGAAAAAAAAAAAAATTCCTGAAATCCTAAGTTATAACATGCCTGAAAAATTTAGGGTGTTATAGCAAAGATGGAAGCTAAGAGGCTGCCACATGGTAACCACGCGTTGCAAGAGAAAGGATTGAGAAGCCCTGGCTGCCAACTTCCATTTTCCACCATTTTATAGTTAAATTTCAGCCATGCAAATACTCACAAATCCCAAGCAATTTCCAGCCATGTAGTGGGATAATTGGAAAGCATAATTAACCTTGAATTTGGAGATGAAATTAGTGGGCCGAGGCCTATAAATAAGAAGTGTTGGCTATGAAATTAAGGGTAAGTGAGAGCAAGAGCAGTAGTAAAATTGAAAGAAAGTGAAGTTGTTAGTGTAAAATGGTAGCAGCAAGGTTAGTAGATTAATTTAGTTAATTTAGAAGGTTAGTGTATTAGTTAATTTAGTAGATTCGATTGTAAATTTAACTTATGGTTTGCTAAATTAATTTCTTGGCCTTACGTCATATATAATTTTATAAAAGAAATTTTGGGGGCATTATGAGTACATCTAATGGGCTAACAATAGTTAGTAGGCAACAACTACTGTAAGGTAAGGGTTAATATGTTTTATGTGTAAATTATTTTTTGTCATGCCTTGCATAAGATATTGAGAGAGTGCCTAGGTATGGGACAGTGGATTTCTGACCATGGGAGCCTTGAGATAGGGTTTTAGAAGGGACCACTATGGGCCACCAAGAGCCTGAGATAGGTGCGGTAGACGGGACTGCATGCACGTTGCATTTCATATTTATCTATGATGTCATACTTGTTAATTTATTGCATTGCATGTTACCTTTACTGAGTCCCAATACTCACCCTTGTATCCCCACTAACCACATAGATGGCTCGGGATCCAGTAAGGAAAAGGCAGTGTGTGTCGACAACTAGCCAGTTGATAAGGATGGCTATCCATGATGAGGTACAGGTTAAGTGACTTGTAATTATTACATTTAACAATTCTGTTGAACACTATCTGTGTATGTCAACGTTACTAGTAAATTATGCTTGTCAGTTAGACTTGTTTGTATAATAGTGAACACTTTGTGTGTGTGAATCAGAAATATATTTAAATTGCAGATTATTAATTTGCTTATAAGACCCAATTAGATGCGAGACCTAGTGTCCTTCCGCTGCTTATGAGTTTTAGACCTCGAGTTCTTGATAGCCAAAGGTGATGAAGCTTGGACCCCACCCAGGGCACCCACATTAATTTATTCCTTTGTTGTGAGGGCATAGTCGACCTTCGGTGAAGACTTTTGAGGTAACCTTGGGTTACGGTGACACCCGAGGGTTGGGGCTGGGGCATCACACATGGGGGGCTTGGGTGCAATAAATGCATAAAAGTAAACATATTAGATGAAGATACTCTTATAAAAACTTCATTGAATGAGATAATGGTCAACAATATCATGAGAACACATAGTTTGGATATGTTAGGTTGGAAATGAGAATGCATATTTCCTAGATTGGCATATGTGTGCAAGTTATATATTATGTGGCGATTGGCCTGCATAATAGAGCAATGTCCCAAACCAAGCTTGACGAGCATTTTCTTGACCAAGGGAGCTATAACTCAAATTTCTGCCTAGCATAGACTAGGTGTAGGGGGTGGATGGTGATCCACCATAATTATGATATATAAATCTCTAGCATATCATCATGCATTTTCCATTAGAATGTGGTTTGGTTTGAAGGCATGGCTAATGATGTCCTAGTTAAGGAGGGAGGAAAATGTTAGATAAATCTTGTTCTTGAATTTCTATGGAAATGTTTCTTTTGGGTTGAAGTTCCTTATGATCATTTTGGTTTCCTATATTTGCTGGTCATACAATATGTCTCTTATTGTTCTCATTATTGTTGTCATATACACTTGTTGAGTCTTGTAGCTCATATTGTTTCTTACATCATTTCAAGTAAGGACAAGGGTAAGGCCAAGGAGAAGGGTGAGACTAGTAACTTATGAGTCGAGGTAGCATGTGTACAGAGTCACCCCTAACTAAAAGATCCCGAGAAGTATGTTTTGGTGGGGAAGAAAGTGCAGTTGTCTTTGTAAATTTTATTCATTTTTGCCCTTAATTTTTGTGATGTTTAAAAAGTGAGAGGATATCGATTGATTTTGTATAATAATGTAAAATATGTTATTTTGTTGTCCTTTAAGATTAAAGAGCATGCATGTGGATGTTTAAGTTAAATTTGTTCTGCTCCATCTTTTAGCGATCCTCTCACGGATCTCCTATGCTAGCAGATGCTCCAGAAGGTGGGTCGTTACATTCATGAAGCCCTTAGCGCACTTCTCCTTCTTCTAGAAGTAGTCTCGAGAAAGGCGATACTCCTGAACCATCTCCGTTATGATGCGATCTTGTCCTTGCTCTAGTCCACGATACATCTTCTCCTCTAGAGCACCCCTAATTAACCTCCAGACAGAGGGAAGCGCATGTTTAGCTTAGCTAATCCACCTATGAAACCAAGAAAAAAGAGAAAAGAGCAATTGATATGCCATAGTACAAAAAGACAAAGTAAAATGAAAAAAATAAATTAATTAATAAAAAAGGTCAACCCAAGTCAAATGGGTCGAACTAGAATGAAGGAAGATAGCCATAGGAGGAATGCCCCAAAGTCACCCAAAGGGCCCACAGGTGACCGCACGAGCCCAAGAAACATAAGGGAAAACTAGCGACCCAAAATACATGAGGGTTGACCCCGCAACCTCAAGAGGCCCACGGGCGACTCTGCAGCCCCAAGAGGCCTGCGAGTGACCCTATGGCCTTAAGAAGCACATAGGAGCCCTTGCGGCCCTAGAGGAGGGCATGCGGGTGATCCCATGATCTCAAGAGGCACGTAAGAGGGCCCACGGCCCCTCGACCTCTCAATGCTCACGGGGAACTCTCACAACACCTCCCATCCCTAAAACAACGACACTATCACCAAAACATTTTTCCAAATACGCGGGGAGTCCCACATAATGCGTAAAATAGATAATTTCAACAGTCGAAAATCCTTCCAAGAAATGATAGACATTACTATCCCCAAAAGGGCAAGATAAACGTCATTCATAAAAATCCTAATATCAGTTGAATTAGGAAAAATCAAAATGGACATTATCTATAAGAATTATAATATTGTATTATTTCGAATTATTTCATACTCCTCTATAAATAGATAGGCATTCATTTTAAAAAAGGTACGTCTTCGATACTGGTATAAATATTGCTCTCGTGTTTTCATTATTCTCAATGTCTGATTTAAGTGTCAGAATGTTTGCTCAAGAACTCTCCCGTGCTCTCTAACTGTTTTCTTTTCTTGTAGACTCGAGTGACTTGACAATTACGTTTTTTATCAAATAAAATTATTATTATATCTTGATAATAATAGAACTGGATCAACCTTTAACTTAAATCAAATTGAACCAAAATTGGATCAAATTTATACGATGATTTAGCCTAATCAAAATTTTGTTCACGCCTGTAGATCAGCGGTGACACTGTTTGAATTATTATTACTCTTATTGTCCTTGTTTATTAACTGCAAACAAGAAGTGCATTATTCCTCAGTACGTAGAGAATTTATTTTTAACAAAAGTTACAACATGAATCGATACACATCATTGGACACATCAATCATAACAACACATCCCAACAATTATTTACTGGTACAAAAATATTACTGAGTTTACAACCACACAGCCACCCATCCTATCAATGTTTAAAAAATTGGGATGAGTTACTGAACGGACGGAAAAGTAGAAAAAATTTTGATGATTGCTGGGCGGCCGAATATCAAATCTCTTCCCCATATGAGTACTTATAGGAAGGATGAGATTAATTTTTTTTAGTATAGTCTTTCTTTAATATTCAAATTAGTAAAATGACTTAAATAAAATGATATGTAATAAGTCAAGATATTTGAAATTATTTTAAAATGTTCAAGCTTGATTATCTTGGATTAACAAAGAATTTGTTGAATTAAATTAAGATGACACCAAACTATATGAATAGGAGTTGATTTACTCTGAGTTGAGATATTCAAAATTATATCTGAAACTTTTAGAATTGATTATATCAAGCTAGAGAAGAATTCATTGAGTTCGATAGAGACAACCTCAAATATTTTTGGACACCTATAAAATCTTCTAGGATTGAGATTCAAGAATTAAAGTTTGCTGGCTTATCTATGGGTAAAGATTCCAAATTGAATTTTGTTAACTTGTCCTTGAGATAAGAGGACATGTGGCAATGTTGTATTGCTTGAGATAAGACCACATGAGATGCTCTAAGATGCTCCTTTCGATATATTTTTATAAAATAATAAAATATATATAAATTAAAATCATAATATAAAATTTTAAAAAATAAAATTTAATAGATTTAAGAATGTATTAAGTGACATTAATTATACTACAATTAAAAAAATTAACACAAATTTATGACAAGAGTAAAAGAAAACTCATAATGAAATATTTAAATTACAAAACAAGAATTAAACAAAAAATTTTCTATATATTAACAGAGTGATATATAGCATTTAAATAGTAAATATCAACTATCATATTATTATTATATTTCTTACTATTTAAAAGTAAAATAAACATAAAAGAAACAAATAAAAATTAAAAAAAAAAAAATCTTAACCGATTCAACTAGGCCTTATGGACTAGTTCACATGTTTAACTACGACTTTTGTAAATATATATATATATATTTTTAAACAAGTAATTTTTAGTGATAAACCAAACTAATTTTTTTTCAATTAATTCTCAATTTAAATTTTCATGAGTAACAAAATTATATCTTTTATGCAAAACAAACATAATTATTTGTCGCCCACAATCAACTCTGCATTGACTCTAATTTTGCACTTTACAACATCCAGTGGAGAAGTATCAATCAAACTTTAAACCAATGATTATTATTACATCAACTTTCCTTTTTTTTTTGGCAAGAGAAGGAATTAAAAGGGTGCAAGAATGGAAATGATGAATTTTAATGGGGGCATCTTCCGAATATTTTACATGGGTGAGTGGAACATGATATTAAGAAAGAAAGAAGCAAAGAAAGTTATGATTAATTTAATTTTAATGTTTGGTTGGTTGCAAGGAAAAGAGTATTTATTTAACTAAGGTCATTATTTTTTTTAAATTCTCAAATTAGTACTACTCCCAAATATTTTCAAATCTAATACTTTCCCTATGAGAATGTTTTTAATATAAATTCTATTTAAATCTTGATAAGTCTGTTTTTTTTCAAAATTTTAATTAACATTTCAAACTCTTCGTATCGAATTTTTTATTTTTCCAAATAAATATCAAAATTTACCATTGAACCCCGCACGGTTTGCTTTCAGGATCTTGAAATCATAAATTCGATTCTATTTTCGTGTAATAATACGTAATTAATTACATTTATTTGAAAAGTTAAGACTCCAACCTTGACTCGTGACAAACCTATTTGTTCACTTAGAGAATTATAAGTTTTAAAAAAATATAAGATAGCTCTAGATCAAAAATTAACTGTGATTGAAAGATCCTTCAAATTTCTCATGCTAAAAAGAAAATACCTTTAATGCTTTTATAAAATATTAAAAGAAATTAAAAAATAATTAATCGATGTGTTTTGACCGAACACTTAGAAAGGCGAACTTGCAATGGTGGGCGACACAAACTAGAATAGTTAATTAAATTTCTAAGCATAATGAAAAACGTGCTTTGTGTCACGCGCGCAGACCTAATAGCGTGATGTCATATTCTAATTGGGTAGGAGAATGCCAGATTTGAAATTAGTTTTGGATTAGTATCAAATTGTGATTTTTTTTATTAAAATAATAAAAGATGAGGGATAACATGGAAGACAAAGAGGGACCCACTTGGATGGTTGGGATGATTCAATTCTAAGTCCTTTTCAAAGCCTAAATTTTTTCGGCTACCACGCAAACTCCACTACACACTTCCCCATCACCAACTCACACACAGACTCTCTCTCTCTCTCTCTCTTCCAAGGACAAAAAATCTTAATAATATATATAAAAAAGCTTTTATTTAAGATTACATGACTGGTTTAGTATTCATATATTTAAAATGAATAAAATTCATAATTATGATTAAACTTTTTTAAGAAAATTATTTTCCTAAGTCTTAACTATATTGATTTGAATACAAAGAAAAGCCTGATGGGTTCAAAAGCATGGACCGAACAAAAATAGTACGAACCCCACATTGTCGCGTACGAAAAGATTTTGACAATCCAACGGCCTACGTTTGTACCCCCCCGCCCATCATCTATCTCTCTTTTCTTGACTGACCAACTCTCTCTCTCTCTCTCTACTGTACAAACACTCGAAACACTCCCTACTGTGCAAACACTCGAAACACACGTTAACTTGCAATGTCATATTCTAACGGCTATATTTCATGGATGGCAAAAAGGTCAGCTTGATGTTGAAACGAAATGGGGAAAGACAAACTGTACGAGGAAAAAGTTGAGAGAAATGTTAAGCAAATACTAGTAGATGGTTAATTTTGAAGGATCCTAATCGAATGAACGGCCGGAGCCGTATAATCTAATGAGTTCATACATGCAAGTTCAAGCTGATATTCAGTTTGAAAACTCGGATCAAATTATGGGTCCACCCTTACGTACGCTCATGTAACTGCATGATTTAATTTGAGTTTTCAGACCGAATATCATGATTCTATATGCAAAGCTTTTGCGTCGATGGACTAATGGGGTTGGTTGAGGCTCTACTTGTCACCTTTTTTCACTGCATACGATAATACAAATCTTTCTGTCAATAGCATGAAAGAAGAAGATCAAGAAGCAGTAGCTTGGGTGGTAAGAGTTCAACATGTGCGTAAGTTAATGATCGTATGTAAGAGTTAAAGAATTGCGTGCACTGGGAACCTCTTTTTTCCTTTATTTTTTTCCTGTTTATTTAGCAAAACTCATACGGGGCCTACTGGCGACAAGATTTACTGCGAGGAAATAACTAGGGCAGTCGGCCTGCCGGCTGGCTGATGTCGGGAGAGCCAACCAGTCATGTGCCCTCAATTACAATGCAAATGACAGCACCAACAACTTTGCTAATTTAGATTTACGCCTACTAAATCTTTTAGTGTTTTCAGGTAAAAGAAACACGATTCGACACGAGATTAATAAAGCCTAAATTTAAATTGCAAACTAACAAACAAATTAATTGTTGTAAGATGTAGGAGGAGCTTAGTAGTATCAACACTGGCACTGTCTGTGTGTAGGGAAAAAACTTCTGAGGGTAACCTATTATTAAAAGATCCCTTGACCCTTGTACAGGTTTAGTCTCTAATTAGGTAGCCTTAACACTATCTGTGCAAAAGCCTCGAAAACTGCTAGGTCTTCTAATTACATATATAATAATTAATTAGCAGCAATTATCAAAAGATCACAAACGCAGTTTAAGAACTTATCTCCTGCGGTTGAGCTTCCAAAGGCAGGCTAGGCTTTCAAGTTGAAATGGATGTGTCATTATGGTCATCGATCAAAAGTATTGACGAGCATCTCCAACTCGCACCTCGTTCAGCCTAGAAGAGCCAAGAGACAAGACGCTCGATCCTTCTTCTCAAGAGCAATTCCACGTAACTGGACTTGCACTACTCTGAGGGGGCACTTGAAAGCTACCACTTTGTACCCTGTGTTGTCCGCTATAAGGCAAAGAAACCTGTGGCTGATATCCATAAAAATGATTACTCCCGTGCCTTGAGTTGTAACTTGAAACCACTGGAATAGACATGCCACCTGGAGCAGCTACCCGACTCTCCCTCACACTACTTCCAGAATACGGTGCTTCAGCTTCCATTTCGGGGCCATCCTCAATGACGATGATCTCTTTCTCAGGGTTTACTTTCAAATCTTTATCCTCATGCAGGGTGTCTGAAGCAGTTGCAACTCTTGCCACATTATATGCCAAAGGAAAATACGGTCTGTTTCTGGATCTATTCTGATCATTAGGCAAGCTATACCAAACACCATCTTCATGCGATTCAAGGGCTGGTCTGAAACCATTATTCATATTCCTGTTTAAAACTGCAGCTGCAGAAACACGAGAGGTTGTTTGTGGAGTGCAACAATTGACATTGCTTCTGAAACTATTTGAAAGCTTGATGTTGAAACCAGTGTTGCTTTGATCCTTGCCCGTGAGAGGGTGTTGATGGACCATATGATGAAAGAAACGGGAGTTTTCTTTTTGAGTATTGCCCAGAGAGACCCCAGAAAGCATTTGGGATTGTTGATTCAGATGACCATTCAAGATACTCGAATTGGCTTTTCTATATTGCTGGGATACATTTTCATCTTTACTAACCACCATTACATCTTTCCCCATTAGCCTAAGAACAGGATTGGATGAAGATGGACTAGCAGAATCACACTCACCATAAACTGGGGACTTGAAATCGGAATCAGCAAAAACTTTTATCGAAACAGGACCCATATCCATCTTTGTGACAGGGAGAGCCAGCTTTTCTGGTCCTGAACCTGGGAAATTGCCAAGAGAAATTGCTTCAGGCAAGGAGTACAAACCATTTGGTTTCCTGGGTGGATAACAACTCATTGGTTTCCCCATGGCAGGAACTGGCACTGAATCCATGGTCTGCCTCCATAGAACTTGCGAGTCTTGATAATTTAAAGAAAACTCCTGTGACATTCCCTCCTTTCTTGAGCAGCAGCACGGCTGATCATTTCGGAAATTGATAGGTCCCTTCTCACAGCCAATCATGCCGACTTTCAACTCGTCCAGATTGGTTCTTTCCTCCTGAATGGTCTTTCCCAGTGGAATTGAGGCAGCAATTTGTGTTAGGGCACCATGGCTATCACCAGAGGAGCCTAACCTAATCTCACCTGGTGCGACATGCAGTTCTCCAGACTCACCAGGGGATTTCGAATCATCAGGTCTTCCAGTTGGAGAGTGAGATATGGTTGACATAGCAGAAATAGGAGAATCTGATAAATCTCTATCAACCAGATCATACTGATCTTCAGAGGACTGAACTCGGCTTGTAGTTAATGAGGCACTTCCTTGGAGATCTTCCGAGCCCATATCCCTAGGACTTGGCAAATATGATCCAGGTGGTCCTGGAATAGATATTGGGTCAACCTCATTAAAGTAATTTGCTTGCCCATCCATAGAATCGATTTCCTTCCACACACCAGTACTTTGAGCTAATGTACCACTGCCAACTTTATTGACATGAAACATCTCTGGTTCATCACTCAAACTAGGATCGCTAGGACATGACTGTGTTTCCGCTCCACTCAAAGAACTCTTAAACACGGCGGAATGCAATGAACCAGCTAACATATTGCAAGGGCTAGACAGCTTCTGGAACTCTGAATCTAGAGATTTTCCCGATCTCATAACATTTCCTCCAATATCCACTCCTGAAGATGGTTCAACCACTACTCTGCTGTATCCATGAGAATCAATCCCTTTTCTGCCAGATCCTGTGTCATCAAGTTTACCTGCCAAATCACCACAAACTCTAGCAGAATAATCTATGTCATTGCCAACTTCAAGACTGTGACATCCCGATGCAGATTTCGGAACCATAGATTGCTCATTCTGAGAGATACGAACCGATGTCCTCTTCTTTTTTATTTTCAAAACATTGCATTGGTCAAGGGAGATTTTGTGACAGATTTCTTCTCTTCTAGATTTGTTTCCTCGATGCTTCTCCTTGTAAACATGTTTTCCAATACCTTCGGAAGGCAGTGTCACAAACTTTTTACCCAATTTTTCCATGCAACATACTCCAGACTTCTTACAGGATGGAAGCTTCTTTTTCACTGAAAACTTTCTGTTCACCTTATGGTTGAATTCAGTTCGAGATGACTCATTGATCGACATCATGTGCCTATTCAAAGAGGACAACTTTGTGGATTTTGATAAGAGTACTTGATGACCAAGTGATGTATTTGAGCGAGCATCACAAGAACTACTTTTGACTGGACCAGCAATTAGCTTAAATGGTCCCTTACCAGGAGAAGGAACACAGTTTTCTCTGTAACTTACAAAACCATCATTTCCATCGACAATTGTGCCGTCTTTTCTCAACTGCTTGACATTGCGTAATCTCTCCAAGTTACCACCGATATGAGTCGCAAATGAGGAAACTGAAACTTGCTTTTGCATAGGAGGGTGTTCAGTATATTCATTAATGGGCTCTCCAGATGATGAATCCTCCATTCCCTTGCTGCTTCCAGGAGATGAAAGTGGACTATCATATGAGTTTGGAGTTTTCTGAATGCAACTTCTCTCCATCTCCAAATCACATAAAGATGAATGAGCACTTTCAACAGTCAATTCCCGTCTAAAGTTAAGTCCCAAATGCTGAAGACCCTCCTTACACTTTCGCCTTTTTAAGAGACCAGTTCTTTTAGAGCTTGTCCAATTTGCTATAGTTCCTGATTCATTGGGCTTGATCACCTGTAGATCTTTGAAGGTCTTTGCCAGGCTTTCCTCTTTTCTGAAGCTATCTTTCAGTGCAAAATTTCTTTCTTCCTCTTCACAAACCTGTATAACAACAGTTTAATTACCATGTGGATGCAATCTCATGCTAGTGAAACTGAAATATCTGCAACTCAAAAGACTTTTTAAGTGCTACATAGAATATGCCAGAAACCTAATCTCAGAAACTGCAAGCATTATTAAACCTAGACAACTGTTTCTTTAACTTGATAGTGGAAATTTCAAATTATTCTCATAGTCAAAGGGTAATTGAGGTGGGACGGCCAGAAAATTGAGAAAGACTGGAGATGAAGAAAAGAAAAGAAGATGAAGAAGTTTAATACCACTTAAATTCTATCACACAATCCACAAATAAAACTAAAATACATTTGCCCAAAAGGCCAATTTGGTCCAAACGCTAATGTCTAGTTTAGTACCCATCTTTTTTTTGGGCTAGTTTAGTACTTAAAGTTTCTAAATCATTTCAAGTTAGTACCCATCATCAGCCAACCATTAGCCAAACGATTGACTGACGAGTATGAAATTGGCCAATTTTCAAAAGTTTAAGCATTAATTTGGCCTAGTTTTTTTACTTATACAAAAATTTGGCTTATTTAACACTATATTTTTATAAATTCTCTTTTTTATTTTTCTCTTTTCTTTACAGTTAAGTAACGTAAATATGACATGTTTAAATTACATAGGCATAAAACTAAACCTAAATCTATAGCATGCAATTCTAGAGCCTATCTATCTAGCTTAGGACTGTTAATAGACTGGGTTCGGACCTATATTTAATTCATTTAACAGGTTTTGTATTAAACATAGACCTAACTACCCAAACCAAGATCCAAATCCGATTATATATATCTTAAACGGTCTAAATATTGATAATGGATTAAATAGATAAAACTAAATATATTTAACATCATATTAAATTAAATATGTATAACAGTAAACATATTTAAATATTAAAAACTACATAATATATTTTATATTTAGTGTAATATAAATATTTTTTGCTCAAAAAGATTACATTATATAAATATTAAATATATATTTAAGATTCAATATATAATATTAAATACGAATTATATTTAATATATTTATATTTAATCTGTTATCTATATTTGAATCATTCATGATATACATAATTGGATCCGGATCTGGTTAGTAATCTCACCCGTGTTTATTACTAGACTCGATTAAACGGATTAGATTCGAGCCTACACTTGGTCCATTGACCAACATAAGGTATGCAAATTGGCTTTGGAATTGCACACCCCTAGATTTAAGTTTGGTTTTATAGCTTTATAATTTAAACATGGCATGTTCCAGTTACTTAATTGTTAGGTAAAAATTAAGTGCTAAATAATCCAAATTCTTGTAAAAATAAAATATTGGGTTAATTCTTGAACTTTTGAAAAATAGGCCAATTTCACGCTTGTCGTTAGTCTACCATTTGTTTGACTAACATCAGTTATCTGCAGCTAACAGTTCGCTAATGGCAGGTAGTAAATTAGGACAGTTTGCAATTTCAGGTACTAAATTGGACATTGCTGTATGGTACAGGGACCAAATTGGTCCTTTGGCCAACACATTTAGATAAAATCAAAATCTCCTAATCACATAAAACTAATATCTATACTAATTTTGATACCTATCAGTAACGTACAAATTAGAGAGAAAAGGAAAAAAAAATCTATCTTATTAGTAAAAGAAGGAAGCCACAAGTAGGAAAGTGATATACCTCAGAAGAAGGTTGACAGTTCAGAGAGCAATTTTTTACGCTCTGAGCATCAAGTTTCAGGTATTTCTGATTTTTTTGAGCACGATCCTTCTTTTTGTAGGTTGTGAGCAATTGCTTTCCTCTACCTCTTTTGAAAGTTTTCTTGAGCCCAGGACCCACTTCTAGATTTGGTATTGATGATATATCATTGAACTTTGACAAAATACGAAGCTTTGTTCCATTGGCATCAATATAGACTGCACCATCTTCACCATTGTCCTTTAACACTCTTTGCTTTTCCTCTTCAATATTCTCTAAAGCCTGTTGAGTGGGCAAGCTAGAATTCACGGCCCAGCTTGTCCCGTTTCTTCTATCAAGCTCCTCCAGTGTGCAATGTAAGGCCGTTGCATAGATATCCACCATCAACCTTGTCTTCCTCGGCTTTATTCTATGCTTAATCACCCTAGAATTGGCTGTCCACTTAACAGTTGACTCCACAGAAAGGCACTGATCAATGTGTGCGTTCAAAGTGGTGTTGGAAGAGGATGAGAAAGTCTTGCAAACTGGGCACACTTTTGAAGCCATCGTGTCGGAAAATGCCACACAATTTGCCGAAGTATCTTCGTTTGAAGTAGGATCAATTCCAGTCCCCACTTTCAGTATCAGTCTAGACTTCTTAATCTGAAGTTGGTTTGAGCTATCAGACTTCTGAGACGGAGGAGAAACTGTTGGCTCAAATTTTTCTGCCGAAACTTCCAATATATCGTTAGTTTCTACTGCCACTGAAGTGTTCCTATCAGCAGGAACTGAATCAACCACAGAATTTGATCGATTATTTGTAGTCAATGAAAGTTCGTGTTCTTCTTCAGATGAAGTCTGACCCGTATTTGAGCAATTCACAGCTAGTTTCCTGTTACAACCAGCATCACCAGAAGAGGGAGAAACGAAATAATTGCTCGGCCCAAAAGGCTCCCGTTCCACATTTCTTATGTTTTCTTTTCGAATCAGGCTAGTTTCGACAGTGCATCTTATGACAGATCGGTTTCGTACAGAATCAAGAGGCTGGAAAGGAGGCAGTAAATCTCCTACTCCATGCTTCAAACAAAGTTGCAAATTTTTCTGAGCAAAAGGCCAGTTTGTTTGAATGTCCTTGCTCCGTGCACCAGACACATAATCTCTGCATCAGATGCCACCAAATCTCAGATGAATTATATCAATCAACCAATTGCATCAAAAGCAAACAATAAACCTCTTCAACTCAACAAAGATTCACTCCGGTGAAGAAAAATACAAAAAAGTAGAAGAAAATTAAAGCATGTGAAAGATCAATAAAGACCCTCATGCTGTAAGTAAACTGAAAATAGCATGGTATTATTAACAAGATTAACCCATAATCTAATGAAATCAGATACGGGCAAAGCAAGAGATGAAATCAAAAGAGAAGAGATGATCAAGAAGAGGAGATCAAATTAAGCCAGTTACAAACAAATAACATCTCTAATTAGGCATTCAAAACCAGAATCTGCCAGAAAAGCAAGAACCAAATCAACATCAATAACGAGAAACAGTGGATCTGACCATGAAAGGGCTGGGAGAGACAGAGAGCCGTGACAAAGCAAGCAAAAGTAAAAGCAGAAGAAGAAAGATTTTATGCAGATATATGGATAGACAGTACCTTATGGAGAATTTTGGAGGTGGGTTGTTGTCATCCAGGCCAGACTTTGGCAGATCTACTTCTACTACCTCTTCTTCTTGCAAGGCGACCTTATCAGAACCAGAAGCCCTCTCATTACAGTGACTGGAGCTTTTCAGCTGTGGAGCTTGAATTTGATGAGGACATGGTGGATCTGATGGAGGGTTTGTTATGGATAACATCTGTTGATGATGATGATGGAGATGATAAGCTTCTTCCTTCTTGTGCTGTATGGACAACAGCCACAAGAACCTGAACTTGCTCTATCTCCAAAACTAGGCCGCCTTGTCTTAGCCTTCTTAGCCTTCAGCATAACAAATCCCTAAGCCCCACCACTCAACAGTAGTAGTAGTAAGATCAAACAATACCCACTTCAAATATGGCCCCTTTTCTTCTTATTCTTCTTCACTCTTCAACCTGCATAATTACAAGAGCAAGAAATAAAGCAGACAAATTAGAAAGATTCTCGCTCGACCCCTCCAGAATAACGTTATTTTATGTGATGGTGGACGAGTAAATTGAAGCATCTATAGATATATAGCCGTGTTGAATCATCAGAGGCTCTTGGAGAGCCTGAGTGAACAAGGAAAGAACAAATTTGGGAAAGAATTAAAGCAACAAGCAAGATGTGACTGGAACCTAAGTCCAGGAAGCGTTATTTTATGTGGGCAAAACTCAGAAAAAGCACAGGATTAAGGGAGATTAAGCAGATTAAAAGCCACTGTTCACTTGCTTACTTCCTTCATCGGACAAAATCGAATCTATAAACCCTGAGAAATTGAAAAAAAAATGGTTGGAAAACAACAAGCGTGGAATCAAAAGATGAACACGAATAAGAACTTCTCAGACCCATGGATAAGGAAGAAATTAAGCTCAAAAATCACAACTACCCGCGAGGAATTTGCGAACCAGAAAGTGATTGACGAGTTAAAAAGCTCAAAATCCAAGCTTTGGTCGTCCTGGTGAACAGTGGAAACGACCGACTCAAGCGAAATCTGACGTAACCCAAACACCAGATCTTTGTTTATTTGTGATGAAAGAAACAGAAAAAGGATTCCTCAAGTCCACCAAAAGAAATTGAACAGAAACTCGAGAAACGCGGTGGAGAGCGATCTCATGAAATCATACGCAGCTTCCTCAGTATGTGTTCAAGCTCTCAAAGCAGACTACGGAGACGGACTTCAAAACAGACAAAATCAAGAAGAAAACCTCAAGATTAGGCAAATCGTCACTGTAATCGGATTGGGTCCGGAGGAAAACTCAGTATCATCAGAAGCAACTTAACTGCAAGAACCAGCGATTCCTCTAAAAAAAAAAAAGTCGGAAATTAGAAGAAAGAAAAGCAAAGAAAACATCTTGGACCCAGAAATCAAATAAATCAGCAGAACCCACAAGGGTACAGACCTTCATCTTGGGAAAATTTTCTCTCCGGGAAGAAAGTGAGGCCAAGAAGAATAGAAAATGAGAGAGAGTGAGAGAGAGAAGAATGAGAGAGAGGTACAGCAGAAGAAGAGAGCAGCACCACCCACTCACACATCAAAAGAGGGCATCAGGTTCTTTCTTTCTTTCTCACCACCAAAAAGCAGTTTTGTACCATTAAAAACCACCACGATTCACCTCCCCCAATCTGTGAATATGCGTGAAAGAAAATAGTGAGAAAAAAGAAAGAGAAAGAAGATATGGGAGGGATAGAGGGAGAGAGAGAGGAGGGGGGTGTCCTGTCTATCTATCTATCCATCCTCCTGTACCAACCCTACGGTTCCTTTTTGCTTTGTTTTTTTTTTTTCATTATTATTATTATTGTTATTATTTAATGTCGATTCTTATCATGCTTGTGTTAAATTCCAATTCTAGCCCTGCTCTCTCTCGCAAATTACAGGCTCGTCCTGTTGCTGAACCTAGGCAAGACGACAAGATTGAAAATGTTGACAATCTTGAAATTTGAATGTTGTACACATGTTATGTTTAGCGGCCTCGGCCAGCTGTTGCTATCGTCAACCTGCCTATTTCTTTTCCTTTATTTTTAGGCATAATAAAGTTGAGTTTCTCCCAAATATAATTTTACTATTTTAAGAGTAAATTTCGAGTACTATCGATCTATGAGGTTTGATCAAATAAATTAATCACCTTTGTGTTATTGAAAATAACATTGACCACTCTTTCAAACAAATAAAGAGAACATGTTAATTAATTATTTTACACTGACAGAAATAATAGACACCTAAAAAGATGATGAATTGAGTTTTAAATTTTTTTTTATTTGAACTAACTTTATGCATAAAAAAATAATTGACCATTTTTTTTAAACATTTTGAAATATAGTGATAAGAGTACCTATTAAAAGATTTAACTTTAATTGGTTACAAAAATAATTGTGTAAGAATGTTTGAAAGAAAATAGAATTTCTAAGACCAATTTTAAAGTAAATATTACAAATTGTAAAAAACGGAAATAACACTTGACTAAATAAAATGAAAGAAAGAAATGAACAATGTAGGTTGTGTTCTCTTTATTTTTTAATTTTTAATTTTGAGTTTTGAATTTGTTGTTGTCAAAATACAACAATCTATTTTTTTTTTATTGCGGTCAGACGCAAGAGTCTTGGGAGTCGTGCCTTCACTGATAAGAACCTTGACGAGTAACTGGATCTGGTAGAGGTCCAGATCTAGTGGTCTTACAAAGCTGATGGTCTAATAGATCTGATGGTCTGGTGGATCTGGTAGATCTGGTGGGCTGATGATTAGGTGGCCCAAGATGAACGAGTGACCTGAGGGTGACGAGTGACCTTAGTGACCGAGTGACCTGAGGGTGACGAGTGGCCTTGACCGAGTGACCTGAGGGTGACGAGTGGCCTTGCTGACCGAGTGACCTGAGGGTGACGAGTGGCCTTGACCGAGTGACTTGAGGGTGACGAGTGGCCTCGGATGAACGAGTGGCCTTGTGACAGATGAGTGACCTGAGGGTGACAAGTGGCCTACAAAACGAGAGCATCGTTAGGGCGTGGGTGGGGGTCCTGGCGTAAACCCTCCGATGCTTAAGTCAGATCTCGAGAAAATATGAAATAATACTTCAATCACTCAAAATTGCGTACCTTGTGATGAAGACATGGTCTCATATTTATAGCGGATGAGAGAAAGAAGACGTGCGAGAATCAGGGCGAGAATCTCACGGCCTATTTCGATTATTTCGCGGCCTATCTGAGAGGGAAAAGGGGAGAGATTGGCCCAATCCCACTCGACCATGACCGAGTGGGGGGTTACTCGGTCATGATCGGGTGGGGGGCCACCCGATCATGTGTTCTTTTGCCCTTTTCCTTGGTTCGGTTTTGAGTGGTTCCCGTACCTCAACTTCATACCTAATTTTCATATTTATTGAGTTCGAATATCTGAAAACTCAAAACATGAAAGTTGTAGATAATTCTCTTATCTTTCCATAGAACTTTGAATCACCTCAATCGGAGCTCATATAAGAAAGTTATGAGTGAAAAACCAAAATAGTATTGTACCCACTTGGCATAACCGAGTGAGCCCTCCCCACTTGGTCTCGGCTCGACCTCTTGCTCCTTTAGCTAATTTCCTTGATCTCCTACAACCCGTTGGGCCTTTGGGCTTCGTGTCCATGTCTCACGACTTTTTTAGGTCTTGTAATTCTCCAAGTTTGTAGGGCATATCAATTGCTCCGTACTCTTTTAACTGGAAGGTTCGGGTAAAAGAGTATTTTGTCTTGTAAACTTTTGAACATTACTTCTCTTTTAGCTGCTTCATCTTCTACACATCCTCTCAAGCTTGTTTGCACACCGTGCTTTTAAATTTCTAGGCTCTAGTGATTTTCAATTCCTTTGCAGAAGTATGAGGTAGATATACTAGTAAGTTCGCTTTCCATAAATGTCGAACTATGCATCGAACAATGAGTTTGATTCTGCTCCCAGTTATTGCATTATGCATGGGACAATAGGCTTGCATTTAATTTTCCTTTCTTGTTGGGCTTTAAGCAGGACCATGAGCTTGCGTTTGTTTTTTCTCCCGTTGTCAGGCCATAAGCGGGACAACGGGCTTGCACGTACTTTTACCTCGTTGCCGGGCTATGAGTAAGGCAACAGTCTTGAATGTACTTTTACCTCGTTGCCGGGCTATGAGCGGGGTAACGGGTTTGAATGTATTTTTATCTCGTTGCCGGCTATAAGCGGGACAATGGGTTTGAACGTATTTTTACCTCGTTGCCGGGCTATAAGCAAGATAACGGGCTCGATTGCACTTTTACCTCGTTGCTGGGCTATAAGCAGGACAATGGGTTTGAATGTACTTTTACCTTGTTGCCAGGCTATGAGTGGGGCAACGGGTTTGAATGTATTTTTACCTCGTTGCCAGGCTATAAGCGGGACAACGGGTTTGAATGCACTTTTACCTAGTTGCCGGGATATAAGTGGGACAACGGACTTGAATGTACTTTTACCTCAATGCCGAGCTGTGAGTGGGGCAATGGGTTTGAATGTACTTTTACCTCGTTGTCGGGCTATAAGCGGGACAACGGGTTTGAGTTTATTTTTCCCTTGTTGCCAGGCCGTGAGCGGGGCAACAGGCTTGAGTTTATTTTTCCCTCATTGCCGGGTCGTGAGCAGGGCAACAGGCTTGAGTTTATTTTTCCTGTAAGCAGAGCATAGCAAACAAACTTTCACAAAGCAATGTGTAATGAAAACGCTTACATTTTTTGAAATAAATGAGTACATCCACTGTTTCATGTTGGGTCTTATTGTTGCCTCTGAGCACGAAATGTTTAGTTTCGCGTTCTTTAACATAGGCTCTCTGCAATGTGTCTGAATTTTGCTCCCTGATTTCTCTTTGAGGGCATTCATGGTGGCTGACTGCCTTCTTATAAGGGCATGTCCTTTCGTGGCTTGTCTTGATGGAATAGGAGGAGTCCCCTGCCATAGTTTCACCGCTCGAGATGACATTTATGGGCTCATGATCTAGTTCATTGTCTAGAGGTGAATTCTCTCCGTAATCCCTTCCTCTCTCTTGACGTCTCTGATTTGATCTCCCCCGCTCTTTGACCTGTATGTACCTTTGAAGATGTCTTTCACGAACTAGCATCTCAATCTGATCTCTTAACTCCCGGCATTGGTCAGTGCAATGACCACGGGTTCTGTGATATCTACAATATTCTTCTCTATTCTTCCCCATGGGATGATCAACCTTTTTCGAGAGTCTAATGAGACCTGACCCTTCGATGGTTGCAAGTATGGTTGACCGAGGTTGGAGAAGTTTGGTGTAATGGTGGAAGTGGGGCTGAGGTATATCTGATCCCCTAACCTGCCTAGAGTCCTCTTCATCATCGCTTTTCTTCCTTTTTTGCTCTCTGCCCTTATTCCCACCTACAGCTCTCATAACTTCCATATGGAGCACGTATTTATTTGCTCTAGTAAACAAATCTGCTAGGGATGTTGGTGGGTCCAAAGATAATGATTCTTGTAGGGGAGTTAGTCGTGTTCCGTGTAACATAGTAGACACTGCCATTGCAATTGGTAAATCATAAACTTCGAGGGTGGCATTTCGAAATCTATCCACATACTGACGTAGAGTTTCTTTGTTCCCCTGTCGAATACTGAGCAAGTATGTGGCATCTTTTTTTTTCGACTATTAATCATAAATGCCTTAACAAATTCCGTTCTAAACTGACCGAATAAAGAGATAAAGGCCTCAGGTAAACTGTTGAACTATGTCCGGGCATGCCCTAACAGAGTTAAGGAGAAAGCTCGGCACATTATGTCATCGTCCCATCCGTGCAATATCATCAACGACTCATAGCTTTGAATGTGATCATAGGGATCATTCTTGCCGGAATAGGGGGTGATTTGAGGCATCTTGAATTTTCTAGGCAGTGGCTTCTCCAATAAATCTGTAGTGAATGGACATTTTCTATGTTGTTATTCCTTCGTGGCTGGGATCAATTTCTTTCATTCAAGTACTTCTTCAACTACCCTTTTCATGTCATCTCGTATACTTGCTACTGTTTGGTCATCATGTCTTGTTGGCGTGCCGGCCCCAGTTTTATGGTATCTCCATCTTTAGACGCTTCTAGCCCTATTTTCCTTTTGTGGTCTCTCCTTTCTTCGGGGCATGGCGCGAGGATTCTTCCTTGGTAGTGGTGATCTATCCTCCCGACGAGGAGTGGATCGGGAATGAGAATCGAGAGTGGCCTCTTGATAGGAATCAGCTCCCACCTCGGGCTGAGGCTTAGGTGGTGGCATAAACTTTTTCAAAGTATCGGGCAACGTCACTCCAGGCATCATACCTTGGAGTATACCAGTCATGTCTTGAAGTGCCTGCATTCCCTCAACGTGCTGCTATCTTAGTGCTTCATATTCTTCTCACGGGATCGTACGCGGTGGCTGTCGTGAATTCCCAACTTGATCAGTAGGAAGTGGCCCTGAGCCGATGTTAAGTGGAGGTGGGACTGATTGGTTCCCCATCTGCTGGTTGGGGGAAACGGAGCGATCACCTCCTTGGGGTTGAGAATTATGAGGGGGAGGAGGTGCTCCTTGTGGGTGAGAATTGGGAATAATGGGAGGCACTCCCTGTTGCTGAGAGTTCCGTGGTGGTTGGCGTGTTTCTATGCCTTGAGAGAGAGTTCGTCGGTGTCCACGGGTGTTTGCCATTCTTAAGTTGACTTTTTGTCTTACGTTTCCCACAGACGACGCCAATTGTTGCCAAAAATACAACAATCTATTTTTTTTATTGCGGTCAGACGCAAGAGTCTTGAGAGTCGTGCCTTCATTGATGAGAACCTTGACGAGTAATTGGATCTAGTAGAGGTCCAGATCTAGTGGTCTTACAAAGCTGATGGTTTGATAGATCTGATGGTCTGGTGGATCTAGTAGATCTGGTGGGCTGATGATCAGGTGGCCCAAGATGAACGAGTAACCTGAGGGTGACGAGTGGCCTTGGTGACCGAGTGACCTGAGGGTGACAAGTGGCCTTGACCGAGTGACCTAAGGGTGACGAGTGGCCTTGGTGACCGAGTGACCTGAGGGTGACGAGTGGCCTTGACCGAGTGACCTGAGGGTGACGAGTGGCCTTGGTGACCGAGTGACTTGAGGGTGACGAGTGGCCTTGACCGAGTGACCTGAGGGTGATGAGTGGCCTTGCTGACCGAGTGACCTGAGGGTGACGAGTGGCCTTGACTGAGTGACCTGAGGGTGAGGGGTGGCCTCAGATGAACGAGTGGCCTTGTGACGGATGAGTGGCCTTGAGATGGACGAGTGACCTGAGGGTGACGAGTAGCCTACAAAACGAGAGCACCGTTAGGGCGCGGGTGGGGGTCCCTGCGCAAACCCTCCGATGCTTAAGTCAGATCTCGAGAAAATATGAAATAATACTTCAATCACTCAAAATTGTGTACCTTGTGATGAAGGCATGGTCTCATATTTATAGCGGAGGAGAGAGAGAAGACGGGCGAGAATCAAGGCGAGAATCTCACAGCCCATTTCGATTATTTCGCGGCCCATCTGAGAGGGAAAAGGGGAGAGATTGGCCCAAGCCCACTCGACCATGATCAAGTGGGGGGTCACTCGGTCATGACTGAGTGGGGGGCCACTCGGTCATGATCGGGTGGGGGGCCACCCGATCATGCCTTCTTTTGCCCTTTTCCTTGGTTCGATTTTGAGTGGTTCCCATATCTCAATTTCATACCCAATTTTCATATTTATTAAGCTAGAATATCTGAAAACTCAAAACATAAAAGTTGTAGATAATTCTCTTATCTTTTCGTAGGAGTTTGAATCAGCTCAATCGGAGTTCATATGAAAAAGTTATGGCCAAAAGTCCAAAGCAGTGTCGTGCCCACTCGACATAACCGAGTGGGATCATGAAAAGTTATGGAAAATTGGTCTCCCCATGACCGAGTGAGGGGCCACTCGGTTATAACTGAGTGGGGGGCCACCAGATCATCACCGAGTGGGGGACCACTCATTCATGCCTTCTTTTTGGCTTTTGTCTTGGTTCAGATCTATCTTTCTTCAATACTTGACTCCGAGCCTTCATAGTGCAGGTGCATCAAATTCATGCCCGATTTACACCTTGATTAAGCTCGAATCTCTTAAAACTCAAAACATGAAAGTTGTAGATAATTCTCTTATCTTTCCATAGGATTTTAAATCACCTCAATCGGAGCTCATATAAGAAATTTATGAGTGAAAAACTAAAATAATATTGTACCCACTTGGCATAACCGAGTGGGCCCTCCTCACTTGGTCTCGGCTCGACCTCTTGCTCCTTCAACTAATTTCCTTGATCTCCTACAACCCGTTGGACCTTTGGGTTTCATGTCCATGTCTCACAACTTTTTTAGGTCTTGTAATTCTCCAAGTTTGCAAAGCATATCAGAATTGAATTTTAATTTTTTATTTTGATAGTCTATTTTTAGAAAATTAAAAATACGTTCTCTTTGTCATTTTGAAAAAAAAATATTTCTCATGGCAGAAAACTAGAAAACGCATTCTCTTTGAAATTTAAAAAAAAAATTAATGACATTTTATTAAATAAATATAATTATCAAAAAAATTAAAACTATTTAATTTTGAATAAATAAATAAATAAATTTGAAAAAAATAGCAAATGCGATTATAATGTGATTATAAATAGGAAACATTAAAATAAAAATTAGAGACATGAACTAATATTACATAATGTGATTATAAATG
This sequence comes from Diospyros kaki, assembly GCA_036245055.1. NCBI lineage: Eukaryota > Viridiplantae > Streptophyta > Magnoliopsida > Ericales > Ebenaceae > Diospyros > Diospyros kaki. Next base: position 11,380,289 of record BSEG01000011.1, on the reverse strand, counting down.
ATAAGATTGCATTATTAGAAAACTCATTTACTTTAGAATTTTGAAAAAAATATTTTATAATATTTTATTTAATGAATTTAATTATTAAATGATAAAATTAACTTTTTTTAATAAAATTTTACTATTAAAATAAATAATAAATTTAATTAATAAATTGTTGACATGAGTGATAATTTATATTAAATATTATTATATATAATATGTGTAATATACTTAATAATATACTATATGTTATCCTATATTTTTAATTATAATATAAATATACTATATTTTTAAATTTTAAATAAATATATAATTTTATTTTTAAAATTTAAGAATGTTTTTTTTCTTCCTTCTTTTCTTTTTTTTTTCTTTTCTTTTTTAGAGCTAAAACATGAGAAATAGATTATGTTTTCCATATTTTAGATTTAGAAATTATTTTAGTTGAAAACAACCAAAACAATATTTTGTTGTTTTGAGTTTCCTTTATAAGACTGCGTTTTCTTTGCTTTTTAATTTTTTAGTTTTGAGTTTTGAATTCATTTTTAGTTTTTTGTTTTGATAGTCTGTTTTTAGAAGATTAAAAACACGTTCTTTTTGTCATTTTGAAAAACTATTTTTCAAAACAGAAAATTAGAAAACTCGTTCTCTTTAAAATTTTGAAAATAATTTTTTAATAATATTTTATACAAAAAAATTTTGATTATTCAGTAAATTAGAAATATTTAATGTTAATATATTATTAAAAATATATATACATTTTAAAGTTAATGAATTTTGTAATATTTTTCCCATTACAACAATAAAATATGAATAAATACATAAATAAATGTGTTTTGAATTTAGAGTTTGTTTTGGATAAAAACACTCAAAACAACTTTTTATTATTTTTAGTTTTCTTTACAATTTTTTTTTTGTTTTCAAAAATGCATTTTTAAAAACATCAAAGAGAATGCATTTTCATTATTTTAGAAAATTGAAAACTAAAAATGGGTTGAAAATAACAAAGAGAATGCAACCTAATTTTTTTCTTATTTTTAAAAATGCATTTTTGAAAATGACAAAGTAAACACATTTTTATTGCTTTAAAAAATTGAAAACTAAAATAGCCTGAAAACAATAAAGAGAACGCAGCCATAGTACACAAAAAATTTTGTAATGGTTCGGTTCAACTAATCTACTCCATTCCCTTGACTTATCACTAAAGATTTTAACAACTCACTATAGTTTTTATAGGATAAACCAGAACCTTTGTTTTTTAATGGTTCAGCAGTAACTGAATACACAGGTTTTATAAGGATTAGCTGAAATCTTTTACATTATACTTTTTATAGGCTCAAGCACTTACCACAACAAGATAAGCGAAGTATATAAACTAAGCACTTTGAGAAGCTTTTACATGATTGAAATCAAATGATGAAAATAGCTTCTTACAAATAAAAGAGACATGAAAAGAATATGAAAGTAAAAATACTCTTTCTCTTTTGCTAGTAGAAGATATATGCTTTGAGGACTTTTTTTCTTAAGGTTGGAGTAGGAAGAATTCAAATATCAGCATTTGTTTCATCTTCTTCTCCTATTGTACTTGCTGCTAAGAAAATAAAATTTGTAAGAAATAGTTTTCTCTTTCCTCAAAATAATTATTAAAATATTTAAAAATCAAGATAAAAAAATGAAGTAAAATTTATAGCAATTTTGAAATCTTAATGGTTAAAATTGTGCATTAAATGCATTTGCAACGACTAGTGTAACTACTAGTTTTATAAGCTTCAGCACACTATTTACTCCAGAGGTTATAATTGAGTGTTTTTATCCTTACTCTAATAAACATAGTTTGTAATTAAGTATTTTTTGTTTACACTCGATTATTTTTGTTCCGCAGAGACATGAATTAAATGCTCTATTATTATTCAAATATAATCAATTATACATAAACTTTTACTTGATTATAAATGAAAATTACTCAATTATAAAAGAATAATACTCGATTATAAATTTGATCATCAATCACTTTTTGATCTAGTCGAAACTTGCAATAAATACTCAATTATAAGAGAAGATTACTTGAGTATAAATAGACATTTACTTGATTATAACCATGAGAACTCGATTGTATTTGTTGCACTAGAGATATGACAAAACTACTTGATTACAAAAGCATATTTTGTGACGACCCCACTCTCGAAGATCCCGATACTAAGGAATCCGAGAGGAAGTGCCAAAATGGTTGATTCAAATATAAACTTAAATAAAAGATTCCCAAAACTTTTCTCATTCAATAGCGGAAGCAAAATAAATAATAATTAAAACATAATTTATCTAACAATCACATTTGAGTTTAACCACCTATCATCCTCAAAAGATGCCATAAAATCTGGCATAACAAAACAAAACTGTTTCCTTTGGCACTCTAAGAAAAAAGAAAATGTCCCCCAAAGATTTCTCAGTTAGGAAGGCTTTGTACACAAATTTACCCCATCAAGGATCAAGCTTCACTGGGCTCGCCCTCATCCATAGCTTTCCCCTTACTTGGAATTATGCAAAAACAAGTATGAGTCACAAGGCTCAGTAAGTATAATTTGAAAGGAACGTGAAGCAATAAGAATCAAAGAAACATAAAGCAATAAGAATCAAGGAAACGCGAAGCAATAGGAATCAATGTAATATAGAATTACTCATTACATCACATGCACCCATGCTATGCTTCACCACATCATATAAAGATATATCCATGCATATATGCCTGCATATGGCCCATAGGCCCACATAAGTATCTGCTAATGTAGCCATCAATCTATGAACCAAAGTCCTTCCTCGTGTCAAATTTGCATCAACCGAACTTTCAGCATAAAAGATGTACCATCTAAATGGAAGGTCCTTTACATTAGGGAAATGCCTATCGAGCTTCAAGGTACTCTTTAGACATAGTCCATCGGTCAAAATAATTATCGTGCACGCATAAGCATTTCAAAGCATATTCATGATTGTATGTGTTGTTGCCAAAATACAACAATCTATTTTTTTTTTTTATGGGAGAATACAATTTGTGCATGATTGATCGCAGGAGTCTCGATCAAGCCTTGTGAGCATTTTGAGAGTCATAACACTAACTTGTGCGGGGAGTCTTGTCACCAATGTGCGTTGAGAGTCTTGTTACCAACGTGCGCTGAGAGTCTTGGTGACTAAGAGGATCTGATGAACAGTTGGATTAGATGATCACGTGGGTTTTGGTGATCACGTGGGTCGGGATGATCAAGTGAGTCTTAATGATCACATGGGTCTTGGTGATCACGTGACCCTTGGCGACCGAGTGGCCCTTAATGACCGAGTGACCCTTGATAACCCAGTGGCCTACAAGACGAGAGCACCGTTACGATGCGGGTGGGGTCGCCACACAAACCATCTGATGCCTAAGTTAGTTCTCAAGAGCAAAAGTGCGAAATTGTGTTGAGAGGGCCCAAGAGTGCGTACCTTATGTCAAAGACGTGGCCTCCTATTTATAGATGAGGGAGATGGGAGACGTGCAGCAATAGTAGCGAGAGTTTCGTGCCCCATTCTGGAGATTTTGTGGCCCATTTGAGAGTCTCGGGCCCATCCGTAGGTGCACAAGCTTACCCACTCTGTCATGACCGAGTGGGTTATTGTAATACCCAAGATTTCTATACTCAAATTTGAGGTAATACTCGAGATTTTCAAGTTAAAATACTTCAGAAAATAGGTTATTTCAAGGGATTATAGAAGCCTTAAGACAAAGGTTCAGTTTCTAAACTAATGGCAAAATCGTAAACATTAAAGTCGGGTAAAAGTGTAATTTATTTAAAATCCTGGGGTGCTAAGTGTAATTTGTCCATTTTTTAGGGACCAAAAAGTGCAATTTAAAAATAGCCCGGGGACCAAGTTGCAAGGGTCTAAGCGCAATTTCTTGAAAAGTTCGGGCCAAAACGTCATTTCTTGAAACCTTAAAGTATCGCTTCAAAATATCTTGGATTTCAAACTCAAATCAAATGTAGTTTTGGGTAAAGTCCAAGTCCAAAGTCTTTTGCTTAGCCTCCAAGTTTGCTTAGTCTCTAAGCTAGAGACATGTGGCAAGCTTCCATTGGTTATTTGGAAGAAAATATAAGATCACATGATGGCTCATAATGACCCTCCTGAGGTGACATCGCGTGATTGGCCATAAAAACTACTTAGCCTCCAAGTTTGATAAAGTCTCCAAACCTTATCTTCAAGGACACATGGCAAGCAACCATTGGACTACTTGAAAGCTAAGTTAAGGACTCATGATGACCCTTGAGGTGGCGACATGTGGTTGGTTAGAAAAGTCTATAAATAGGGGTCTATGTTAATAACAAATCATTTCAAACATTCTAGAGGAGCATCTCTTCCAAATTGAGAGAAACAAAGGAGAGGGTCTTGTTCTTGAGAAAAAGGAGAGAATCCTGCAAAAAGAAGGAAAAAAATCAATGGAGAATTGAGGGGGAACGGGCCTTGTTGGAGTTTTCGAGTCTTTCTAGAAGTTCATGTCAAGTAGTCAGAAAACTCATCCCCGTTCATTGTAAACCGTGCTTCCTAAGGTAATTAGTCAATGTGAGTGATTCTTACATATTTTGTGACACTTTGAGCATTTGTTGCTTCTCTTGTGTGTGGATGTTGGCTTGCATATCATGCCTTTGTGGCTTATATGTCATATTTTCGCTTGGTTATGCATATTCCTTCTACTTTGTCATACATCACATTCGTGTTGGTGATTATGGCTAGTTTTTAGGCCATCATGGAAGATCTCGTGCTCTTACGGAGCCAACGAGTGACTATGATGACTGCAGGGGTGATTGCAACACCTTGGCATTGCTACCACAAGGGTGGATTTCATAATGACATTATTGCATTTGCATGCATGTACTTTCCTTTTCTAAGTCACTCACTTAGATGTTATTATCTAACTCGGGTGTTTCATACCCCTGAGATATTCAACGTCCCAGGTATATTAGATGTGCCAGGTGATCCAGGTTCCAGTATGAGTAAGGGCAAAAGGTGGTGCTTGGTTAGCTTTGGGTTTTGCAGCTAGCTTTTGATTTTATTTCATTATTACCCTTGTAACCAAGTGATATATTGTAATAGCAGCTAGGATACTCAAAGTTGTAAGAGGTGTGTGTGGGTGTCCTATGGTTGTACCTGCAGTCAAGTGTTGTGTTTTTTGGAGTATTGGAGGTTGTATGCATTTCTTGTACTTGCAAAGGAAATCTAGTGGAAACCCCTTTATTTAGCTTTGGTTAAGCTTGTAGGTTCGATTCAATGCTTCCGTTAGTAAGGGTTTCCATAACGCCTGTACGTGATGTTTTCTTATATTTCATGTTGTTGTGTATTTGGAAAAGCGGAGCGTTACAATCATGAAAGGGGTTGAACCCTACCCACTCGTTCATGATTGAGTGGGTCTTCTTGGTTTTGAGCATCTTTTTTGGTCCTTTCAACGCAGGTATATCAACTTCAAACCCAATTTTCACCTTGATGAAGCCTAAATATCTCAAAACTCAAAACGTGAAATTGTAGACAATTCTCTTATCTTTTCATAGGACTTTGAATCACTTCAATCGGAGCTTGGACGGGAGAGTTATGTCCGAAAAATGAAAGTAGTGTCACACCTACTCGGTCATGACTGAGTGAGGCGTCTCTACTTGGTCCTGACTGATTTCAGCCTTGATGTGACTAGTGTCACTCAAAACTCAAAACACAAAAGTTGTAGATAATTCTCTTGGCTGTCTATATAATTTTGAATGGCCTTAATCAGAGCTCGGATGAGAGATTTATGCCCAAAAAATCGAAGTAGTGTCACACTTACTCTGTCATGACCGAGTGGGTCCTCCCTGCTTGGTCTCGGCTCGACCTCTTGCTCATTCGACTTGTTTCCTTGATCTCCTACAACCCTTAGGCCCTTTAGGCTTCATGTCCATGTCTCATGACTCTTTTAGATCCCGTGACGCTCCAAGTTTGCATGGCATATCAGTTGCTCCCTACTCATTCGGCCGGGAGTTTTGGGTGGAAGAGTATCTTATCCTGTAAACTTTTGAACATTACATCTCTTTTGACCGCTTCATCTTCTACACACCTTCTCTTGCTTATTCGCATACCGTGCCTTTAAATTTTGGGCTCTGCTGCTTTTCAATTCCTTTGCAGAAGTATGAGGTAGATATACTAGTAAGTTCACTTTCCATAAATGTCAAACTATACATCGAATAATTAGTTTGATTCTGCTCCCAGTTATTGCGTTATGCGCAGGACAATAGGTTTGCACTTGCTTTTCCCTTGTTGTCGGGTTGTGAGCAGGACAATGGGCTTGAGTTCATTTTTCCCTCATTGCCAGGCTGTGAGAGGGCAGTGGGTTTGAATTTATTTTTTCCTCATTGCCAAGCTATAAGCAGGACAACAGCGTTGAACATAGTTTTCCCTCATTGCCAGGCTATGGGCGGGGCAATGGGTTTGAATCTATTTTTTCTTCATTGTCGAGCCGTGAGCAGGACAACGGGCTTGAGTGTAGTTCCACGTCGTTGCTAGGCCATGTGCGGGGCAACAGGTTTGAATGTATTTTTACCTCATTGCCAGGCCGTGAGCGAGGCAATGGGCTCGACTGTATTTTTTCCTCATTGTCGGGCCGTGAGCGGGGCAATAGGCTTGAATGTATTTTTCCCTCGTTGCTGAGCCGTGAGTGGGGCAACGGGGTTAAATTCATTTTTCCCTCGTTACCGGGTTGTGAGCGGGGCATCGGGCTTGAATGTATTTTACCTCATTGCAGGGTCGTGAGTGAGGCAACTGGCTTGAATTTGTTTTTCCCTCATTGTTGAAAAACGTGCAGGGCAACGGGCTTGAGTTTGTTTTTATTTCCTAGAAGCAAAACATAACAAACAAACTTTCATAGAGCAATGTGTAATGAAAATGCTGACATTTTTTGAATGGTTTAGTAAATAAGTGAGTACATCCACTGTTTCATTTTGGGGTCTTATTGTTGCCTCTGATCCCGAAATACACAGGTCATGTACAATTTCAAATAGTTTAGTTTCTCGATCTTTAACATAGGCTTTCTTGAATGTGTCTGAATTTTGCTCCCAATTTTCTCTTTGAGGGCATTAATGGTGGTTGATTGCCTTCTTCTAAGGGCATGTCCTTTCGTGGGTTGTCTTGGCAAGGGATAAAATCTCTTTGCTTTTTTTCCCTTTTGTGGATGACACATAGCAAGTGGGTGCCTTCTTTTGATCCCCTCGAACATGTCCCACTTCTGTGAGCATGGGGAACTTCATCAATAAGTAGTAGGAGGACACTACGGCCCTCATATCATTGAGTAGTGGGCGGCCTAAAATCTTGTTGTATGCTATTGAAAGGGCTTTAACCACCATAAAGTTCGCTTATCGAGTCATGCTTTGGAGGTCTATGCCCAATGTGATTGGTAACTGAATAGACCCTGCCACTGGGACAGCCTCCCCAGTGAAACTGTATAGGAGGGAGGACACTTTCCTTAATTGGTTATGAGATATAAGCATTTGCTCAAAGCAGTTCTAGTAGATCAGATTAATAGAACTGCCACTGTCCATTAAGATTCTACTGATGGGGTGTTTGGCAATAACTGTAGAAATTACCATTGGATCATTATGGGGGAGTATTATATCACCTCTATCAGCAAGAGTGAATGTAATTGGCTCCTCGTCATCTATAACCTCCATCATTGAATTAACTTGGTAGGCCTGATAGGCATATGCCTTTCGTGAGGCTAAAGTGTCTCTAGCCAGGGTTTCACCTCCTGAAATAACATGGATGGCTTGGTGGGTTGGTTCATTATCTAGAGGGGGGTCTTGCCTGTAATCCCTCCCCCTCTCTTGTTGTCTTAGGTTTTTCCTTTCTTGCCCCTCATACCTGTCTTCTCTTCGTCGGGGTTCCTTACCTTCTTTTTCTTCATTCCATACATATCTTCACAGATGCCCTTCTCGGATTAGTATCTCAATCTGATTTTTCAATTCTCAGCACTGGTTAGTGGAATGACCACGTGATCTATGATATTTACAATATTCTTCCCTATTTTTTCCCAAGGGATGGTCAACCTTTTTTGGGTGTTTAATGAGACCTGACCCTTTGATGGCTGCAAGTATGACCGACCGAGGTTGGAGAAGTTTGGTGTAATAATGGAACTGGGGCTGAGGTATATTTGATCCCCTAACCTATCTGGAGTCTTCTTCAACATCGCATTCCTTTCTTTTCTGCTCTCTGTCCTCATTCCCACCTACAACTCTCATAACTTCCGTATGGAGCATGTATTTATTTGTTTTAGCAAACAAATCTGCTAGGGATGTTGGTGGGTGTAAAGATAATGATTCTTGTAGGAGAGTTAGCCGTGTTCCGTGTAACATAACAGACACTGCCATTGCAATTGGTAAATCATGAACTTTGAGGGTGGCGTTCCGAAAACTATCCACATACTGATGCAGAGTTTCTTTGTTCCCCTGTCGAATACTGAGCAAGTATATGGCGTCCTTTTTTCTTTGACTATTAATCATAAATGCCTTAACAAATTCCATTATGAGCTGACCGAATAAAGAGATAGAGGCCTCAGGTAAACTGTTGAACCATGTTCAGGCATACCTTGACAGAGTTAAGGAGAAGGCTCGGCACATTATGTCATCATCCCATCCATGCAATATCAACGACTCATAATTTCGAATGTGATCATAGGGATCATCCTTGTCAGAATAGGGGCTGATTTGGGGCATCTTGAATTTTTTAGGTAGTGGCTTCTCCAATATATCTATAGAAAATGGATATTTTCTATGTTGTTGCTCCTCTGTGGCTGGGATCAATTTCTTTCGTTCAAATACTTCTTCAACTACCCTTTTCATGTCATCTTGTATACTTGTTGTTGCTTGGTTATCTGGTCTTGTTGGTGTACTAGCCACAGTTTCATGGTACCTCCGTTTTTGTGGGCTCCTAGCCCTATTCTCCATTCTTGGGTTCTCATTTCTTTTGGGTACAACATGAGGACTCCTTCTTGGTGGTGGTGATTTAGGCCTACCTTCCTAGCGAGGAGAGGACCAAGAATGAGAATCAGGAGTGGCTTCCTAATAGGAATCAGCTCCCGCATCAGGATGAGATTCAGGTGGCGGCGGCTTAGATTCTGGCATAAACTTTCTCAAGGTGTCGGGTAGTGTCCCTTTAGGCATCATGCCTTGGAGTATCCCAGCCATGTCTCGGAGTGGCTGCATACCCTCGTCATGTTACTATCTTAATGCTTCATACTCATCCCATAGGACCATGCGTGGTGGTGGTCACGAAGTCCTGGCTTGATCGACGGGGTATGCTTCTGAGCCGATGTTAAGTGGAGGTGGGGCTGGTTGGTACCCCACTTCCAAATTGGGGGATGCAGAGTGGGCACCTCGCTGTGGCTGAGAATTAGGAGAAGGCGAAGGTGTTCCCTGCGGGTGAGAGTCTGGAATGGAGGGAGGTGTTGCCTAAGGATGAGAGTCCCGAGGAGGCGGGTACGCTTCCTGTTATTGAGAGTTCCGTGGAGGTAGGCATGTTTCTACGCCTTGAGATAGAGTTCGTCGGTGTCCACGGGTGTTTGCCATTTTTAAGTTGACTTCTTGTCCTTCTTCCCACAGACGCGCTAATTATTGTTGCCAAAATACAACAATCTTTTTTTTTTTGTTTGTTGGAGAATACAATTTGCGTGTGATTAATCACGGGAGTCTCGTTCAGGCCTTGTGAGCATTTTCAGAGTCTTAGCACCAAGGTGTGCTGAGAGTCTCGTCACCAACATGCGCTAAGAGTCTTGGTGACTAAGAGGATTCGATGAATGGTTGGATCAGATGATCACACGGGTCTTGGTGATCACGTGGGTCTTAGTGATCACGCGAGTCTTGATGATCATGTGGGTCTTGGTGATCACGTGGCCCTTGATGACTGAGTGGCCCTTGATAATCAAGTGGCCTACAAGACGAGAGCACCATTAGGGCGTGGGTGGGGGTCCCTACATAAACCCTCCAATGCCTAAGTCAGTTTTCGAGAGAAAAAGTGCAAAATTGTGTTGAGAGGGCACAAGAGTGTGTACCTTATGTTGGAGACGTAGCCTTCTATTTATAGAGGAGGGAGAGGGGAAATGTGCAACAATCGTAGTGAGAGTTTTGTGGCCCATTTTGGAGATTTCATGGCCCATCCTAGAGTCTCGGGCCCATCTGTAGGTGCACAAGTGTACCCACTCGGTCATGACCAAGTGGGTCATTGTAACACCCGGTGTTACCGGTGTTGAGAGAATAAGAAAGGAAGTAAAAAAACTTCTAAAAATACCCTTGAGGAGGTGATGAATTCTTGAGATTGAGGGTGCCCTATGAGAGGGGTATTTTGGTAATTTGGATAGCAAAATCCAATAAAAGGGTATTTTGATAAATTGGAGATAATTCCTATGTGGAATTAGGTGAGCAAGTGAATAAAAATCCCAAGTTGGTATTTATGTGAAGTTATGGGATTAATAATTCATGAAATGACAATTTTGGTAATTTGGAGTCATTCCATAAAGGAATTTAATTATGGAAAATAGGGAAAATGGTGGATATTAAATTATTTGAGGAGAATAATTAATTTTCCCTAAAATGGTGAATTAATGTGGTAATGCCACATGGATGACCAAGATTAAAGAAATGGAAGCCAAGTTTGTGTCTTAGAGTGACACTTGGCATAATCTTGGAAATTTTAGAGAAAGTATATATATTAGAAATGTGGGAGCATGTATATATATATGTGGATTTATGAGTTGGAGAATGATTTAATTAAATGCAAAAAAAAGAAATGATAATTGGTCTTTCAAGCATTTAATGAGAGGCATTATGGTGTTGGATTAAAGAAAATCAAAAAAGGAAATGTGAAATTAGTCACCATTAATGCTTGAAATTATGGTGAATTAAATAAATGCAATGAAAAATGGGAAAATGGTCACCCATTAATGCTTGAAAAATGGTGAGATTTATTTAAATAGAAAATGAAGGATTATGTCTTTCAAAGTAGTCTCTCATGTGATGTGGTGAAAATGGTCCCATTAATTTAAATGGGAAAGAAATGAGAAATTCAAGGGATGAGATAAATTCTTGGATTTGGAAAGTGATCAAAGGGCCACCAATAAATCTTGGAAGTTGGCATGGATTGCCAAATGGGTGGAGAGATTTTAAAGAGAGATGATTGGAAGGTGGAGATTTAATCTCCAAAATAAATCAAAGGCTAGGATTAAAACCTAGCAAAGCACATGGATTGTGCTTCCCTTGGACGGCTAAGATTTTGTCTTGTAAAGTGAGAAAAGATCCAATGGTGGATTTTAAGCAAGACTTAATGCCATGGATTGTGTTAGTTTGGAGGGTGAGGATTTATTCTCACCAAATAAATCCAATGGCTAGGATTTATTCTTGAAATATGGAAAAGTAGTATATAATGGCAAGTGAGAAAGTCTTGGTTTCCTTTGGCCATTTAGAGAAAGAAATGAAGAAGGAAAGAAAGAAAGGGAGATAAGAAAGTCTCCCATGGAAGAAAAAGTGAAGAAGAAGAGAAGAAATCAAGGTAAGTGCATTCTTCTTCTCTTTAATAAGTGTTCTTGAATACAAAGTGAGTGAATTCCTTGTTTGAATGCCATCTTAGATGGGAGGAAATGATGATGGAAGCTCTCTTGAAAGGGAGATTTAAAGATTCAAAGAGAAGAATGAGGTAAGGGATGGCCCCATGGGAGGGTGGCCTTGTAGTGTGTTGTAAATATGTTTCATAAATGTATATGTTGCATTTAGCATGTTCTTTTATGTTCATGAGACTTATGGCCATAGGTTAGTTTGGGAACATGGTTGAAATGGTGGGTTGATGCCTCTAACCTTGGAGGGTTGTGAGGGCAAAGAAACCTAGCCACATTTGCATGCATTTGACATCATATAATCTTGTTATGTTCATATTTATTTGGCATTGCACCCTTATTGAGGTTAATAGCTTATGAGGTTTTTACCCTCACATGTAGGTTGTGAAAGCATGGTAAAGTAAAAGAAATGGTGGAATGGCATGTGGAAGCATGGAAAGAAGATTCAAGTGTATATTATGACTTATGGAAGCTTTTGTGTTTGGTTTATGTAATGTAAATTTGTTGTTAGTTTAAGTGTATGTTGTATTTATACAATGAGATAGTGGCTTATGGCATGTTGGTGCCTAGGTTGAGTGAGGTCTCATTTTGGTGTGTATGGTGGGAAGCACTAAGAAGTTAAATCATATGATTTTGGTTGCAAAAATAGTGGGTGTTTGATGTATGTTGTGGAAGCATCAAGAATATTGTTTAAGCCTTATTTATGGAGAAATAAAGGAAAATTTGAAGGAAAGTGAGGTATTTTATTTATTTTAAATTTTTGGAAATTTTTGAGTTTTAAAGGCCTGAGAAAAAAAAAATAAGGAATGAAGTTGCAGCAATGCAGTAGCAAGGGGAGAGGCAGCAGCAACCAGCTGCTGCATCAGGCCGCAAGATGGCCGCATGTGCGAGCAAGCGGGCGCTCGCGCGGGCGGGCGCATGCGAGAATAAAGGGATTTTTCGGGCATTTTGGAGAATAATGTCAAAATTTTGAAAAATTGAAAATGATGAGTTTTTCCTCCAAAATTGGTGATCCATCAATGGATTGATTTAAATGGTGATTTTTATAGGGCTCGGTAAAATTCTTGGTCGGAAAAGTATATAATATAATTGAGAAAATGGCGTTTGGGTGTCTGAATGAGATTTTCTTTTTAGCCAATGCAGTGTGGTTAAAACCCAATTCCTCTAGTGAATCCTGGGGATGAGGGAAGGGAAGGACGAGCCTAGTTCCCACCTAGGGCATTTCATCTTGAAACATGGTCTACCCTTCACCTAAGGCCGGGCAGGTGGACAATTTGAGTATTGTTCACGAGTAACACCCGTATGTTGGAGCGGGACATTACAGTTTGGTATCAGAGCGTGGTTGGAGCATCAAGTGGAAGATGCTTGGGAAAATGTGGTCAAAGGTTGATATGAAGGCCTTGGAAGTAGGACCACAAATGACCGAGGACCCTAGGAGTTGGGTCGGGGCATTAAAGCTGGAGGCTATGCAAATGGAATGCTTGGATATTCCTGCAATAGGAATAGGAAAATATCATGGGTTGAGATGATATTCTGTAAGAGATATACGAGTCGAGCAAAGAAGAGTCAAATGCCCAGGTGTGGTGTTGGTGTCGAGAACCCGAATATAGAAATTTGGGAGTATATGAAGCGTTCTAAGGATGAGATTTCCTTGTGATTGAAGTATTGAAGCTTGTGTGGGGACTCAAAGTTGAGTCATGATAGGAATCATGATGGGACAAGGAGAGCCGAAGTATATCTAATCCGGGAAGGGATTAGCGGAGCACCCCTATGTTGGGGGAGATGATCAAGCAGGTATGAGGAAATGGAGTGGTTTCCATAGGTGGTGTGCTAAGGGTTGTGTGCTTGAACTAGGGTGAGCTAAGGTTGAAATTAGCTTGAAGCCCAAAGCACGAAGTCGTCAACAGGTTATGTGTCAAGCTCCGGGAATGGAGTAAGCTAAAGTTGTTGTAGTAAGGCTCTAGGTGGAGCAAGCATGTGAAGCATATGCATGTCGTGGCCAGGGTAGGCATAACGTGGTTAACTTGCAAAAAGACTCCAAGGGGAGTCAGGTGTGCGATGTGCATGAGGGATGCATAGAGTGCTATGCAATCTTATGGTTGTGACAATCCTAGAAGAAATGTGCCTAGGGAATGAGTGGACCCTAGTCGTTTTCACGAGGAAACGGGATATATCCTAAGAAAGGATAGGTGTGTGGCAAATGGACCCTAGCGGGTGCTTGTGTGAGATGGAAATCCCAAGTGAGTTGAGCTGGAATCCAAGGGGATCCAAATTTGGGATAAAGGAGTTGGGTATGCGTAGATATGCACGTGGGAGCCATGGGATTAGAAGTCCTAATTGTGAAAGGCCAAGTGACCATTCATGTGATTGATGGATGAGGGGCTAATTTAAACTCTCATTGATGCTTGGGGTCAGGTGAGACGCCTAAAGTCAAGAGATGAGAGGTGAATAGACCCTCATTATGATGCCTGGGGTCGAGATGACGCCTAAGGTTTTGAGACCCTTGACAGGAGACACTACAAGAATTTGAGGGTTTTACCCACACATAAATTACCCACACATATTATACGTGGGTATTTACCCACACATATTGTTAATATGTGTGGGTGATTAAATTAGAAAAACTAGTTTCATTATCCACATTTATTATGTGTGGGTAAATTAATATACTCACACTTATTTTGGCGGAAAAAATTCCCTCCACTTTTAGAGGTTGGTGGGATAATTCTCGATAAAATTTTATCTGATGTCGCATTTTTTTTGGATTATATTACCCACACATATTAGTAAATGTTACACATGTGTGGGTAATTATTTAAAAATTACCCATACATAAGTACAAATGTTATATATATGTGGGTATTCACGTATTAACTGATTTAGTAGTTTTTTAGATTATGTTGCCTACACATATTAATAACTGTTACGTATGTGTGGGTATTTATTTTTAAACTTACCCACACATAAGTCACCCACACATATTATGCGTAGGTATTTACCCACACATAATAGTAATATGTGAGGGTGATTAAATTAGACAAACTCGTTACATTATCCATATTTATTATGTGTGGGTAAATTGATATACCCACACTTATTTTGGCAGAAAAAATTCTCTCCACTTTTAGAGGTTGGTGAGATAATTTTCTGATAAAATTTTAGTTGATGTGGCAATTATTTTGAATTATATTATCCACACATATTAAAAAATGTTACGCGTGTGTGGGTAATTGTTTATAAGCTTACCCACACATAATTACAAATGTTATATTTGTGTGGGTATCTATGTATTAGTTGATGTGGCACTTTTTTGAATTATATTATCCACACATATTAATAAATGTTTAGTATGTGTGGGTAATTATTTATAAATTTACCCACACATAATTACAAATGTTAGATATGTGTAGGTATTCACGTATTTATGATTTTATACTTAAAACAAATTATATGACGTTGTTTTAATTTTTAAAATTTAAAATAATTTATTTTTTATTTTATTTACCAATACAAATAATAAACCTAAAACTAAATCTCTACACTAAAATTCCCTCTTCTCTAAAATTAAAAAATATGCTCATTAAGCTCCTTGCCCATCTGCCTATTTCTAAAATTCTTAAAACTTTAACAAATACACGGTAGTTAGAGATAGAGAAGCTCTATAGGTCACCCAGATAGACACTGTCTTATGCAGACAAGAAAGGCATTTTAGGCAGCGTCTGGTGCTAAATTTATTATATAAGACATGCACCTAAATGTAACCTTAAAGAGACTTGAAAAAAAATTTGTAAGATTTACTAATAAGATTTTTATTGTGAGAAAGAATATAAAATATAAGGTTTTTATACTTAGAAAGAATATGAATATAAGGTTTAATTTGTTTGTTTGGATGTTCCAACATTTTGGTGTTTGGTTTAAAAAAAAATAAAAAAATATTTTTATAATGAAAAAATTTTAAACCATACGACATAAAATAACTTACTAATTCAAAATTCAAAATTCATTTTTCAATTTACACCAAAATTAATAAATTATATATTTTTGTAAAAACATCTTCATGTATGTGTGTATCTATAAATAAATACATACATACATATTCATACACATACACATACGTTATACATATATACATATACATCACACAGATATGTCTATTCTAATGTAACAAGTAAACACCAGGTTTGTTGTTCTTTCTTTTAAAGCTCTACTAAATTTTTATTATATCTAAATATTCTTTAAATTTTATTCGATAAAATAATTGATAAAAGTAAAAAAAGTGATTTTTCTAGAATATCTAATTACAAAATGGGTGAAATTATATACCATAAAAGTGTCAAAGCCGTAATGCCTCACCCAGTCAACTCCTTCCCCAAAATAATTATTAATATTTTTTATAAATTATTTTATTTTTTATTTAATAACTTAATATTTTAACAAAATAAAAAAAATTATTTCCCTCCCAAAATTCCCATTCCCTCCAAAACCCTAAATCTGGCATCTTCCCTCCCCCCTTTTCTCTCAATCACGCATCTTCCCCCCTCCCCCTCTCACTCCGCCTCTGCCTCTGTCTCCTTCTCCGATCGTCGTCGTCGTCGCCTCTGGTAGTCATTGCCGCGTTCTGTTGTTCGATTCTCTTACACCGCTCTGCTTTGGCAACTCACAGATCATCTTCCCAACGTAATTCAAATGATCTTTCATTTTGACACTTCTATACGAATACAATATAGGATCTAGGAAGATATAGATCATTGCAATTAACTTCTGGAGAGATCATTGATTTGCAACGAAAACCCTAAGTTGAAAATGATCTGTGAGTTATTTTAGTTATAAGGAAACAGATTGGTACAGAAAGCATATGCATATACCTATATATATATAATTTTTTACCCTTACTGAGCATGCTAGTAGAAAGGATATAATGTGTAGGTAATATAATATGTATGTACGCATATATATGATGCTTCAGATGTGTATTTCTGTGGTTTTTGCTGCAGATTAGTTTTGAGTTGTTCATTATAGTTATAATATCGTTCAGTTGAACCTGTGCATTAGAGGTCTTCTAACTTTTTTATGTTAATTTGAACTTCATTAATATCAGTAACTTTTTATATATTATTAATAAAACAATATATAAAAAAGTTTGGTATCTTTGAGATTTATGATAAAAAAGTTTGGTATCTGTTCTTTCAGTTTTCTGCTCCTACGTGTGCTGTTATAGTGTTAGAGATGTTATGCTTGTGCACAATGATGTGATTAGACCATAATGTGTTAGCTTAATATTGGAGTCATCATTTAAAGCATCAATTTTAGTTACTGTTTTTCTTATTTTATGCTTAATACTGCAGTCTTCCCTTAGACAATTAGACCAAATCAGGTTACATCAATTTTAGCTGCAATATTTCTCTTTTTATACTTCTGTTTGTGAACAATATAGAACCCTCAATTGTCTGTGAATTCACAGTAGCTGTTTAATTCTACGCTTCTAACATTTATACCAAAATTGCGACCACACTCTTTGTACTGAACAATTGCTTGAAAATTTAAAAGATGTTCTGTTATTACAGAGTGAAAGAGCCTGAGAAGAGTTATTGGATGAATATGGCTTAGTGAAGTTTGGGACAAACCTTTCAGAAGGAGTCAATATATATATATATATAATAGTTATAGTTACATGTTGAAAACAAATGAATAGTTTATTAAAGGTATACACTTTGAGTTCTCAAATAACATTTTTGTTTATGATATAATGAGTTTATAAAAATTAATAAAAAATGTATTTGGTATCTTTGAGATTTATGATAAATAAGACTCAAATATAAAATGTATTTGTATTTGTTTCTGTTAGATGGGAAGAGCAGAAGAATTATGCTACACTACCCTAGAGGATTTTATTTTTGTTGTTTCTGAGCCTTATGTCACCTACAGATTGCCTTTGTCTTGCAAAACTATAGTTAAATATTGTGTTTTCATGAATACTGTAATCTGCTTTTAGGTATCGGGGGCAAGACTTCTTTAAATCTCATCTCAAAAGAAAAAGGGAGTAATGCACTGGAAATGTCTTTTTTATGATGTAGTTAATGCATTGGGAATTTGTTTTTTTTTGGGAATCAGATTGATCTTAAAACTTGCATTTTCGTTTCTTTTCTAGTTTTTCTTTGTATTTTTGCCATGTTTTTTAAAAGGTGGGAGGAGTTGATGTGTGAAGGAATTGATTAGTTTTTCTCTGTAACTCTAAATGAATTTGAATAATATAGAATTTCATCATATTGTGGAGATCTAGTTGTTGCTAGTTGTTACTTAAGTAGAAAGCATTTGTAATACCCGGTATTAAATAATAAGAGAATTTTCGAAGATATGGGTCAAAACGATATTTAGCAAAGTTTCGGGCCAAAATGCAATATTCGAAACTTAAGCGAAGGACGAATGACCAAGTTAAGATAAGCCAATTGAGAAAAAATGGCGCAATTAGATGATATTTGATAAAATTAGGGATTTTCAAAGGTTTGAAGTCAAAAGCACGCAATTAGGAGAGTTCGGGCAAAAGTGCAGTTTTTGCAAAATGTCAGTGGGAGGTCGAATCGATGAATTTTTCGGAAATTCCAAAAAGAAATGGAAAATATAGAACTTGAGGGTCATTGTGGTATATTTAGGAAGATCAGGAACTCTAAAGAAAGGGCTAAAATGTCAAATTAAGAAAATAGGGGTAAAATTGCAATTTTGGAAAATTGCAATGGGAATCCGACCGCCGCACATGGGTCGCCGGCCAGCCGCCTCTGGACGTCGGGAAGCTCGCCTAAGGGTGCTAGGACGAGCTCTAGGTGATGATGAAGCTTCAGGGAGTGGCCATTGGCCGAGCACGGCGGCGACGTGACCGGAAATGATGGCGGAAATTTTCTCCGATTTGGCCGAATCTTTCGAGGGATCTAGAGCTTGATTTGTTGTTTTTCGATTGGTTTAGAGGCTAGATTTGGGCTAAAGGGATGAGGACGAGCAAGATCGGATGATTAATTGAGCAAAAATCGACTATAAAAGGGAGGTTTCGGCCGAGGGTTTCAAAATGAAAAATGTTCAAAATTATCGAGTTTTTTCTTGAATCGAGCTTGAGGGATAAGGGGCTTTCGTTCTTAGTGATCTAAGGATCAATTCTGGAGAGTTTTGGATCGTTTGGTATAGATTTTGGAGGGTTTCGAAGCTTAGCCAGAAAATCAGAAAATCGGCCGTCGCGACCTGCAACTCGCTTTTAATCCCACTTCCGGCCACTGTTTCCGACGAAAAAAGGCACCATTGAGGTCGCCTTGAAGAGATCTACAAGCCCCCATAGGAATTTAGGGCATTGGACGTCGCCGGAATCGGAGAAGACGACCGGAGAAGAAGACTGCGCAGCGGCGCGTGAATCCCACTTGCAGGGCATAGGGGTGGCGCGTGAGGGCGCGTGAGGTAGGGTTTTTGAGTGTTTTCAATTTCAGAATTTTTGTTGAATTATTTTAGGAATTATCATGGAAGAAAATTTTGAGAAAAAAGATGTTTGGTATTTTTTATGAATTTTCGAAGGTATAGATGTTTAAAAATTAAATAAAAATAGAGAAAATTATGGAAAAAATAGAATGTTGATTCCAAAGGTGTTAAATGATGAAATAGGAGTCATTTGGGTCATTGGAAGAGGATTTATACAATTTTCGAGGTGTGGCACATTTTTCGAGGCGAAATTTGGACTTTTCCGAATTGAGGTGAGTGGTTTGATTCTAGCTTATCATTGTCTTGAAAGTGTTTTTAAAGTGCTTTGGCGAGTTCTAGTGAGTAATTTTACCTTCCTAGGCTTAGCTTATTTTACAAGGCTTTTTACTTACGTTCGTTGTGTCGACAATCCCTACATTGCATTAACTGTTTATTTTTTTTAAAATGTTGGTGCATGGTGTGTAAATTTTCATATCATGAGGAGTCATGTTTAATCGCATCATTGGGTTTGTGTGGGGTGATGTGGGGTCTACTTGAGATTGGGATAACGCTAATCCAGGTGAACGGGTGTCACACTGGGGTACTCGAGGGAATAATGTTAAACCAGGTGAACGGGTGTCACGACAGTGCACCCGAGGGATTAACATTGGACCAGGTGAACGTGTGCCACAGTGAGGCATTCGAGGGATTCATCATGTCAAGGTGATATCTCGAGTTAGACGTGTCTTGCATTTGTCGTATAGTATGCCATGCTCGTATGTCTTTCATGCATTGTATAACTGTTTCTTACCTTCACTTAGATGGTTTATCATCTAACATGGGTTATGCCCCTGGAACATTCAACGTTCCAGTCAGGGATAGCAGCGAGGTCGAGGACACGACTGAGGAGCCAGTGGTGTATGTTTGATAGTTGTTGGTGTTATGTTATTTTGGAAACATTAATGTTATATATATAAACCGCTTGATGATGTTGTAATAATTAGTATTGGTATTGTACTCATATGGTAATGTGGGAACAATTCGAGTGTAACACGTGGTAGGCCACGTCATTTTGATTAAATTAAGTATTCCGCTGTGTTTATATTGTCTCGTTCAGTTGAGTTTATGTTATTGTTGACTTAACGAGCAAGACTGGAACTCTCGGGGTTTTCATCTGCATGTGAAGATTGTGCTCACAGGCGCCACGAGTATCAAACTTGGCGAGAATGGAAAAAAAAAGAATCCCCGGGAACTTCCTTATAGTAACACGCCTGTATAGGGCGGGGTGTTACAATTGGTATCAGAGCCCTAGGTTAAAACCCTAGGATGGTTAGGCTAGGTTATTGAACTTAGCATGGTTAGATTTGTTAACTTAGAATAGGAATAAGGATTTTAGGTAACATATGAAAACTTTAGGAAACACTTGTTTGAGGTTTTTGAGAAAATCTTTGTGTAATGTTAGTAGAAAATGGTGGACCAAGTACTGCTGTCACACTGGGCAAATAGGATTGAAGCTCGAGGAAATCCGCAGGATGAGGACATGAATGTATTTCTGCTTGCAATGGAAGAGATCATAGATGATGTGCCCCCCAGCTATCGACAGTTGGTAGATTTATCAGAGTTTCAGATCGGCTTCCTTATTGACCAGTTTGAGGGAGAGTGGAAAACTTTTGCGCAGTGGTTATGGCAAGACTGGGAGGATGACACTCTACGTGAGTTTTGTGCAAGAATGAGGAACGAGCATCAAGACCTACTTGGAGACGTTATGGATGAGGAGGAACAAGCTGAGATTGCTGCAAACCTCGCAAATGAGGTCATAGATATTAGCTCTGATGAGGAATCAGATGAGGAGACTCAGGAAGTCCAAGATGACGACGAAGGACCCCCGGTGGCATCCGACAGTGATGGGGACCACAAAGAGTCCTGGATCTGGAGGCCAAAGAACTACTGAGCAAGGCCGACGAAGTGACTGAAGAAAGAAGGGATATGTAGATATAAAATATAATAAGATGTTATGTCTATTTCTTTTTCAGTAGTACTAAGTTGTTCTGTTTATGGGATAATATAAAGAAATAAAACTGTCCCTTTGTATAGAAACAATTTTGTCTTGTGCATAATTTATTTCCGTGATTCACTTCAGATGGTGAATACACGAAGACTTCGAAATGCAGCCCATGCTGAAAGTGGGAGAAGGGAAGAAAATAATCCTGAAGATATGGGTGATCACAGAAATCACTCAGGAGGAAATCGAAGGTATGTTGGAGAATCAAGCTCCAGTGAAGACCGGTTTGAGCGAATGGAGCGATTTTTGGAAAATATGCTGACATACGTGAGTCGAGAGGAGCCTACTCGGCACACGACCACGGCTTTGGAGCGATACCGACATTTGAGACCCCCTGTGTTCAAAGGAAGGACTGGCGATGATCCTAGCGCAGCTGAGTACTGGCTAGAGTAGACCGAGAAACTACTTCAGCATCTCCAATGTAGTGAAGAGGAAAAAGTGAGGTGTGCAACCTACACGCTGGAGGAAGAAGCAGGCCGGTGGTGGCAGTCTACCGAGCGTTCATTAACAAGGTCTCAACAGGAACGTGAAGCTGAGAACGAGGATGCACCAATGTATACTTGGGCGGTATTCAAGGAAGAGTTTAACGCCAAGTACTTTTCTAAGAGTTGGAAGGAAGAAAGAATCTGGGAATTTATGAGGCTTAAGCAGACGGGTGAGATGACTGTGAATCAATATGATAATCGGTTCATTCAACTGATTAAGTACGTGCCCATGTACGAGACTGACGAGAGTCAGAAAGCACAAAAGTTTGTTTCAGGATTACAAGATCATCTCCAGCAAGTTCTGAGTGGATGGGACATTGAAACTTACAAAGAAGCATTGCACCGAGCTTTGACCATAGAAAGAAATCTGACACGAGCCAAGATCATCAAGGATTTTCAAAGATATCATCTCCACTTACTCGATTGACACAGAAAGAAGTGAAATTTGAATGGAGTGATAAATGTGAGCAAAGTTTTCAGGAACTTAAGGCACGATTGACTACGGCACCGATTTTGGCAATGCCGACTGAGTCAGGAAAGTTTGTGGCGTATAGTGATGCTTCTGGGATAGGGTTGGGGTGTGTCTTAATGCAAGATGAGAAAGTAGTTGCTTACGGATCTCGGCAATTGAAGAGACATGAGCAAAGCTACCCAACTCACGACTTGGAATTAGCAACCATAATTTACGCTTTGAAGTTGTGGAGGCATTACCTTTATGGAGTACAATTTGAAATTTTTACGGATCATAAGAGTTTGAAGTACATATTTTCTCAGAAGGAATTAAACATGAGACAAAGAAGATGGATGGAGTACTTAAAAGACTACGATTGTACCATTTCCTATCATCCAGGAAAGGCTAACATAGTTGCAGACGCTCTTAGCCGAAGAAGCTCTGAGATTGTGGCTAACATGATGATCGAGGAATTTAGTCACCTGACAGTAGGTGTTAAGCCTAAACCAATCAAGGGATATTTGGCAAATTTGACAATTCAACCTGATGTGGTAAATCAAATCAGATTAGCTCTTCAAACAGACACAAGAAGAAGTCAGTGGATAGACGAGAACGATCAAGTTAAGGCACCTGAATTTAGTTACCGTGATGATATACTTCGATTTCAGGGAAGAACCTACGTACCAAGGGATCAAGATCTAAGACAAGTTATCTTGGGAGAAGCTCATCGGGCAAGATACACAGTACATCCAGGATCGACAAAAATGTATAAGGATCTTAGGGAAATTTATTGGTGGCCAGGAATGAAAAAGGACGTGGCACGGTACGTGGCACAATGCGATACCTGTCAACGTATCAAAATTGAGCACCAGCGACCGGGAGGAAAATTACAACCATTGGACATTCCCGAGTGGAAATGGGATCACGTCACTATGGATTTTGTGACCAATTTACCTCGAAGTCCCAAAGGAAACGATGCTATTTGGGTAATAGTGGATCGACTGACCAAGTCGGCACATTTCTTGCCTATTAAGATAGGACAACCGACTCACACTCTGGCTCAGCTGTACATTGAGGAAATAGTACGATTACATGGAATACCCGCAAGTATAGTGTCAGATCGGGACCCACGATTTACATCACGATTTTGGGAAAATTTCCACAAGTGTATGGGAACACAGTTAAAGCTCAGTACAGCTTATCACCCTCAGACTGACGGACAGTCCGAGCGGACAATTCAAACACTCGAGGACATGTTGAGAGCATGTATATTGGAATTATCAGGAAGTTGGGAGAAACATCTACTGTTGGTAGAATTTGCCTACAACAACGGGCACCACAGTAGCATTGGGATGGCTCTTTACGAGGCATTATATGGACGAAGATGCAGAACACCGCTCTGTTGGGTAGAAACTGGAGAGGTAGGATTAATTGGACCTAAGATTGTTCAGACTACTACCGAAAAGATTAAGCAAATACAGGAGAAAATGAGAACAAGTCAAAGTCGTCAGAAATCATACGCTGATCGACGAAGGCGAAACCTGGAATTTTTGGTCGGTGACAAGGTATACTTGAAAGTCTCTCCATTTAAATCCGTGATTCGAGGAACAAGAAAAGGAAAATTAAGCCCAAGATACATAGGACCCTATGAAATTTTGGAGAAAATTGGACTAGTGGCTTACCGATTAGCTTTACCTGTGGCATTATCAAACATCCACAACGTGTTTCATGTGTCTCAACTACGGAAACATGAGCCAGACCCTACGCAGATACTTCGAAATGAGACCATTGAGATACGAAATGATCTAACGTACCCTGAGGAACCAGTTCGAATCCTAGATCAAAGGGATCAAGTCTTAAGGAACAAAATTATCCCCTTAGTAAAGGTACTATGGGGCAATCATGACGAAGAAGAGGCAACTTGGGAACGCGAAGAAGAGATGGAGATTTCTTATCCGCACTTATTTTGATATTGTAAGTTAGTAATTTCGAGGACGAAATTTCTTTTTTAGAGGAGGAGGATGTAATACCCGGTATTAAATAATAAGAGAATTTTCGAAGATATGGGTCAAAACGATATTTAGCAAAGTTTCGGGCCAAAATGCAATATTCGAAACTTAAGCGAAAGACGAATGACCAAGTTAAGATAAGCCAATTGAGGAAAAATGGCGCAATTAGATGATATTTGATAAAATTAGGGATTTTCAAAGGTTTGAAGTCAAAAGCACGCAATTAGGAGAGTTCGGGCAAAAGTGCAGTTTTTGCAAAATGTCAGTGGGAGGTCGAATCGATGAATTTTTCAGAAATTCCAAAAAGAAATGGAAAATATAGAACTTGAGGGTCATTGTGGTATATTTAGGAAGATCAGGGACTCTAAAGAAAGGGCTAAAATGTCAAATTAAGAAAATAGGGGTAAAATTGCAATTTTGGAAAATTGCAATGGGAATCCGACCGCCGCACATGGGTCGCCGGCCATCCGCCTCTGGACGTCGGGAAGCTCGCCTAAGGGTGCTAGGACGAGCTCCAGGTGATGATGAAGCTTCAGGGAGTGGCCATTGGCCGAGCACGGCGGCGACGTGACCGGAAATGATGGCGGAAATTTTCTCCGATTTGGCCGAATCTTTCGAGGGATCTAGAGCTTGATTTGTTGTTTTTCGATTGGTTTAGAGGCTAGATTTGGGCTAAAGGGATGAGGACGAGCAAGATCGGATGATTAATTGAGCGAAAATCGACTATAAAAGGGAGGTTTCGGCCGAGGGTTTCAAAATGAAAAATCGTTCAAAATTATCGAGTTTTTGCTTGAATCGAGCTTGAGGGATAAGGGGCTTTCGTTCTTAGTGATCTAAGGATCAATTCTGGAGAGTTTTGGATCGTTTGGTATAGATTTTGGAGGGTTTCGAAGCTTGGCCGGAAAATCAGAAAATCGGCCGTCGCGACCTGCAACTCGCTTTTAATCCCACTTCCGGCCACTGTTTCCGACGAAAAAAGGCACCATTGAGGTCGCCTTGAAGAGATCTACAAGCCCCCATAGGAATTTAGGGCATTGGACGTCACCGGAATCGGAGAAGACGACCGGAGAAGACGACCATAAAAATTCATTCGAATAAGGTTACTGTTGCATTCGAATGAGTTGGTTTTTGCCCGTTCAAAAGTTAGAAAATTCCAAAATTGATTCGAATGAATTTGAGAGTCATTCGAATGAGTCCTTGATTAGATCCGTATAGCCTTTGTTATATAGCATCTATCATTCGAATGAGTTCTTTTTCATTCGAATGAGTCTCTGTCATTCGAATGAGTTCTTTTTCATTCGAATGAGTCTCTGTCCATTCGAATGAGTCTTCCTCCATTCGAATGAGCTTGCTGTAGTTCATTCTTTTTCATTCGAATAAGCTACTATTTCATTCGAATTGCTCCTTAAACTTTCTCAATCATCCGAATAACATCACATAGCACCCAGATGACTTCTAATAAATTCTTGAGGCAATTCTCAAATTTAATTTAAACATTTAATTAATTAAATATTGAATTTTATGCCAAGATATGATAAAATCCAATATGCCATGCCTATACTCAGAAATTTTAGGATCTTTGTATCTCAATAAACCTAGTAAAGATCGTATAACATGTTTAGCATTTATTCTGACATGTTCAGCATTATTTTTGTGAGATTACGTGCATACATAGTGTATGAGCATTGAGCATGACCTTATATGGAGCACTACATTTCGTGTGCTAGCATTTATGTGAGCATTACATTATGCGCGCCAGGCGGCTTGTCCGCGGGGATCCCACTAGTATCAGTAAGTTATATCTCAGTTATGAGATGCTCGCCTGATGTCGACCAGGGAGCTAGGGGTATACTATACTACCCACTCTATGTGCTTACAGTTTTTACGTTGCAGGTTCAGATTAGCCAGGTATGTTTTACAGTTATGTGGGCCTATGTGCCAAAGTTGCATACCTGCATTTATCTTACAATTTATGTGCATTACATTTTTAAATGCAAGCAGATAGTGTTTCACTCAGTACAAGTTTAGTAAGTATTCATCAGTATCGATATTCTTCGATTCAGCTTCAGTTATTCTTTCCAGTTTATTTACTTGCTGAGCTTTGTAGCTCACCTTGTACTCTTCACCATTCCAGGTCCTAGTGGGGGAGTACCAGAGGTGGGGCCTAGCAGCAGTGTCCAGTAGTGTGTGTACGTGGAGCCGCACAAGACTAAAGATGTCTGGGAGTTGTTAGTTTAGTGTCTTATCAGTTTAAGTTTGACTTATGTTCAGTTGAGGGATTTTTCCTTAGATGTAGTTTATTGTTTCAGTTATTGTTGACTCAGAGTTTTATTTCAGTTGATTGAGTTGTTTATATTGGTATCAGATTTCAGTTATTAGTTAGTTTTATATTTTACTTTCCGTAGCACCTCCTCTCCGGCAGCTCTAGAAGATGGGGGGGTGTTATAGTATTGGTATCAGAGCGGTGTTTTTGTGAAGTCTCTCGTACACACATAGGATGTTGGGTAGAGTTAGGACTTGTGTCTGTTAGTTAGATAAGTGGCTCAATTTATAGTATTCTAACCCTAAGTGGTGATGCAGGAAGATGAGTGATAGAAGAGGACGACCCTTTACCCGCAGTCAGGCTGCTACTACGCCAGACGAGGTGCCAGTTCCTACACCAGGTTCACCAGGGGAGTCTGGTAGTGACTTACGACAGGGTATGGCCGAGATGCGAGGCATGTTGGCAGGTTTGATGAGGATAGTTGATACTCTTGTGACGAATCAGGCGAGACAACCACAAGTACCACAAGAAGCAGAAGGCAATGGAAGAGATCCGCTAGACGCCCCAACAGCTCCAGTTGTAGCGGCAGACACTGGGAGTCAATTATTGAAGGACTTCATGGCGTTTCGTCCACCGGCATTCCATGGAGGTACAGATGCAGCAGCGGCAGAGAACTGGATGCTATCGATAGAGAAGCATCTTCGATCTATCGGTTGTGTGGATGATCGACGGGTGCGACTTAGCACGTTCATGTTCAGAGGCGACGCCGAGAGATGGTGGGAGACTACCCGTCAGAGGTTTGGCAACCGAGAGCCCACATGGGTCGAGTTTCAACAGGTGTTCAATGACGCTTATTGCCCAGCATGGGTCAAGGAACAGAAAGTCTATGAGTTCGTTGAGTTG
Organism: Diospyros kaki; assembly: GCA_036245055.1. Lineage (NCBI taxonomy): Eukaryota > Viridiplantae > Streptophyta > Magnoliopsida > Ericales > Ebenaceae > Diospyros > Diospyros kaki. Next base: position 11,353,068 of record BSEG01000011.1, on the reverse strand, counting down.
GTGCAAGGTACTAACACGGTGGCTCAGTACGAGGCAGAGTTTACATCCTTGTCTCGATATGCTCCGAAATTAGTGTCCACTGAAGCAAGGAAGGCAGCCAAGTTCCAGAGAGGATTGCGTGCAGACATCCGACATGCTTTTGGGGGAGCTCTGAGCATGGATTATGCCACAGTAGTCCAGCGAGCGTATACTATCGAGCGTGATCGCAACGAGTGGAGAGCAACACAAGCAGCCAAGAAGGGCACAGGTACATCTCAAGGATCGTCCAACAATAATAAGAAGAGGAAGTGGACAGCTGGACAAGGGAATAAGACAGAGAATAACCCACAGTGTGGTCAGTGTGGGAGGAAGCACGGGGGACCGTGCCTAGCTGGAAAGAATGTATGTTACAAGTGTGGACAAGAAGGACATAGGAAGAAAGATTGCCCGAGGAATCAAGCAGCGCTCCCAGCACCGGAGGTGATTTGTTATAGGTGCAGACAAACAGGACATACGGCTAACAGGTGTACCCAACCACCCCAGAATAGAGGCCAACAGGCGAATCGGAGGCCACCAGTAGCTAGAGGGCCAGGAGCACCTATACCCGCAGTACCAGTAGCTCAGCATCCACAGCCCGCAAATAGACAGGTGCAGGGTAGAGTTTATGCTCTTACCACAGCTGAGGCAGAGCAGGGCGACGGGACTATCCAAGGTATTTTATCCTTATATGGTCATGATGTGCGTGCATTATTTGATACTGGTTCCACACATTCTTTTATTGCACTACGCACAGTATGTTATGTTCCCCATTCCCGGATTTCTTTGCCATATCACTTGATTGTGTCTACGCCGGGAGATAAGATTATGATAGCTAGGGAAATGTTTGAGAGTTGTGAGATCGAGGTTCATGATAAAAAGCTGGTGGGAGATTTGGTAATTCTCGATGTTAAGGATTTCGATTTGATCCTTGGCATGGATTGGTTATCACGGCATTATGCAAGAGTCGATTGTCGGCGAAAGATTATTGACTTCGAATTACCCCAACAATCGGTTCTTATTTATAGAGGAGTTAAGCCTATGGCTACGATTCCTATGATCTCAGTGATGAAAGTCGAGAAGCTGATGCGTGATGGATGTGAAGCTTATTTAGCCTTTGTAACCACGGACGAGGGAAGCAAGACAAAGTTATCAGAGGTACCAGTAGTACGAGACTTCCAAGAAGTTTTCCCTAATGAGCTACCAGGATTACCTCCTCGGAGAGGATCGGAGTTTACTATTGAGTTACTACCTGGTACACAGCCTATCTCTAAGGCTCCTTATTGGATGACACCTAATGAGCTAAAGGAATTGAAGGCCCAATTAGAAGAACTAATGGAGAAGGGTTATATCCGACCCAGTTCATCCCCGTGGGGTGCACCAGTATTGTTCGTAAGAAAGAAAGATGGATCTTTGAGGTTATGTATTGACTATCGCCAATTGAACCAGGTAACAGTAAAGAATAAGTATCCCTTACCTCGAGTGGATGACTTGTTAGATCAATTGAGAGGAGCTGAGGTATTCTCGAAGATAGATTTGAGATCAGGATACCATCAAGTGCGAGTTAGAGATGAGGATATTCAGAAAACTGCTTTCAGGACTCGCTATGGACACTACGAGTTCGTGGTAATGCCGTTTGGGTTGACGAATGCCCCAGCCGTTTTCATGGATTTAATGAATCGAGTTCTACGTGAGTACCTAGATCGATTCATTATTGTTTTCATTGACGATATTCTAGTATACTCACCTAATGCAGAGGAGCATACGGAGCATCTTACACTAGTTTTGCAGAGGCTTAAAGAGGAGCAACTATACGCCAAGTTCAGCAAGTGTGAGTTTTGGCTTACTCAGATTAGATTTCTAGGCCATGTGGTTTCTGGAAATGGAATTTCAGTGGATCCAGCCAAGACTAGAGCAGTTATGGAATGGCCGAGGCCGACGACAGTGACAGAGATACGAAGTTTTCTAGGACTTGCAGGCTATTATAGGCGATTCATTGAGGGATTTGCTCGTTTATCTTCCCCTATGACTAAGCTAACAAGAAAAGGAGAGAAGTTTGAATGGAATGACACGTGTGAACGTGCCTTCCAAAAGTTGAAGCGAAAGTTAACTACTGCACCAGTTTTAGCCATTCCAAGAAGTGGAGAGAAATACTCCATTTACAGCGATGCATCCCATTCAGGTTTGGGTTGCGTATTGATGCAAGAGGGTCGAGTTAATGCTTATGCCTCAAGGCAATTGAAGAAACACGAAGTGAACTACCCCACTCATGATTTAGAGTTGGCAGCGGTAGTATTTGCATTGAAAATATGGCGACACTATTTATATGGTGAGAAAGTTGAAATTTATACAGATCATAAGAGTTTACACTATCTTCTATCCCAGAAAGAATTAAACATGAGGCAGAGACGTTGGGTCGAGTTATTTAAAGATTTCGACTGTGAGATTCTATACCACCCAGGAAAGGCCAATGTAGTAGCCGATGCTTTGAGTCGGCGAGGAGCTTCTATGGCTACAATGATGGTTCAAGAATGGAAGTTATTGGAGCAATTGAGTTTACACTATCTTCTATGTCCAGTGACATGTTCTCCAACATTGGTCACCTATATACTTGTCTAGGCATCCCCATATCAATGGTGTAGTGGCCAGAAAACCATGACAATAGAATTTGTAGATAGGAAAAACTGGAGCCGAGGCAGAGTGAGGTTGACAACTAGCAAGAGCCTGACGGTGGAGATAGGCGTTGGGTAGCTTCAGTTCTTGATGTCCTGACTGGCATTGTAGGGAGACCTCTGAGGGCATCATCGGGAACTCCTAGAAGTGGCCTCTTGTGTGCTCGGGGCATATTTGCACTCACATGAACAAGTTAGAAGGCACACGGGGATTCCTTACCCACGTATGCCCTCCGATACTTAAGTCAGTACTAATAGGAGATAAGGGTATGGACAAGTAAAGCATGCTATTATTGAATATGTAATAATGATACCTTTTTCGATGAGAGTGGGTTAGCCCTGGTACTGTCACAGGGTGTTGGGGATAGGCATATACATCAGTAGCACTCGGACGAGTTTGAGAAGAATCCTCCACGGAGGACCGAACTACCTAGGGGGTCCCTCGGAAGAAGGTAGGCCTCACGGCAAGCTACCGAAGCAGGGTCTCGGCCTCTAAGGGACCCGTTTGGGCGCAACTCTGGGCTTAGTGAGAGATGTCTTGAGGTGGCTCTTACTCGACCACTACTCTGTTAAGGGATATATCGTGCTCCCTGGATGCCAATACATCGCATTATATCTTATAAGTGTATCACATGGGATAATATAAACATTAAACCTTATATACAGTATGTAACGTATTGTACAATAAGAGACATGGGGTCTGAGGGTGTATCATAATAGCATGTCATGCCATTGTACCATATCACAACCATGGGCCAATTTACCTGGATGCCACATTCATACATAAGCCTTTATACTACACATATAGAAAGATACATATGCCTTGCACAGCCACCATGCATGTACATGTTGCCCATATATACATACACACACACATATATATGTTTTTACAGAGAGAGAGAGAGAGAGAAGCCTCACGATGTAATACCCCGTATTACATGGTGTTGGAAAAGGATAATTTTTGGTTATTTTGAAAAGATCTCGGGTGGTCTGGGAAGCCCGAAAGTCAATTTCAATAAATTAATTAATTAAATTTGTCGAATTGACTGTAGGGAGTGCCCCGGGACTTAGATGTTCAAGAGAAAGGGTATGAGATTGGTGAGCATCTTGATGTGAGGTTAATGACGCTGGAATATATTCTATAGAAGTCTGAATGGGTGTCAGTACCGAATGGTTGAAGGGACTTTCGAGAATCTGAGGGGACCCTAGGGGTGGTCCGGTTTTGCGAGTGAGGTAACCCTAAAGTGTTTTTGGGTGGAATCGAGGTCACATGTAGGAGCAGGGATGAAATCGATAATTTCGAGTAAATGTTGGCAATTAATTTTCAAAGAAATCAAGATTTTTGTGGCATGATGATAATTATTTAAGGCTTGGAGGGTTCAAGTGAATTTATATAAAATTCTCAAGTGGAATAAAGGAAGTCCTCAAGAGGAATTATGAAGAATTTGGGGGTTAATGTGTAATATGTCGATGTATATGTATATATATATATATATTTGTGGGCATGAGGTGAGCTTCCAGGAAGCTTCGTTTGTCTCTGAAATTTGAAATGACTAAGAGGAGCAAAGCGAGAGGGAGAGCTCATGAGAGCTTGGACGAGGCATGCGAGATCAGAGAATAGAGGTAATGAGCGAGAGAAAGCAATGGCGGAAGAAGCACCAGAGGCCGTGGTGGCGGCCGGTTGTAACATCCAATAGCGGAGGCTGCCATAGTTGACGCGAAGCAAGAGCTAGCAGTGGCTGGAGCGAGAGCGGTGGCTGGCGGTTGCGCAGCGTTGGAGGCGAATGGCAAGCAAGAAGACGACTGTGGCAAGGCAGCCAGAAGCTCTGTCGGTCAGCCATGGCAGTTGTGTTGGAGCTGCAACGCGTAGGGATGGCGACAGGCTGCAGCATTTAGAGGCAACGACGGCTTGAGGTTGGCGATGGCTAGCGGCCGCGCGAGGGTAGAGGTAGCCGACTAGAGGTCGTGGGCAGCAGCGGCTGCCAATGGGCTAGTCGGCGGTGGCTGGCGGCCATGCATAGTGCGAGAGAAGGAGGAAGAAGAAGCGGGAGAGGTGAGGGAGAAAAAGATTAAAAGAAAAATAAAATAAAATAAAAGAAATATAGAAAATATAGAAAATCTGGAAAAATAGGAAAAGAAAATCCTGAAAAATTCTAAAAAATTTAGGGAAAGTTTTGGAAATTGATTTGGGACTCAAGGAGTGTGCCGGAAGCTCGAAAATGGGGATTTGGGAGCGAGATGGCAGGCAAAGAGGCAACCCCAGTACAAGAGGTTGGTTGAATTTCTCCTATAGATGAGTAAAGGTAAATTTATTTAATTCTTTTCTAGTTAATAACATTATGTGAGATGTTATGGAATACTGTGAAATGTGATGTGATGGTTGAAGTATGCCCGCGGTTGGGTTGTTGTAGTTGCGGTGTATGGTGAAATTGAAGCATTGATTTAATGTCTGATGTTAATGGAGTTGGGTTTTGTGTGGCATCTAGGTTCGACCTGGGAGGCGATGATCCTAGAAGAGCTGGGAGTTCGAGTAGTCGATCTTGCTCATGGTTGAGAGAGACTTCGAGCCAGGTAAGGGATGATCCCAAGTGTTAGGGAGGTCTTGCTTGCATTTGTGAGTGTTTCTTTATGAGTTGCCTGTAATGGTTAACATCTGCATGATATGTGTCCTAGTGTACCTATGGCCATATAGAGGACTAGTGTTGTGGGAAGGGTTAGTCGATGCCTTAACCTAAAGAGGTTATGAGGGCATGGAAGATTACCCATTTGCATTGTATTTTGCATTATACGCTCTCTCTCATGTTTTATTTACTTATGCATTGCACCCTTACTGAGTCTTTATGACTCATGAGGTTTTACCTCATGTGTAGATATTGTAAGTCTAGCTACAAGTAGGGATGGTGTTGGGAGGCTATTGTGACAACTAGTGGTGTTGCTCGAGTTTGTGCATTTTATTATCTCTTATATGTATTCATGTAGTGGTATGTATATATATATATATCCTTGTATGTGAATGAATATGTTGTTGAGAGCTGGATGTATCTAGTGGTTGTAATCACCATAGTGTGATAGATGATTGTGAGACTGCTTGATATATATATGGCTTTAGTTAGTGGAGCTGAGTCTCGGATCAAGTAAGGATCAAAAGGTATGTTCCCATAAATCCCCCATACTCAGCGAAGCATTTGTTATACTAGCTTTGTGCCTGGGTCATCTTTGGCTTGCTCTAAGGCGAGTTGGAGAAAGGTGAAACTCACTTAAGTTTCAGGTCCTATTTCGTTGTGTCTCTTGTCTGTTTTTGGGACCGATTCCTCGAGTAGGGTGAAGGGAAGGACGAAGCCTAGTGCCCACCTAGGGCGTTTCCCGTTGAAACATCATCTAACCCTTCAATTGTTGGTTTTTTGTGTGAGTAATCCGATCGATTATTCACGGGTGACACCTATAGGTGGGAGCGGGTCGTTACACTCAGGAAGGATTCTTCCTGAGAGAAGTTGGCCGCCGCTGAGAGAGCTCTCGGGAAGAAATCTTCTTGAGAGAAACCATTACCGCCAAAGAGCGGCCTTGCCTCGCCGAGAGAAGCTTCCGCCACGAGCCGCATAGCCGAGAGCCACCGAGAGGGTTGTAGCCCTCTCCGCAAAGACCACTGTTGTTGCCGAGGGGGAAGGCTTGTCTTCCCAAGAGAGAGAGAGAGACTGCCAGGAGAGTTGTAACGGTAAGGGAAAGTCTCCCTTGAGAGGGCTTTCACCAAGAAATGGAGAGATGTTGCGAAGGAACCTGCTGACTGCTAAGGGACGATGCCCTCTTTGAGATGAAACATGGGCGCCTCTTGGAGAGGAAATACCCTCTCCGAGAGGAAAGAAGCCTTTTCGAGAGAGGAAGATTTCTCTTGGGGAGGGAAGAAAACCAGCCATCCAGCCGCCGCGAGGGAGCAAGGCTCTCCGAAAAAGGAAAGCCTCTCTGAGAGACACGACTGTTCTCAGAGAGAGAATGGTAGAGAGCCATTTTTTCCAGCCGTTGGGGCCCCTTTGCTGCTTTGTCTTCTTCTCTATTTATACCCCTTTGGACTTCTCCCTTATTAGACCTTTGGCCTTTTGACTTATTACACTTTCACCCTCCCCAAGTTTGGATATTCACCTAACGTCCATTACCACTAATCTTTTGGCCACTTGACTACAGTTAATCTTGGGAAACATGTCCCAGCTTGGGACCATTTTTGGGATTCGCCCGACTTGGCCTAATAACCAAAATACCCCTAGGCGTGTAACACCCCAAATTTCTTGAGCGTGTTATAACTTAGGATTTCGGGAATATAAAATTTTTTCATATTACAGTAGTTGTCATACACCACACAATATCCCAAAAACCCTAATTTTCACCATCTCAGCTTAACAAACCCAATAATCAAATAGCTAAGACAGGTGTTAAAATTTCAAATGCGGAAGCTAGATCGAACCTGATATGGTTCACAACCATAAAACTTTATTTATCATAAAATTGTTCAAGACGTCTACAAAATATATTACATGGACATCATCAAGTGATAACTGAACATCTTAACATATAGGTTCGCACATAAACAAAATATGCTAATCATGCTATAGATAGCAATTTATACTTATTCTTTAACTACTTCCTTTCCCTTAGAGCCGCTCGTTGAACTTGGAACGTTTGAGTATTCCAGGGACATAGTCTAATTAGAAGATGAATCTTCTAGTGAGAAACTCAAAAAAAAAAAAATAGTTTATATCGATGCATGATTAGGTATAAAATGTATGAGAAGACAAGGAGAACTATTCCGAAGTGCCTCGTGAACACGTCAGCCTCCTCCAACGAGAGCTTTCTCAATGGTGCACGCATAGAGCCTCTCGGGAGGTCCCTAACCATGTCACTTCGGCCCAACCTCATAGAACTCATGCAAGCACCACATTCGTTGTTCCTTAGACTCACGGTCTTCCCCATAAGAGCTTTCTCAATGGCACATGCATAGCGCCTCTCGGGGGATATCCGACTTTTTCCCTCGGCCAACAACAAATAGGTACAACAGTATGGCCACACGGATTTTATAAATGCAATAGTTAAAAAGCTAACAACATATATTTTTACGAAAATTCAGTTCATAGATGCAACATGATTTCACGTAAGCGAATAATAAGAGTTTACACATAAGAACTTCACGAAACACGTGTCATGCAATAGAAGTCTCTCATAAGAGAATAAAAAATAGGATTTGGAATATAGGAGTCTCACCTTGTTCATTTATCTCTTCGACAGTATAATTTCACAGCAAACGACTTAGGTTTCTACAGAAAATACATGTTTTGGTAAATCTAACCTCAAATATTTTTATACAGAGTTGAAGGGTATTAAAGTAGGGGCATAACTGAAAAATTTCATGGAAAAAAGACGTCTCACGCTCCCTCACGTGCCCCAAGAAGGCTGGCCACGCGCCTTCATGCACAACCACTTCCGGCGCGTGTATCTCACGCGCTGCACAGCAGAATTCGGACAGCTTTGCGTCATTTTCGTATTTCGGCCATATCTCCCTTGTTTTAACTCTGATTTGACCCCCGTTTGAACCTACGCGACCTCTCTTCCCCCTCTACAAGATTATCAAAAAAAAGGGACTTACCTCGCTTTTGTTCTGACTGATTTTGATAAATTCTGGAGAAAACCCGCAACTCCGACGAGGCTCGTTCTCCGTCGCTTCTGCGTCGCTTTCTTCTCGCCTTCTTGCCGAACTTCCTTTTCTCTCTCTAAAGCAACCTTCTATACTTAGAGTGCTTCACTCCTCAAAGCTCTCTTGAATGGTTTGAGAACAATCCATGGTGCCTATTTATAGAATTCTTCAACAAATCACATTATGCCACTTGTCTCAACCTTAGACATGGACTCCAAAGACTCAAACCTATAATTAAATGACCTTTGAAATCCAAAGGTAGAATGGATTTGATTTTTAGAATCCAAGCTAATTCCCCAAATTTCTTTCAAATGACACTTTGGCCCTTATTTCAAGTTCTCAAACTTTAATGTTTTTCCACATAAGCTCATAATTTCATCCTTATTTCATTTAGATAATTTTCTAATTACAATTACACTCTCAAGTATCAAATTTATCGAGATACTTAAAATCTCAAAATTAATAACTCAAATTTACTTGGTATGTACAATTTTCGAGAAGCCCTTACCATCATTCGATCTTTTCAGGCTACAACTTAGGTTAACCGAAAAATCATCTCTGATTTGATTTCTTTTAGTGTCATAAATCTCGCCTCGAGATGCTCATCAAAAATATACCTTTGTCCTTAGGTATCTAAGCTCTAGAATACTCCCTGCATTCGATTCGGTGAATTACTGCCCTCCCAAACCCATTTTTCGGTATTTTAAACACACTTAAAATACGTGGCAACCTTACGAAAATATGGGGTTTTACAAGGCGCCCAATGACCGGAATACCTCAAGAAACCTAATGAATGAAATACCCCTAGGTAGACGCTCAGGAATTCTATGGCATGATAGTAGCCCCCTATAACGCCCCATTTTTCTTTTCTCCAAAACACGTATACAAAGATGCATGATAATGCTAGCGTCCATAAGATAATTAAGGGCGTTTATGGAAGCCTTTGTTGACGGAACAAAGGATCGAACCTGAAAGCTTAACCAAAGCAAAATAAATGGGGTTTCCACTTACTTTTCCTTTACATGTACAAGAAACGCATACAACTTTCAATGAACCCAAAAGACACAACTCACTACTTGTAATTATAACTACAACACCTGCCCAAGCTAGCGAATAAACCCTCACGATGGCAGCTTTCCTGTACAACATTTAAAGTGTGTCATGACCACCACAACAGTACCGCATACCCTGTATACCCAATAATCTTTGGTATAACAAAGGTATATCTTATTATACATATACATAAGAGTAACCGTAGGACACCCACACACACCTCTTACAACCTTGAGTGTCCTAACTGCTATTACAATACATCACTTGGTTACAAGGGTACATAATGAAATAAAACCCAAAGCTAGCTGTAAAACCCAAAGCTAGCTAAGCACCATCTTTTACCCTTACTCGAACTGGAACCTGGATCACCTGGCACGTCTGATATACCTGGCACATTGAATGTCCCAGGGGTATGAAACACCTGAGTTAGATAATAACATCTAAGTAAGCGACTCAGAAAATGAGAGTACATGCGTGCAAATGCAATAATGCCATTATGAAATCCACCCCTGTGGTAGCAATGCCATGGTGTTACAATCACCCCTGCGGTCATCATAGTCACTCCTGGCTCATCACCAGATCATGAGATCTTCCATGATGTCCCAACAACTAGCCACAGTCACCAATACGAACATGATATATGATAAAGTAGAAGGAATATGCATAACCAAGGGAAAATATGACATGTGAGCCACAAATGAATGATATGCAAGTCAACATCCACATCCAATAAAGCCAAAATGATTGGGATGTAGCAAAAGGATGCAAGAAACACTCACATTGATCGATTACCTTAGGAAACGTGATTTACAATGAGCGAGATGGGTTTTCTCGCAGTTTTTCTTATTATTTGTTAGGAACTTCGAGAAAGACTCGAAAACTTCGTTGAGGCTCATTCTCCCTCGTTTCTCTCCCTATTTTCTCTTTTCTTTTGGTAGTGTTTCCTCTCTCAAACTTTCTTCCTTTTCCTTCTTGCTTGGTGCCCAAAATGAATAACCACAAAGCCCTTATTTGTAGGAAACTCCGGCGAACCAAATTGCTCCACTTGTCGCGTCATCATTCCATCCATGAGCATCTAATAAAAATATACCACGTGTCCCTAGAGATTTGTGCCTCCATATGTTTAATTAGATTTTCAACATTCCCATCATTACATCCTACATGGTTAATTGAATTTTTTACATTTCCCATCACAAAACTTCAAATCCTATCTTTAAGTGGCAAATGAATACTTGTCACATGTCCTTAAGGGTAAGGTTTGGAGACTTTAGCAAACTTGGAGGCTAAGTAAGATTTTCTTGGCCAATCACACGATGCTACCTCAGGGGGTCATTATGAGCCATCATGTGACCTTATCTTATATTCGAAGTGGCCAATGGTTGATTGTCATGTGTCCTCGAGGATAAGGTTTAGAGACTTTTGGAGGGTAAGTCTTGAATTTCAAAATGATCCAACGATGGATTAAATGTTATTTGAGATCCGCAATCATGACTTAACTATATTGGAATAAGTTTGGAATCCGCAATCATTACTCCCAAATGGTTTAGTTAGCCCAATTCATTATTCCAATGATCTAGCTGCAGGTTTCAAGAACTACACCTTGGCCCGAACTTTTCAGGTAATTTGCACTTAAGCCTTTACAACTTGGTCCCCAAGCCATTTTTAATTGCACTTTTTGGTCCAAAAAAATGGATAAATTATGCTAATACCCCAAGGTTTTTAGGTAAATTACACTTTTACCCGAACTTCAATATTTACGATTTTGCTACTGACTTAGAAACTGAACCTGTCTCAAGGCTTCTATAATCCCTTGTAAGGACCTATTTCCTCAAGTATTAGAACTTAATAATTTCAAGTATTACATCATATTTGAATTTGAAAATCTGGAATTTTACATCCTCCCCCCCTTAAAAATAAATTTCGTCCCCGAAATTCCACCTCATTTGTAACGACCCATCAGAGGGTTTAGTATTTATTTAGCATTGATTAATTTATTTAATTAATTTTCAATTTAAGATTTTGTGAGTTAATTATTTAATGTGGCAATTGAGATTTTATTTGAGAAAATAGTATTTAAATAGCATTAGATTCTTATTAATTTGTGAGAAATGAATATAAGGACATGGCAGTCTTTTAGAGGTTTGTTAATTAGAATTAAATTATTTAATTAAGAGTTATTATGTTGGAAGAATCCTTGTGAGAAGAGGGATTAAATTATAGTCTCCTAATTACTAAAGGAGTGTGAGTTATGGGATTTAGGGTTGTATTTCCTACTTATATATACATATATATATAAGCCTTTAAACTCTAGCATAGAGTCACGCTGTGAAAAACAAAGAAAAGAAATTGAAGAAGCCTAGAGTTCATTCAAGTTCCATCCGTTGGTCTTCATCGGTTGATTGATCAAATCAAAAGGCAAGTTCTTCTCCTTGTAAATCATTCTTACGGGAGGATGTGTAGCAATCAAATTCAACTTTTGTAGGATCTATATTGAATTGCAGATCAGTTTTTACATACATATATATCAACGTAACAGTGTGCGTGATCAGATTATTCATTGGATCTTAATCTTTGATTCTTCAAGTTTTAATCCGTTGTTCATTCATATGATTGTTTCTTACCTATTGGGACTTAGTTTCCCAAGATTTCTTTTAGAATGGTGTTGTTATTTAGCTTTAAATTGAATCCATTGCGTCTCTGTCGGTGTCTCGTTTCTGGGCTTGGAAGATGAAGGTATCTGGATACAAGAATTCAGTATTCGGATACCCAGCATTCCAGAAAGTTTTTGTTCTCTTACAGGCCAATTTTGACCTTGATAGAGCCAGAATATCGGAAACTTCAAAACATAAAAGTTGTAGTTCTTTCTCTTGTCTTTCCATATCAATTTGAATCAGATCAATCGGAGTTCATAAGAGAGATTTTTGGCGAAAATACGAAAGGGTATCAATCTGTCCACCCAGCATTCCAGAAAGTTTTTGTTCTCTTACGGGTCAATTTTGACCTTGATGGAGCCCAAATATCGGAAAATTCAAAACATAAAAGTTGTAGTTCTTCCTCTTTTCTTTCCACATCAAATTGAATCAGTTAAATCAGAGTTGAGAAGAGAGAGTTATGTCAAAAATACGAAAGGGTATCAATCTATTCTGAATTTCGTGTTTTCTTAAAGTGTCTCTTTCATTATCCGAAAGCCTTTATCCTAGACTATCCAAATACCCTTCAGAGTATCCGTATGCCCTTTTCTAGTATCCGGATGGGTCTTCTCAGAATCTCTAGTAGGCTTCTAGAAAGACCAATTCAAGTTTAATTTCGATAAAATAGTCAATACCCTCAACTATTGAATTTAAATGCCAGATTATATCAAGTTAATCATGCCCATGCTAAATACATAGTTCATAGAATCTTTTTGTTCCAATACATCGAAGATCAAATTACATATATAGTATTTATTATGACATAGTCAGCATTACTTGTGAGATTATGTGCATACACTTTTGGTATGAGCATTTGGCACGATTTTTATATGGAGCACTACATGTTGTGTGCCAGCATATATATGTGCACAACATTGCATTATGCGCGCCAGGCGGCTTGTCCGTGGGGATCCCAGCAGTTTAGTTTTCAATTTTGTTTTGCTCGCCTGATGTCGACCAGGGAGCTAGGGGCATATTACCCACAGTATGTGCTTACAGCTTTTTTGTTTGCAGGTTCAGATTAGCCAGGTATGTATTATAGTTATGTGGGCCTATGTGCCAAAGTTGCATACTTGCATTGATCTTACAGTTTATGTGCATTACATTTATAAATGCAAACAAATAGTGTTTCACTCAATACAAGTTCAGTAAGTTTTTCTTCAGTATCGATATTATTCGATTCAGCTACAGTTATTCTTTCTAGCTTACTACTTGTTGAGCTTTGTAGCTCACCTTGTACTCTTCACCATTCCAGGTCCTAGCGGGGGAGTACCAGACGTGGGGCCTAGCAGTAGTGTCCAGCAGTGTGTGTACGTGGAGCCGCTCAAGACCAAAGATGTCTGGGAGTTTTATCAGTTTGTTAGTTTAAAGCGTTTGAAGATTTAGTATTAGTTTATTTTTTTTTAGTTGAGGGATTTTCCCTTAGACAGTGTTTATGGTTTCAATTTTGTTAACTCAGAGTTTTATTTCATTTGATTGAGTTATTCATATTGGTATCAGATTTCAGTTTATCAGTCAGTTTTATATTTTATTTTTCGTAGCACCTCTTCTCGGCCAGTTTTAGGAGAGGGAGTGTTACAGTATTGGTATCAGAGCAGTGTTTTAAGGAGTCTCCAGTACACACATAGGATGTTGGGTAGAGTTAGGACTTGTGTCTGTCAGTTAGATAAGTGGCTCAATTTATAGTATTCTAACCCTAAGTGGTGATGCAGGAAGATGAGTAACAGAAGAGGACAACCCCGTACTCGCAGACAGGTTGCTTCTACGCCATACGAGGTTCCAGTTCCTACGCTAGGTTCACTAGGGGAGTCTGGTAGTAACTTGCGATAGGGTATGGCCGAGATGCGAGGCATGTTGGCAGGTTTGATGAGGGTTGTCGATACCCTTGTGGCGAATCAGGCGAGGCAACCACAAGTACCCCAAGAAGCAGGAGGCAGTGGAGGTGATCCGCTAGTCACCCCAACAACTCCAGTTGTGGCGGCAGACACTGGGAGTCAATTATTGAAGGATTTCATGGCATTCCGACTACCAGCATTTCATGAAAGTACAGATGCAGCAGCGGCGAAGAATTGGATGCTATCAATAGAGAAGCATCTTCGATCGATTGGTTGTACGGACGACCGACGTGTGCGACTTAGCTCATTCATGTTCAGAGGCGACGCCAAGAAGTGGTGGGAGACTACTCACCTGAGGTTTGGTAACCGTGAGCCCACATGGGTCGTATAATACCCGAGAAATTTCAAAGGACTCAAGGGTAATTTATCTTGGGGCAAAAATGGACTTTAAGGAGAAATGAAGGGTAAAACGGTAAATTATTACCGTATGGATTACTGAATCGATTGCCGGGAGTACCCTGAAGCCGAGATGCCAAAGGAAATTGATGTGGCATTAATGAGCACCCCGAGATAGGATTTATGGTGCCGAAAGAAATGAGAACGGGAACGGTTTTCGGTACAGCTAAAAAGGTAGCTGCCAATTAGGCTGCAATACCGAATTGTCATAGACGACTTTTTGGAAGTCAACGGAAGATCGAGGGAGCTTCGGTTTTTCATGAGGAACAACCCTTCAGAGGTTTCAGGAAGAAACGAATGGGTTTGAGGCCAAAACGAAGATTCGGGCCTAAGTGCAGTTTTTGGAAATTGCTAGTAGGAGGCCAAAATGAGGTATTTTTGGAATCCTCAAGGGTCAAAATGATGTTTTAGGTCTTGAGGGGCCTAAATGCAATAAAGAAAAGTTGAGGGTTAAGTGGAATGGGCCGAAATGAAATATCCCAAAACTTGAAGGGCCAAACTGCAATTTTTTTCAAACTTGGCCAATGGGAAACCGACCAGCAGGTCGCCGGTCGTCGATTTCGGCCGAACCAACCACGGGGTTGCACGAGGAATGGTCGGGGGAGGAATTTTTGTAAAGGGCTTGGCCGACCAAAGCCACCGGGGTGGCCGGATTTCAAGAAAAACTGACCAAAAGTTGGTCGGCCGATCGCGACACCTGCAACTCGCGATTTTGGTCGGCCAAGGCTCGGGTGAGGTCGATCTAAGGTAGGTTGAGGCTCCTAAGGTGATGGGTAAGGCGGCCAAAGGGGATTGGGTGCTCGGGTTCGCCTATAAATAGGCGTATGAAGTGGCCGAAAGTTTCATAGTTTGGAGCTTCAAATCGGCCGTTCAAATGAACGAATTGAGCTTCGATTTTAAGGGGCTTTTGAAGCCCATGAGGGGTAGATTATATCTGGAGAGTTAGAAGCATTTTGGTCGAGGTTTGAAGGGCATTCGAGCATCGCCAGAAAATGGGAGGCGGACGGTCGGCCGAGACTTCAAACGCCCGATTGGGCGCCTTTCGGTGCTCCTTTCGAGGCCCAAGAAGGTCCATGATGATTGACTGGAAGAGAGGTAGATGATGGTGGAGTCGCCTCAAATCGCCGGCGACCGGATCGTCGGAGAAGACGACCGGCGCGTGGCATGCACGCGCTGGCCTTCACGCGCCCCACTCGCCCTAGGCACGTGTGAGCGCGTGGGAGGGTGGAAAAATGTGAAAAAAATACTGAAAAATAGAGAAAAATATTTTATGGAGGTTTGTGCAAAAAGATTGGGATTTGGGATTCCCGATGCCTCGGTTTCTGCACCAAAGTGCCTCGTTTTGCGTGAAAATGCACTATCCGGGTAAGTTCAGTATTTTTCCTTGAAAGTTCATAGCATATGATGAATTATTGTGAAGTTAGATTTGAGGAAATAGTCTTGATATATTTATTGGGATTTTTAGAAGGAAAAATGAAGAAAAATGAAAGGAAATAGGAAATAAATGAGATATTGAGGATATTTAGTAATTAAATATTATTTTATATTCGAGGAGATCGGGATGATGAGATTGGTGTAACTTTTGAGAGTTGGCACGAGAATCGAGGCGGGCACGCATATCGAGGTGATGCACGCTTTTCGAGATGTCTTTGTCTTTGGGCAAAGGTGAGTGGTATTCTCACAAGAACTTATGTTCATGATAGGTTTGTTATATATGCATGTTATTATGAATTGCAATATTCATTTGTCATATTGCATTGAAAGTCGTGATATTTACATTGCACGATGTTATTGTCATATTGAAACTTGTGCATGGGGATGGGATGATACCCTCAGAGTGTAGCCGTAATTCCCCTAGGGCGAAGGGAATAACGTTTGGCTTATCCTGCAGAGGTTCAGGATTTGCCGAGGATTCCTAGCCGGGCTGGGGATGCCTGGGAAGTTACATTATGGGTATATGTTTATTCATGTTATTGCATCATGCATCATATATATGTTTTTGGACCCTCACTAGAAGTTTCATCTTCTAATGGGTTATGCCCCTGGAACATTCAACGTTCCAGTTGAGACTTGCAGTTAGGGCAAGGAGCAGGTTGAGATATGACGGCACGTGATGGCGTGGCCGATGGATTCAGCAGGAGATTTCAATATTTTATTTATTGAAAAATGATGATGTATGTATTCGAGGTTTCATATGATTGCACTTAGGGTGTTAGATGTTATCTCGGGAAATATGTATCAATGTATTTATGTATTCGAGGATTTGATAGTAATATATGGTACGGATTCTCATATTGTTTTAAATATAGTGAATTCAAGTATGTACCGTATCAGGTTTCGATTATCGCTTCCGTATTGTGAATGATTTGCTGGGGGGTTTCCCTTTGAAATACGATATTTGATGTATGAGAAATGTATAAAGAAAGGGATTATGTATGTATACGATGGGCCCCAGCATAGTGGCACGCCCTCCGACGGGGCGGGGTGTTACAGGTCGAGTTTCAACAGGTGTTCAATGACACTTATTGCCCAGCATGAGTCAAGGAATAGAAAGTCTATGAGTTCATGGAGTTGGTACAAGGTACTAACACGGTGGCTTAGTACGAGGCAGAGTTTATAGCAAAGAAGGCCTCCAAATTCCAGAGAGGATTGCGTGTAGATATCCGATATGCGTTTGGAGGAGCTCTGAGTGTGGATTATGCCACGGTAGTTCAGCGAGCGTATGCTATCGAGCGGGATCGCAATGAGTGGAGGGCGACACAAGTAGCTAAGAAGGGAGCCAATTCAACTCAGGGCTCATCCAACAACAAGAAGAGGAAGTGGTCAGTAGAACAAACAAAGAAGATAGAAAATAGCCCACAGTGTGGTCAATGTGGGAGGAAGCACAGAGGACCATGCCTAGTTGGGAAGAACATTTGTTACAAGTGTGGGGAAGAAGGACACAGGAAGTAGGATTGCCCAAGGAAACAAACAGCACTCCCCGCACCAGAGGTGACTTGTTTCAGGTGCCGACAGAAAGGACACACAGCTAACCGATGTACACAATAGCCCCAGAATAGAGGCCAGCAAGCGAATCAGAGGCCACCAGCAGCTAGAGGGCCAGGAGCACCTATACCCGTAGTACTAGTAGCTCAACATCCACAGCCCGCAGATAGACAAGTGTAGGGTAGGGTTTATGCCCTCACCACAGCTGAGGCAAAGAAGGGTGACGAGACTATCCAAGGTATTTTATCCTTATATGGTCATGATGTGCGTGCATTATTTGATACCGGTTCCACACATTCTTTTATTGCACTACGCACAGTATGTTATATTCCCTATTCTCGGATTTCTTTGCCATATCACTTGATTGTGTCTACGCCGGGAGATAAGATTATGATAGCTAGAGAAATGTTTGAGAATTGTGAGATCGAGGTTCATGATAAGAAGCTATTGGGAGATTTGGTAATTCTCGATGTTAAGGATTTTGATTTGATCCTTGGCATGGATTGGTTGTCATGACATTATGCAAGAGTTGATTGTCGGCGAAAGATTATCGACTTCGAACTACCTCAACAACCGGTTCTTATTCATAGAGGAGTCAAGCCTATGTCTACAATTCCTATAATCTCAGTGATGAAAGTCGAGAAACTGATACGTGACGGATGTGAAGCTTATCTAGCTTTTGTGACCACTGATGAAGGAAGCAAGAAGAAGTTATCCTAGGTACCAGTAGTACGAGATTTCCAAGAAGTTTTCCCTGATGAGCTACCGGGATTACCTCCTCGAAGAGGATCAGAGTTTACTATTGAGTTATTACCTGGTACACAGCCTATCTCTAAGGCTCCATATTGGATGGTGCCTAATGAGCTAAAGGAATTGAAGGCCCAGCTAGAAGAATTAATAGAAAAGGGTTTTATCTGACCCAGTTCATCCCCGTGGGGCGCACTAGTATTGTTCGTGAGGAAGAAAGATGGATCTTTGAGACTATGCATTGACTATCGCCAATTGAACCAGGTGATAGTGAAGAATAAGTATCCCTTACCTCGAGTGGATGACTTGTTAGATCAGCTACGAGGAGCTAAGATATTCTCGAAGATAGATTTGAGATCGGGGTACCATCAGGTGCGAGTTAGAGATGATGATATTCAGAAGACCGCTTTCAGGACTCGCTATGGACACTACGAGTTTATGGTGATGCCATTTGGGTTGACGAATGCTGTAACGCCCCGCTCCCAATTACGGGTGTTACTCGTGAACAATTACCCGAATTGTCCACCTGCCTGGTCTTTGATGAAGGGCGGACCATGTTTCAAGAAGAAACACCCTAGGTGGGAACTAGGCTCGTCCTTCCCTTCCTTTAAACCCCAGGATTTACTAGCGTTTGGTTAAAAAGAAATCTCGCGAAGACGCCCAATCATTATTTTCTAATTTGAATTTAATTCTTTTCCGACCAAGAATTTTACCGAGCTCCAAAAATCACCATTTAAACCAATCCATTGATGGATCACCAATTTTAAAGGAAAACTCATCATTTTCAAATTTCCAAAATTTCAGCATTTTCTCCAAAAATGCTCGAAAAATCCCTTTATTTTGAAAATTCCTCCGGGGCCTAAATTCAATTAAGAAATGCCCCAAAATTCCCCAATTTTTTCATTTTTTTAAAAAAATTCGGCCGGCGGGGTCTGCTGGCACGCCCGGGGCCCGAGTAGGGCCCCGCTGGCCGCTGGCCGCTCATGCCGCGCGCGCGTCCGCCAGCGGGCGCGGCTGATCGCGCGCTCGCTTGGCCGCCCGCGTGCCCCCGCGTGCGCGGCCTCCTGCGCTTGCCTGGCCGCCTGCGCTTGCCTGGCCGCCTGCGGCCTGCTGCTGTTGCCAGCAGCCAGTTTCTACTTTTTTCTTCTTCTTTTTTTTTTCTTGGGCATTTAAAGCCCAAAATTTCCATAAAATAAGCTAAATAAAAATGCTTCATATTCATTCAAATTTTTGCCTTTAATTCTCCATAATCAAGGCTTCATCACCTCTTTGATAAATACACAACATACATCATTTTTTTTTTCCCTCCATTTTACACATGAGCCTTACACCACCTATTGTTGCTCACATAACAACCTCCAAATTAACACCACACATGATCAATACAACAAATAGGCTTTCCTAAGCCATAAGGTCACAAATGGAATAATCACATGCCTAGGCTTCTCAAAGCCATTGTAGACACCCCTTTTCAGACCAAGGGAGGTGCTACATGAAATAAAGAATAAACGAATGATAAACAAATAATAATACTCTCATAGATACTAAAAATATAAATCTCAACATGCTAAACGCAAACTCAAACTATACTCAACGTACTAGTCCCCAACTGGACAACATCAAATATAAATATCCCTCATAAAATAAAAGACAATTGCGGAAATAAATAACTAAATGTCAAATGACCAAAAAACCAAATGACCCAGACATCCTTCAGGTTTGTGTGGCCTCCACGTACACAATCTAACGCATCCCACTGCTAGAACCCACCTCAGGAACTCTCTCGCCACTACCTGGAATGGTGAAGAATACAAGGTGAGTCACAAGACTTAGCAAGCAATAAGCATGAAAGAAATACTAGGCTGAGTCAAAGAAATCTCGAACTCATCATAAATAACTCATCTCAATACCACCAGGTAACTCGATATAAACTGAGGGAAAACTAATCTCATAACTGAGGGATATCTCAACTCTTCTTATAATCGAACTCATTAATGAAAGTTTGATATATTTGAATAAACTGTTATGGTTGCACAGGTTCTCATATGATGATACTCAGAATGAATATATCTCATGCAGGTATGCACATACTGGCCTGACGGCCCACATAAATCTCAATGCACCTTAAATGCAACTCAAGGCACAAGGGCGTAAATATAAACTCATACCTACCTGTGGCTGAACCTGCAACCAAAAGAAATAAGCACATATACTCACTAGGGTTTAAAACCCCTACTCCATAATAAGGAGCGTAAATAATTATCTCGCTAGGGCCGTACGATGCCCCTAATTACTGGTAATCAAAGATCTCAAAATGAGCTCAAGGGATCCCATCGCGGACTAGGCCGCCTCTATGCAACAATGCACAAATAATATGCTAGCACACAATATATAGTGCTCCACACTAAACAAAATGCTCAATGCTCACACAACATGAATGCTCATATTTCATAATAGATCTCATCACAATCTCCTACAATGCATGTATCTTAATTAAACTTCAATCAAAAAGTTACATATTAGATTTCAAGTCTCATGAATTCAAGGATATGTTAGATGAATAAGACTTGCTTAATATTATTTTTAAGGCATAAGATTTCTTTAAATCTTATTAATCTTTATTTATAATAATTTAAATTTAATTTAGAACTTAATTACAGAGATTTTTACTTGCATTAAAATCATATTAGGATGAAAATGGATTTTCTTCTCTTGGTGCTACAGTAACCCGGATTGCTACAGTAACTCGCTGCTATGTTGTTGCTACAGTAACAATGCTACAGTAACTTCCTGCTTACAACTTGAAATCCCACCGCAAAGTCTCTGCAATTTTATACATATGTATATTACTTCTAAAATTAGACCACCATCTACACCTATTGAGAAAGATGATTTAAGAGAACTTATACCCCATTGAAGGGAATGAATTCACAACCAATCAACTATAATTTTTCAAAAGAAACGTAATGGATTTCAACAATTTATTCTCTACAACTCATATACATATATATATATATATCCAAGTATCCAAGAATGTATATATGTATTTCAACAACTCCATACATACTAATATATATATATATATCCATCAATCTTATAAGCTACACCATTCCAAAGGGAAAATTATGATGAACAAATCATAATAAAGAATGATTGAATTCTCAGTTTATCAACAATAGGGTCAAACGTTGCTGTGATAATGTTACACAAATATTTATATATATATATGAACATGTAGATGGAGGAACATGAACAGAGAGCCAATGGGGAGGTTATTGGCGTGAAGAACTTTAAGAAAATCCTTGATTGAAGAAATTTAAATCCACATAATGAGAACATAAGAGAAGCAAAAGGGAAAACTTGTATTGGAACAAGAGGGATTTAAACTTGTAAAAAGAAGGCTTATGGTTTGCAACGGACAAGAGATATCAGTTTGCATATAACCAGAAAAAGACTATTGCATACAAAAACAGGGAGAAGATCTTGCATAAATCAATAGGGTTAGGATGCTTGCCTCTTGAGATTGCTATGACGCACTAGCCTCTGATTTTCTTAATCACTTTGATCCCCCCTTCTCTGATTTCCCAAAACTTCCTCAACGGCACAAGAAGCATCCCAAAGCTTCATGCACTATTATGACTATTTAAAGGCTTTAAACCCTACGTCCTTCAAATCCCTCTTTAACAGTAACTTTAATTTCTCTTTAATTTAAATACCTTAATTCACTTAATTAACTCCAATTAAATTCTTCCAAAATTACCCTCACTTATCTATTCCAATTTCTCCCCAAATAAAATAAAATCTTTATTCTACTAAAATCCCAAAATTCCAAATAATGATATTCATGCATTCTTTAAAAATTTAAAATACCCATAAAATATTTTCCTTGGCTAAAATCATCTTAATTTCCTAAAAATTTAAATTCTCAAAATTTTCAATCCCTCAAAATATTTAATCCACTCGAAATTTCTTAGGCCCTATTACGGGTCACTACAGCCATAACTTTACAACAAAATAAATAATACACCATGGGCTTCAACCACAAGCTTGCAACACATTCCCTTTTCTTCTTTGACATAAGAACAACCTACAAGGGGAGGATAAAACCTCATGAGCTCAAAAGCTCAGTAAGGGTGCATATGCAAAGTAAATACAAGCATAACAAGTCTATGTAATGCAAATGCATGCAAGCATGGTTAGGTCATTCCATCCTCACAACGCAACATGGTTTGAGGCATTAACCTACCATTTCTTTCCCACCCCCATGGCCATAGGTCTCATGAACAAATAAAGCATGCAAAGAGATACATAAAAGTTTATGCAACCTACTTACAATGCAATGCAAGGCCACCTCTACATGGGGCCATCCCTTACCTCATTCTTCTCTTTGAATCTTTAAAAATCCCTTGCTTCATTGCCTTAAACCTTTGCTCTTTCTCAAGAACCTCTTCTTTTCTTTGAAGCTTCAAGAATCACTTAGCTTCAATTCCCACTCTTCTCCTTAAGAGCTCCTTAAAACAAAAATTTAAAGTAGCTAAGCTACCAAATAAAGAAGTGGAAGAAACTTAAACAAGCCTAAGGAAAATACTTACATTCTTCTTTTTCTTCTTCTCTTCATTTATTTCTTCCGTGAGAGACTTCTTCCTATCTCTCTTCTTTCTTCCTTCAAGACACTTCAAATGGAAAAAATTCGAGACTAAAGCACTCTATTCCTTTTTATACTACTCTTGTCTTGAAATCTCACTTTCAAGACTTCATCTTAGCCCTTGATTCCCATTTGCTTTATGAGAGAAAATCCCAACCATCCATCTCTTTAGATTACATATCTCTATCTTGGAAGAAACACAATCCATGCCATCTCCTCCCTTTAAATCTCACCCATTGGATTACTTTTGCCTTTACAAGACTTCATCTCCACCATTAAAAGGAAGCACAATCCTTGTGCCCTTCAAAGAATTAATCTTAGCCTTCCATAATTAGTCTTTAAATTAAATCATTAATGTGTTGGCAATCCTTGCCAACTTTCAAGACTAAATGGTGGCCCTTAGATCATTTCCAATTCCAAGAATCAATCCCATCCTTCCAATTTTTCATTTCTTTCCCATTTAAATTAATGGGACTATTTTCACCCCATCACATTTGAGAGACATAAAACATTTATTTCCCATTTAATAAATCTCACAATTTTCCATCATTAATGGGAAACTAATTTCCCATTTTCCTTTGGATTTATTTAATTCTCCATATTTTCCAAGGCATTAATGGTGACCATTTTCCATTTTCTTTTGGATTTTCTTTAATCCATGTAATCATGCCTCTCATTAAATGCTTGAAAGACAATTTATCATTTCTTTTGCATTTAATTAAATCACCTCAATTATACTTGAACCACAAAATGCCAAGTGTCACAACAAGACACTAACCTTGGCTTCCAAGTTTAATCTCATCCCTCCATGTGGCATTACCACATTTATTCTCTAATATAGGGAAAAATTAATTACTTTACCACATAATTGAATATCCACCATTTTCCTAACATTCCATAATTAAGTTCTTTTATGGAATTAAATTCCAAAATTCCCAAATACTCTTTGTGAATTTATTAATCCCATATATCTCCACATAAACACCAAATTGAGATTTTATTCACTTACATACCTAATTCCACATAGGAATTATTTCCAATTTACCAAAATACCCTTTATATTAGATTTCACTATCCAAATTACCAAAATACCCCTCTCATAGGGCACCCTCAATCTCAAGGATCCAACACCTTCTCAAGGGTATTTTTGGAATTTTCTCACTTTCTTTCTCATTCTTTTAACACCTTTAACACCGGGTGTTACAAATGCCCCAGTTATTTTCATGGATTTAATGAATCGAGTTCTACGTGAGTACCTAGATCGATTCATTATTGTGTTCATCGATGATATTCTAGTCGACTCACCTAATGTGGAGGAGCATACGGAGCATCTTACTCTAGTATTGCGAAGGCTTAAAGAAGAGCAACTATATGGAAAGTTTAGCAAGTGTGAGTTTTGGCTTACACAGATTGGATTTCTAGGCCATGTGGTTTCTGGAGACGGTATTTCAGTGGATCCAGACAAGACTAAAGTAGTTATGGATTGGCCGAGGCCGACGACAGTTACAGAGATACGTAGTTTTCTGGGAGTTGCAAGCTATTATAGGCGATTCATTGAAGGATTTGCTCGTTTGTCTTCCCCTATGACTAAGCTAACAAGAAAATGAGAGAAGTTTAAATGGAATGACGCGTGTGAACGTGCCTTCCAAGAATTAAAGATGAAATTGACTATTGCACCAGTTTTAGCCATTCCAAGAAATGGAGAGAAATACTCCATTTACAACGATGCATCCCATTCAGGTTTGGGTTGCATATTGATGCAAAAGGGTCAAGTTAATGCTTATGCCTCAAGAGAATTGAAGAAACACGAAGTAAACTACCCCACTCATGATTTGGAGTTGGCAGCGGTAGTATTTGCATTGAAGATATGGCGACATTATTTATATGGTGAGGAAATTGAAATTTATACAGATCATAAGAGTTTATATTATCTTCTGTCCCAGAAAGAATTAAACATGAGACAGAGACGTTGGGTCGAGTTATTTAAAGACTTCAACTGTGAGATTCTCTACCATCCAGGAAAGGCCAATGTAGTAGTCGATGCTTTGAGTCTGCGATGAGCTTCTATGGCTACGATGATGGTTCAAGAATGGAAATTATTGGAGCAATTGAGTGCTCTATCTATTTCAGCCCTAGAAGATAAATCAGTTGTGAGTTGTGCTTATATGAGAGTACAACCTGAGTTATTTGAATTACTCAAGACACAACAATCAAAAGATGTGAAGTTGGCATAGATCTTAGCAGATATAGAGAAATTTTCTCTCTTGGGATATACTTTTCGGGGTGATGGTATACTCTTGTTTCAGGGACGCATTTGTATACCCGATGATGGAAATCTTAAGCAAGAGATTTTAAATGAAGCACACAGGAGTCGTTATACTATCCATCTAGGTGTTACGAAGATGTACCATGACCTAAAGCGTCAATATTGGTGGAGTGGTATGAAGAAAGATATAGCTAATTATGTTTCACAGTGTTCGATATGCCAACAAGTTAAAGCGGAACATCAGAAACCCACTGGTTTATTACTTCCATTACCTATTTCGGAGTGGAAGTGGGATAATATTGCTATAGATTTTGTGATGGGTTTACCCAGGACTACTAGAGGCTACGATGCTATATGGGTGATTGTTGATCGTTTGATTAAATCAGCCCATTTTCTACCTATTAAGAAGACTTATCAATTGAATAGATTTGCCAGAATTTATATTGAGGAGATCGTGAAGTTACACGGTGTTCCATCTAGCATTGTATTAGATCGAGATCCTCGTTTTACTTCTCATTTCTGGGGAGCTTTACATGAGGCATTGGGATCTCAGTTGAAGTTTAGTACGGCATTTCAACCACAGACATATGGTCAGTCAGAGAGGACTATCAGGACTCTTGAAGACATGCTGAGAGCTTGCGTTCTAGATTTCCAAGGTAGTTGGGATGAGCACCTACCTGTAATACCCCGAGAGCCTAGAGAAATTAGTATATATCGAGGATAGTGTAAGAAAGGAAACAACACCAGCTGGATACCTTTTGGGCTGAATGTTGGCAAAGAACTCCCAAGTTAAGCGTGCTTGACCTGGGGTAATCCAGGGATGGGTGACCCC
The DNA here is from genome assembly GCA_036245055.1 of Diospyros kaki. Lineage (NCBI taxonomy): Eukaryota > Viridiplantae > Streptophyta > Magnoliopsida > Ericales > Ebenaceae > Diospyros > Diospyros kaki. Next base: position 11,327,195 of record BSEG01000011.1, on the reverse strand, counting down.
CCTGGGAAGTTCGTGTAGGCCCATTTGGGTAAGTTGTTCCGGTCCTTCCTATCGCTCGAACGGGATGTTACACTACCTTTGGTGGAGTTTGCCTACAATAATAGTTTCCATTCAAGTATTGGAATGTCACCATATGAGGCTTTGTATGGGCGGCCATGTCGATCGCCGATATGTTGGGAAGAAATTGGAGATAGGGCTTTATTAGGTCCTGAAATTGTGGAGCAGACGATAGAAAAGATCCGAGTGATCAAAGCAAGAATGAAAACAGCCCAAGACAGACAGAAGAGCTATGCAGACAAGCGACGACGAGACCTCGAGTTTGAGGTAGGTGACCATGTTTGGTTGAGTGTCATGCCTATTAAAGGAGTTCGAAGATTTGGCATAACAGGGAAGCTTAGTCCCCGTTACATTGGTCCATTTGAGATTTTGAGATGGATAAGGACTTTGGCATATGAGTTAGCTTTGCCACCTTAGTTGTCCCATGTCCACAATGTGTTCCATGTTTCGATGTTGAGGAAGTATGTGTCAGATCCTCAGCATGTGATTGATTTTCAAACTCTTGAAGTTAAAGAAGACGTATCTTATGAAGAGATGCCTATCAGTATTCTAGAGCGTAAAGAGAAGATTTTGAGGAATCGATCAATTCCTCTTGTGAAAGTGCAATGGCAGCGACACTTGTCAGAAGAGGCGACGTGGGAATTAGAAGAAGACAGGAGGAGTCTTTACCCCTCATTGTTCGAATAATCAGACACGAATTTGGAGGACCAAATTCTTTTAAGGAGGGGAGAAATTGAAACGACCCATCAGAGGGTTTAGTATTTATTTAGCATTGATTAATTTATTTAATTAATTTTCAGTTTAAGATTTTGCGAGTTAATTATTTAATGTGGCAATTGAGATTTTATTTGAGAAAATAGTATTTAAATAGCATTAGATTCTTATTAATTTGTGAGAATTGAATATAAGGACATGGCAGTCTTTCAGAGGTTTGTTAATTAGAATTAAATTATTTAATTAAGAGTTATTACGTTGGAAGAATCCTTGTGAGAAGAGGGATTAAATTATAGTCTCCTAATTACTAAAGGAGTGTGAGTTATGGGATTTAGGGTTGTATTTCCTACTTATATATACATATACATATAAGCCTTTAAACTCTAGCATAGAGTCACGCCATGAAGAACACAGAAAAGAAATTGAAGAAGCCTAGAGTTCATTCAAGTTCCATCCGTTGGTCTTCATCGGTTGATTGATCAAATCAAAAGGCAAGTTCTTCTCATTGTAAATCATTCTTACGGGAGCATGTGTAGCAATCAAACTCAACTTTTGTAGGATCTATATTGAATTGCAGATAAGTTTTTACATACATATATATCAGCGTAACAGTGTGCACGATCAGATTATTCATTGGAACTTTATCTTTGATTCTTCAAGTTTTAATCCGTTGTTCATTCATATGATTGTTTCTTACCTATTGGGACTTGGTTTCCCAAGATTTCTTTCGGAATGGTGTTGTTATTTAGCTTTAAATTGAATCCATGGCGTCTCTATCTGTGTCTCGTTTCTGGGCTTGGAAGATGAAGGTATCCGGATACAAGAATTCAGTATTCGGATACCCAACATTCCAGAAAGTTTTTGTTCTCTTACGGGCCAATTTTGACCTTGATGGAACCCAAATATCGGAAACTTCAAAATATAAAAATTGTAAGTCTTCCTCTTGTCCTTCCATATCAATTTGAATCAGCTCAATCGGAGTTCATAAGAGAGAGTTTTGGCCAAAATACGAAAGGGTATCAATCTGTCCACCCAGCATTTCAGAAAGTTTTTGTTCTCTTATGGGCCAATTTTGACCTTGATGGAGACCGAATCTCGGAAACCTCAAAACATAAAAGTTCTAGGTCTTCCTATTTTATTTCCACAGAAAATTGAATCAGTTAAATCGGAGTTGAGAAGAGAGAGTTATGTCAAAAATATGAAAGGGTATCAATCTGTTCCGAATTCTGTGTTTTCTTAAAGTGTCTCTTTCATTACCCGAAAGCCTTTATCCTAGACTATCCAAATACCCTTCAAAGTATCCGTATGCCCTTTTCTAGTATCCGGATGGGTCTTCTCAGAATCTCTAGTAGGCTTCAAGAAAGTCCAATTCAAGTTTAATTTCGATAAAATAGTCAATACCCTCAACTATTGAATTTAAATGCCAAATTATATCAAGTTAATCATGCCCATGCCGTAAGACATAGTTCATAGAATTTTTTTGTTCCAATACATCGAAGATCAAATTACATATATAGTATTTATTATGACATGGTCAGCATTACTTGTGAGATTATGTGCATACACTTTTGGTATGAGCATTTGGCACGATTTTTATATGGAGCACTACATGTTGTGTGCCAGCATATATATGTGCAAAACATTGCATTATGCGCGCCAGGCGGCTTGTCTGCGTGGATCCCAGCAGTTTAGTTTTCAATTTTGTTTTGGTCGCCTGATGTCGACCAGGGAGCTAGGGGCATATTGCCCACAGTATGTGCTTACAGCTTTTCTGTTTGCAGGTTCAGATTAGCCAGGTATGTATTACAGTTATGTGGGCCTATGTGCCAAAGTTGCATACTTGCATTTATCTTACAGTTTATGTGCATTACATTTATAAATGCAAACAGATAGTGTTTCACTCAATACAAGTTTGGTAAGTTTTTCTTCAGTATCGATATTATTCGATTCAGCTACAGTTATTCTTTGCAGCTTACTACTTGCTGAACTTTGTAGCTCACCTTGTACTCTTCACCATTCTAGGTCCTAGCGGGGGAGTACCAGACGTGGGGTCTAGTAGTAGTGTCCAGTAGTGTGTGTACGTGAAGCCGCTCAAGACCAAAGATGTCTGGGAGTTTTATCAGTTTGTTAGTTTAAAGCGTTTGACAATTTAGTATTAGTTTATTTTTTTTTAGTTGAGGGATTTTCCCTTAGACAATGTTTATGGTTTCAATTTTGTTGACTCAGAGTTTTATTTCATTTGATTGAGTTATTTATATTGGTATCAGATTTCAATTTATCAGTCAGTTTTATATTTTATTTTCTGTAACACCTCTTCTTGGCCAGTTTTAGGAGAGGGGGTGTTACATCATTCCGTAAGATTATGGTGTCCCCAAAACACCTTCCCTAAGAGATATCTTCTCACTCCCCAAGACCCACATCATGGTGGATAACGTACTTGGTTGCATGTGCCTTACCCAGGATTGTTGCCCCAACTTCTGACCTCAGGCACCTGAATTCGACTTGGAAACCAAAGTTTCTTATCCGAAAATTGTCGTCAGGGTTTTACCCATTCCCAATTGACTCCCTTCACGAGTCTTATCACGAACACTACTATTTTGGTGAATCCCTTTTCGAATAGATTATCAATCTAAAAAGCTTTCAACTATCTACAGATAGTTAGGGATCCTATCACAATGCTCTTGTCCTTTGGGACTTGGATTCTAGTCCCAACATAACGACCACATTGCTACCTAAACTTTATCATCTAACCGTCTTCGCAGTGCACTAAGTAGCTCTGACTCATGGGTCTCACACCCTTACCGCGAGCCAGCCTACAAGCTTCTCCAGTAATTAGTCACAAGCCTATCACTAGTCCTCTGCTTTGGTCCTTAGACTCACATCCGTTGTTACAGGCCAAAGACCCATGGTGCTATTGTTAAGCTAGAGCCTCCTGTCCTGTCTTCGAGAGTTATAATTGACCCGACTCTCATCACTTTTGATACTTCTCTCAGTACCAACCCAAATCTCCAAATCATGGGTGACACAACACTACTCACAATTTCCCTTCTACTGGAACCCATGCTCCCAAGTGTACTAGAGTGTATCTACTACCGCATCATCTGATATACTAACAGGGTAAGATTCAAGATAATCAAACCAGAGCCAGCCGCCCATAACTATTGAGATGTACAACTGTCTACATACTAAATCGAAGGTCAGTACAGTAACTAGAGTAAAATTTCCCTTCCCCAAATGTCAAGTATGGGAACCACAATCCCATTGCTTGCTATTACGGGAAAACACATTTCCTAAGCAAGCTCACAACACAGCACATGCCTACATCGGGGAAAACATTTCCATTCACAGTTATGACTTACTCCAACCCATGTATGCAACCACAGTTTCACCACCCTCCTCACGCACAAACTTTCGAATCTCTAAGCTCACACAACATATAGTGTAGTAGTCACCCTCTTGGTACCTAAGTCTTTTCCCTTAGATCAATGACTTAGCCCCATGATCCCAAGCTTTCCTCTATTTCCTCTCACAAAGGAAAATACTTAAGTTTCGAAAGTTCTTTAAATTGTACCCACTCTATATTCGGTGTACCTTACCCTTCGGGATCTGATAAAATTCTTACTGTAGCTTTCCACCAATCGATCGCTTCATCACAACCATAAAGTGGAATAGATGATCTTTTCCTTTTTGCTCGATCGCCGCTTTCAATCTTGTCTTGCCTCGATCCTTAAAGGACTCACTGTTAACCTTTTTCTCATAACTTAGAAAAATTACTTGTAGCGCCTTATAGGACAATCCTCAAGTATTGCTTGATTTTCCCTACGGCTAAGTAAATCAAAATATACTCAACCAATACAGTCATAAACCAATCCTACTGTGATTTTGAACATCCTAGGTATTGCACTCATAAAGGTAATTGGTTATCCCAATTGCTATCACTAGATGCCCATAATAATCTGTAGCAAGATCTAAGGCAACCTTACTATATCCTCCTTTTTAATTCTCAATGGGTTGTATCCTATCCTCAATTGAATCCCTTAAAGTCAGAAATCCTCAATGAGTATATCATTCCCATATTCCAAATTTCTATAAACAATTAGACAAGAGAATAGTATCCCAAGCATTTATTATCTAAAATCCTCAGGATCTTAAATCCATCGAACACCTGCAAAATAACCATATAACCAAATGGTCTCCTGAGCATGTATCTTCTAAATTCCTCTGGAATTTGGATCCACCAATTTCCTGCAAAATAAGTTGTCTCCCAAATGATTACTTAGTACTCTCGAAACTCCAAGTTTATCAAATCCCTGTAATTCAAATAAGTTTTATCTAAAATATCCCCATGTAATCTTCAAGTAAGGAAGATGTCTCCCAAAATCCTGCAAGTCGTTCAAGATTTTTTTTGTTTTGGTAGGGGTTTAATTTCACCAAGTGACTAGAATACTTACTCGTACCAAGTCCCATCCTGTAAAACAATTAGGCATCTCCCAAACAATTATTACCTAGAATCCTCAAGATTCCAAATTCATCAACTCCTGCAAACTAACCATTAATATGAGACTCTAATGAACCATATATGGGAATATTTCCAAATCCAATTAGTTTCTCGAGACCTCAAATCCGTCAATTTCCTACAAACAGTTGTTGATAAGAAATTCTAACAAACCATATGTCTCCCAAGAATCCAACATGTCACTCAAGAACTTGGCTCGAGGTTTAATTTCCCAAATAATTAAAATACTTACCTATGTTGAAACTCATCCTACTTACTCATCAGATCTTCTTGACAATCATTTATATCTCCCAAACTTGCTACATGACTTATCCTGTCACCAAGAAACTCAAAGATTAGTGACACTAAATATGTTTCATAAACATCTCATATTGCTACTTTATCCTTTATGATTTCCCAAAAGTAGCCACACAACCAATCCTGTAACCACAAGACTAATAATATTAAGCATTCCATAAATACCTCATCCACTACTTTCTTTTCAACAATCGTCCTACCTTATTATTTGTACATGTATACCTACAATCCTAAAATCACTCCTCCTTGGTCTCGGGGTGGGGGTGTACGATGGTTCATTCCTCGGGTTTCCTCACGCCCAAGGGTACCCTTCTTACCTTATTTTTACCTCAGATTCTACTGACAGTCATCCATAAATTTGCTCCATGTCCTATCTTAACACAAAAGAGCTCAAAAGTTAGTAACATTACACATCATCATTACGTGTCACTGTCTTATGCTCTATGATCCCAAAATTTTAAGTCCCTCGTCATCTGTAGACATTTAGTAATTCTAACAATCCTCAAATCAAGGTACTACTCATTGGACTTACCATAGTCATTGAAACAACCTCAAATGCCATGTAACCCGTCCTGTCACCAAAGCCCCAAATATTTGGTAACATCAATTAAAGCATCTCATCTTACTATTTTACCTTCTAGGATCCTCAAAACAACCATATAATCTATCCTATCATTAAGGAACCCCAAAGTTAGTACCATCAGATATATCTATTGAATCCCAAAATTTCTGCAAGAAATAAAATAATCTTCCAAAGAAACCCCTAAAATCCTCAAATTGTCATAGGGTCTTCATGACCTTGATTCCATTCATTCCTTGAGTTTCAAGAATCCTCATAAATAATGACTTACAAAAGAACCTCTTGAAATCCTTAAGAGCTAGGTCCACTAGGTTTTCGCTTTTTGCCCAACTTACTTATTCACCATATCATGTTGTCCTTAATAGGGATAACCTCGAACAATGTGTAACCTATCCTATCATCAAAACTTGAAGATCAGTAATAGGTAAACATCATACAATGCTATTTACATTTATCGCATTTGTAACGTATATTGACTCCTCATTTCACTATTTTGTCTATCCAAGTGCATCTACATACAATCCTTTATCTCGAAAACCACAAATCATTCTTCCTTGGTTTTGAATCTATTCCTGCCATAGGTCAAAACATCCTCAAAGTCAGTCAATTCAAATCTAAATCAAAACCTCAAAGCCACCACAACCTAAAATATCCTTAAAACTAATCAATCACACTTAAAGAAGAACCATATATTCTAGCTCTGATACCAACTGTAATGCCCCACTTTTCTTTTCTACAAAACACGTATACAAAGATGCATGATGATGCTAGTGTCCATAAGATAATTAAGGGCGTTTATGGAAGCCTTTGCTGATGGAACAAAGGAACGAACCTGAAAGCTTAACCAAAGCAAAATAAATAGGGTTTCCACTCACTTTTCCTTTACATGTACAAGAAATGCATACAACTGTCAATGAACCCAAAAGACACAACTCACTACTTGTAATTATAACTATAACACCTGCCCAAGCTAGCGAATAAACCCTCATTATGGAAGCTTCCCCGTACAACATTTAAAGTGTGTCATGACCACCACAACAGTATCGCATACCCCATATACCCACTAATCTGTGGTATGACAAAGGTACATCTTACTGTACATATACATCAGAGCAACCGTAGGACACCCACACACACCTCTTACAACTTTGAGTGTCCTAGCTGCTATTACAATACATCACTTGGTTACAAGGGTACATAATGAAATAAAACCCAAAGCTAGTTGCAAAACCCAAAGCTAGCCAAGCATCGCCTTTTGCCCTTACTCGAACTAGAACTTGGATCACTTGACACGTCTGATATACCTGGGACGTTGAATGTCCCAGGGGTATGAAACACTCGAGTTAGATAATAACATCTAAGTGATGACTCAGAAAATGAGATTACATGCGTGCAAATGCAATAATGCCATTATGAAATCCACCCCTGTGATAACAATGCCATGGAGTTGCAATCACCCCCGTGGTCATCATAGTCACTCCTGGCTCATCACTAGAGCACGAGAGCTTCCATGATGTCCCAAAAACTAGCCACAGTCCCCAATACGAATATGATATATGACAAAGTAGAAGGAATATGCATAACTAAGGGAAAATATGACATATGAGCCACAAAGAAATGATATGCAAGTCAACACCCACACGCAATGAAGCCAAAATGATCGGGATGTAGCAAAAGGATGCAAGAAACACTCACATTGACCGATTACCTTAGGAAGCACGATTTACAACGAGCGGGATGGGTTTTCTCGCAGTTTTTCTTACTGTTTGGCATGAACTCCGTCGAAGCTCATTCTCCCTCGTTTCTCCCTTATTTTCTCCCTTCTTTTTGGCAATGTTTCCTCTCTCAAACTCTCTTCCTTTTCCTTCTTGCTTGGTGCCCAAAATGAATAACTCCAAAGCCCTTATTTGTAGGAAACTCCGGTAAACCAAATCGCTCCACGTGTCGCGTCATCATTCCATCTATGAGCATCCAATAAAAATATGCCACATGTCCCTAGAGATTTGTGCCTCCATATGTTTAATTAGATTTTCAACATTCCCATCATTACATCCCACATGGTTAATTGAATTTTTTACATTTCCCATCATAAGACTTTTGGAGGGTAAGTCTTGAATTTCAAAATGATCCAACGATGGATTAAATGTTATTTGAGATCTGCAATCATGACTTAACTATATTGGAATAAGTTTGGAATCCGCAATCATTACTCCCAAATGGTTTAGTTGGCCTAGTTCATTATTCCAATGATCTAGCTACAAGTTTTAAGAACTACACCTTGGCTCGAACTTTTCAGGTAATTTGCACTTAGGCCCTTACAATTTGGTCCTCGAGCCATTTTTAATTATAGTTTTTGGTCCCAAAAAAATGGATAAATTACGCTAATACTCCAAGGTTTTTAGGTAAATTACACTTTTACCCGAACTTTAATATTTACGATTTTGCTACTGGCTTAGACACTGAACCTTTGTCTCAAGGCTTCTATAATTCCTTGAAAGGACCTATTTCCTCAAGTATTAGAACTTAATAACCTCAAGTATTACATCATATTTGATTTTGAAAATCTGGGATGTTACAACCCCAGTCTTTTCTTTGACTATTGAGTCAAAGGAAAGACTAATGCCACTCTCGTGTCCACCTGCCTTGATGGACATGAAAGAAAAGCAAGATCGCTATGGGGCAAGCAGCGTAGTTCAAAAATTTTGAACCTTACCCCGATCTCGGCGATTGGATCAACGTATAAATTAAATCATTCACATACAAATAAAATAAATCTAACCTTTAGATTTTCGAGTCGTTCGTGGATTTGAGTCGTCCAAGCGTCCGGCTTATAACTTGTGATACACGGCACTCGTCTGTTGGCAAGGAGAGCGAAATAGGAGTGCTAGCTCCTTCTCTTTTTCCCATCTTGTGTATGAACGAAAAAGAACGCCCACGTTTCAAATCGATGCCAAAAAGAAATGAGAAAGAGTGAACGGCAATACGTTTTTCAACTCTTGAAAAACTACACCAAAAACTCTCTAGTTTTGCCAACCCATAAAGGGGTATTTATAAGGAGCTCTAGGGTTTCTTAAACCCTAATGGATATGGGATGGCCCATTTAATTTAGTCTAATTTGGAATTTAATTAAATGGGTTTATTCTACTCCAACTAGAAATATAATTAAATGGCCCAAATCCTTTTATAGGTTTAAATAAATCAAATCTAATTTAAGCCCAAATATAATATTTAATATTTTGCCCAAATCCAATTTAGTCCAAATATATTTTATTTCTTATTTGCCACTCCAACAAATAGAAAATTATTAAATTAGAAACTCCTTCCTAATTTAATTAATTTCTATTTTCGGAAACTCTTTTCATTATGATGACTCTTCGTCATATCGACGCCATTACGTCTATTTGTTCTTTTTTTTTTGAAAATCTACGACGGCACAACTTCTTGTCGAAGTGTCCCACTTAACCATACATCCACTCTCTTGGTTTAAGCCAGGGACTGTGCCTATTGCGTATGACTCATTAGGCTTTCGAGTATGTTGGCAATGTGTTGGTACGAACACATAAGACAAGATTGGCCTCTAGCAAGGCATCATACCTACCCAATTATTCAGAAGGATTCATAATCCGCAAATAACATTTCACGAGCATGGTTACCATGTAATTCAATCCTCGTGATCTCAAGTTGGCAATGTGTTACTTGATTATGATCACATAAGTTTTTCTTCGGTCATCTAGATATCTTCACTTAATAGAAAGTGAATCAATAACTCCTTATTGATCTCTTTCACCATGGCCATGGATTTAAAGTGAATATCTACCGAAGGCACCTTAGATACATCATCCTCTATCAAGGGATAAACGAGTCCCATCTTGGTTATGCACCCATATCCATAAGCCTCACGATATGCCTAATGATCGCCCACGTGTAGCCTTTGTCTAGGCCCATCGAAATGATGTCAAAGCATACCGATCTTTTTATGAGATAACCGTGACAACCTCAGGTCCAAGGATTAGTTACACCCATCTCTTATGAGAATACCATCAACATATAACCAAAATGGATTCTCATGGCGAGTCATGTCCAGTGACATGTTCTCCAACATTGATCACCTATGTACTTGTCTAGGCATCCCCATGCCTATGGGTGTGAGACCCCCATTGCTATCACATAGCAAAAACATAGCACATACAAGTCTTACCACAATTGTCAATATCCATTCTTGACATTGCTACGATTTAGGACATTTAATGATGTCTAGAAACTATGATGCATCATCTCACATCTTTATAGATTAATCACAGTATACATCATATGGACTTCTATCTAGTTTCATTCGGTCATTACAATAATAACAAGAAACTAATAGAATAACCTCTTGTGAATTTGAATAACTCCTTATTTAAATAATTAACATGATTATAATTGTCAGTATACAACATGCCCAATCTGATTGGGTCTAGAGCACCTACACTAACAGGATAAAACTACTTTCTTACTATTCATGGCCTTACACCAACACTAAAATGCGATCATTGACCAAAGAAAGGCTCGACAGCCATACAGAGGCACAACCCATTATGCCAAGTAGGTGGCGAAAGATACGAAGGCCAACTTGAGGCACCGAAAATAGGCAATGATCCTCTCAGGGGAAGGATACTGACGCACCTGTAAGGCACAATAAGAGGAGATTTGAAGAAACCCGAGCCTTATTGACAACGCAACGCTAAGAAAATAGCCCAATGGCTCACAAGCTAGTAATAGGCTTTTGGTTGCGGCCCAGGATATAAACAGGGATAGATTTGATTTTGAGTGCTCAAGGGCACTAGGCTCTTTAAAGAGTGGTTTTTGAGCACAAAGAAGATTATGCCGATGGTTTTTCCATATTCAAACTTAAGCTTAAGCTAAGACGGATTTCTCTAGGATCGAAATGCCTCAACAGGTCTTATCTCGAGATGATGCGTTCGCCCACGACGACTCTTGCTAATGCCTTAGATCATTGCTCATTCAAACTTGATTTTCTAGACTCCTACAAGTGTCTTAAATCAAAGTTGAGAAATGATGCTACCAACCTAAAATCATTGTGCTAGGAGTGTTTCTCTTTTTTGCCATTATTAGTGGCTTTGCTTACCCTATCCCAGGGATTCCCTTGGTATTTTGGCATAACACTTAGTGAGATATTGCCATTCATCTTCAACCATTCTCCCTGGTTTAAACCAGTTTTCTAGGCGATTGATGCCAATGCCCTCTCAACAATTGTCATCTACATTATGACCACATTCCATTTTATCTTACATTGAAGACCAGCAGCCGTTGTCTCTTCTTCTCTTACCTAAAGACATTTTAGAACATATTTCCATATTAGATCCATTATCTATTCCATCTCTCTTTAGAGAGCTGGATTTACTGTACGAGCTCCCGAAGCTCTTAGGATTTACTTCTTGGGACATGACCATATTCCTTAAAAGAAGTTTTTGGCTCACATCTAAGATCAAACCTGCCTTCATGTAACGCCCCGCTCCCACTTACGAGTGTTACTCGTGAACAATTACCCAAATTGTCCACCTGCCCGGCCTTAGGTGAAGGGTAGACCATGTTTCAAGATGAAACGCCCTAGGTGGGAACTAGGCTCGTCCTTCCTTTACCTCATCCCCAGGATTCACTTGCGGAATTGGGCTTTAACCACACCGCATTGGCTAAAAAGAAAATCTCATTCAGATGCCCAAACGCCATTTTCTCAATTATTTTAAATTCTTTTCCGACCAAGAATTTTACCTGGCTCCAATAAAATCACCATTTAAATCAATCCATTGATGGATCACCAATTTTGGAGGAAAAATTCATCATTTTCAATTTTCCAAAATGTCGGCGCAATTCTCCAAAATGCCCGAAAAATTCCTTTATTTTGAAATTTCCTTCGGGCCCCGAAATCAATTTAGAAATCCCCATAAATTTCTCAAATTTATGAATTTTTTAAAAAAATTTGGCCGGCGGGGCCCCGCTACGCGCTAGTAGCGCGCAATGGCCGCGGCCGTGCGCACAGGCCGCTGGCCGCGCTCCCCCGCACGCATGCTCCTCTGCGCGCGCCACCGCGCCCGCCCGCGCAGCCCAGCTGCGCCCCCAGCCTATTGCCATGCTGCTGCCACCTGCTAGTGCTACCTCCTACACTTCTTTTTTCCTTTCTTTTTTTTTTTTTCTCTTGGGTCTTTAAACCCACACTTTCCAAAAAATAAATTAAATAAAAATACTCCACTATCATTCAATTTTGCCTCTAATTCTCCATAATTAAGGCTTACACCACCTCTTTGATAATTGCACAACATACATCAACATTTCCTTCCATTTCACACATGAGCCTTACACAACCTATTGTGGCTCACATAACAACCTCCAAATATAAATACCACACATGATCAATACAACAAATAGGCTTTCCTAAGCCACAAGGTCACAAATGAAATAATCACATGCCTAGGCATCTTAAAGCCATAACTTTACAACAAAATAAATAATACACCATGAGCTTCAACCACAAGCTTGCAACACATTTCCTTTTCTCTTTTGACATAAGAACAACCTACAAAGGGAGGATAAAACCTCATGAGCCACAAAGCTCAGTAAGGGTGCATATGCAAAGTAAATACAAGCATAACAAGTCTATGTAATGGCAAATGCATGCAAGCATGGTTAGATCATTCCATCCTCACAACCCAACATGGTTTGAGGCATCAATCTACCATTTCTTTCCCACCCCCATGGCTATAGGTCTCATGAACAATAAAAGCATGCAAAAAGATACATAAAAGTTTATGCAACCTACTTACAATGCAATGCAAGGCCTCCTCCACATGGGGCCATCCCTTACCTTAACATTCTTCTCTTTGAAGCTTTAAATCCTCTTCTCAAGAGAGCTCCCCCATCCTCTTCTCCCACCTAGGATGACATTCCAACATGCCACTTACTTTGCATACTAACATATTAAAGTAAAGGAAAGGAAGAAATAAACTTACTTTGATTCTTCCATCTTCTTCTCTCTTTTCTTCTCCTTGGAAGACAACTCTTCCTTCCTCTCACTTTCTTTCTCTCTTTGAAATGGAAAAACTTGAGACAAGGGCTTACTTTCCCTTTAAATACTACTCTTGTCTTGAGATCTCCATTTCAAGACTTCATCTTAACCTTTGATTTTCAATTGCCTTTTGAGAGAAAATCCCAACCATCCATCTCTTTGGATTGAATACATCTCTCTTGGAAGAAACACAATCCATGCCATTTCCTTCCTTTAAATCTCATCCATTAGATTACCTTTTCCTTTACAAGACTTCATCTCCACCATTAAAAGAAAGCACACTTTTAATATGTTGGCAATCCATGCCATGTACTCTCTTTAAATCCCCACCCTTGGATTTATTCTCCTTCTCAAGAATGCATCTAAGCCATTAGATCACTTGCATTTTTCATTCAGTTCTCATTTACTTAATGAGACTATTTTCATATCCATTTTCAAGACTTAATATAAGCCATTGGATATCTTTCACCTTTTCAAGACTTGATCCTAACCCTTGGATCATTTAGTCTTCCAATACCAAAATTAGCCATTTTTCCAAATATTTATTTTGACTAATTTCAACAAATCAACTTGAGTGACTAATTTCACTCTTTCTCATTTAAATAAATCCTCCTATTTTCACTCATAAATGAGTGACTAATTTCCATTTCTTTTGCATTTTCTTTTTAAGCAACAACATCATGGCTTGCATTTAACACTTGAAAGACCATTTACTCTCCCATTTTGAATTTCATTTAAATGCCTATTCTTGATTCACAAGATTGTGCCATGTGTCACTAACCACCATCTCTCATTTCTCATTTCTTTCCCATTTAAATTAATGGGACCAATTTCCACCATCACATGAGAGACACAATTTAATTTCCTTCCCATTTAATTTAATTGGACTATTTTCATAACCATCACACTTGAGAGACATAATCCTTCATTTTCCATTTAAATAAATCCCACCATTTTCCATAGCATTAATGGATGACCATTTTCCCATTTTCCATTAGATTTATTTAATTCACCATAATTTCAAGCATTAATGGTGACTAATTACACATTTTCTTTTTGGATTTTCTTTAATCCATATAATCATGTCTCTCATTAATGCAAGAATGACTAATATCATTTCTTTTTGCATTTCTTTAACTCCCTCCATGTGGCATTACCACATTAATTCACCATTTAGGAAAAATTAATTATTTCTCCTCAAATAATTTAATATCCACCATTTTCCCTACTTTTCATAATGGAATTTCTTTATGGAATCACTCCAAATTACCAAAATACATTTTCTGAATTTATTAATCCCATATATCTCCACATAAATACCAATTTGGGATTTTTATTCACTTGCTCACCTAATTCCACATAGGAATTATCTCCAATTTATCAAAATACCCTTTTATTGGATTTCACTATCCAAATTACCAAAATACCCCTCTCATAGGGCACCCTCAATCTCAAGGATTCATCACCTCCTCAAGGGTATTTTTGGAAGTTTTCTTACTTCCTTTCTTATTCTCTTGACATCGGTAACACCGGGTGTTACACTTCACTAGTTGTTTCTTACATTTTCTCCAATCACTTCTCTGGCAAGTCTTCTAATTTACCTTTGGCGACTCTTGCCACTACTTTAGACTATCGCCTATACAACCCTAGCCTTCGAAGCCCTTTCAAGTATCTCTAATTGAAGGTGGGAAATGATATTATTGACCCTTCCAGGTCATAGACTCGATATATACCTGAGAGAAGAGAATTTCTTTGGGCATCATAGAGACGGTTTAGAAGATGACAAATAACATTTCAAACGAGTTGGAGGAAAACCTTGGGGGGATATTCCAATCTGGACTACGAGAACGGTTCGCCAGTAGCCAGTCACCCTAACTCGATCGTCAACACATCAAGCTTTACTCTTTTGACTTTCTATGTACTCTTTGCTCTGACATGTTATCGAATTCTATTATCCTTAAAGAAGAGAGTAAAACATTTTTTCTTGCACTTGGGGTGTCTTTTATCTTCTCGCGATGCATACCGATGGCTTACGCATTTCATGGTATGCATTTGTGAGTAGGTAGGGAGGCGTGCCCTAGGAGTAGAAGCAATTTTGGTGATATATCGTACTTGATAAAACCTTTGCTCGCTCCCTTAGATCTGCCATCTATGATTTCCATTTGATGCATTACCTTCCATCTCCATGGATGCAACTTATAGTCTTTGTGGAGATTTCAACTTCTCTTCATTGACTTACTCTAAGCGATTTAGGATTTCCACATCACCATCATTGCAGGATAACAACTTCTCCTTTATGCGACGTAGCATGGCCTTGACTTGGGTGGCCTCTTTTTTGAGAGATTCAAGGTGCTTGGATGAAGCTTCTAGAGCAGCGACGGTCTCCGTATGATGATGAGAAGCATTTTTTATGGCAATTGTATCTGTAAACAAACTTCTACAGGGAGTTATCTTATTGGGTAGACAGTTTAGCTTCTGCGAGCGATGCTGCAGTGCTAACAAATTCCATTACTCGTTGCTTGAAGAGTTGATAATCAATAAGCAAGCCATCTAAAGCCCTAAAAATGGATCTGGCAACGCAAAGCATGGTCTCGTGTTTACAAAAATCCATCAACTCTAAGACATTGAGAAGATGACTCTGGATTTGCTTTGTTGTCTCGTGAAATGCCTCTTCAATTAGTTCTGTGATCTTGTCGCCTTGCAATGCTTTAGATGGCTACTCGAGACACAGTTGCCCATCAGGCATAGAAGGTTGCTTATCGGATTCAGCTGATGACTTATCATATAACACAATGGTCGTGGCGTCAGCATTCGATACATTGACAATTAGGCTCCTAGATAGAGGAAGCAGAAGCTGACTAGGCTAGCCTCTGAATTGAAAGCTTAAAACTTGATGGATGACAGACTCCAAACAATTCCATGCCATCGGAACTTAGAGCTTCGACGTGGCAGGATATCGATGACTAATTGGGGTGAGGCTGTCCATGCTACTCTTACTGTCCCTCAACCTTCCGTGCTACTCTTACTGTCCCTCAGCCTTTTGCCGGGCTATTACGGGGAACTGTAATGTGGCCATCTCTAGTCTAAACGTCTTAGTGGGTTTTTAGGTATATGTGTAATACCCAAGAACTTTGGGTTATTATTTTAAAGAAAAAATGGAAATTCAGAGAAAATAGGTATCTGAAATGCCCAAAAAATTTATCGAATCAGCCAAAGGGAGAACCCTAAAGCTTAAATGTCTAAGGAAATAGGAACGCCTTTAATGAGCATATCAAGACATGATTTTTAAGATTGAAAGAAATCAAATCAGAAACCGTTTTTGGTACAGCTATGGATCAGACTGAAAAACTGAATTATCATAGGAGACTCCCGAGATGGTAATGAAAGCCTTGGGAAGCATCGGTTCATTGAGTAGGACAACCCTTTGGAAGTTTCGAAAAAAAACCAAGAGGTTTAAAGCTAAAATAGAAATTTGGGCCTAAGTGTAATTTCCAAAAATTGCCTGAAAGGGGTCAAAATGACATTTTTTTGAAAGTTTCAAGGGAGAAATGGAAAGATTAGAACTTAAGGGACTTAATGGAAATGTTCAAAAGTTTTGGGACTTTTGTGAAAGAGGGCTAAAAGAGAAAAGACAAAACAATTGGGCAAAAGTGTAAAAAAATGAAAATCTTGACCATGGAATCCGACCAGGCCACGAGGGGTCGCCAAAAGCCACTATGTTCACATGGGGGTGGTCAGGGATGGTCAGGGAGTGATGATGAGCTGATAATGGCCACTAAGGTGGCCAAATTTTTGAGAAATTTGGCCAAGAAAGCTAGCTGCTATGTCAAGCCTTGTAATTTGCTTTTTTGGTCACGTGTTGATGCTCTCAGGTTGATCCAGGGGAGGTGAGGACATCTAAAGCAATGGGTAAGGTGGCCAAGGCCATTTCAAGCTTCAACTTTGCTTATTAATAGAGCATGTGTTGGTTAAAAATTTTAGAGAATTGAAGCTCAAATCAAAGCCATTTTCGAATGAATTGAGAGGCAATGATAGAGGGCTTTTGTTGCCCATAGGTTGGGGACCGTTTTTGGAGAATTTCGTGAGCAACGAAGCAAGGAAGAAGGAGATTTGAGGCCTCGTCAGAAACCTAGGCGGACCGCCTGGTCGACACATTGAGCTTCAAGATGACTGGTTTTCGAGCCTCATTTCAAGCCGATTCATGTACCATTAGGATCGATTTGGCCTAGGCTTCGTCATGGTGTGAAAATCCCAATTTTTTGGTGTGCCATCGCCAAAGAAGATGACCGACGCGTGGACTTCTACGCTAGTCTTACTCGCCTTACCAAGCGCTGGCGCGTGAGGCCATGGAATTTCTTGCAATTTTTTTTAATATTGTTATAAAATTATTTTAGGATTTATCATGGACAAAGATTTGGAAAAAAGTGACGTAGGTATTTATTTTGGATTGTTAGAGAAATTAATTGGAGAAAAATAGAGAAAAAGGCAAGAAAACTGAGGAAAAATAGTTTTTATTGATGATTTAAATAAATATCTTGTCTAGCATGCCTTAGGATTTGAGGTGAAACAATTGGTGTGAATTTCAAAGTTGGCACAAAAATCGAGACAGCTGCACACTTTTTGAGGTAACCCAAACTTCGTGAAAGGTGAGTGGTTTTGTCCCTATAACCCATATATGACATGAATACCTTTCTATGCATGATACTTATGTATGTTATGATCATCTTTGTCATATTTGTTCATATTCTATTGCATGGAAAGTTGTGATATTCACATGGCACGATATTATTGTCATATTGAAACTTACGCATAGGATATGGACGTCGCCCTAAGAGTGTAGTCGTAATTCCCCAAGGACAATTGATGGAACATCGTTAGGCTTATCCTGCAGAGGTTCGGGATTCTACCTAGGGTTTCATACCAGGCTGGTGGGCAGGGAAGTTACACTAAGGTATCTGTTTATAAGTGTCTATGCACCATTCATTTATTCATGCTTATCTTACACTCACTTAGAAGATTTCATCTTCTAATATTGGACTATGTCCTTGGACTATTCCACATTCCAAGCGAGGCAAGAGGCCGGAAGGGCAAGGAGGTGATCGAGGCCTGATCACGACGAAAATTTTTTGGGTCCCATGTGGGACTAGGGCCATATATTTCATTTGGCCGTATTATTTAGATTTCAAGTAAATGCTTGTAAGGATGTGTTGGGTAAACGATGTTTATAAACCCTTGTTATGTTTTTGAGGTTTCATGCAGGTTCTGATCTTGCTTCCTCTTATGTTTAAAATGTATCATTCCTTCGCTATGTTTGGGAGTGTTATATATAAAGGTTATGTTAAGGATTTATTATTGATTTATGTTTGATGTATATGAAAAAAAAAAAAAAAATCCTAACATATATTTTAATTCCCTGGAAGGCGGGGTGTTATAGTTGGTATTAGAGCTTAACTTTTATTTGGAGATTTAGGATAGATCATTAAGAATCTATGAACCCGAGGTTTAGAAAAACTTAGATTAAGAAATCCTTATCTAGAGATTATAGACTTAAGTATGTTGTAGTGAAAGTACATGTCTAGAATGTTAGTGTAGGTGCTCTAGACCCAATCAGATTGGGCATGTTGTACACTGACAATTATAATCATGCTTATTATTTGAATAAGGAGTTGTTCAAATTCACAAGAAGTCATTCTATTAGTTTATTGTTATTATTGTAATATCTGAATGAAACTAGATAGAAGTCCATATGATGTATACTATGATTAATCTATAAAGATGTGAGATGATGCACCATAGTTTCTAGACATCATTAAACGTCTCAAGTCGTAGCAATGTCAAGAATGGACATTGACAATTACGGTAAGACTTGTATGTACTATGTTTTTGCTATGTGATAGCAATGGGGGGTCTCACACCTATAGGCATAGGGATGCCTAGACAAGTACATAGGTGACCAATGTTGTAGAACGTGTCACTGGACATGACTCGCCGTGAGAATCTATTTTGGTTATATGTTGATGGAATTCTCATACGAGATGGGTGTAACTAATCCTTGGACCTGAGGTTTTCATGGACATCTCATAAGAAGACCGGTATGCTTTGACACCGTTTCGATGGGCCTAGACAAAGGCTGCACGTGGGCGATCGTTGGGTATATCGTGAGACTTATGGAGATGGGTGTATAACCAAGATGGGACTCATCTATCCCTTGATAGAGGATGATGTATGATCGGGGCTATCGAACACCGATAGATTAGATAAATGATGATTTGGATTTGCAATAGGGTGTAACCCAAAGTCGTCTCCCAACGAACCTCAAGCGGATCTGTCAAAACAAGGCTAAACGGGGGGGGGGAAGTTTTTGATGAAAAACAGAAAACAAGATAAGCAAGAACACAATAAATAAATCGAGATGCAATCAGTTACAAACCGACCTTATATCCCAGTTTTCATCGCCTTCTCAATAAACAATTTGTTTAGTTTTAATCCTCAAATCAAAAATCAGAAAATTCTTTAACAACCGCCAAAGATTTGGAGAAACCAATAAACAGATTTCAGATTCGAGACTGATTTAAGTACCATCCAAACAGGTTGTTCTTCCTTCCAGTTAAAGTCTCAACCGAGCACAAAAACCTTGGATTCTCAAACAAAGACAATGCATGCATTCATCCAACCGGTATCAACACATACACAGATTTAAGAGAGAACGGAAACAAGAGAACAACAAAGTTAAAACTAAAACAAACAGATTTCCATTAAAACCAAATACTCAAACCGGGAACAAGGATGGTGTTGCAACTTGATTACAGAATCCTTAGCCTTCCATCTTGACAAGAAAAATGGAGAGAAGGAAAGTCGGCTACTGTTCACGCCCTCTAAAAGAATGAATCTTTACTGGCCTCTTAAGGTGCTTAAGTAGAGCTTAAGGAGGAAACCCTAGGTTACTGCAACTTTACGGCCGATTTAGGATAGGTTAACTTGCGTTTTGGGCTTCAGCCTCTTCATAAGAATTTTATATCAGGAAGAGTAGATGAACTTGGGCTTTTGAATCACTTGATTTTGATATCGGACGTCCAAGATATGGCCTTTTAAAGAATAAGTATCTGTGCAGCTTTCCTAATTTGACCCAACTTCTTGGCCCCGACTTTGAAGCGCTGTTTGAAGGCCCAAACGAACTCTGATTTGGACAAAAAATATCATTCCAGAAATCCCAAGAAGTCCCCTACAATATCTCTGAAGACATCATCTTCATTCTGGAATTTTATCTTGGCCAAAATACTGAAGGAAGTGCAGGAGGTCAAATATGCTAAAATTGCCCTTGCTTCTCTATCTCCAATTTCCAAGATATCTCATTTCCATCAAGATGTCTCATGCCCCATCTCATGCTCCCACATAGCCCTAAACCTGGAGAAATAAAATAAAATAGTGTGAAGCCCAATTCCTATAAAATAAAATAAAATAAAATCAAGATGAATGAAATAACACAACTAATGTGCAGAAAGGACTAAATATGAGGGCTAAATAGTATGAAAATATGTGCTCTATCAATGTATCTAAGGCGCCTTCTGTGGATATTCACTTTAAATCCATGGCCATGGTAAAAGAGATCAATAAGGAGTTATTGATTTACTTTCTAGCAAGTAAAGATATCCAGAAGACCGAAAAAAACTCATGTGATCGTTATCAAGCAATACATCGCCATACTTGAGATCACATAAGATACATTGATGAGAGGATCATATTACACGGTAACCATGCTCGTGAAAGGTTATTTGCGGATTATGAATCCTTCTGAATAATTAGGTAGGTATGACGCCTTGTTAGAGGCTAATCTTGTCTTATGTGTTCGTACCGACACATTGCCAACATATTCGGAAGCCTAATGAGTCATATGCAATAGGCACGGTCCCTGTCTTAAACTAGGAGAGTGGACGTATGGTTAAGTGGGACACTTCGGCAAGAAGTTGTGTCATCGTAGGTTCTCACGAAAAAAGAACAAATAAACGTAATGATGTCGATATAACGAGGAGTTGTCATAATGGAAAGAGTTTCCTAAAATGGCAGTTGATTAAATTAAGAAAGAGTTTCTAATTTAATAATTTTCTATTTGTTGGAGTGGCAAATAGGAAATAATATATATTTGGGCTTAAGTTAATATTTGGACTAAATTTGATTTGGGCCAAATATTAAATTAAATATTATATTTGGACTAAATTGGATTTGAGCCAAATATTAAAATAAATATTATATTTGAACTAAATATGATTTGGGACAAATATTAAATATTATATTTGGACCAAATTAGATTTGGGCTAAATATTAAATATTATATTTGAGCTTGAATTAGATTTGGGCCAAAATATTTTATTTAAACCTATAAATGGATTTGGGCCATTTAATTATATTTTTAGTTGGACTAGAATAAATGCACTTAAGATTCTAATTAAATTAAAATTAATGAGCTAGCCCAATCCATTAGGGTTTTAGAAATCCTAGGATATTTCTCTATAAATATCCCTTTATAGATTGCCCAAAACGGTAGGGGTTTTTGGTGTCATTTTTCAAGAGTTGAAAAACGTATTGCCGCTCATTCTTCCCCATTTTTTTTGGCATCAATACGAAACAAGGGCATTCTTTTTCCGTCCATACACAAGCCACGCAAAGGAGAAGGAGCTAGCACTCCTATTCCGCTCTCCTTGCCAACGGATGTGTGCTGCGTATCACGAGTTAGAGGCCGGACGCTTGGACAACTCGAATCCGCTAACAACTCGATAATCTAAAGGTTAGATTTATTTATTTGTATGTGAATGATTTGATTTCAACGTTGATCCAATCGCCGGGATCGGGGTAAGTTCAAAAATTTTTGAACTACGCTGTTTGCCCCGTAGCGATCTTGTTTCACTTTCAGTTCTAGATAAGGAAAGATTTGGTACTTAAGTGCATCTGTTTGTGACCCACCTCTCTTTCCTGGGAGCTTACCTGGTGTACTATTCATGTACATACACTATGTGGCTACTATTCTCGATGAATAGTAGAAATCTAATCGATTTTTCAATGTCAGAATGGAAGGAGATTACCTTGAGCAATTCTAAGTGACCCACTGGACCAGTCGATGGGCGAACAGTGAACCAATGATGGAAGACATCTTCAGTCACCTTAATATTCTAGAAGGCATCTTAAGGGATGTGCCACCAAGCAGTTTTGTGAGACCTTGCCTAATGCACGCTTAGGTAGAGTTCCTGACCAATCACACGGAAGAAGAATGGAGAGCCATAGCCGAAGAGATTCGCCAGCAAGGTGATTATGCGTCTCTACATTTCTTCTGTATGCGATTTAGCGATCAAGTCATTAATGTGTTTAAGGGAGCCATAATAGAGGAAGAGGACTTGGATGGAGATTGGGATGACATCAAGGCAATTGAAGCCAATATGATGGGCGCCGGCTACCTTGACTCGGATGATGAAGAAGAAGGAGCAATTGTGCATGACAACCTCAATGGACCAGCAACCAAGTTTGGAGACAACATAGCGAACAACGATGCTTGGGTCTGGAAGTCAGCCAACCCATAGAAAGAATCATGGATGATTTTATTTCGTTTATTCGTGTGTCAGATGCGTGTTGTGTGCTTTTCTTAAATGATGTTATATATATCATGTTATGAAATGAAATTTCGTTTTGAAGAAATTCTCGTGGAATGAGATTTTGTCTTGTCTTTCAGATGGTTACTACAAGGCAACAAAGGAACATGACTCCTGTCACCCCAATTGGGGAATCGAGATGTAAGAAAAAATGGGAATCGCCGCTACAGTCGCGCCGATAATAGTAGCATTCGGACTGAGAACAAGAGACAGAATCAACAGTTTCTGAAGGACGATTGGACTGGATTGAGAAGGTTTAGAGAATCTCTTAACCCACACAACCAGGGGAGAACCATGTAACACCCCTTCTCCTAGGATTGCCCAAGAATAGGTACTACGGAAAAAATAAATAAAATTAAATAAAATAAAGTAAACCCTTTGATAAACTAAAATGAATATCTCAATCAATTGAATTAAAAATCTGAGTCAACATAAACTGAAAATCGTAACTCTGTCTAAAGGACAATCCCTCAACTAGAATATAAAATAGCCCTAACTGATACGATACTATAAACTGACAATCTCCCAGATATCTTTTGTCTTGAGCAGCTCCATGTACATATACTACTGACCACTGCTACTAGGCCTCACTTCTGGTACTCCCCCGCTAGGACCTAGAATGGTGAAGAGTACAAGGTGAGCTACAAAGCTCAGCAAGTAATAAACCAGAAAGAATAACTGAAGCTGAACCGAGAAACATGAATACTGATAAAATACTTATTACACTTGTACTGAGTGTAACACTATCTATTTGCATTCATAAATGTAATGCACATAAATTGTAAGATAAATGCAGGTATGCAACTTTGGCTCATAGGCCCACATAATTTAAGAAAACATACCTGACTGATCTGAATCCCGTATACACAAAAACTGTAAGTACAAACTATGGGAAATATGCCCCTAGCCCCCTGGTCAACATTAGGCGAGCAACTCATATATTGAGTTATAACTATAATTGGTGGGATCCCCGCGGACAAGCCGCCTGTCGCGTGTAATGCAATGCTATGCTCATATACATGCTGGCACACGATATGTAGTGCTCCATATAAAATCATGCTCAATCTTCACATCAAAATGTATGCACATAATCTCATAGAATAATGTTGGTCATGTCATAATTAATTGCTAAACATGGTATATGATTTTCATTAGCTATATTGAGACACAACGATTCTGAAATTTCTGAGCATGGTATATTGGAGTTTATCATATCTTGGTGTGAAAATTCAATATTTGAAGTATTGAATATTTATATTAAATTTAAGACTTGCATTAACAATTTACTGAAAGTCATTCGAATGTTTCATGAGAGTCATTTGAATGTAAGGAAGGTCATTTGAATATAAGGTATAACATTAGAGATGTATTCGAATGGAATATGTGTAACGCCCCACTTTTCCAGATACACAATAACTTGAAATATAATTAAGACATCACCTACAGGCGTTATGGAAACCCTTACCAACGAAAGCATTGGATCGAACTTGCAAGCTTAACCAAAGCTAAATAAAGGGGTTTCCACTAGATTTCATTTTCAAGTACAAGAAATGTATACAACCTTCAATACTCCAAAAAACACAACACTTGACTACAGGTACAATTACGATACACAAGTCTTAAGTAAATCCAAAGGTTACATAAGATTTGTGGCACATGAACAACATGGAGTTAAACTAAACATTGGCCTCCTCGTAGACTTTTCTCCTGCTTGCCTCCGGGGTACCTGGCATGCTAATATACCTGGGACATTGAATGTCCCAGGGGCATCAACCCAAGTTAGATATTGGCATCTAAGTGAGTGACTCAGAAAAGGAAAGTACATGCGTGCAAATGCAATAATGTTGTTATGAAATCCACCCTTATGGTAGCAATTCCAGGGTGTTGCAATCACCCCCGCAGTCATCATAGTCACCCCTTGGCTCACTGCAAGAGCACGAGTTCTTCCATGATGGCCCAATAACTAGCCACAGTCACCAACATGAACATGATGTATGACAAAGCAGAAGGAATATGCATAATCAAGGGAAAATATGACATGTAAACCACTAAGGCATGATATGCAATCCATCACACACAAGTGAAGCAACAAATGCTCAAAGTGTCACAAAACATGCAGGAATCACTCACCTTGACCGCTTCCCCTTTGATAGTACTGTTTTCAGCCCGATTTTAAGCAAAAGGGGTTGTTTTTGTAGAAATCATGGATTTTAGTGAGCCAAAAATTAAATTTTTTTACATAGGGTTGTAGGTAATTAAAATAGGAGAACAACGGTGAAAATTTCAGGCTAATCAGAGTCCAGATGCGCCCTCACGGGCCCCTAGAAGGCTGGCCACGCACTGCCCTTCTCTATTTTGTAACCTAAAATTAAAACGGCCATATCTTGCTCATTTTAACTCCGATTTGCTCTCCTTTGAAGCTACGGACTCCTCTTTTCATGCTCTATGATCCTATAGAAAGAAAAGTGGTTTACCTTTTAGCTTTCATCTTCGTTTTTGGTAATTTCCAATCTGGTCTCTCTACTTAGCTTCCTTACTTTCTTCCTTTGGAATCCTCTTGCTTTTCTCTTTTATTTCCTTCTACGTGGTCCATTTCTCTACCCCTTTTATATCCTTTTTAACTCCAAGCACTTGGTGGCACTTATCTCTTTTGGTTGGTTATTTTCTTCCTAGCCATGATTACTATCTTTGAAAAAACTCACCTTTGATTCCATTCTTCTCTTGGAAGCCTTTTCTCTCCCAATCCACTCCTTCCATTTGCCCCTTACGTGCCCACTTATTCAACCTATCTTATCCTTATCTTTTAGCAAGCCAATAACATGCTTCCAACTCCATTTGCTTTTGAATTAAGGGATAAAGGTAATCATGGTTTTAAGAGTTTTGAACAAAATCACCCAATACAAACTTTCCACCTCAAGGCTTCTCCAATAAGCCTTTATTATGTCAACAAGTCTTCCAATGAAAGTTTACCAACTCAAAGCTTTGCAAACAAGCTTTAATCATGACATTTATTTGGAGACGTTATCCTTTATTTTGCATTTAGGTCCTTAAAGTCATTTTCATTTGCATGAAAATCCAAACTTCCATTAAAACACTTTATTGCATCATCCAACCTTTATATTAAATTTTGGGGTATTACAATATGGGTCATTCAGATGCCATATAATACTATTCAGATGACACTGAAGCATAAGGGAGCAATTTGATTGAAGTAGCAACCCATTCGAATGAAATAAATGAACTACAGCGAGGTCATTCGAATGGCAGAAACTCATTCGAATGACAGAAACTCATTCGAATGATAAATGATATCTAACAAAGGCTATTCGGATCTTTCAAAGACTCATTCGAATGACTCACAAATTAATTCGAATGAATTTGACAATTTTCCAACATTTGAATGAGCAGAAAGCAACTCATTCGAATGCAACAGTACCCCATTAGAATGAATGAATGGAACACTCATGGGTCATTTGAATGACAAAGAGACTCATTCGAATGCTAGACTATACAAAGCAACAGCTTACTCAATCTTCAAGGTCTCATTCAAATGACAAGAAAACTCATTCGAATGACAGACTCAAAACTTCAAAAACACATAGAAATGATACGATAATGCTAAGAACTCATTCGAATGATAAAGAAGGTCATTCGAATGACTGAAAAATCATACGAAACAAAGCTTACAATAACAGAGACCATATCATGAATCAAAAACTTAACATTGCTACACCATTCCAAAAGAAATCTTAGGAGAACAATCCCAATTGATATAGAATAATTTCAAGATGCATCAATTAATTGTTTCTGAAAGAAATTCTGTAAGAAATATGCATAGCTTATCATAACTCACTGGATACTGATATACTGCATGAATATATATATATACATATGCATGAACATACTATCTGATTAAACTGGGAACCAAAACAAAGAGTCTTGGTATTCTGAGATCACTAAAGACATGGATCTTGAATTAAAACATTACAAGAAAACTACTTACTCATGACTTTACTGAATATGGGTATATATATATAAATATGAAAACGTATCTGTTAACTGATATTAATGACACTTGAATACCAGAACGAAAATCTGGAATAACTGAGAACGAACGCTAACATGCTCCTGTAAGAAAGGATTACAAGGAGAAGAAACTTGCCTTATGATCAATTGGATCGACGATTCGCTAAACCACTTCACCTATGAAAACATTGATGCTGTTCTTAGCTCTCTATTCATCACAGAAATCTCCTCTAACGGCGTGAGAAGATTCTGACTAATAGACTGAATATATATAAGCATCACAAGCCCTAGAAGTCATCTCTCAATCTCTTACTATGATTTGGAGACTCTTAACTTCATCTCCCGCATAGACTCCCAATCACGAAATACTTTAATTAGATAATTAAATTCTAACCACAAATTGCTAAATGACCTTCATGTCCTCAGATTTAATTTCCACAACAAATAAATAGAATTAAATGCTATTCTTTTCCTTTAAAATCTAAATTACCACATTAAAATAATTAATTGGCAACATCTCTTAAACACTAATTAAATAATTTTTAAATAATTTCTAGACCCTCTAATGGGTCGTTACAATTTCTCCCATTCTTAAAAGAATTTGATCCTCCAAATTCGTACCTGGTTACTTGATCAGGGAGGGGTAAAGGTGCCTCATTTCTTCTTCTAATTCCCACATCGCCTTTTCTGATGAGTGTCATTGCCATTGCACTTTCACAAGAGGAATTGATCGGTTCCTCAAATTCTTTTCCTTTTGCTCTAAAATACTGGTAAGCATCTCTTCATAAGACATGTCTTCCCTAACTTCAGGATTCTGAAAATCAATCATATGCTGAGGATCTGACACATACTTCCTTAACATCGAAACGTGAAACACGTTATGAACATGGGACAACTGAGGTGGCAAAGCTAACTCATATGCTAATGTCCCTATCCGTCTCAAAATGTCAAACGAACCAATGTTACGAGGACTAAGCTTCCCTACTATGCCAAATCTACGAACTCCTTTAATAGACATGACTCTCAACCAAACATGGTCACCTACTGCAAACTCCAGGTCTCATCGTTGTTTGTTTGCATAACTTTTCTGTCTGTCTTGGGCATTCTTCATTTTTGCTTTGATAACTCAAATCTTTTCTATCGTATGTTCAACAATTTTAGGACCTAATAAAGCCCTATCTCCAATCTCTTCCCAACATATCGGTGATTGACACGGTCGCCTATGTAAAGCCTCATATGGTGAGATTCCAATACTTGAATGGAAACTATTATTGTAGGCAAATTCCACCAAAGGTAGGTGCTCATCCCAACTATCTTGGAAATCTAGAACACAAGCTCTCAACATGCCCTCGAGAGTCCTGATAGTCCTCTTTGACTGACCATCTGTCTGTGGATGAAATGTCATACTAAACTTTAACTGAGATCCCAATGTCTCATGCAAAGCTCCCTAAAAGTGAGAAAAACAAGGATCTAGATCTGATACAATACTAGATGGAACACCATGCTCAAGCAAAGGAACCGAGGTCCCATCAAAGATCCAAACACATATTGTAGATATATCATTTAATCCGTGAGATAATTGGCCATGGTGACATCAAAATGGAGAAGGTTGCATCAATAGAGAATGTAGTAGATCCCCTTACAAAACCATTGTCATAGGAAGTGTTTGAACGTCATCTTGAGCAGATGGGCTTAAGATACATGGCAAATTAGCTTTAGAGCAAGTGGGAGATTGTTAGAGTTATGCCCCACAAGCCAATTATATATTTATATAATTGATCATACTTTACATTGTGATTCTTTATTTTCAATCAATTGGTATTGCAAGGCATTATGTTTTTATTTGTCATTATTGGTTGTCGTTATTATTGCAATCTATACTTGACAAAGTCTATAAATCAAATAGGCTCATGGAATATGGTCGTGCATAGAGATGATGATCATGAAACATATTCCTTATAAGTCTTGATCTTAAATGTTCCTAGTCATAGAGTTATTAGGATTGGACACTAATAACTCGGATAGACTAGCACATATGATGTATACTCAATCAGGAGAATGTCTTGTTTCATGAACATTGGTGTGTGGACACTAGTGCATATATGTGGGTGCTTATTATAAGAATAAGTACACTGAACTGACCTGCTATAGAATTCCTAATGGTAATTGTTTATTGTCGAATTGGAATTTCTGTGTTGCAATAGTGCAGATTGGTCCTTAGACTTGAGACATCATGGCAGTCTTATATTTAATTGGTTACTCTTTGATTCTTTTTGGATTCTAATGGAGTCATTAACAAATTATCAATGGGCGTAATCTTATCACATATGAAGGCTTGTAAATGTCAAAATAAGATTCATCACTTATCAATAAGATGAGAAGATGCCCTATGTATTCCGATGATTTCATGACTGGGGAAATCCTTGGCCAAGGTGGGGTGGAAATCAAAAAGAGTTTTGATTTCACCTATCAAGTCATAAATCTGGGATGGATACATAGTTATTGAATGATTAGGGTTTCGTCATAAAACCATACCATAAATTCAATCGAGACATAGATTGATGAAAGGATTTTACTGCACGATAATTGTAATTAAAAAGGACCGTGTTTTTCATCGTTGGCTAGGTATTTATGGCATGTTGCTAGATGTTAACCATGATATGTAGGGTTTTAGAATTAATTTGATTAATTCTAAAACTATTAATTAAAGAGCTTAATTAAGAAGCCTATGAGATGTGTTAATTATGAAGCCCATAAGTTTAATTAAAGAGTTTAATTAATCTAATAAGTTGGGCCTTCATATAGCCCAATAGAGTTGGCTCTACATCTAGCCTAGTGGTGGACCTAAGGGGTCACACACTTAGGTCGAGCCCGTTCCACAATTTAAAAGAGAGATTCGGCTCAATGTGATTAAGGGCTGAGCCTAAATTGTTTAGGGGTTTTCCATAATTAGGGCTTTGACTTTATAAATATGCCACTTAAGAAGCTGGAAAAAAAAAGAAGAAATTTGGATCTCTTAAGAGGCCTAGGGTTGCTAGCATTACTCGAGGCGTTCGTGGAAAGGGTCGATCGTGTGGACCGATTTGGAGGGGTTCGCGGTTGCGACTCTACGAATCATAACCGGGCAGAATCGAAGCTTCACGGTCACTGGTTTCCTAACAGTGGTATAAGAACAACAGGTTATCTCGAACCTTTGTTGATTTTGTTAGCTATATTTTGATTCTATCATCGTTTTCTGGCAGTGTAATCAAAAGACGTTTTGGAAATCTGCCATTATTTTGATGAATTAGAGCATCAGTAACGAATCAGTTTTGTTTATCAATTTTGCCATGTCTTGATGATGTATTTATGTATTGAACAACATACTAAGATGGTAGATTAAAAGGTTCAATAATCAATTTTTAATGTGTTATGAAACTGATGTAAAGAAACGGTTTGAATCTGTCATTATTTGCTGTTTTCTATCATGTTTCGAATTAGTTTGATTTTCGAGGGTTAAATAAGATCTGTAATCGGTTAGTAATAAGATTAAAGTCGATTCAGATGGTGGGATTGTTTTATAGAACAACATGTTCTATAAGAATCGGTTTGATATGATCAAATCGAGATCAGTTTTGGTTCGAACAACAATGTTTGGAAAAACCGAAACTGTTTTATTATCTGTTCGAACAATTTATTATCTATTCTGATATGATCAATTCGAGATAATGATCTGATCAAATAGAAGCATCCTGATATGATAAAAAACGAACAGCAATAATGATGCAATTAGTATTTGTTTATCGTTTGATATGATCAGTATATGTTCGAACAGTTTTGCTGGGTGCTATGTTTTTGATATGATCTTAACCGAACACCAATTGTTTCTGATATGATCTTAAACGAACAACATTATGTCAAACAACATACTGGCTGATCGGTTTTGTGAACAGCTCGACCCTATCGGGGGCGCTGCCCCCAAACCCCCTTATGAGGCGGTGCATAATCTGTTGTGTTTTTATAAATGCAAAGGCAGAAAATCTATTTTGTTTACATGTCTATCTAACTTGTATTCAAATGTTATCTTCATTGCATGAGATGATCTTATGATTTCTAAGATGCATGCTAATAACATGTTAGTATCGTTGTGTATGAGATGCATGCTTATGATGAATTAATTATGGAATGTGTTAAGTACATGTATTATGATCTAAATGAAAGTTTAAAAACCCTCACTTAAAATTGTTTTAAGTATTTATATTAAGTCATGAACGGGGGAAAATCAAAGGAGTTTATTTTTGCGATAGCCTTCCATCATTGGCATATAATATGAAGTGTTACCATGTTTGATATGTATCACCAATATTATTTGGGGCATACTAAGTATGGCAATCTATATTATTTGGGGGTATGTAGAAATACTATCGCCAATATTATTTGGGGGTATCTCTATTTGTCACACTTGTGGTTAATGATGATTTGACTTAACATGTTTTGCATAAGAGCGTCAATAATATTTGAGTTTATGCAAATATGACGCAAAATAGTTTGAGGGTTACATGAGATGTAATTGGTAAGAGTTACCTACCTTTTAAAATTACTATAAGAGCTACGTTATTATTCAAGTTTATGGTAATTTTAATTGGGTCTCAAGCCCACTAGAAAGCCTATGTATTTAAGGTTTTCAAATCTTATTTTGAGGGTGCTAAGATTTGACTAAATAGTGGGAGTATCACTTATGACAAAAGTCCTTAATCATATGTGAATGTAATTGGTTGAATGTTTAAGTGTATGATCATGTTTATATTTGCAGATTTGTGAAATAAAAAATGGGCAAGAATCCACTTGCAGGTTTGCTAGACACTAACAAGTTAACAGGTCCCAATTATTTGGATTGGCTAAGGAATCTCAAAATTGTTTTGGATTCCGAGAAAATAACATATGTGATGGATAAGGACCCACATGAAAAAGTTTCAGAGGCTTCCACCCCAGGGGAACTAACCACTTGGCAGAAGTGGAAAGATGATGATCTTCAGTGTAACGCCCAACTTTTCCAAATACACAATAACTTGGAATATAATTAAGACATCACCTACGGGTGTTATGAAAATCCTTACCAACGAAAGCATTTGGATCGAACCTGTAAGCTTAATCAAAGCTAAATAAAGGGGTTTCCACTAGATTCCTTTATATGTACAGGAAATGCATACAACTTTCAATAAACCCAGAAGACACAACTTACTACTTATAGGTAAAACTGTAGGGCGCTTATACTCACACCTCTTACAACCTTGAGTATCCTAGCTTTTATTTACAATACATCATTCGGGTTACATAATAAATCAAAAAGAATCATAATAAGTCGAAAAGAACCCAAAGCTGGCAAAACTCCACCTCTTTTCCCATGCTTTGAATTGAAACTTGTCACACCTGATATTTCTAATAAAGCTAGGACGTTGAATGTCCTAGGGGTATGAAACACCCGAGTTAGATAATAACATCTAAGTGAGTGACTCAGAAAAGGAAAGTACATGCGTGCAAATACAATAATGCCATTATGAAATCCACCCCTATGGTAGCAATGCCAGGGTGTTGCAATCACCCCCGTGGTCATCATAGTCACCCCTTGGCTCACTACAAGAGCACAAGTTCTTCCATGATGACCCAACAACTAGCCACAGTCACAACCTTGAACATGATATATGACAAAGCAAAAGGAATATGCATAATCAAGGGTAAATATGACGTGTAAACCACCAAGGCATGATATGCAATCCATCATCCACACACAAGTGAAGCAAAAAATGCTCAAAGTGTCACAACACATGCAAGAATCACTCACTTTGATCGTTTCCCTTCGATAGCACTGTATATAGCCCAGTTTCGAGCACTATGGGCTATTTTCTATAGAAATCACAAATTTAAGTGAATCAAAACTTAAATATTTTTACATAGAGTTGTAGATAATTAAAATAGGAGACTTTTGGTGAAAATTTCAGGCCAAACGAAGGCTGGACAGCCCCTCACGCTCCCCAGGAAGGTTGGTCACGCGCCACCTCCTTCCCTATTACGGATTTTGCAACTGAAAATTAAAAATGCCATAACTTGCTCATTTTTTATCCGATTCACTCTCTGTTTGAACCTACGGACTCCTATTTTTGTGCTCTACGACCATACAAAAAGAGAATCAACTTACCTTTTCAGTTTCCTTTTTGTTTTCACGGTTTTCTTATCAGGTCTCCCTATCCTTTCTTCTTTGCTTTTTCTTACACTTGCTTGTTTCCTTTTTCCTTTGCTTCATGTGGACTTACCTCCATCCATTTATATAGCCTTTAAATTACCAAATCCTCAAGATTTCACTTGGCCTCCAAGTTACTCATTTTCCACCCTAGTAATTATTACAACTTTGAAATTTTTCCAATGTTCCAATGCCTTTATGCTTTCCAATCCTAGGCCTCCAAATACACCCCTCACGTGGCCTTCAAGATAAGCTCCTTTATCTTCTTCTTTTGCAAGCCTATACAAGTCTTACAAGTTGTATTACTTTTGACTTTTAGGGTGAATCCAATTGTTACCATCATAAGGCTTTAGGACTTTAGGGAAAATTCTCCAATCCTAACTCTCCAACTCAAGCCTTCTTTAATAAGAATTCATCATTGCAAATATTCCCATTGATTGGAGACAAGCTAACTCTTTTACGAATTGTGATATTTGCATTTGGGTCCTAAAACCATTTTTTGTTTATACTTTAATTCTAAACTTCCATTTAAACACTTTATTGCAACATTCAACCCTTACATTAAATTTTGAGGTATTACATTCAGGATCGTTGCTATATGATGACATCGATGTCCAATGAGCTGCAAAAGCAGTATGAGAACATGGAGCATCATCAGAGATTCATTTGAACCTAAAAGAGTTGTATGGTGAACAGACTAGGTATGTGAGATATCAGATTTCAAAGGAGCTTTTCAGGGCCCATATGACAGAAGGTGAATCAGTCAATACTCATGTATTGAGAATGATAAACCTAATAGAAAAGCTTAAGTCTTTGAATGTTGTTGTGGACAATGATCTATATGTAGATTTGATCTTACAATCTCTTCCTGATTCATTTGATCATTTTGTCATGAATTTCAATATGTATAAGCTTCAAAGTACTCTTCCTGAGCTGCTTAACATGTTGAAAACTCCTTAAATGAAAATGAAAAAGGATAAACCTGTCATGCTTATTGGTTCCTCA
Source organism: Diospyros kaki (assembly GCA_036245055.1). Lineage (NCBI taxonomy): Eukaryota > Viridiplantae > Streptophyta > Magnoliopsida > Ericales > Ebenaceae > Diospyros > Diospyros kaki. Next base: position 11,293,082 of record BSEG01000011.1, on the reverse strand, counting down.
CATTCCTTAAAACCAAAGAAGAACTAGTCAAAAGGCAAAGGGAAGAGTTCTCAAAAGGGGAAGACAAAGCCTAATGGTGGAGTCAAGAAGACAAAGCCAAGTCAATCAGAGAAAGGAAATTGCTTCCATTGTGGAAAGCTTGGGCACTGGAAAAGGAATTGCAAGACTTATCTTGCTAAACTGAAGCAGAAACGTTCTGATTCAGGTATGTACTTTGTTGAAATTAACCTTTCAGTTAATGATGCTTCTTGGGTATTAGTTACCGGATGTGGTAGTCATATTTACAATGATTTGCAGTTGATGACAACAAGAAGGAGACTAAATAAAGATAAGGCTTCTCTACGGCTTGGGAATGGAGCAAGAGTTGCTACTACAGCCATAGGGACAGTTTATTTAGTTTTAGAATCTGGAATAAAGTTAGTTTTGAATGATTGTTTTTATGTGCCAGACATTATTAAGAACATTATTTCTATTCCTGTTTTGGACAAGGAAGGTTTTAATTTTACAATTTCTAATAGAGTTTGTTCTATTTTCAAAAATGGTTTTTTATATGGTACTAGTGCATTGTCAAATAATTTGTATACTATTCAAACTAATGATTCCATGATTTATCTACAACAAAGTAACAAAACAAAGGTTGATGATCAAAACTATGCTTACATGTGGCATTTGAGATTAGGTCATATATCCAAAGACAGGATAAATGAGTTGGTTAAAAATGGTTGTTGAACTTGTTTGACTTACAGTCACTTCCAACTTGTGAATCGTGTCTTAAAGGAAAGATGATAAAATCACCATTTGTTGGACAAGTGGAACGTGTATCTAATCTATTGGATTTGATCCATTCAGATGTCTGTGGGCCACTAAATGTTAGTGCAAGAGGTGGTTTTTCATACTTCATTACCTTCACTGATGATTTCTCACGGTATGGCTATGTGTATCTTATGAAGCACAAGTCAAAAGCCTTTGAAAAGTTTAAAGAATTCAGGAATGAAGTAGAAAAACAAACAGGAAAAAGTATTAAGATCATTCGATCTGATCAAGGGGAAGAATACTTGAGTACTGCATTCATTGATCATCTTAAAGAGAATGGGATTCTCTCCCAGTGGACTCCACTAGGAACACCACAACTCAATGGAGTTTCTGAACTAAGGAATCGAACCTTATTAGATATGGTTAGATCCATGATGAGTTTCGCTGGTCTTCCTTTATCCTTTTAGGGCTATGCTCTTAAGACAGCTACCCATTTACTGAATAGAGTTCCCTCTAAATCAGTACCTAAGACACCATATGAGATGTGGTTTGGTAAGACACCCAGTTACAAATATTTAAGAATATGGGGGTGTCCTACCTATGTCAAGAAGACGGTGGGAGATAAGTTGGATACTAGATCCACTAAGTGTATGTTTGTGGGATATCCAAAAGAATCAATTGGATATTATTTCTATCATCCCCTTGAACAAAAGGTGTTTGTTTCAAGGAATGCCACTTTTCTAGAAAAGGAATTCCTATTAGATGGAAATAATGGTAATATGATAGATCTTGAAAAAATTCAAGAATCACAAACTAGTATCTCACAAGTGGAAGCAGAAAATAACTTTGAACCTTAAAGTACACAGTCTCCACGAAGATCCCAAAGGATCTCAAGACCTCCTGATAGGTATGGTTTCTTAGTTGAGGGTAATGAGGATAACCTTCTATTGGATGAGGATCCAAGAACCTACAAGGAGGAAATATTTGATATCGACTCAAGAAAATGGAAAGAAGCTATGAAATCCGAAATGTATTCCATGTACTCTAACAAAGTGTGGACTTTGGTGGATCCTCTTGAAGGTATTGTACCTATTGGCTGTAAATGGATCTACAAGGGAAAGCTTAGGGTTGATGGAAAGGTACAGACTTATAAAACTCGTTTAGTGGCAAAGGGTTACACTCAAACTCAAGGTATTGATTTTGAGGAAACCTTCTCACTAGTTGCGATGCTTAAATCCATTCGGATTTTACTTGCCATATCTACATATTATGACTATGAGATATGACAAATGGATGTGAAAACAACCTTCCTTAATGGTGACATTAAGGAGGATATTTATATGGTACAACCAGAGGGATTCATATCTAATGGAAATGAGCAAAAAGTTTGCAAGCTTCAAAGGTCTATTTATGGACTAAAACAAGCTTCCCGGAGTTGGAACATACATTTTGATGAGACAATCAAATTGTTTGATTTCATCAGGAACTTTGATGAACCATGTGTGTACAAGAAGGTTAGTGGGAGTGCAGTCACTTTTCTGGTGCTTTATGTTGATGACAGACTACTCATTGGGAATGATGTAGGTATGTTACAAGAAACAAAAGCCTGGTTATCTACTAATTTCTCCATGAAAGATTTGGGCGAAGCATCTTATATTTTGGGGATTAAGATGTATAGAGATAGATAAAAAATGATGCTTGGTTTGTCCCAATCAATGTATATAGATAAAATGTTAAAAGGTTTAACATGGAAGGATCTAAAAGAGGATTTCTTCCAATACGCCATGGGATTTCACTCTCCAAGTCTATGTCTCCAAAGACTCCAGAGGAGAGGAAAAGAATGGCATCTATACCCTATGCTTCTGCTATAGGTAGCATAATGTATGTTATGCTGTACACTAGACATGATGTTGCACATGCTCTGAGCGTCACGAGCAGATATTAGTCCAATCCAAGTGAGGAGCATTGGAAAGCTGTGAAAGGGGTTTCTAAGTACTTAAGAAGGACGAAAGACACTTTCATGGTTTATGGAGGAGGTGAACTGAAACTGGAATGCTTTACGAATTCAAGTTTTCAATCTAATGTAGATGACTCAAAATCTGTGTCTGGTTATGTATTCACACTTAATGGTGGAGCATTTTGTTGGAAGAGTTCCAAATAAGAAACAACTACAGATTCTACCACTGAGGCTGAATATATTGCAGCATCTGATGCTGCAAAGGAAGTGGTTTGGATGAGAAATTGTATCTCAGCGTTGGGAGTGGTTCTTACTATTGTTGATGCAGTTCTAGTGTACTTTGATAACAATGGTGCAATTGCTCAAGCAAAGGAACTGAGGTCCCATCAAAGATCCAAACATATACTGCGGAGATATCATTTAATCCGTGAGATAATTGGCTGTGGTGACATCAAAATGGAGAAGGCTGCATCAGTAGAGAATATAGCATATCCCCTTACAAAACCATTGTCATAGCAAGTATTTGAACGTCATCTTGAGAAGATGGGCTTAAGATACATAGGAAATTGGGTTTAGAGCAAGTGGGAGATTGTTAGAGTTATGCCCCACAAGCCAATTATATATTTATATAATTGATCATACTTTACATTGTGATTCTTTATCTTCAATCAATTGCTATTGCAAGGCATTATGTTTTTATTTGTCATTATTGGTTGTCGTTATTATTGCAATCCATACTTGACAAAGTCCATAAATCAAATAGGCTCATGAAATATGGTCGTGCATAGAGATGATGATCATGAAACATATTCCTTATAGGCCTTGATCTTAAATGTTCCTAGTCATAGAGTTCTTAGGATTGGACACTAATAACTCAGATAGACTAGCACATATGATGTATGCTCAATTAGGAGAATGTCTTGTTTCATGAACATTGGTGTGTGGACACTAGTGCATATATATGGGTGCTTATTATAAGAATAAGTACACTGAACTGACCCGCTACAGAATTCCTAATAGTAATTGTTTATTGTCGAATTGGAATTTCTGTGTTGCAATAGTGCAGATTGGTCCTTAGACTTGAGACATCATGGTAGTCTTATATTTGACGGTTATGCTTTGGTTCTTTTTTGGATTCTAATGGAGTCATTAACAAATTATCATTGGGCATAACCTTATCACATATGAAGGCTTGTGAATGTTGAAATTGGATTCATCCCTTATCAATAAGATGAGAAGATGTCCTATGTATTCCTATGATTTCATAACTGAGGAAATCCTTGGCCAAGGTGAGGTGGAAATCAAAAAGTGTTTTGATTTCACCTATCAAGTCATAAATCTAGAATGGATACATAGTTATTGAATGATTAGGGCTTCGTCATAAAACCATACCATAAATTCAATCGGGACATAGATTGATGAAAGAATTTTACTGCACAGTAATTGTAATTGAAAAGGTCTGTGTTTTTTCATCGTTGGCTAGGTATTCATGGCATGTTGTTAGATGTTAACCATGATATGAAGGGTTTTAGAATTAATTTGATTAATTCTAAAACTATTAATTAAAGAGCTTAATTAGATTCCTATTGGACGTTCCAAGTTTTTCGAGAGGCTTAGCGCCAAATCTACCATGGAGTTAAGGTTAGCTCGTGAGCTTAGCACTGGACTCACACAAGGGATCCAGGTTATCCTACAGGCCTGGCCACATCCAAAAATTTAGGACAGATACTAAATCCTTATATGCACTTGGCATTTCTTCATTCTTTTCTCAGACTTGTCTGCCATAGGGGATCTGTGTTCGGCTTGAGTCTTGTTATTGAATTTCCATTGAATGTTCTTAGTTTTCCTAGAGGCTTTGCACCGGATCTACAAAGGAGTCAAGGTTAGCTCGCAAGCCTAGCACTGGACTCACGCAAGGGATCCAGGTTAGCCTGTAAGCATGGCATAGGAACATGTTCAGGAATCCAAGAAAGTTTGAGGCCATTGCACCAGATCACCACTAGGCGAGCTCCTCTAAGAAGGTATAGTCTTGCTCATTTCCTCCACATCATTCATTCGAGTTCGTTCGATGACATAGGGAATCTAGGTTAGACCCGGGATGTAACGCCCCACTTTTAATTATATACTGAAGCTAAATACAAGCTGATATCCCACAAGGGCATTATGGAAATCCTTACCAACGAAAGCGATGGATCGAACCTGATAGCTAGCTGAAGCTAAATTAAAAGGATTTCCAATAATAAAACCTCTAATATGAGTACACCGTAATGCATGACTTTCAAAAATTCGTCAAATAACTCTTGCCACAATCACGGTACATAGTAATCACGATTTACAACTTTAATAACATAATAAGTAAATCTAGGCCCTACATAACCCCTGTTAATACAACTGCGATACACAACTCTCAAAACAAACCCAAAGGTTACATAAGAACCACAGAACATGAGTAACAGAAAATTAAACTAAACTTTGACCTCCTTGTAACCCTTTTTTTTGCTCTTGCTTATCTTCGGGTTGATTGATGCTCAAAAAATGCAACAAATTGTTATATTCTATTGCCCCCTAGTCCATTTGATCAAGCTAAAATCTTCAGAAATGCTTATTGCAGCTCAAAAGAAGAAGGAGAGATGAAAGATATGGCTCAAAGCTCCAAAGGCATGATTTAAAGAAGAAGGAAGAGCAAGGAGATGAAGGTGTTCTAACAAAGTCAAAGCTATTAAGTCGTATCACCAGAAGATATTCGAATAAGGATCAAAGCAGATGGAAGCTTCTCAGGCATTCGAATGCAGCCATTCCATTCGAATGAGCTGAGAATTTTAAGAAATTCGAATAAGCATACCGTTCAGAAGATATGAAGCTATATCCGAATGAAACCCTAGATCATTCAAATGTAATAGCAGAAGAAAGAAACTCCATTCGAATGGGGGCAGAGTAATTCGAATAAGAAGCGGCACTAATGACTCAACATTCGAATGCTTCCCATGTCATTCGGATGCAGTGAAGAACTCAAGTGAAAGATTGGAAATTGATTCGAATGAAACTACTGTTTCATTCGAATGATTGAAGAAATCGCCGTGTAAGGAACAGTAAATTGAGAAATTAATTCGAATGGGACTTCAATTCATTCGAATGGTCTGAGAAAACAAAAGAACCTCAAGATTCATCCGAATGTTTCTGCTGACTCATTCGAATGAGTATCCAAAGCAAGGTCTGGCACGCGCAAATAAACGCGGTGGCTCTAAGGTAAATTCCACCAACTTTCTGAACCAATGGACCCCACCTCCATGAGCTGAAAGCTTAAAATGGAGTCTACACTCTTTGGAATCAGGAGAGCAGAGAGCAGAAGTTACTTAGAAGAAAATACAAAAAGAAGACAGTAGCAGTAGAAAGGATATACCCTTTAGCTGAGTTGAGGGATCTCTCTCGTTTTTATTATTAGTTCCTGCTTTGCAATTGTAGGAGAACATATGGCACTTCAGTTCTTCGTCTTATTCTAGTTAGTTCTCAGCATTGTTTTACTTTTACAAGTCCATTTTCATTTTCTGATTTAGCTCGTAGTCCATTTCAGCAAACAATACAGTATTAGTTTTATTCAATCCTCAGCATTTGATTCTGTTTTATTTTCTTTACTTGCAAAATCTTGCATTCATCCGTTGAGAATAGCTTTAGTCGTGCACTTCCCATGAAGATGTGTGGCTAACTCGATTCTTGGGTTAAGGCAGAGAAGGTGCCCAAAGCCACTGATGAATCAATATAGCAGAACTTCAAATAACTAAGTAACCAAAGTAAGAGTGATTTGAGAAATGTTATTAAAATCTCAGGCTTGGATTGGTTCGTATGCCTAAACTAGAGTTCCCATGCCATGTATGAGAGCTTCTTAACCTGGAAACATTCTCATATCCAAGCCCCGAGCAATCATTTTGTAAAAACGTTATTTATACACTGATTTATAATAGCTGCTTGACGTAGAATCTCCATGCCATGTATGGAGGTTGCTTAAACCAAGAGTTATTATCATCTCAGAAGTGCATTTAACGGTTGTAAACTCAAGCCACTTGAGCTGTCAGTTACATTACAGAGAGCTATATGGAAAATCAGTTGGGTTTGGCACCATATCTGTCTTGACCCAAGACCTCTCCATATCCAGATACAGTTATATACATTTAGCTTAATCTCATTTCATTGTTGAAAGAACTGGTGTGGTTATCTCCTTCCATGAGTAATCTCCCTGTGAATCGACCCGGTCTTGCCCGAAAAAATAACAAATAAGTTTTCTGCTACAATCACACTCGTGCACTGGCGAGTCTAATCACCTCATTCTATTTGTGAACATAAACAGTTGCCAAACCAACTAAAATAGCAAAAGAAAAATACAAAAAGTAATAAATACAGAGTGAGTGGAACAGCAAATTTTGGCGCCGTTGCCGGGGAGGTTAAGGTAAGCCAAATAACTATCCCTAGTTCTTTTCTGTTTATTAATTCCTATTCTCTAACTTCTCTTCTCTGATAACTCTCTGCCTGTTTGAACTTTCATTGTTGTATGTGCTCATGTCTCAACACGATAATATGTCTGAACATGGTGATGAGAATGGTGGAAATGACCCTGTTGATCAGGAGATAATTAGGCCTCTTAGGGATTATCTTCACCCTCCTAGGCAGACAACACCCTCATGTATCATCCTTCCTGTCAATCACCATAGGTTTAACTTTAAACCTGGCACAATTCAATTGTTGCCAACATTCCATGGAATGGATTCGGAGAATCCTTACACTCATATGAAGGAATTTGAGGAGGTTTGCAGCACTTGCATGGACCACACTGCAAACGAGGATGTCATTAGGTTAAAACTTTTCCCATTCTCATTAAAAGACAAAGCAAAAATGTGGTTGGGTACTCTTCCTCCTAGATCTATAGGGACTTGGAGAGAGATGTAGGCAACATTCCTAAAAAAATATTTTCCTGCTAATAGAACTGCAACTCTCCAAAGGCAAATCATGAACTTCGCCTGTAAGTTGAATGAGAACTTTGCTCAAGCCTGGGAAAGATTTAAAGATCTCCTCCATACTTGTCCACACCATGCCTTTGAGCAATGGAGAGTAGTCAGCTTCTTCCATGACTCACTCACTCCCCAACTAAAAATGTTAGTCTCTACAATGTGTAATGGAGAGTTTTATGACAAAACTCCAGAAGAAGCATTCCACTTCTTTGATACATTGGCTGAAAATACCAGAAACTGGGAAGTTGGTTTAACTTCTTCTAGTGATCAAAGAGAAAATTTACAACCAAGAGGGAGGCACCAGTTGAGTGAAAATGATGATCTGCATGCGAGGCTGACTGCCTTGACAAGAAAAGTTGAAAATATGGAGCCCAAAAGAGAGCAATCTGTTAAACAAATGGAAGTGAAATGTGCAGTGTGTGAAACAATAGACCATGCAACCGAAGAATGCCCTACTCTACCTGCATTCAAGGAGGTATTGTATGGGCAATCTAATGCCAACCACTCACACAATTTTGAGGGAAGACAGAACCAAAATCAAGGTGGGACCTATTACGGGAACAACCAAAACTACAATCCATACTACTCCAATAATAGGAACCACCCCAATCTGTCATGGAGACATGATCATGGAAATCACCCTCAAAATTCCTTCCCTGCACATCAACAATCTTTCCATCAAAATCAAAGCTCTTCTTCCAATACATACCAGCCTCCGCATAAGAGATCATTAGAAGATACCTTGCATCAATTTATGCAGAACCAAACAGGTGTCAACAATCAAGTTGCCCAACTTGCAAAAAGTCAAGAGCAAACCAACAAAGCGATGGAAGATATGAGGGGTCAGATAACAAAGTTGACCCAAACTCTAAGTGTGAGAGAACCTGGAAGATTCCCTTCTCAAACTAACCATAATTCAGTTAGGCAAACAAATTAGGTGGAATCTTCTAGTGGTGAAAGTAATGCACATGAACAAGTCCAATCTGTGACTATCCTAAGAAGTGGAAAGGTAATTGAAAAACCAGGTGATCTTAGGATAAGCCAAACTGTTGATGAGAAAGAGAAAGCAGGAGAACAGGAGCCAACCTTAGAAAAAAATGAAAACAATGAAAAAGAAAAAAACAAGCAAAAACAAAAAGAAGAAGGAAAAGGTAAGGACATTGAGAGAGAAAGCCAATATCATCCTAAACCTCCTTTTCCTCAAAGATTGAGTGTTACAAAAAGGGAACAACAAAACGCTGATATCTATGAGGTGTTTAAACAAGTTAGGATCAATATTCCACTCTTGGATGCAATCAAACAAACACCCTCATATGCTAAATTCCTAAAAGATCTTTGCACAGTGAAGAGAAGAGTGAACGTGCATGGTAAAGCCTTCCTAACTGAGCAAGTAAGTTCCATCTTGCAATTCAAAACCCCCCCCCCCCCAAATACAAGGACCCAGGGTGTCCAACCATCTCGTGCATAATAGGAAGTCAGAAGGTAGACCAAGCGCTCTTAGATTTAGGGGCAAGTGTCAACCTGTTGCCTTATAGTGTCTATTAGCAGTTGGGTTTGGGAGAACTTAAGCCTACTAGAGTCACTCTGCAACTGGCAGACAGGTCTGTTAAAGTCCCTAGGGGTATTGTGGAAGATGTCTTAGTTCAGGTGGATAAATTCTACTTTCCAGTAGACTTTATTGTTCTAGATACTCAACCCCACCATGGTCCACAACCACCTGTTCCTGTGATTTTGGGGAGACCATTTCTAGCAACTTCCAATGCAATCATTAATTGTAGAAATGGAGTCTTGAAACTGTCATTTGGAAACATGACTGTGGAGATGAACATCTTTAGAATTTCCAAGCAACAGAACACTGAAAGTGAGATAGAAGAGGTGGATTTGATTCAAACTCTGTCTGAAGAGTATTTTGAGAAGGAATTTGTCACTCAAACAGTGAAAGGAGGTAATCACTTGGAGGTTAGCAGTGAGGAAGGAGAGATGCCTATAGCTCAATGGATTCCTAAGCAAGAACCTATAGAACCATTGCTCACACCACCAACCTCTGTGACTCATATTCCCATGCCTGAAAAGAAGCCACTGCCAAATGAGTTGAAGTATGCCTTTTTAGGAGAAGGAGAGACGTACCCAGTAGTCATTTCTTCTAGTCTAAGTACCCAACAAGAAGTGTAGTTGATAGAAGTGCTGAGAGCACATAGAAAGGCTTTGGGATGGACCATATCTGACTTGCATGGAATCAGCCCTCTGATTTGCACCCATAGGATCTTCTTAGAAGAAAATTCAAAACTAGTGAGACAAATGCAGAGAAGGCTAAATCCCAATATGAAAGAAGTGGTTAGGAAAGAAGTGCTCAAATTACTGGATGCAGGTATTATTTACCTGATATCTGATTCAAGGTGGGTTAGCCCAATCCAAGTTGTTCCTAAACGGTCTGGAATTACTGTGGTGAAAAATGAGAAGAATGAGTTAATTCCAATCCGCCTTCAAACAGGTTGGCGTGTGTGTATAGACTATAGAAAACTCAATTCAATGACCAGGAAGGACCATTTTCCTCTTCCATTCCTAGATCAAACACTTGAAAGGATAGCAGGGCAAGCATTCTACTACTTTTTGGACGGATATTCAGGTTATAACCAGATTGATGTAGCATTGGAAGATCAAGAAAAGACAACCTTCACGTGCCCTTTTGGGACATTTGCATATAAATGTATGCCATTTGGGTTGTGTAACACTCCTGCCACCTTCCAAAGGTGCATGATGAGTATATTTAGTGAAATGGCTGAGCATATTGTGGAGGTGTTTATGGATGATTTTTCAGTCTATGGAAGTAGTTTTGACTTGTGTTTGAAGAATCTGGAGAAAGTTTTGATTCGTTGTGAAGAGACTCATCTTGTGCTCAACTGGGAAAAATGCCACTTCATGGTTAACCAAGGCATCGTCTTAGGACACATAGTCTCATCCAGGGGTCTAGAAGTAGATAAAGCCAAAGTTGAAGCCATTCAGAAGCTTCCAGCCCCCAGAAATGTCAAGGATATTAGATCTTTTCTTGGTCATGCTGGCTTTTATAGGAGATTCATTGCCTCGTTTACTACAATAGCAAGACCTTTGTGTTGTCTTTTATCTCAGGACGTTCCTTTCGAGTGGACTCCAAAATGTCAAAGTGCTTTTGAAAAACTGAAACATGCACTTGTTACTGCACCAATCATACAACCTCCTGACTGGACTTTACCTTTTGAGCTAATGTGTGATGCAAGTGATCATGCCATAGGGGCTGTGCTAGGACAGAGTAAAGAAAAGAAGCCCCATGTCATTTACTATGCCAGCAAAACTTTGAATGAAGCTCAGAAAAACTACACCACCACAGAGAAAGAATTGTTGGCCGTGGTATTTGCATTGGACAAATTTAGGTCATACCTGGTGGGGTCAAAGGTGATTGTTTATACAGATCACGCTGCTTTGAAATACCTGCTCACCAAGCAAAATGCCAAACCACGCCTCATTAGGTGGATTCTATTACTCCAAGAGTTTCACATAGAAATTAAGGATAAAAAGGGAGTGGAAAATGTTGTGGCTGACCATCTGTCTAGAATTCCAGGTCAGAATCTTACTGAGGGTCCCATTCATGATAATTTTCCTGATGAACATCTTCTGCATGTGAGTACATTGACTACTGCCCCTTGGTATGCTGATATAGCCAATTATTTGGCTGTATGTTCAGTTTCCGGTCATTGGACTAAGCTGGATAGACAAAAGTTTTTTAGAAAAGTCAGGACATTTTTTTGGGATGAACCATATCTGTTTAAATATTGTGCTGACCAGATTGTGCGAAGATGCATTCCAGAACATGAGCAACACAGTGTAATGAACTTCTGTCACACCCTAGCTTGTGGAGGACATTTCTCTACCCGGAAAACCATGGCAAAAATCTTACAAAGTGGGTTTTACTGGCCTACCATGTTTAGGGATGTACACCAGTTTTGCTTGTCATGTGATAGATGCCAGAGATTAGGGAGTTTGACAAAGAGAGGTATGATGCCTTTGCAGCCCATTTTAATTCTTGAAATTTTTGATTGTTGGGGAATGGACTTTATGGGCCCTTTTGTTAACTCACTTGGGCATGAATATATCCTGCTTGCTGTAGACTATGTCTCCAAGTGGGTTGAGGCAATTCCAACAAGGACAAATGATCACAGAATAGTAGTGAAATTCTTAAAGGAAAACATTTTCAGTAGGTTTGGAATGCCTCGTGCCATCATCAGTGATGGTGGTTCTCACTTCTGTAACAAGCCAGTGGCAGAATTAATGAAAAAGTATGGGGTAGTTCATAAAGTGTCAACTCCATACCACCCTCAAACTAATGGCCAGGCAGAATTGGCAAATAGGGAGATCAAACGCATTTTGGAAAAAACCGTAAGTTCCAACCGAAAGGATTGGTCTCTGAGGTTAATAGATGCTCTTTGGGCATATAGGACTGCATATAAAACCATATTGGGCATGTCTCCCTATCGACTGGTTTATGGAAAACCATGTCATCTGCCAATAGAGGTTGAGCACAAGGCTTACTGGGCCATCAGGAGAATGAATGGAAGTTTAGAAGAGGTAGGATTTAAGAGGAAGCTGTAGCTGAATGAGCTTGAGGAACTTAGAAACGAGGCATATGAGAATGCCAAGTCTTCTAAGATGCACATGAAGAAATTGCATGACCAGCACATTAATAGAAAGAACTTTTGTATAGGTCAACATGTGCTACTCTATGATTCTAGGCTCCATCTGTTTCCTGGTAAACTCAAGTCAAGATGGACTGGACCCTTCAAAATTCGTGCCATCTCATCTCATGGTGTAATTGATATTGAAAATCCTCAATCTGGTTAGGTTTTCAAAGTGAATGGCCAATGTCTGAAACCCTACTATGAGTCTTTGAATGAACAAAAAGAGAACGTGGATCTTACAGATCCACCCATTGGGTAGTGGTTAGTAACATATAAAAAAAATAATAATAATGATAAATGAAATAAAAAAAAAACAGGGAGAAATTTTATTGTTTTGCTTTCATGAACTGTTTTCACTCTTTATCTTGACTCAAATGTTGAAGGAAGCCCACGGATCCACACGTGCAATGATGGCTACTAGCAATACCCAAGTAAGCATATGGATCTTTTCTGCATTGAAGACACCAGGTACTCCTAAAACTCAACTTTCTTACTGTGTCTAAGGGTATTTCACCATCCAGGTATTTCTTTTTTATGTGTTATTGTGTTTAAAGACAATACATAATTCAAGTTGGGGGGTGAGGAACAATTGATTCATGCTTAACTATGGTTGTTTGTTTGATTTGTTTTTGAAAAAAAAAAACAAAAAAAAAAACAAAAAAACTTTGCTGTTATTCGAATTCTGTATCCGGATAAGTTAGTCATTCGAATGTGTTGTATACCATTCGAATGACCTGTGAGCTGTTAGTGAAAAAAAATGAAATCATTCGAATAGTCTCTGCTGTATTCGAATATATGCCAAATTAATTCGAATGAAATCACTGTTGCATTCTGATGTACCCGAAAAGATGAAGGCAGACAATAGCGGCAGCAAGGAAGCAAAAAAATACCCCCTTGGCTAGGCCAAGGGGGGTCATGGAGAGTGACAGAGCCAAGTGGCCAAAGCCACCCGGCAGGGCCAAATGGCCAAGGCCACCCGGCATGGTCGAGTGGCCTAAGCCACTCGACGCAAGAGAGTGGCCTGGCCACTCGAGCTGACCGAGTGGCCAAGGCCACTCGGCATGACCGGGTGGCCAAGGCCACCCGACCACTCTGCAGCCTCCGAGAAGGACCCCCCACCCGAGTGGGGGGGTCACCCACATCGCCCAAGACCCTTCGTGGTCCAGCCCATGGGCCCCGAGAATTCCGAAACGGGCCCCGAGATTCCCGCCGAAAATATCGCGAGAACTCCCTCTCTCCTCCACTATAAATACAAGACTTGATTTCCGACTTAAGGTACGCTATTTTGAGCAATTGAAGTATATTTTTGCATTTTCTCTCGAGATCTAACTTAAGCATCGGAGGGTTTGCGCGGGGACCCCCACCCGCGCCCTAACGGTGCTCTCGTTTTGTAGGCCACTCGGTCACCAGGCCACTCGGTCACAAGGCCACTCGGTCACTTTGGCCACTCGGTCACCTTTAGCCACTCGGTCACCTTCAGGCCACTCGGTCACCTTCAGCCACTCGGTCACCTTCAGGCCACTCGGTCACCTTCAGGCCACTCGGTCACTTTTGGCCACTCGGTCACCTTCGGGCCACCAGATCACCTCGAGGCCACCAGATCACCTTCAGGTCACCAGATCACTTTGAGGCCATCAGATCATCAGCCCACAAGATCATCAACCTGTCAGACCATCAGCTTCGTCAGTTCATCAGACCTGAGACTCCATCAAGATCCAATTCCTCGCCCAGATTTTTCATCAGCGAGGACACGACTCCCGAGACTCTTGCGTCCATCCTCAATTAAAATAGATTATTGTATTTTGGCAACAACAATTGGCGCCGTCTGTGGGAAACGCAAGACAAAAAGTCAACTCAAGAATGGTAAACACCCGTGGACACCGACGAACTCTCTCTCAAGGCGTAGAAACGCGCCTACCACCACGAAACACTCAGCAACAGGGAGCACCTCCTCCCCCACATAATGCTCAACCTGAAGGAGACGATCGCTCCATCCCGCAGGTGGGGAACCAAACAGTCCCATCACCACCACTTATTAGCTCAAGGCTACCTCCTACTGATCAAGCTGGGGCTTCACGACAGCCACCACATACGGTACCGTGGGAAGAATACGAAGCACTGAGACAACAACACGTTGAAGGTATGCAAGCACTTCGAGACATGGCTGGAATCCTCCAAGGTATGATGCCTGTTGGGACGTTACCTGATACTCTGAAAAAGTTTATGCCATTCCCCGAACCTCAACCCGAGGCAGGGGCCGATTCCTACCAAAAAGCTACTCCTGATTCTCATTCTCGATCTACGCCTAGACAAAAGGGTAGGCCTAGGTCACCACCTCCAAGGAAGAACCCTCGTTCCGTACCATGAAGAAATGAAAACCCCAAAATGGAAAACAGGACCAGAAGTCCCCAAAGACGAAGGTATCATGAAACAGTGGGCAGTACCCCAACAAGATATGACAATCAAACAACAGCTACTATGAGGGATGATATGAAACGAGTAGTAGAAGAAGTGCTTGAGCAGAAAAAGTTGATCCCTGCAACAGAAGAGTACCAACGAAGAAAAAGTCCTTTTACGACAGATATATTGGAGAGACCACTTCCTCGAAAATTCAAAATGCCACAAATCACCCTCTACTCTGGAAAAAATGATCCATATGATCATGTTCAGAATTATGAGTCATTAATGATGTTGCATGGGTGGGATGACGACATAATGTGTCGAGCATTTTCCCTAACACTGACAGGACATGCTCGAACATGGTTTAACAGCCTTCCAGAATCCTCTATTTCCTCATTTGGGCATCTTAGGACAGAGTTTACCAAAGCTTTTGTGATTAACAGTCGAAGGAAAAAGGATGCCACCTATTTGCTCAGTATACGACAAGGGAATAAGGAATCCTTACAACAATTCGTGGATAGATTCCGGAATGCCACCCTTGAAATCCCCGACTTGCCAGCCCAAGTGGCAGTATCTGCTATGCTTCAGGGGACGCGCCTCACTTCTCTACAGGAGTCACTTTCTTTAGACCCACCAACGTCCCTAGCCGATCTATTTGTCAGAGCAAACAGGTATATCCTCCACACTGAAATTATGAGGAACGTGGCAGGGAATGAGTACAAAGAAAAGAAGAGAAAGGAGCGAGAAGGGGAAGAAGAGGCTATCCGACGACAAGAAAGAGTTAGGCGTCCAGATGCACCTAAACCTCTCTTTAATCATTATACTCGGCTTCTACAGCCCCGATCAACTATATTAGCTGCAGTGGAAGGGGAAGGACTCCTTAAACTACCCCGCAGAGTTGACCGACCTATGGGAAAAAATCAAGGAGAGTACTGCAGATATCACCGAACCCGGGGGCATTCCACGGATCATTGCCGAGAACTGAAAAACTAGATTGAGATACTCATCCGTGAAGGACACTTACAAAGGTACGTGAGAAAGGAAGAAGAAGAAGAAGAAAACAGGGAACCCCGACAAAGGGAAGACAGGCGTGATGGGCATGAAAGACTAAACCCAAGGCAGCAAGAAAGAGGAAGAGATCATCGACAGGACACTCGTGTAGACAATGAGCCGACGCACCAGGCCATTCACGTTATTTCCGGAGGGGAAACCCTAGGAGGAGACACATCAGCCTCCCGAAAGGCATATGTGCGACAAGCCTACCAAGTTAACTCAGTAATGGAGGTAAGAGACAATGAAGAGCCCATCACCTTTGCTCCAAATGATCGAGGCGATATCATACTCCCACATGATGATCCCATGGTTATCTCAGCAATCGTAGCCAAGCATCCCATCAGCAGAATTTTAGTGGATAGTAGAAGTTCTGTCAATCTGATTTATTGGAACTGCTTTGAACAAATGCATTTATCCCATGATCGATTGAAGAAAGTATCCTCACCTCTATATAGCTTTACCGGAGAAGCAGTGCCCGTTGCGGGATCTATTCAACTACCTATCACGCTAGGTGAAGACCCCCAACTTGTAACTCGACAAGCAAATTTTATGGTGGTTAAAACTTCCTTAGCGGCATACAATATGATCTTGGGACGCCCATTACTCAACGATTTAAGGGCCGTGGTATCCTCTTGCTACCTATTGATGAAATTTCCTACACCCGCTGGGGTCGGACATGTTAGAGGAGATCAAAAGAAGGCACGAACTTGCTATGTGTCATCTACAAAAGGGAAAAGAGCTGAAGAAACCTTATCCATAGCCGAGAAAGCTATACATAAATCATTGAAGGAAGGAGCTGCACGAAAACCTCAACCTGTTGAAGAATTGGAAGTAATACACCTGAGTGAATCAGATTCTGAGAAAGTGGCATATGTGGGATCCCAACTTCCGAAACGTGTAAAAGAAGAAATCACTAGATGCCTGCGAGAAAATTCAGACGTGTTCGCTTGGAAACCGAAAGATATGCCAGGAATTAGTCCTGAAGTAATATGCCATCACTTGAATGCGGATCCTTACTTCAAACCAGTCCGACAAAAGAAGCGAAACATTGCCCCTGATAGGCTACATGCGCTAGAGGAGGAGGTTGACAAACTACTAAAGGCAGGTTTCATTCGAGAAGTATTATATCCAGAATGGTTGGCCAATGTTGTGATGGTCCCGAAACCTAATGGAAAATGGCGTGTTTGTGTGGATTTCACCAATCTTAATAAGGCGTGCCCCAAAGACTCCTACCCGCTACCACGGATCGACCACCTCGTGGACGAAACATCTGGATACCAGTTTTTAAGCTTTTTGGATGCATTTTCAGGATACCATCAAATAAGAATGTACCCTCCAGATCAGGAAAAGACGTCCTTCATCACTGAAAAAGGGACATACTGCTACCAAGTCATGCCTTTTGGACTTAAGAACGCCGGAGCCACTTATCAGCGTATGGTGAATAAGGTCTTTAAAAAACTGTTGGGCGACACAATGGAAGCCTATGTGGATGACATGATAGTAAAAAGTCTGGAGAATGAATCCCATGTAGAAAAGCTAACACGGGTGCTTGGGGTCTTCAGGCAATACAACATGCGGTTGAATCCCGCGAAGTGTGCATTTGGAGTACAGTCAGGAAAATTCTTGGGATACATGATCACACAAAGAGGAATCGAGGCTAACCCTGAGAAAATTCAAGCAATATTGGATATGGAACCACCCACGTCAACTAAAGAAGTTCAGCGATTGACAGGACGAATGGCAGCCCTGGGACGTTTTCTCTCCAAGTCAGCCGAAAGAGAGCTGCCCTTCTTGCGAACATTAAGAGCAGGTAAAAAGTTTGAGTGGACCGAACAGTGTCAGAAATCATTTGAAGCATTAAAAGAATATTTGAAAGGAGTTCCCCTGTTAACACGACTAGAGACTGGAGAGACGTTATACTTGTACTTGGGGGTCAGTGATGAAGCCATCAGTGTGGTATTAATCAGGAAAGAGGGACAGGTGGATCGACCAATATATTACGTCAGCAAGGTATTACAAGGTCCCGAGACACGTTATCTCGTGGCGGAGAAAATGGCATTGGCCCTACTAAATACATCCAGGAAGTTAAGGCCATACTTCCAGGCCCATTCGATTATCGTACTTACAGATCAGCCTCTGCGAAGTATTTTGCAAAAACTCGAATGTTCGGGTCGCCTCACCAAATGGTCCATTGAGTTAAGCGAATATGATATCCAATATCAACCTCGACAAGCTATAAAAGGACAGGCACTGGCTGACTTTATTGTGGAATGCACTCACTCCAGTAAAGCAGGAGAAAACAAGCAAGGAGTATGGTTGTTGTTTGTTGATGGAGCATCTGGTTCACAAGGAAGCGGAGCGGGAATAGTATTAGTATCCCCTGAAGGAGAAACGCTGGAATATTCTCTGCGATTTGCTTTTTCAAGTACCAACAATGTGGCTGAATATGAGGCCTTAATCGCCGGAATGAAGATAGCAAAGAAATTGGAGGTAACACGATTAATTGCCCATAGTGATTCTCAATTAATTGTGCAGCAATTTCAGGGACAATTCGAAACCAGAGAACAAGTAATGGCTCAGTATTTGCGTAAAGTCAAAGACCTAGCCCAAACATTCCAGAGCTTCGAATTAACACAAATAAATAGATCTCTTAATGGGCACGCTGATGCCTTATCTAAATTAGCCTCCACCAGAGAAATAACAGGAAGAGCAGTATTTGTGGAAATGCTACACCATCCAAGCATTGAAGAAAAAGAAGTATTGTGCATTGAGACGAGGACAGACTGGAGATCGCCCTTCTACCATTACCTCACTAACAACGAATTGCCAGACGACTCACAAGAAATGAGAAAGCTTAAGATGCGGGCTTCAAGATTCACTATCATAGATGGGATATTATATAAGCGAGCTTACACTACACCTCTTCTCAAGTGCTTAGGCCCTCAAGAGGCCGAATATATCCTAGCAGAAGCTCACAGTGGAATATGTGGAGAACATCTGGGAGCAAGAGCCCTGGCGACTAAAATATTAAGAGCTGGTTTCTTCTGGCCCACACTCAGGTCAGACGCGCTAAAGAAAGTCAAGTCATGTGACAAATGCCAGCGACATGCTCCAGTCCAATCTGCTCCAATATCCCAGCTGCAGCCTGCATTCCAACCTATACCCTTCGCTCAGTGGGGTTTGGACATTCTGGGACCTTTCCCTCAAGCACCCGAGCAAAGAAAATTTTTAATAGTAGCTACTGACTACTTCACCAAATGGATTGAAGCTGAGCCGTTGGCCACCATTACAGCACGAAAAATAGAAGCGATGGTGTGGAAAGACATTGTTTGTCGATTTGGAATACCCAGAATCATCGTCACGAATCATGGGAAACAATTCGATTGTGACTCCTTTAAAAAATTTTGCGACAGTCTAGGGATTCAACTAAGGTTCGCCTCAGTGGCATACCCCCAAGCTAATGGACAAGCTGAGGTCAGTAACCGAACCATATTACATGGCTTAAAAACTCGACTTGAAGGAGCCAGAGGCACATGGGCAGATGAGCTACCCACCATTTTATGGGCTTATCGGACGACTAGTAGAGTAGCTACTGGAGAAACTCCATTCAACCTTGTATATGGGACAGAAGCCTTGATCCCCATAGATATTTCAGCAAATTCTCCAAGGTTAATGGCATATGAAGAAGAAGATGGTGCGAGGAATTCTGAAGCATTGCGAGAAAATTTGGACCTGATTGAAGAGCAGAGAGAAAACGCTGCCATGAAGATAGCTGTAATACCCGGTATTAAATAATAAGAGAATTTTCGAAGATATGGGTCAAAACGATATTTAGCAAAGTTTCGGGCCAAAATGCAATATTCGAAACTTAAGCGAAGGACGAAAGACCAAGTTAAGACAAGACAATTAAGGAAAAATGGCACAACTAGATGATATTTGATAAAATTAGGGATTTTCATAGGTTTGAGGTCAAAAGCACGCAATTAGGAGAGTTCGGGCAAAAGTGCAGTTTTTGCAAAATGTCAGTGGGAGGTCGAATCAACGAGTTTTTCAGAAATTCCAAAGGAAATGGAAAATATAGAACTTGAGGGTCATTGTGGTATATTTAGAAAGATCAGGGACTCAAAGGAAAGGACCAAAAATGTCAAATTAAGAAAATAGGGGCAAAAATGCAATTTTTGAAAATTGCATTGTGTGAAACCGACCGGTCGCACATGGCTGCCGGCAGCCGCCTCTGGAGGCGTCGGGAAGGTCGCTTGGAGGTGGCTAGAGTAGCTTCAGGTGATGATGAAGCTGTTAAGGCTTGCTATTGGCCGAAAATAGCTTCGAAACGATCGGATTTAATGGCGGAAGTGACCGCCGATTCGGCCGAAACTTTTAAGGACCAAATCTCATGATTTAGTTCTATTTGATCTATTTAGAGGCTAGATTTGGGCTAAAGGGATGAGGACGAGCAAGATCGGGTGAATAATTGAGCCAAAATCGACTATAGAAGGGGTGTTCGGCCGAGGGTTCAAAATCAAAAATCGTTCAAAATTGTCGAGTTTTTGCTTGAATCGAGCTTGAGGGATAAGGGGCTTTTGTTCTTAGTGATCCAAGGATCAATTCTGGAGAGTTTTGGATCGTTTGGTATAGATTTTGGAGGGTTTCGAACCTTGGCCGGAAAATCGGAAAATCGGCCGCCGCGACCTGCAACTCGCTTTTAATCCCACTTTCGGCCACTGTTTCCGACGAAAAAAGGCACCATTGAGGTCGCCTTGAAGAGATCTACAAGCCCCCATAGGAATTTAGGGCATTGGACGTCGCCGGAATCGGAGAAGACAACCGGAGAAGAAGACTGTGCGGCGGCGCGTGAATCCCACTCGCAGGGCATAGGGGTGGCGCGTGAGGGCGCGTGAGGTAGGGTTTTTGAGTGTTTTTAATTTCAGAATTTTTGTTGAATTATTTTAGGAATTATCATGGAAGAAAATTTTGAAAAAAAAGATGTTTGGTATTTTTTTATGAATTTCCGAAGGTATAGATGTTTAAAAATTAAATAAAAATAGAGAAAATTATGGAAAAAATAGAATGTTGATTCCAAAGGCGTTAAATGATGAAATAGGAGTCATTTGGGTCATTGGAAGAGGATTTACACAATTTTCGAGGTGTGGCACGTTTTTCGAGGCAAAATCTGGACTTTTCCGAATTGAGGTGAGTGGCTTGATTCTAGCTTATCCTCGTCTTTTAAGTGTTTAAAAACGCATTTGGTGAGTTCTAGTGAGCTATTATACCCTCCTAGACTTAGTCTATTTTATAAGTTTTATACTCAAGATCATGGTGTTGACATTCGCTACATTGCATAAATTGATTTACTTCAAAACGTTAGTGCATGGCGTGTGCATTTTTATATCATTTAAAGTCTAATTTCATTACTTCATTGGGTTCATATGGGGCGGTCGGGGTCTTCTTGGGAATGGGACATGGTTAGTCCTGGCGATCGGGTGACACGGTAGGGCATCCGGGGCCGGTATTGGTGATCGGGTGACACGGTAGGGCATCCGAGACTGGTAACCGAGTGACACGGTAGGGCACCCGGGGATTAAGCTTGTCAGGAAAATTCTCAAGTTGGACGTGTCATACATGTTGTCGATTAGTATGCCATGCTCACATATCATTCATTACATTACATAATATGTTTCGTGCTTTCACTTAGATGTTTATTCATCTAACCTGGGTTATGCCCCTGGAACATTCAACGTTCCAGTTAGGGACAGCTGCGAGGCTAAGGACGAGGCCGGGGAGCCAATGGTGTATATGTGATAGTCATTGTATCATTTGGTAGCATAGTAACCTATTTTGTTATATGTATGAACGTTTGTACGTCGGTGATGTAAACTTTTGGTATTATTGTTATATGTATGTTGATAGGAAACAACTTGTGTAACACGTGGTAGGCCACGTCATTTTGATTAATTAAGTATTCCGTTGTGTCTGTATTATCTCGTTCGGTTGAAATTATGTTATTTTTAACTTAACGAGCAAGACTGGAACTCTCGGGGTTTTCATCTGCATGTGAAGATTGTGCTCACAGGCGCCACGAGTATCAGACTTGGTGAGAAATAAAAAAAAAAAGAGAATCCCCAGGAATTTCCTTATAGTAACACGCCTGTATAGGGCGGGGTGTTACAATTGGTATCAGAGCCCTAGGTTAAAACCCTAGGATGGTTAGGCTAGGTTATTGAACTTAGCATGGTTAGATTTGTTAACTTAGAATAGGAATAAGGATTTTAGGTAACATATGAAAACTTTAGGATACACTTGTTTGAGGTTTTTGAGAAAATCTTTGTGTAATGTTAGTAGAAAATGGTGGACCAAGTACTGCTGTCACACTGGGCAAATAGGATTGAAGCTCGAGGAAACCCGCAGGATGAGGACATGAATGTATTTCTGCTTGCAATGGAAGAAATCATAGATGATGTACCCCCCAGCTATCGACAGTTGGTAGATTTATCAGAGTTTTAGATTGGCTTCCTTATTGATCAGTTTGAGGGAGAATGGAAAACTTTTGCACAGTGGTTGTGGCAAGACTGGGAGGATGACACTCTACGTGAATTTTATGCAAGAATGAGGAACGAGCATCAAGACCTACTTGGAGACGTTATGGATGAGGAGGAACAAGCAGAGATTGCTGCAAACCTCGCAAATGAGGTCATAGATACTAGCTCTGACGAGGAATCAGATGAGGAGACTCAGGAAGTCCAAGATGACGACGAAGGACCCTCGGTGGCATCCGATAGTGATGGGGACCACAAAGAGTCCTGGATCTGGAGGCCAAAGAACTACTGAGCAAGGCCGACGAAGTGACTGAAGAAAGAAGGGATATGTAGATATAAAATATACTAAGATGTTATGTCTATTTCTTTTTCAGTAGTACTAAGTTGTTCTGTTTATGGGATAATATAAAGAAATAAAACTGTCCCTTTGTATAGAAACAATTTTGTCTTGTGCATAATTTATTTCCGTGATTCACTTCAGATGGTGAATACACGAAGACTTCGAAATGCAGCCCATGCTGAAAGCGGGAGAAGAGAAGAAAATAATCCTGAAGATATGGGTGATCACAGAAATCACTCAGGAGGAAATCGAAGGTATGTTGGAGAATCGAGCTCCAGTGAAGACCGGTTTGAGCGAATGGAGCGATTTTTGGAAAATATGCTGACATATGTGAGTCGAGAGGAGCCTACTCGACACACGACCACGGCATTAGAGAGGTACCGACATTTGAGACCCCCTGTGTTCAGAGGAAGGACTGGCGATGATCCTAGCGCAGCCGAGTACTGGCTAGAGCAGACCGAGAAACTACTTCAACATCTCCAATGTAGTGAAGAGGAGAAGGTAAGATGTGCAACCTACACACTGGAGGAAGAAGCAGGTCGATGGTGGCAGTCTACCGAGCGTTCATTGATAAGGTCTCAACAGGAACGTGAAGCTGAAAGCGAGGATGCACCAATGTATACTTGGGCGGTATTCAAGGAAGAATTTAACGCCAAGTACTTTTCTAAGAGTTGGAAGGAAGAAAGAATCTGGGAATTTATGAGGCTTAAGCAGATGGATGAGATGAATGTGAATCGATATGATAATCGGTTCATTCAACTGATTAAGTACGTGCCCATGTACGAGACTGACGAGAGTCAGAAAGCACAAAAGTTTGTTTCAGGATTACAAGGACATCTCCAGCAAGTTCTGAGTGGATGGGACATTGAAACTTACAAAGAAGCATTGCACCGAGCTTTGACCATAGAAAGAAATCTGACACGAGCCAAGATCATCAAGACAGAGGAAGGAAGTAAGAGTGGTAACTCAGGCAATACGATGACTCAACCAAAGGGCGATGGGAAGTGCCCTTGGTGTAAGAAGAAACACTTTGGAAAAAGATGTGTTATAAAATGTTACGGATGCGGCGAAGAAGGCCACATAGGAAGAAACTACCCAAAGAACAAAGCAACGCCCCAGGTTGGATATCAGGGAAAAGTAGTGTGTTTTAACTGTGGTCAACCAGGGCATATTTCGCGCGATTGCTCAAAAAGACAGAAGATGGAACCACCGAGTGGAAGTACACAAAATGTTCGTCCAGGCCGAGTGTACAATCTGACTTGTGAGGATGCCGAGGCCGATCCTGCAGTTATTGAAGGTACACTGTTCTTCTTGAATATTCCAGTTCATGCTTTAATAGATCCAGGTGCTACGCATTCATTCGTGTCGCATGCGTCAGTAGAAAGTTTACAATTAGAACCTAGGGAATTGGGATATCAAATGGTAATAGCCACTCCTATGGGTTCAACTTTAAGAACTGCGGTAGGGTGCCGCGAGTGTATTTTTAGTATGGGATCAGAAAGTTTCAAGATTGATTTAGTGGTGTTAGATATTCAAGATTTCGACATAATTATCGGAATGGATTTCCTATCACTTCATGAGGCAAAAATAGATTGTAAGAATAAGACTGTAAGCGTACCCAAGCCTAACGGAGAGTGGACTGTGTTCCAAGGTCAAAGTAGGAAGATTAAGAGAGAAAATGACATGACTTTGCATACGTTGCAGTCAGCCAAACCCGAATCAGGAAAGAAAAGTCTCGAATTGGGGTTAGTAAGGGTTGTGAATAAGTATCCTGAGGTGTTTCCTGAGGAATTACCAGGATTACCTCCTCAAAGAGAAATTGAATTTTCGATAGATCTTGTACCAAATACACAGCCAATATCCATACCTCCGTACAAGATGGCCCCTGCTGAGATGAAGGAATTGAAGGAGCAACTACAAGACTTTACCGACAAAGGATTTGTCAGACCAAGTGTGTCGCCCTGGGGAGCTCCGATATTGTTCGTGAAAAAGAAAGATGGTACCTTACGTATGTGTACTGACTACCGACAGTTAAACAAGGTAACCATAAAGAATAAGTACCCTTTGCCTAGGATTGAGGAATTGTTTGACCAACTTCAAGGAGCTAGAGTATTTTCTAAGATAGATCTTCGGTCAGGGTACTATCAAATGAAGATCAAACCGGAAGATGTACCCAAGACTGCATTTCGATCACGGTATGGTCACTACGAATATCTAGTGATGCCGTTTGGATTGACCAATGCACCTGCTGCATTTATGGATTTAATGAACCGAACTTTTAGGCCTTACCTAGACAAGTTCGTGATAGTGTTCATAGATGATATTTTGATATACTCTACAAGTGAGATTGATCATGAAGAACATTTAAGGATAGTCTTGCAGACTTTAAAGGACCATAAGTTGTACGCCAAATTCTCGAAGTGTGAATTTTGGCTTACTCAAGTGGCATTTCTTGGACATATAATTTCTGCAGAAGGTATAGCTATCGATCCAGCAAAGATAGAAGCAGTTCAAAAGTGGCAAGCACCTAAGACCATTGGGGAAATCCGAAGTTTTCTTGGACTAGCTGGGTACTACAGAAGATTTGTAGAAGGATTTTCAAAGATATCTGCTCCACTTACTCGACTGACGCAGAAAGAAGTGAAATTTGAATGGAGTGATAAATGTGAGCAAAGTTTTCAAGAACTTAAGGCACGATTGACTACGGCACCGATTTTAGCAATGTCGACTGAGTCAGGAAAGTTTGTGGTGTATAGTGATGCTTCTGGGATAGGGTTGGGGTGTGTCTTAATGCAAGATGAGAAAGTAATTGCTTACGGGTCTCGGCAATTGAAAATACACGAGCAGAACTACCCAACACATGACTTGGAATTAGCAGCTATCATATATGCTTTGAAGTTGTGGAGACATTATCTCTACGGGGTGCAATTTGAGATTTTTACGGATCATAAGAGTTTGAAGTACATATTTTCTCAGAAGGAATTAAACATGAGATAAAGAAGATGGATGGAGTACTTAAAAGATTACGATTGTACCATTTCCTATCATCCAGGGAAAGCAAACATAGTTGCAGACGCTCTTAGCCGAAGAAGCTCTGAGATTGTGGCTAACATGATGATCGAGGAATTTAGCCACCTGACAGTAGGTGTTAAGCCTAAACCAATCAAGGGATATTTGGCAAATCTGACAATTCAACCTGATGTGATAAGTCAAATCAGATTAGCTCTACAATCAGACACAAGAAGAAGTCAGTGGATAGATGAGAACGATCGAGTTAAAGCACCTGAATTCAATTATCGTGATGGTATACTCCGATTTCAAGGAAGAACATACGTGCCAAGGGATCAAGGTTTAAGACAAGTTGTTTTAGGAGAAGCTCATCGGGCAAGATACACAATACATCCAGGATCCACAAAGATGTATAAGGATCTTAGGGAAATTTATTGGTGGCCAGGAATGAAAAAGGACGTGGCACGGTACGTGGCACAATGCGATACCTGTCAACATATCAAAATTAAGCATCAGCGACCGGGAGGGAAGCTACAACCATTGGATATTCTCGAGTGGAAATGGGACCACGTCACTATGGATTTTGTGACCAATTTACCTCGAAGTCCCAAAGGAAACGATGCTATTTGGGTAATAGTGGATCGACTGACCAAGTCGGCACATTTCTTGCCTATTAAGATAGGGCAACCAACTCATGCTTTGGCTCAGCTGTACATTGAGGAAATAGTACGATTACATGGAATTCCTGCAAGTATAGTGTCAGATCGAGACCCATGATTTATGTCAAGATTTTGGGAAAGTTTCCACAAGTGTATGGGAACACAATTAAAGCTTAGTACAGCTTATCACCCTCAGACTGACGGACAGTCCGAGCGAACAATTCAGACACTCGAACACATGTTAGGGCATGCATTTTGGAATTATCAGGAAGTTGGGAGAAACATCTACCGTTGGTAGAATTTGCCTACAACAACGGGCACCACAGCAGCATTAGAATGGCTCCTTACGAGGCATTATATGGGCGAAAAAGCAGAACACCACTCTACTGGGTAGAAACTGGAGAAGTCGGATTAATTGGACCTGAGATTGTTCAGACTACTACCGAGAAGATTAAGCAAATACAGGAGAAAATGAGGACAAGTCAAAGTCGTCAGAAATCGTACGCTGATCGACGAAGGCGAAACCTGGAATTTCTGGTCGGTGACAAGGTATACTTGAAAGTCTCTCCATTTAAATCCGTGATTCGAGGAAAAAGAAAAGGGAAATTAAGCCCAAGATACATAGGACCCTATGAAATTTTGGAGAAGATTGGACTAGTGGCTTACAGATTAGCTTTGCCTGTGGTATTGTCAAACATCCACAACGTGTTTCATGTGTCTCAACTACGGAAACATGAGCCAGACCCTACGCAGGTACTTCGGAATGAGACCATTGAGATACGAGATGATCTAACGTACCCTGAGGAACCAGTTCAAATCCTAGATCAAAGGGATCAAGTCTTAAGGAACAAGGTTATTCCCTTAGTAAAGGTATTATGGGGCAATCATGACGAAGAAGAAGCAACTTGGGAACGCGAAGAAGAAATGAAGATTTCTTTTCCGCATTTATTTTGATATTGTAAATTAGTAATTTCGAGGACGAAATTTCTTTTTAGAGGGGGAGGATGTAATACCCGGTATTAAATAATAAGAGAATTTTCGAAGATATGGGTCAAAACGATATTTAGCAAAGTTTCGGGCCAAAATGCAATATTCGAAAGTTAAGCGAAGGACGAAAGACCAAGTTAAGACAAGCCAATTAAGGAAAAATGGCACAAATAGATGATATTTGATAAAATTAGGGATTTTCATAGGTTTGAGGTCAAAAGCACGCAATTAGGAGAGTTCGGGCAAAAGTGCAGTTTTTGCAAAATGTCAGTGGGAGGTCGAATCAACGAGTTTTTCAGAAATTCCAAAAGGAAATGGAAAATATAGAACTTGAGGGTCATTGTGGTATATTTAGAAAGATCAGGGACTCAAAGGAAAGGACCAAAAATGTCAAATTAAGAAAATAGGGGCAAAAATGCAATTTTTGAAAATTGCATTGTGTGAAACCGATCGGCCGCACATGGCCGCCGGCAGCCGCCTCTGGAGGCGTCGGGAAGGTCTCCTGGAGGTGGCTAGAGTAGCTTCAGGTGATGATGAAGCTGTTAAGGCTTGCTATTGGCCGGAAATAGCTTCGAAACGATCGGATTTAATGGCGGAAGTGACCACCGATTCGGCCGAAACTTTTAAGGACCAAATCTCATGATTTAGTGCTATTTGATCTATTTAGAGGCTAGATTTGGGCTAAAGGGATGAGGACGAGCAAGATCGGGTGAATAATTGAGCAAAAATCGACTATAAAAGGGGGTGTTCGGCCGAGGGTTCAAAATCAAAAATCGTTCAAAATTGTCGAGTTTTTGCTTGAATCGAGCTTGAGGGATAAGGGGCTTTTGTTCTTAGTGATCCAAGGATCAATTCTGGAGAGTTTTGGATCGTTTGGTATAGATTTTGGACGGTTTCGAAGCTTGGCCGGAAAATCAGAAAATCGGCCGCCGCGACCTGCAACTCGCTTTTAATCCCACTTCCGGCCACTGTTTCCGACGAAAAAAGGCACCATTGAGGTCGCCTTGAAGAGATCTACAAGCCCCCATAGGAATTTAGGGCATTGGACGTCGCCGGAATCGGAGAAGACAACCGGAGAAGAAGATTGTGCGGCGGCGCGTGAATCCCACTCGCAGGGCATAGGGGTGGCGCGTGAGGGCGCGTGAGGTAGGGTTTTTGAGTGTTTTTAATTTCAGAATTTTTGTTGAATTATTTTAGGAATTATCATGGAAGAAAATTTTGAAAAAAAAGATGTTTGGTATTTTTTTATGAATTTCCGAAGGTATAGATGTTTAAAAATTAAATAAAAATAGAGAAAATTATGGAAAAAATAGAATGTTGATTCCAAAGGCGTTAAATGATGAAATAGGAGTCATTTGGGTCATTAGAAGAGGATTTACACAATTTTCGAGGTGTGGCACGTTTTTTGAGGTGAAATCTGGACTTTTTCGAATTGAGGTGAGTGGCTTGATTCTAGCTTATCCTCGTCTTTTAAGTGTTTAAAAACGCATTTGGTGAGTTCTAGTGAGCTATTATACCCTCCTAGACTTAGTCTATTTTATAAGTTTTATACTCAAGATCATGGTGTTGACATTCGCTACATTGCATAAATTGATTTACTTCAAAACGTTAGTGCATGGCGTGTGCATTTTTATATCATTTAAAGTCTAATTTCATTACTTCATTGGGTTCATATGGGGCGGTCGG
Organism: Diospyros kaki; assembly: GCA_036245055.1. Classification (NCBI taxonomy): domain Eukaryota; kingdom Viridiplantae; phylum Streptophyta; class Magnoliopsida; order Ericales; family Ebenaceae; genus Diospyros; species Diospyros kaki. The sequence goes on along the minus strand of BSEG01000011.1, from coordinate 11,263,996 downwards.
GGTCTTCTTGGGAATGGGACATGGTTAGTCCTGGCGATCGGGTGACATGGTAGGGCATCCGGGGCCGGTATTGGTGATCGGGTGACACGGTAGGGCATCCGAGACTGGTAACCGAGTGACACGGTAGGGCACCCGGGGATTAAGCTTGTCAGGAAAATTCTCAAGTTGGACGTGTCATACATGTTGTCGATTAGTATGCCATGCTCACATATCATTCATTACATTACATAATCTATTTCGTGCTTTCACTTAGATGTTTATTCATCTAACCTGGGTTATGCCCCTGGAACATTCAACGTTCCAGTTAGGGACAGCTGCGAGGCCAAGGACGAGGCCGGGGAGCCAATGGTGTATATGTGATAGTCATTGTATCATTTGGTAGCATAGTAACCTATTTTGTTATATGTATGAACGTTTGTACGTCGGTGATGTAAACTTTTGGTATTATTGTTATATGTATGTTGATAGGAAACAACTTGTGTAACACGTGGTAGGCCACGTCATTTTGATTAATTAAGTATTTCGTTGTGTCTGTATTATCTCGTTCAGTTGAAATTATGTTATTTTTAACTTAACGAGCAAGACTGGAACTCTCGGGGTTTTCATCTGCATGTGAAGATTGTGCTCACAGGCGCCACGAGTATTAGACTTGGTGAGAAATAAAAAAAAAAAAGAATCCCCGGGAATTTCCTTATAGTAACACGCCTGTATAGGGCGGGGTGTTACAATAGCCGCATATCAGAGAAGAATAGCCAGTTATTTCAACTCTCGGGTTAAGAATAGACCCATGAAAGAAGGAGATTTAGTACTTCGGAGATCCGTCGTAACCAACGCGCTAAGGGAAGATGGAAAGCTACGAGCCAATTGGGAAGGACCATATCGTATCCTAAAGCTGATCGGACCCAACACTTGCATTTTACAAACTCTTGAAGGAGACACCATGGGAAAAACATGGAATCTGAATTATCTGAAGCTGTATACAAACGATGTACCTGAACAACTATCTGCAATAATATAAAGTCCTGAACAGGACCGTGGACGTAGGCACACTTTGCCGAACCACGTAAAAAATGCTTGTGTCGATATGAATGCCATTTTTCCAAAAACACGATCGAGCCCGTTGTCCCGCCTATGGCCCGGCAACGAGGTAAAATCGATCAAGCCCGTTGCCCCGCCTACGGCCCTGCAACGAGGTCAAACGCAATCGAGCCCGTTGTCCCGCCTATGGCCCGACAACGAGGTAAAATCGATCAAGCCCGTTGCCCCGCCTACGGCCCGGCAACGAGGTCAAACGCAATCGAGCCCGTTGTCCCGCCTATGGCCCGGCAACGAGGTAAAATCGATCAAGCCCGTTGCCCCGCCTACGGCTCGGCAACGAGGTCAAACGCAATCGAGCCCGTTGTCCCGCCTATGGCCCGGCAACGAGGTAAAATCGATCAAGCCCGTTGCCCCGCCTACGGCCCGGCAACGAGGTCAAACGCAATCGAGCCCGTTGTCCCGCCTATGGCCCGGCAACGAGGTAAAATCGATCAAGCCCGTTGCCCCGCCTACGACCCGGCAACGAGGTCAAACGCGATCGAGCCCGTTGTCCCGCCTATGGCCCGACAACGAGGTAAAATCGATCAAGCCTGTTGCCCAGCCTACGGCCCGGCAACGAGGTCAAACGCGATCGAGCCCGTTGCCCCGCCTATGGCCCGGCAATGAGGTAAAATTCAATCAAGCCCGTTGCCCCGCTTACAGCCCTGTAACGAGGAGAAATACGCTCAAGATCAACATATTGTGCATAATTCAAAAACGAACAAGAGGTCTTGGCCTCATATCAGAGACGAAAGCCAGGGGTAGCAAAGAAAGAGTAAATCAAACAATAAAAGAACAAGGCGCGCCGGATAGGACCAAGAAGAAAATATTTCATTGATAAAGCATAGTTCCCTTACAAAAAAAAAAAAAGAAAAGGGGAAGCAGCAGCAACAGCGAAAAACAAATTACAATGGGGACCTACTCGCAGGAGCGAGATCTACGAGACGAACGCCGAGTAGATCCAAAGGACATAACAGGAACCTCAGGAGGCCCTGTGGGAAGTTCCCCTTCCTCAGCCTCGGCCGCATGAGGAAAGTCTTCAGCAACTGCCCCAGAAGCTTCTTCAATGACTCCAGGATCGGCCGTCGCGCTTCCTTCCCCGCTCTTAAAAGAAAACGGATCCCAGGGGCCCGTCAGATTATCCAAGTCGTCCACCAGGTGAGAGTCCAAGTAAGAAGGAGGACTCATGGTTTCATTTGGCTCATAGTGACGCCAATCCACTTCATGAGACTCTTCAACTTCGGGAGTAAGAAAAAGCTCTGGAAAACTCTCTCCCGGACGCTGAGACTCCAGGTGGGTGCGAGCAAGGTAAAACCCATACTTCAGGAAACCGGAAGCATATTTTCCCTTCCTGTCCTGACAATCTTTCGAGAGACGATATTCCTTTACTGCTTGAGCTCGAATATCCCGGGCATCCCTACGGCTTATCTTTAATTCAGACAAACGTAAGGAATGTTCCTGCATGAGCGCTTCGTGTCGCGCTGCCAGCTCCACATTCTTTTGTTCTTCAGCTCCAAGCCTAGAGCGTAAATCTTCATTCTCTTTATGAAGACTTGAGGAACCAGCGGAAGCCTCAGACAGTCGATCATTCATACGCCCAATTTCCTCCTCCGCATTCTTCTTCCCAAGCTCCGCCCGACGAGCACGACCCTTTAGCACTTGACGCTCATCATTCCAGTCAGTTTGGCGTCGCCTCCAATCTGACATTTAGGCCTCCACCTGCTCACGGTAGTCCCTGTCCCTGGCATTGGAAGCGACCATCCCTTGGACCCCCTGCACCAGAAGCTGCTCTACCTCATCCCTGGTTTGAGCATAATTGCCGCCAATAAATCGTCGTTCTTCTCGAGGGAGAATGGTAGAATAAATAAGACGAGCACCAATTCCTGGTTCAGTGACGGAGTCTGTCTCCAACACGCCCGGAGAAACTTCAAAGTCCCGACCCATGAGTTTCCTACCATCTCCAAGGATCATAGTACGCCTCACATCCCTTGGAGGGGGAAGCACAGGAGGTGGCCTCAATGACTTCTCGCCTTCAAGACGACGACGATCTTTTCTATTTGGAATAATAGGATGGCGACATTCTTCCTCCACGCGGGCCATATCACCAGCAAACCGAGAGGACGAACTTCGCCCCCCTCGAGAATTGGGAGCAGGAGAAGGGACATTGACCGCTTCTTCATGAGAAAGAGGAATCAATGGAGAACTTTCCGTTTGGGAAGGAAACTCAACACTGGAGGGATCACTTCTCGGGCGACGCCGCCTTTCCACCCCTGTTGGAGAAACACCGGCAGGCCTGCGAGAACGAGGAGGACGAGAGCTTGTAGCTCCCTCAATACTTGGAGGAGGAACCTCGGACGCCGCCGCAGCACGCGCCTCCTCTTCACGTTGGAGCCTACGCACCTCCCTCAACCTACTCACTCCAGCCATCTCTGCAAAAATCAAAGCAAAACCTTCAAAATGAGAAAAATAAATATAATAAAGAAGAAAAGAAGGCAACATCAAAAAATATATTCTACCCCCAGGAGTGTTTTCCTCCTGAGGATCGAAAGGAGGATGCGAAGACGACTCAGGCATTTCCATCTCCTCCTCCTCGACCCCTTCCATTTCCTGATTAGACAGCGTAGAAGACTGAGGAGGAGCAGTTGGCATTACGACCCCCCAGCCCGCAGCTCTGAAATTCTCCTCCGTCAAAAGGCTCATCAAATCAATGGGGCCTTGTGCAGACAACATCTCTACAAGACGACGGTATACACCCCGAACTTCCTTGCAAGGAGGGAACCCTTGGCTAGCATCCTGATGATTCCAGTGCAGAGGTGCATCCCAGGTAGGCGGAGGTCCTATCACTACCCATCGCTTTTCAAATCGATTAATCTTATTTGGTAAAGCATCGAACAACTCGAAGCCCCGAATCTTTTGGAGCGTATAAAGAGCACGGTCCTTACTAGCTTTTCGCAACCGGTAAAAACAACTGAAAATCATCAAAGAAGGGGGTACATCCCTCTGCTGGCAAAGCACAGAAAAGCCGACCATCTGGGCCCAACCATTAGGGTGAAGTTGGGCAGGAACAATCTGATAATGCCGTAGCCATGCCATGGCGAAAGGTGGAAGGGGAAAGCGGAGCCCCACCTCAAACGAAGCAGAATGAATTCCCAATGAGCCCTCATCTACTTGAGAAGGATCCGGCTCGTCGAGACGAGGATACCTCACCATAAAACCAGAAGGTGTGGCGTCATAAATCTTCTCGAAAGCATCATATTGAAGCCGAGAGCTTGAAGTATCAGGGATGTGCGCGGGGCTAGGGGGTGATGCCGGTCTTCTCCTCGATATATTCAAGAAATTCGAGACTGTTACCTGGTTACAAGAGAGAAGACGAAAGGTCACAGCGAACAAAACACCTGCACAAAAAAACAAAAAACATCAGTATAAGGCAAAAGAAAAAAAGCTATCGAAGGAAAATCGGGCAATTAAAGGCATAAAAGGACTACAGAAGGCCGAAACCACTCGGCCGCAACCGAGTAAGGGGCCACTCAGCCCTGACCGAGTGGCCTCAGCCAAAAACACGGCCACTCGGTCATGACCGAGTGGCCTCGGCCAGAAATCAGGGCCACTCGGTCATGACCGAGTGGCCTCGACCGAAAAACATGGCCACTCGGTCATGACCGAGTGGCCCTTTGTCGCACACAAGGCCACTCGGTCATGGCCGAGTGGCCTATAAATCACCCCATCCCTCAATGAAAGCGAGACGTGGCCCAGAAAACGCGCCGAGACCTGAGAGAATTCGAGTTTGAAAGTGACGTGCTTGTGAATCAAATGAAGACTTGACTCCCTATTTATAGGAGCTCAAAAAGTGGAAAATACCAAAATTTCCGAAAAAGATACAGAAAATGAAGAATAAAAGCGCGTAAATGGCCTACCAAAGCAAGCAAAGAAGACAAAAAACGACGATGTAAAATTTCGGGAAACTTATACTCTTTTACCCGACTTCTCGACTAAAAGAGTAGGGAGCTATTGATGTACCCGAAAAGATGAAGGCAGACAGTAGCGACAGCAAGGAAGCAAAAAAAGACCCCCTTGGCTAGGCCGAGGGGGGTCATGGCGAGTGACCGAGCCAAGTGGCCAAAGCCACCCGGTAGGGCCAAATGGCCAAGGCCACCCGGCATGACCGAGTGGCCTCGGCCACCCGGCATGGTCGAGTGGCTGAGGCCACCCGGCATGACCGAGTGGCCTCGGCCACTCGTCATGCCGAGTGGCCACTCGTCATGGTCGAGTGGCCTAAGCCACTAGACGCAAGAGAGTGGCCTGGCCACTCGAGCTGACCGAGTGGCCAAGGCCACTCGGCATGACCGGGTGGCCAAGGCCACCCGACCACTCTGCAGCCTCCGAGAAGGACCCCCCACCCGAGTGGGGGGGTCACCCGACATCGCCCGAGACCCTTCGTGGTCCAGCCCATGGGCCCCGAGAATTCCGAAACGAGCCCCGAGATTCCCGCCGAAAATATCGCGAGAACTCCCTCTCTCCTCCACTATAAATACAAGACTTGATTTCCGACTTAAGGTACGCTATTTTGAGCAATTGAAGTACATTTTTGCATTTTCTCTCGAGATCTAACTTAAGCATCGGAGGGTTTGCGCGGGGACCCCCACCCGCGCCCTAACGGTGCTCTCGTTTTGTAGGCCACTCGGTCACCAGGCCACTCAGTCACCAGGCCACTCGGTCACCAGGCCACTCGATCACTTTGGCCACTCGGTCACCTTCAGCCACTCGGTCACCTTCAGGCCACTCGGTCACCTTCAGCCGCTCGGTCACCTTCAGGCCACTCGGTCACCTTCAGGCCACTCGGTCACTTTTGGCCACTCGGTCACCTTTGGGCCACCAGATCACTTTTGGCCACCAGATCACCTCGAGGCCACCAGATCACCTTCAGGTCACCAGATCACTTTGAGGCCATCAGATCATCAGCCCACAAGATCATCAACCTGTCAGACCATCAGCTTCGTCGGTTCATCAGACCTGAGACTCCATCAAGATCCAATTCCTCGCCCAGATTTTTCATCAGCGAGGACACGACTCCCGAGACTCTTGCGTCCATCCTCAATTAAAATAGATTGTTGTATTTTGGCAACAACACATTCGAATAAGGGGCCAAATTCCTTTATAAATGAAGATTACTGTTTGAAATTAATTCGAATGAATTTCTCTCTTTCCAAATACATTCGAATGAATCTGCTATTTCTTCAAAAATCTTGAAGCCTTCATTCGAATGCTCTCAATCTCATTCGAATGATTTACATCACATCCGAATTCATTCCCAGCATCCGAATATAGTTCTAATTGGCTTAAAATAATTAGAAAAATAATAATAATAATGAAATATAAAAAAAATACTAAAAAAAATTTTTTTTGCTCAAAGTCATTCGAATAAGGCTGCCCGCATTCGAATGATTGTTCTACCTTTGATTAAAGCATGCTGTCAAATGCATTCGAATGATACGCACAGTCATTCGAATGGCCGAGAAATTAATCCGAATGAAACTACTGTTGAATTCGAATGGGTAGCTCAATTCCTTCAGTAATCAAAGTCACTTTTAAAATTCATTCGAATGGATTTTATCTCATTTGAATGAACCGTCCAGTCCTTTAAAAACCCTCAGCGAACATCCGAATCTGCCCATTTTCATTCGAATGCTCTGCTGTCCGATCTTCTAAAACCCGAGATGTCATCCGAATCGCCCCGTGTTCATTCGAATCCACTGCTATCATTCGTATGACCCTATAATCATTCGAATGATGTTCCCGAAAGTCTCTTAACCGCTTCTAAAATTCGAATCGTCACCCCCGTTTAAAGATCGAAACGCTTCCTTAATCGGTACGAACGTTCATCCATCCACCCGAATCCATCCTATAAATCGTGTTACCCTCATTCCACATCCATCACATTCATCTGAAGATCGAGTCGGTTACATACAAGGAAGGACGTTTCGCAAGCATTCGAATAAGGGTTTGGCGCATTCGGATGTTCTTGAAAGAGAAAAGCCGAGAGGTAACAACCCTTTCCATTGTTTAAATTCTGATTTGGTTGGTTGGATGAAGGAGTTGTTGTAAAGAGGGAGTGAAGGAGATTGATGAGAAGGAAAGAAAATTGGTTGGGAGATTGATAGGAGAAGAAAAGAGAGTAGCCGAGTCTTGCCCACCAACTGTTCGACAAAAATCCCAAGCCATCTCCCTAGACCAACCAACCCTTATTTAGTCATGCCTCCAAAGAAAAAACGCCCCAAAGTCGTAGGAGAAAGCTATAGGGCATCGAAGAGGCAGAAAGGAAAGGAAAGTGTTCCCATCCCAACCATCGACTTAAGCCCTCCATACTCCAATGTTAGGTTCATTAGCCCAGCCGCTGAACAGAATTATAGTGAAAGATATGCAAAGAGACCTGTGTTGTGTGAGAGAGGAATCATGCTGTAGCGATTTGATGAACCCCCATGTGATTTACTGTCATTAATCACTGCCAAAGAATGGCAGATTTGGGTCAAGTTTCAAAACAAGGCCATAGTTCCCCTAGTCAAGGAGTTTTACTCGAATATAACCAATGATAGAGATGACTCGGGAAACAGGTGCTTAGTTACTGAAGTGAGGAAAGTGAAAATAGAGTTGAAACCCTCTGACATTGCTGAAACTTTTCAAATTCCAAGAGAGGCATCACCAAGAGATCATGAAGAAGCAAGTGTGGATTTAGGGAAGGAAAACCTAGCAAAAATTTTGACAGAAAAGGACGATGTTGTGTGGCTAGGACCTGCCCTTCCAAAGAAGAACCTATCCCCAAAATGCATCATTCTGCATAGACTCCTTTGTTCAAATTTCATGCCCCATGCATTTACTGGAAGTGTCTCAGTTAAGCAAGCCATATTCATGGGAAAAATGATCCTGGGAGTACACATAGACTTGACCAAGCACATTTTTGATACCATAGACCTAGCAACCAAGCATGCACATGGGAGTGGAGGACTACCCTTTGGAGGGATGATTACCTACTTTTTGCTGAGGAACGGGGTAAAAGAAAAGACAACCTTTGAAGTCATCAAGCCAATGGAAAGAATCAGCCCAACATCTACATGCAGAAGCAGTGGGCAGTTGAAGAGGGTTGAGGCAACAACACCTGAAAAAGGAGAAAAGTCAGGAAAGCAGGTTGAACCACAGGAAGGGCCATCTCAGGAACCACCACTGCTTGAGGATGAGGCAGAAAGACAAGAGGAAGAACCTACACTTAGAAGTTTGTTTAAGTTGGTTAAGGAAATGCAAGAGAAGCAGGAAAAGCATGAAGCCTTAGTGGAGCAAGCACTTAAGAAGATTCAAGAGAAGCAGGAGGCTATCTTTGAGGAGCTTCAGGTCAGGAAGAGAGTCATCCATTCAGAAGTGATGGCCATGAGCGACTGCCACACTGCATTAGACAAGAAGATAGGTCAGCTTCTGAGCACACCCTTGGAGGAGCCACCATTGAAGACACTGAAAGACAGGTTGGCCGATGCTGAGAGTTACATGCAGAGGGCCATTGATTTATGGCGAGAGGAAGGAGGTGCACTTACACATCCCCAGTCTGAGCATGCAGCCCCTCCTCACTCCGCCATTCCCTCTTCTTCCTCTATTCCTCCTGCTGAGCCCTTATCAGAGACTCCTTCTGGAAGCTCTACTGAGGAGAACTCTACTGAGGAGAACTCCACTGAGGAGAACTCCACTTCTGATGATGCCACTGATGGCACTGAGTAGTCATAGGATTTGATTCTTCATGATCAACTTCTTTAACTATGAACTACAAAAATTTAACTGTTTTTTTTTATTATTTTCAATAGAAATCGCTTTGCTTACTCTATGCTTCAAATTATTGTGCTTGATGCTTCAAATTTACAATTGATTAATTGCATGGTAATCTTGTATGTGAAAACAGAACTGTATGAGATTTAAAACCAGGGTCATGGCTACTTGGGAGTGCTTCATTTTTGTTCATTTGTTGGGTTGGCATACCAAGTATGATAATCAGCATATTAATTAAACTCTTAAATTCAAGTGGAGATTTGTTACCAAAGTGAGTGTTGAAGCTTCATAACTTTTTATTCTGAGTAGGACAACACTTATTCATGCAGTAGAGTATTTCGTTGATTCTCTTATCTTTCAATGGCTTCAAAACAACATTTTGCTTTGAGTGTCCTTTATGATCACAGCTAATCTTGACTGACTCTAAGCTTGAAATCAATTGAATGAATGGCATTGTTTTAGAGAGCATCATAGAGGGATCATTCACCTATCACTTGAGCCAAACAGCCTATTGCTTTTTGATCAAATCTCCATTCATAGCCTGTTGAAACTCTGCATAACAGATTACATCATTCCCTCCATCCAAGCCATGTCCATAAGGTTTTTCTTGTCCATTGATTAGGATCCGGGAGTTATTCTGAAGGCTCAGCTTTAGTTTATTCAAAAAAAAAAAAAATCGTCTGGGAATCTGACGTTAAAAGACCACTTTACCATTTAAGATAAATGGTTGTCTCTAAGTCTGGGACCTTAAAAAAAAAAAAAAAAAAAAATCGTCTGGGAATCTGACATTAAAAGACCACTTTACCATTTAAGATAAATGGTTGTCTCTAAGTCTGGGACCTTAAAAAAAAAAAAAAAAAAATTCTTAGCCACAATGAGAGAATTCTCGAGACCTATGAACTCTTTTGATTGCCATCATTCCTTTTTGATATCCCACATCACCATCGAAGCCCAAGTTACTTTCTAGAGAGATCCCTCTTGACTCTGTGAATCATGCATATTCAGGATATAATTTCAATAGTAAGGAGGCTTAGTTAATTTTAGATGTTGGTTGTCAAAGATGCTAATCTGATCATGAAGCTATGTCAAGTCCCTTCCTTTGTTAATCACATTCTTGATAATTGATGATACCTTTTTGAACTTGATTTACATTTACTCCAAATTAAGGTACATCCCTTGAGAGTAACTCTGAGTGATCGTTTTATTGATGAGAGGCATACCCAGTGAGAATTGTAATCAAAGCTTGAGAGGATTTAACAATAGGCTGGTTGACTTAACTTAATATGCCCTGGACAAAAGTCCAAATAATAAGCATTTCTTTGATTGTCCAAAGTCCCTGTGCTATTGACCATACATTTTTGCTTCACGTTTGAGATTTAAGCTATTAACAGGTATGTGAATGATGAAGTATTCTTGCTTTTAATTTGATTGCTAAGGGACTAGCAACGTTTAAGTTGGGGGGTGTGATTGATGCTCAAAAAATGCAACAAATTGTTATATTCTATTGCCCCTAATCCATTTGATCAAGCTAAAATCTTCAGAAATGCTTATTGCAGCTCAAAAGAAGAAGGAGAGATGAAAGATATGGCTCAAAGCTCCAAAGGCATGATTTAAAGAAGAAGGAAGAGCAAGGAGATGAAGGTGTTCTAACAAAGTCAAAGCTATTAAGTCGTATCACCAGAAGATATTCGAATAAGGATCAAAGCAGATGGAAGCTTCTCAGGCATTCGAATGCAGCCATTCCATTCGAATGAGCTGAGAATTTGAAGAAATTCGAATAAGCATACCGTTCAGAAGATATGAAGCTATATCCAAATGAAACCCTAGATCATTCAAATGTAATAGCAGAAGAAAGAAACTCCATTCGAATGGGGGCAGAGTAATTCGAATAAGAAGCGGCACTAATGACTCAAGATTCGAATGCTTCCCATGTCATTCGGATGCAGTGAAGAACTCAAGTGAAAGATTGGAAATTGATTCGAATGAAACTACTGTTTCATTTGAATGATTGAAGAAATCGCCGTATAAGGAACAGTAAATTGAGAAATTAATTCGAATGGGACTTCAATTCATTCGAATGGTCTGAGAAAACAAAAGAACCTCAAGATTCATCCGAATGTTTCTGCTGACTCATTCGAATGAGTATCCAAAGCAAGGTCTAGCACGCGCAAATAAACGCGGTGGCTCTAAGGTAAATTCCACCAACTTTCTGAACCAATGGACCCCACCTCCATGAGCCGAAAGCTTAAAATGGAGTCTACACTCTTTGGAATCAGGAGAGTAGAGAGCAGAAGTTACTTAGAAGAAAATACAAAAAGAAGGCAGTAGCAGTAGAAAGGATATACCCTTTAGCTGAGTTGAGGGATCTCTCTCGTTTTTATTATTAGTTCCTGCTTTGCAATTGTAGGAGAACATATGGCACTTCAATTCTTCGTCTTGTTCTAGTTAGTTCTCAGCATTGTTTTACTTTTACAAGTCCACTTTCATTTTCTGATTTAGCTCGTAGTCCATTTCAGCAAACAATACAGTATTAGTTTTATTCAATCCTCAGCATTTGATTCTGTTTTATTTTCTTTACTTGCAAAATCTTGCATTCATCCGTTGAGAATAGCTTTAGTCGTGCACTTCCCATGAAGATGTGTGGCTAACTCGATTCTTGGGTTAAGGCAGAGAAGGTGCTCAAAGCCACTGATGAATCAATATAGCAGAACTTCAAATAACTAAGTAACCAAAGTAAGAGTGGTTTGAGAAATGTTATTAAAATCTCAGGCTTGGATTGGTTCGTATGCCTAAACTAGAGTTCCCATGCCATGTATGAGAGCTTCTTAACCTGGAAACGTTCTCATACCCAAGCCCCGAGCAATCATTTTGTAAAAACGTTATTTATACACTGATTTATAATAGCTGCTTGACGTAGAATCTCCATGCCATGTATGGAGGTTGCTTAAACCAAGAGTTATTATCATCTCAGAAGTGCATTTAACGGTTGTAAACTCAAGCCACTTGAGTTGTCAGTTACATTACAGAGAGCTATATGGAAAATCAGTTGGGTTTGGCACCATATCTGTCTTGACCCAAGACCTCTCCATATCCAGATACAGTTATATACATTTAGCTTAATCTCATTTCATTGTTGAAAGAACTGGTGTGGTTATCTCCTTCCATGAGTAATCTCCCTGTGAATCGACCAGGTCTTGCCCGGAAAAATAACAAATAAGTTTTCTGCTACAATCACACTCGTGCACTGGCGAGTCTAATCACCTCATTCTGTTTGTGAACATAAACAGTTGCCAAACCAGCTAAAATAGCAAAAGAAAAATACAAAAAGTAATAAATACAGAGTGAGTGGAGCAGCACGGGTACCTGGCACGAATGATATACCTGGGACATTGAATATCCCAAGGGTATGAAACACCCGAGTTAGATTGTTACATCTAAGTGAGTGGCATAAGAAAAAAGATATATGAATGTATATGTGAGACAAGAGACATCTTAGCGGGTAATTCAAGAAAAGAATTAGTTTGTTCATAAGAAAATGAGTACAAAGAACAATAAGGACCCTCCCTTTTCACCATTTCCTCGGCCCGTCATCATGTGAAACATCTCAGCCTCACCTCTAGGCTAAGCTGCACCTCTAGACACGTGATCATGGTCCAATCCCTCATGTGTCACCTCTAGGCACAGCCCCACCTCTGGGCACGAGATTGCGAGCCACTATTATGCCATCGGCACTTGTGTGAAACATCTCAGCCTCACCTCTAGGCTAAGCCCCACCTCTAGGCAAGTGATCGTGGTCCAATCCCTTAGCCTCACCTCTAGGCACGGTCCCACCTCTAGGCACGAGATTGCTCCCCGATCATCATGACGTTTCACTAACAAGCCGCCAAGTCATCATGTTCAAATTCTAGTCCCATAAACTAACCACCAATACAAACACCGAGATGGCATAAAATGGCCAAGATATGATCAAAGTAATAAAATATGAGATGTAAGGCACCAACCATGACATGATGTATGACAAAGTAGAAGAAATATGCACAAACTAAAGAATATCAACTAGGCACGACCCCACCCGTAGGCACAGTGCACAAACCAAGGAATATCAACAAGGCACAGCCCCACTAGTAGGCACGGTGCACCAGCAAGGAAAATATAATGTGCGAACCACAAGCTACATGGGAGAGTAATCATGTTTAGCCACAACCACAACCACAAATTCCGAGATGCATGCAAAATAGGAAAGAAATGTTTGGAAACAAAGAAACATGAGATATAAGCCACCAACCCCACACAAATGAGACCAAGGATAATCAAGAAAAAGTAATAAGCATGCGGAAACCACTCACCGAAGCTTCTCACTTCTCAATTGCACAAATTTACGGCCGAACGTCGCTCCAAGTGAACTATTCTATAAAAACCGAAACCCTTTTGTAGCCAAACCTAAAATATTTTTGGATATATAAGTAGCCACTAAAAATAGGAGACTGTATGAAAAATTTCAAGCAAAGAAGGCCTCTCACGCGCCCACACGGGCGGCCATAAGGGCTTGCCACGTGCCTGGATGCGCAGCCCTACTGGGCGCGTGTGGCGCACACGCCGCACGAACCTCCGACCCTGAAATTTAAAACAGGCATAACTCTCTCATTTTAACTCCGATTCGAGTGTCATTTGAACCTACGGACTCCTCTATATGATTATAGAAAGAAACAGAACTTACCTCACAGATTTGGTAACTGTTTGCATGGATTTCAAGGAGGGCTCGTATCTTCCGGGGGCTTACTTTCAGCTTCCACTCGGGCAGAGCTTCCTTTCCTTTCTCCGACATAATTTCTCCCTTCTTATAAGCAACTTACCCCCTTAATTTAGTGGCTAAAAACCCAACCCAAAGCATGCTTATATAGAGCCCTTAAATCCATATGATTGGGGCACTTGGCATTCTAAGATGCTGACACTTGGCACTTGAGATTTGCACCATAATCATTGCTTTCTTCCCATTGTGACAAGTGGCTCTTAAGATATGAGCCTAATCATAACATTTTAAACCCTTCGACGAATGGATTTTTGCCACGTGTCATGGAGATTTGAGCCATAATGATTACTTTCATCCTACGACGCCACGTGTCCTCGAGATATGAGCTATCATCATTACTTTCTTCCTACTATGCCATGTGTCCCTCGAGATATGAGCCATCATCATTTCTTCCATCCTACAGCACCACGTGTCCCTCGAGATTGGTGCTTAATCATTACTTTTGATTTTCCATCCAAATTGTGCCACGTGTCCATGAAATCATTTCTACCCATGTGTCTCCATCCAAATGGTGACATGTGTCCCTTAATTGAATTTAATTTGGGTTTGAAATCCATAGCCACTTTTGATATCTTTTGGAATCCAAAGTTAGGTTTAAATAAACTTTAAAGTCCATTGCACTTAATGAAGGACCATCACGAGGATACATAGCATGCAACGAAAGCGTTTTTTTTTTTAAAAATAAAAAAACTTTCCTCATATTGATTAGAATCTAGGAAACTTACTTTTCCTACGGATCACCGGACGGAATGAAGCGACATGAGGAGGAGGGGCAGGAGCTTCTTCGCGTGGTGGAGATGACAACTGTCCTGCAATCCTTCGGCTCCTTCGCATCAGAACTTGAACGTTCTCTTGATCCTCCAAGGTATGACTCAAACTCGTGGCCTCTCTTTTGGTGAAGAAGAGTAAAAAAAAACCCTGGGTGAAAAACAACCAAGGAGAGAATATATAGAGGGTGAACCCTAGGGTTAAAACCCTAGTGGGCCAAGTTTATTTAATTAATTTTCTAATTGGGTTAGCCCAATTAATTAATTAAAAAACCAATGAACTATTATTTTATTCTAGCCCAACTAATTACGGACCATTCTGAATAAAATAATTCTCTCTCAATGTAATTCACCCAACAAGCCAAATGTATTAAATAATACATGAGTTATATCAAGCTACCCCGGGGACCAAAAGACAAATTATTCATGGCTACTAAAATGACCAAAATACCCCTGCTACCAAGTAGCTATATTTTGTCATTTTAAGTGTTCCAACTATCACCATATGGTAACACTGACCCCATGAATAATTTTGCATGTGCAATGTCTTTGACCTACTAGTGTAATGACGAAAATACCCCTCTGCGTAACACCCATCATTTAGAAAGGAATAATGTACTAACACCTCTCTAAATGATTTCTACCATCCTTAGATCACTAGTCCAATAATCCGTGACTACTCGAATGTACTTGCTTATCACTGGGAGCTACCCAGAAGCACACACTCTTAAGTCACGTTCCCAAGGCCCTGGATTATTTGATTATTCTTGGATAATCACAAGGGGGTGAATCATAGAAACTATCTTGTATTAGTCTGTCTTAGCTAATTAGAAACCATACTCCCAACTCACAAGGTTATTGATCTTTGATAGACCTCACCTACAGTGAATCTAAGAATATAGCTCTAGGTTCACTAGACCACCAACTAATACTCAAGTATTAGAGTACTCGTCCACGTAGTAGCAGTGATAAACTAGCTCCATGATAATTAGTACTTTGTCATTAGCTTCTATCACAAGTCCATTCTACGCATTCCAAATGCGCTTGTACAATTAGAGTAAACGGACTGTTTACTGCCTAAGGCAAGCCATCCTCCATTAGGATCTATTGCATAATGATCTTATCATGATAGAATGCCCAGTTCTATCAAAAGATCAAGAGTAATATTTTTCTTGCTTATTAAGTACCCATGATTCATGCCTAATTGTGAAGAACGACCCATCACATGAATCACTTACTCAATAGCATGGACACTTTTCCAACAATTAAATGCAAATAATATATGTGCCATAAACTGACTAAAAGAAACATCATTACCATAAATTAAATAAAACGTGTATTTAGGGCATACATTTCCAACACTTAAGTCCCATAAAGATCCTTGAATCTCACAAATTCTCGAGTCTTCGAGAACCTAAAGAAAATCGAGAAAATGCTTCATTTAATTAATGAAAATAGCTTACAAATTTTTGGGTATTACATGGGACCTTTCTTTGAATTACCACTGATTGTTCTGAATTTGCTGGTAGGCTTTGCACCAGATCTACCAAGGAGTCAGGGTTAGCTCGTAAGCTTAGCACTAGACTCACGCAAAGGATCCAGGTTAGCTTGCAGACATGGCGTCGAACACATCCAGGAATTCAAGTGAGTCTGAGGTCTTAGCACCAGATTTCAATTCATCAAACTGGACCCCTTAGGAGTGGGCTTACCTTTAACTTTGATGGTCTATTGTCGCTATACCTAGTAGCTCTGTCATTTTTTCGCGTTGTGCTCAAGTCATGACACCTGCATTAGATTTTACAACAGATACACAAAGAGTATTATCCATAAAATAATTTATGGGGTTAGGCATACCTCGTTTACTTTCACATCGATAATTCCTTGATGGGGTAATACCCCAGAACTTGATGTAAAGCTTGAATGTTGCAATAAAGCGAAAGGTATTTTGATCTAGGGGAATGAGAGAAATCTTTAATTCTATTGTATTGCAAATGTGAAAAGGAAGTCAGAAGTACCTAGGAAAGGAATTAACAAGATAGGATCTTATGATTAAAGTGTTTCAAATAGAAGTTTAGGGCTAAGGTGTAAACAGAAATGGTTTCAGGGTATTAATGTAATAAGGAAAAGGAGGAAACCGGGCCTAAGTACAAATGTCACAACTTGTTAAAGGGTTAGTTTGTTTCCAACTAGAGGGAATGATTACAATAATGACTCCTTATCCTAGAAGACACGACTTGGAGATAGGATTGGTTTTGGAAACTTTACCCTAAAGTCTTATGGGTGAATGATTAATTTTACCCCAAAAGTCTTAAGATGGCATGATTTGGAAGGCTAAGATTGGCTTAGAAAAGAAGAGATAAGGTTCTTTGTGGGTTCTTATCATAAAAGCCACATGAAGGTGAGATTTGGTGGCTTGGGATTGGAAGGAAGTGAAAGCTTGAATGGGAAGATAAAATCAAAGTGGGAAAATTCAAAGATTATAATGATAGCTTGGGAAGAAAATGGGATGACTTAAGGGTCAAGGAATATCTTAAGATTTGGGAACTTGAGAAACTATATAAAGGGGAGGGGGAAAGGCCCACATGAAGCTAGAATATGGCAAAGAGTACTAGTGTAACCAGAGAAGAGAGAAAACAAAGAAAGCAAAGATGAGGAACGATAGAGATACCTCGTCAGAAAGAATCAAAAATAGAAGGGAAATTAAAGAGAAAAGTTGATTTTCTTTTAGTAGGGTCGTAGAGCACGAAAAGGGGAGTCCGTAGGATCAAACAGAAGGTGAATCAGGATTAAAATGAAAAAGATATAGCAGTTTTAATTTCTAGGTGCAGAATCTGTAATAGGGAAGGAGACGGCACGTGCATCGCACGCGCCAGCCACTGTTGCGCGTGGCCACCATTCTGGTGGTGCGTGAGGGCATGTGACAAGGCCCCTTCCTCTGTAATTTTGCAGTTTTACCCCTTAAATCATTTCCTATCATTATATGTAAAAATATCTTGGATTGGTGACTCGAACTGTATGAAACTGCAGCTAAATCAAGCCAAAATCCCTGTAAACAGCAACCCAGCAGGACTAGCAGCTAGTGTGAGTGGTTTCTTACATTATTTATGCTTCATGTTGATCATTTCATGAATCACTTGTGTTGAATGTGGACCTACTTACTTGCTCTCTTTGTTTAGCATGTTTCTCTACTTGTTTCATCACTTCATGGCATGTGGTTTTATGGCAAGCTAGTGACTGTCATGAGTGGCTCTTGCAGTCACATATGTTGTTTGAGGTGAGCATGGCGTGTGCGGGGGTGATTGCAACACCCTGGCAAGGCTTCTACAAAAGGGGGTTTCATTTTGCATACTTGCATTTCATACATGATCTATTTCTTTCTTGAAACCACCTCACTTAGATTTATGTGATCTAACTTGGGTTGATGCCCCTGTAACGTTCCACGTTCCAGGTATGTTTGGTATGTCAGGAGCTAAGGAGACGAGCGAGGCAAACGGGAAAGAAACTATGGACGCTTAATACTTTTCTATTATTTTATGTAAACTTATTCAAAAGCGTTGTAATAATTCGAAGATTGTACTTCTTTTTTTATGTTAGACTTAAACTCTATCGAAATGAAAGGCTTGCACATGTTATGCTTGTATGGGGAACCCTTTCAAATTTTTTGGCAAGTTCGATCCATGACTTTCGCTGTTTCGAGTTTCCTAACACCTCTTGGGCAGTTAGGTGTATACCTTCCTGTGATACTTGAGTCAAGGAGGTGTTACACATATGCGCTGGAGTGAATAGTTGCAACGATATTTTGTTTCGGTAATTCGGCATGCCTTGCCTATGTCTGCAACAAGAGAATACTCGTATCATCATTGCTTGATTTTCCTTCCCAAACATGTCCATCACAAAGGATATGGGTTCAGTCCAAGGTCTCCTGTCGAACTTTTATCGGATGTTCCGAGTTTTCCCAGAGGCTTAGCACTGGATCAACCAAGGAGTTAAGGTTAGCATGCATGCCTAGCACCGAACTCATGCAAGGGATCCAGGTTGGCCTGCAGGCATGGCGTCAGAACGCGTCCGAGAGTATAAGAAGGATCGGGCCTGTAACACCCCGCCCTACATGAGCGTGTCACTATAAGGCAATTTCTGGGATTTCTTTTTTTTTTTCAAGTTTGCCACACGCGATGCCATGAGAACAATCTTCACAGGCAGATATAATTCCCGAGAACCCCAGTCTTGCTCGTCTAATTAACAAGATCAGTAATCTTAAATTAAACGAGACATGATATAACACAACGGAATACTTAATCATCAAAATGTCGTGGCCTATCATGAGTTACATTCAAGGTGTTCTTACACCGATAAACGTATTACAAAATGATTACAACACCATCGTGCGATCGTTCATACATATAACAAAATAAATGCTAATGCTCCCAAAATGTTACAATGGCTATCAACTAAACACCGTTGGCCCCACCGGCCATGTCCTCGACCTCGCAGCAATCCCTAGCTGGAACGTTGAATGTTCCAGGGGCATAACCCAGATTAGATGATAAAACATCTAAGTAAAGGCATGAAACTGTTTATACAATGTATAAAAGACACACGAGCATGGCATACTCAGACAATTACAACATGCAACTTGTCTAACTTGAGAAATCTCCCTGACATACTCAACCTCCCATGAAAAATCTATTCCACACACCGTTGGGGTTGACCTTGCCACGACATACTTAATCCCTCGAGTGCCCTATCGTATCACTCGTTTACCCGGATTAACATTGCCCCATTCTCAAGTAGACCCCATCCCATCCCATACGGACTCAACAACGACATGAAAATCGGCACCCCGATGATATGAAAATCACACGCCATGCACCAACTCTTTTATAAGTTTAAAATAGTTGATGCATTATGTAACGACCCTCTCCCACTTATAGGCGCCACTAGTAAATAATCGACCGGATTACTCACCCAACGAACCACAACTGAAGGGTTGGACTATGTTTCAATCGGAAATGCTCTAGGTGGGAACTAGGCTCCATCCTTCCCTTCGCTCTACTCAGGAATCGGTCCCAACTCAAACAAGAAAACTCAGCTGACCGAAACCCAAAACCCGAGTGAGCTTCACCTCGTTTTAGCTCGCCTCATAGCAAGCCAAAGGTGACCCAGGCACAAAGCTAGCATAACCAACACTTCGCTTAGTATTGGGGATTTATGAGAACATACCTCGCTGATCTTTACTCCGTCCGAAACTTGGCTTCACCAACTAGGCCACATACAACAAGCAATCTCACAACCATTTATCACACCTTGATGATTACAACAACTAGATCCGACTAATGCTCCATAACACATACATTCATTCACAAGGGTATATATATATATACATATCACCACACGGATACATACAAGAGATAATAAAATACACAACTTAGGTAACACCGCTAGTTACCATAGCAGCCTCCCAGCACCATCCCTGCTTGCATCTAGACTTACATCATCTACAACATGAGGTAAAACTTCATGAGTCATAAAGACTCAGTAAGCGTGCAATGCATGTAAATATGAATATAACCATGTTTATGTATGCCAAATGCATGCAAATGAGGCTAGGCCCATCCATCCTCACAACCCTCCAAGGTTTGAGGCATCAACCTATCAACCTCCACAACATTAGTCCTCCATATGGCCATAGGTTTACTAGATCTCGCATCAGACAAGTGATAACCACTACATGCAAATGCTACATAAAAACATTATCAAACATATTTACCAACTTGCAAGGCCACCTCCACATGGGGTCATCCCTTACTTGGGTCGAAGCCTCATCTTTGCCTTGGCACGAACTCCAGCCTGAACCTCAGCTTCCTCTAGGATCACTGCCTCCCCAGTCGAACCTAGATGCAATAACACAAAAACCCAACCATACATTAGGCACTAAACCAAGGCCTATATTTTGCCCTACACTGCACAATACCCGACCTCAACTTCCAATCAACCTCAACTAATGGTATAAACCAACCATCTATACACATTGCATCATCTCCACAACATCCCAACAATATGCAAATACTTGAAAAGAAATTATTAATTTACCTGCATTCAATTTTGGAGGAGAAATTCTGAAAAACGTACTAGCGCTGCCTCCTTGGCCACAAATCTTGCGCCCAAATCTCATTTCAAGTTTTCAGCACGCTTCTCGGGCCCCAAATTAATTTCCAGAACTTTCCCCTATTTTTCTGGAATTCTCCCTATTTTTCCAAATGTTCCATATTTCTTTTTCTTTTATTTTCGTTTCTTTTTTTTTTCTTTCATTTCTTCTTCTCCAGCTTCCCGCATGCGTACTGTGCTTCCTTCTTCTTCCTTGCATGGTCGACCTGCGCACGCACCAGCCATCGTCGAATGCCGCTGGCCACTGCCTTGGCCTGCCCCTTGCATTGCCAGTGCTCCCAGACCATCGCGTGACCATCGGCCAGCCACCATTGCCGCGGCTGGTTTCCCCTACGTGCAGCCACCCGCCATGGACCCCCTGCCTCCGTTACAACCAGCAGCCTTCGCCGGCCACTGCGACTTCCAAAGCCGCCGCTGAAGCATCCTCTGACTACCGAAACCATCGCCATCAGTCGCTCCAGCTTCACTCGGCCTCCCTCATTGCTGCCTTCCTCTACAAGGCTCAGCTATGGCAGCCTCCGTTGCTGGTCGCTGCAATTGGAGGCTACAGCAGCCTCCGATACTACCTCCGCCATCGCCTCTCCCTCAAACTCTCTTGCTCTCTCGCGATCTCAGCCTCCCATAAGCTTTCTCTCTCGGCCATCATTCTCCTCTCTCATTTTTTTAACTTCCAGAGACATGAAGCTTCAAGGAAGCTTTCTCATGCCCGCATATATAAATCTATATATATACATATTACACATATAAATAAATTACACTCTTAATGCCCCTCAATTTCTTAATTATTTCACTTTAAAATATCCTTAATCCCACTTAAGGAATTTATTATGGCACTTGCCCCTCTAAGAGTTAATTAATTATCACAAAACCATACAAAATCTTGACATTTCCAAAATTAATTATCGACATTTACTCGATAAAGGCTGATTTTGTCCCTGAGCCTACATGGGACCTTTATTCCACCCGAAAACGCTTCAGGGTTGCTTTACTCGCAAAACTAGACCACTCCTAGGGTCCCCTCGGCTTCCTAGAAGTCCCCTGCAACCATTCGGTATTGCCACCATTCAGACCTCACCAATCTCTTGCCCTCTTCCTTGGACATCCAAGTCCCGAGGCACTCCCTACCGCCCACTTGGCAAATTTCATTAATTAATTTCTCCAAACCAACTCTTGGGCTTCCCAGACCACCCGAGATCCTTTCAAAATAATTAAAAATTATTTATTTTCAATACCATGTAATACCTGGTATTACACATTACCACATGCTCAATATGCAAATGATGCCATAAACACATAAGAAAACGCCTTTGCAAACAATCCAAGTTCTGGAGGGTATAACTGCTCACTTGAACTGGTCCAAACACATATAGCCTAAGTTTGGGAGAGTAAAACCACTCACCTGAACGCACTACATGCACTCCAACACATATTCAAGACAAGGTAAATCTAGAATCAAGCTACTCACCTCAATTCGAAAAAATTTAGTTTTCACCTCGAAAAACGTGTTACACCTCAAAAATCATGAAATCCTTCTTCCAACAACTCAATCGACTCCTATTTCATCATTAAGACCTTAGGAATTAATGTCCCTATTTTTCCTCAATTTTCTCTATTTTTCCTTATTTTTAAACCTTCCTTACCTTCGAAAATTTATTAAAAATACCTAACATCAAATTTCTCCAAATATTTTTCCATGAAAATTACTAAAATAATTTTACCAAAATTATAAAATTAATTTCAGAAACAAAGCTCACCTCGCGTGCCCTCACGGGCCACCTAAGGATTCGGCGAGTGAAGCCCACGCGCAGCCGGCTAGGTTATCTTCTCTGGCATTCATCTCCGACTCCGGCGATCTCCGATGCTCCAAACGACTATAGGGGCTTGAAGAGCTTGACGAGGCGACCACGATAGTGCCTTCAAATGGCCAAAATAGTCACCGACAAAGGGTTTAAAACCCAGTTACAGGTCGCGGCGTCAATGAGCCCAATTTTCCTGCCAAAGCTCCAAAACCCCTCTATTTCTACACCAATCGACTCCAAATGCCCTAGAAATACTCCTCATAACCCAAGGAACAAAAACCCCTTATTCTCGAAGCTCGATTCAGCCTAAAACGAGAGTGATTTTGGCCATTTTTATTTTCGAAACCCTCGGCTTCAAACCCCATTTTATACTCGTTTTTGACCTGATTCCCTACTATATCTAGCTCATTCTTATCCATTAAACCCAAATCCATCCTCCAAACTAATCGAAAAGCCCCAAATCGCGAGCCTAAGCCCTCGAAAGATTCGGCCAAATCAGAAATCTCTTCCGCCGTCACTTCCGATCACATCCAAGCTATTTTCGACCAATGGCAAGCCCCAACGGTTTCATCATCATCTAGAGCTACCCTAGCACCTCCCAAGAGATCTTCCTGACGTCTCCAGGCTGCTAGCTGATGGCCATAGGGTGGTCGGTCAGTTTCCCACTATGGAACTTTTATTTTTTTTGCATTTTAGCCCCCAACAATTTCCAATTGCATTTGCTCCCAAACCTTGATGCCCCTAGACTTCTCATTAACTCCTTGACTGCCCTCAAGTTCCATATTTTTCATTTCCCTCAGAAATTTCTGAAAAATTCATCGTTTCGACCTCCCTCAGGTAGTTTACAGAATCTATACTTTTGCCCAAATGCTCTTAATCGCGTGTTTTTTACTTCAAACTTTCGCGAATCTCTTGATTTTGACAAATATCATTTATTTGAGCGATTTTTCATTTATTGACTTGCTTTGACTTAGTCCCTCACTTTTCGTTTACGTTTTGAATATTACTCGTAGGCCCAAAACTATAATAAATACCATTTTGCCCTTATAATTTTGGAAAATACTCTTAATATTAAATACTGGGTATTACAGGGCCATTGTGTAACTCCCCACTTTTCCAAATATGCAATAACTTGAAATATAATTACGACATCACCTACGAGCGTTATGGAAACCCTTACCAACGGAAGCATTGGATCGAACCTGCAAGCTTAACCAAAGCTAAATAAAGGAGTTTCCATTAGATTTCCTTTGCAAGTTTAATAAATGCATACGACCTTTAATGCTCTATAAAACACAACACATCACAACAAGTACAATTGTAGGACACTTACACACACACCTCTTACAACCTTAAGCACCCTAGCTGCTATTTACAATATATTACTTAGGTTACAAGGGTACATAACGAAACCAAAATCCCAAAGCTAGCGAAGCTCCACCTCTTTGCCCACGCTTTGATCTTGCAACCTGAAACACTTGATACTTTTGACAAAGCTGGGACGATGAATATCCCAGGGGTATGAAACACCCAAGTTAGATAATTACATCTAAGTGAGTGGTACAGGGAAAGAAACTATGCATGTAAGAGCAATATGCAGTTATGCCAGGAAACAAGCAGAAATAAGTATAAACCTTCCAAGACCATATCAAAATAAAACCTCCCCAAGTCACCCTCATCCCTTCCAGCACTTGTGTCAAACCTCACAGCCTCACCTCTAGGCTAAGCCCCACCTCTAGGCTCGTGATTGCGGTTTAATCCCTCAGCCTCACCTCTAGGCACGGCCCCACCTATAGGCACGGGATTGTGAGCCACCACTATGCCTGTCGGCACTTGTGTGAAACATCTCAGCCCCACCTGTAGGCACGAGATCGTGGTCCAATCCCTCAACCTCACCTCTAAGCATGGCCCCACCTCTAGGCACGGGATTGTCTCCCCGATCCTTGTGATGTTCCACCAACAAACTGTCAAGTCACCATGTACAAGTTCTCGATCCACCAATAGCAACTATCACCAAATAACATGTGGAAGACAAAGCATAAGAAATATGTACAACCCAAGGAATATCAAGTAGGCACGACCTCATCTATAGGCACGGTGCACAAACCAAGAAAAATATGTTATGAAAACCACAAGCTACGTGCCAGAGTAGCCATGTTTAATCCCATCGACGAATCACAACAACAAACTCCGTGATGCAAGCAAAATAGGAAAGAAATGCTCAGAAGTAAGGAAACATAAGATGTAAGCAACAACTGTCCACAAGTGGAAACCAAGAATGATCAATAGGAATCAAGGATCATGTGTAAGGACCACTCACAAATGAAACCAATAATGATCAAGAGGAAGCATGCACAAGAACCACTCACCTTGATCGTTTCCCTTTGATAACACTGTTTATAGCCTGGTTTCGAGCACTAGGGGTTGTTTCTATAGAAATTATGCATTTAAGTGAATCAAACCTTAAATATTTTTATACAGGGTTGTAGATAATTAAAATAGGAGAATAACGATGAAAATTTCAGGCCAATCGGAGGCTGGATGCGCCCTCACGTGCCCCTGAAAGGGTGGCCACACGCTGCCCCCTTCTCTATTTTGCAACCCAAAATTAAAATGCCTATATCTTGCTCATTTTTTATCCGATTTGCTCTCCGTTTGAACCTATGGACTCCTCTTTTCATGATCTACGATCCTAAGGAAAGAAAAGTAGCTTACCTTCTCAGTTTCCTTTCTATTTTGGTTGTTTTCTAGCCAGGTCTCTCTTTCCTTCCTTCTTTGCTTTTTCTTTGCTTTCTCTTTGATTTTTCTTGCACTTGCTTTCTTTCCTTTCTCCTCACTTTCTCATGGCCTTTCCTCCTTCCCTTTATATAGCTTTTAAATTCCCAAATTCTTAAGATTTCACTTGGCCTCCACGTTACTTATTTTCCTCCCAAGTAATAATTACACTTTAAAATGTTTGCAATCTTCTCAAGCAAGCCTCCACTTCTTCCAATCCTAGGCCACCAAATACACTCTCAAGATAAGCCTTATCATCTTATTTCCTTGTAAGAAACTTCTAGCCAATCCTAGTCTTCCAAGCTTAGACTTTAGGATAAAAATCAATCATTACAACCTTTGAATATTTTTATCTTCCTATTCAAGCTTCTCCTTTCTTCCAATCTTAAACTTCCAAATACTCCCTCACATGGCTTTAGGATAAGCTCTATCATTCTCTTCTTTTGCAAGCCAATACAAGTCTTCCAAATTAAGTCTTCCAAGTTAAGCAATTCCAAGACTTTTGGTTTAAGATTAATCATTACAATCATAAGACTTTAGGAAAACTCTCAACCAATCCTATCTCTCCAACACATAGCTTCTAGGATAAGGATTCATCATTGCTAATATTCCCATTCATTGGAGACAAGCTATCTTTTTTACAAGTTATGATATTTGCTTTTGGGTCCTAAAACCATTCCCATTTACACTTATGCCCTAAACTTTCATAAACACTTTATTACAACATCCAACCTTTACATTAATTTTTGGGGTATTACACATTGCACCTAATCATAACTGAATAGGCCTATTTGGGAAGGTTGCCTGCAGCCTCATTTGTCCCTTTTTAGGCTTGTCTGATGCAAGGGATCTAGGTTAGACCTATCATTACCCATCGAATTACCACCGGTTGTTCCAAGTTTGCCAGGAGGCTTAGCACCGGATCTTCCAAAGAGTCAAGGTTGGCTCGAGCACTTAGCACCGAGCTCAGGCAAGGGATCTAGGTTAGCCTGTAGGCATGGCATCAAAACGTACTAGGGACTCTAGGAGGGAATACTGTCTCAACGCCAGATTACCATTTATCAAGCCAAACCTTTCAGGATTTGAACTCTTCCTTACGTTAATCGACATGCCTCTATTAAGTTTGGGAGTATCACGTTCCGTCCTGTCTTCGTACCATAGTTCCTGCATCACATTTCATGATAACTATATATACAGGTACAAATATATGATGCACAAGGAATTTATGTGGTTCAGCTTATGAGATAGTTATCATTCACAAGAATACAAAGGGGGTATATTCTTTTATTCATTTTTGAAAATGTTACAGTGTATGACAAAACTTTAAAAAGAAAATACAATTCATCCCAAAATTGGGAGGTAATCCTCAAGATGTACCACCCCTGACATTCTGCTCGTTGCCTCTCTTAGTAATGTTTGTAACACTCACACGTTAGGTCCCAACATTTTGTGACTCTATAAGGCCTTTCCCGGCTAGACCAAAACTTCTCTTCTTTCTTTCTTAGTATGCTTGTGATAGCCATTTTTCAAAACGCCTAGTCCCACCCTTGGAATTTTAGAAGATGAACTTTCTCGTTGTAAGGATCGCCTCCAGGGTGGGATTTAGTCAACAAGATCCTTGATGATCTCAATGGGAATGGCGAAGGAGCAATCCTGAGGCATTAATAAATTGCTCTTGTTCCTTTGAAGAAGATTTGATTGGGTGTCCCAATGCCACCTCTTCTATGGCTGGATCCGGGTAGTTTCTTCTTGCAGCTTGGATCTGTCTCTTTCTTTTCTCACTAAGAGGATTCCATATCTTCATCTGTGCCGCACATTTGTTGTCTTGGGCAAGCATGTTTGTGAGGAAGGGAATTGGTGAGCAAGTAGGAAAGCTTCTCACAAGATGCTTAAGGATTATGATAAGGATGGCGAAAAGACCATCATATACCCTTTTGTGACGCTAACACCCGGTCTACTTAAAATCTGTCCTAGACTTCCTTGCCACATTTACACTTGCCGAGATTGCACGGGTTCACTCCCGATTAGTTCTGTTGCTCTTTTCTTAGGATCGTCCGATGCATCATCCTTTTTCTGGCAGTTCTTATTTCAGTAACCTTTATCTCCGTGGTCATACCAAAGTGGTTGTTCTCCACGCTCTGGCTTTTTCCCAAACCATTGGTCCAACCATGGCTTTAGCTCGCCAAGATTAGATAGATTTTATTTCTTTCAGCTAGTCCATCACTCCATTTGACTTCGTCTTCCTCATGGCGTACCTTAGATGTCTTCTTTCCTTTTCCTCTTATCCAAACTCGAGGTTTTCGAAGGCTTGAAAATATTCAAAGTCTTTGTTTGCTTGAAATGATTGCTAGCTCGGGCATTCAAATTTACTAGGAGGATCGCTGGCCAAGAATGAGTTTCATGTCTACCCATAGGTTAGGAGATTCTGTAGTAGCATCCTTAGAGCAGTTAGAATACTGCCTCAAGTAAAAAAGCTCTTCTAGAAACTGCCTTCGTGACTTCTATCGAGAGCTATGGCTGGGTTGCAATCTGCGATGGCACCACCAATCTAGATCAGAGCTTGATATGCGGCTACACGGGCACAAAAGCAGACAGCTGTGAAAAGTTGAGATTTAACACCGCTCGATGCAGCAACATTATCCTATTTCACCACCTCTTCATGTCTTTCGTGCTGAAAGGCTTCGTTCCTTTTATCTTGGTGGTGTAAAAGTTCATGACTTGTTACATCAAATAGAATTGACGACTCCTCATTATTGCTTCCCTACTTTGCTTCAGGGGATCTCAATATCTTTTGCTTCTTCAAAAAATCTTGAACCACCTTAGGCCTTCCAAACTAGAGATAGGGCTTGGATATCAAATGCCACCACCATAGCTTGAAGGACCGTTTACGAGGATCAAAGCATGCAACGGAAGCGATTTTAAAACAAAATCGATCCTCGTATAGATAAGAATCTAGAAGACTTACTTTTCTTTCGGATTACCGGTCGGAATGGAGTGATAGAAGGAGGAGGCGCGACGGCTTCTTCGCGTGGCGGAGATGACGGCTGTCCTGCGATTCGTCGGCTCCTTCGCATCAGATCTCTTGATCTTCCAAGGTATGACTCTAAAACTCGTGGCCTCTCTTGGTGACGAAGAGAAAAACGACTTAGGTGAAAAAACAAACAAAAGAGAGAATATATATAGGGAGAACCCTAGGGTTAAAACCCTAGTGGGCCAAACCCTAGTGGGCCAAGTCCAATTAATTAATTTTCTAATTGGGTTAGCCCAATTAATTAATTAAAACCAATGAACTTATTATTTTATTCTAGCCCAATGGACCATTCTGAATAAAATAATTCTCTCTCATGTAATCCACCCAATAGGCCAAATGTATTAAAAATACATGAGTTATATCGAGCTACCCCGGGGACCAAAAGACAAATTATTCATGGCTATTAAAATGACCAAAATATCCCTGCTACCTAGTAGCTATATTTTGTCATTCTAAGTGTTCCAACTATCACCATATGGTAACACTGACCCCACGAATAATTTTGCATGTGCGATGTCTTTGACCTACTAGTGTAATGACGAAAATGCCCCTCTGTGTAACACCCATCATTTAGAAAGGAATAATGTACTAACACCTCTCTAAATGACTTCTACCATCCTTAGATCACTAGTCCAATAATCCGTGACTACTCGAATGTACTTGCTTATCACTGGGAGCTACCCAGAAGCACACACTCTTAAGTCACGTTCCCAGGGCCCTGGTTTATTTGATTATTCTTGGACAATCACAAGGGGGTGAATCACAGAAACTATCTTGTATCAGTCTGTCTTAGATAATTAGAAACCACACTCCCAACTCACAAGGTTGCTGATCTTTGATAGACCTTACCTATAGTGAATCTAAGAATATAGCTCTAGGTTCACTAGACCACCAACTAATACTCAAGTATTAGAGTACTCGTCCACGTAGTAGCAGTGATAGACTAGCTCCATGATAATTAGTACTTTGTCATTAGCTTCTATCACAGGTCCACTCTACGCATTCCAAATGCGCTTGTACAATAAGAGTAAACGGACTGTTTACTGGCTAAGGCAAGCCATCCTCCATTAGGATCTATTGCACAATGATCTTATCATGATAGAATGCCCAGTTCTATCAAAAGATCAAGAGTAATATTTTTCTTGCTTATTAAGTACCCATGATTCATGCCTAACTGTGAAGAACGACCCATCACATGAATCACTTACTTAATAGCATGGACACTTTTCCAACAATTAAATGCAAATGATATATGTGCAATAAACTGACTAAAAGAAACATCATTACCATAAATTAAATAAAACGTGTCTTTAGGGCATACATTTCCAACAATCTCCCACTTGCACTCAAAGACTATGAAAATCCATAAGTTCCCACCCCTATGACATCTAAGTGTCTTCGAAAGACCTTCTCTGCCAGAGGCTTGGTGAAAGGATCCGCTAGATTGTTTGATGTAGATATCTGGTCCACCACTATCTCATTCTTCTGGATGAACTCCCGAATGAGGTGGTACTTCCTCTCAATATGCTTGCCCTTTCTGTGGTTCCTTGGTTCTTTGCATTGTGACACTGCTCCGGTGTTGTCACAATAAAGGATAATAGGCCTTTCCACATGCGGTACAACTCCTAGTTCTATAAGGAACTTTCGGAGCCATACTGCTTCCTTGGACGCCTCTGATGCAGCTACATACTCAGCTTCCATGGTGGAATCAGCAATACAAGATTGCTTGATACTCCGCCATGAAATAGCTCCTCCAGACAAGGTGAAAACATATCCACTAGTGGATTTTCTTTCATCCTTATCAGCCTGGAAATCTGAGTCTGTGTAGCCTACTGGAACTAAGTCATCAGCTCTGTAAACTAGCATATAATCCTTAGTAGCCTTAAGGTACTTGAGTATATGCTTTACAGCTTGCCAATGTGCTTCCCCTGGATTTGACTGAAATCTGCTTATCATGCCTACAGCAAAGCAGATATCTGGCCTGGTACACAGCATGGCATACATGAGACTTCCTACAGCTGAAGCATAAGGAATCCTACTCATGCGCGCCTTTTCTTCCTCTGTCTTGGGACAGTCCTTGGAAGATAAGCCCAATCCGTGTCTAAAAGGAATTAATGCCCCTTTACACTGATCCATACTGAACCTGACCAATATCTTGTCAATATAAGAAGATTGGGATAAACCTAACATTCTCTGCTTCCTATCTCTAAGAAGCTTTATACCGAGAATGTAACTAGCTTCTCCCATATCTTTCATGCTAAATTGACTTGATAGCCAAATCTTAATTGATGACATCATCCCTACATCATTTCCTATGATGAGAATGTCATCAACATATAACACCAGAAAAGACACCTTTTCACCATTTGTTTTCTTATACACGCATGGTTCATCTACGTTTGGAATAAATCCATAAGACTTTATAGACTCATCAAAACGTTTGTTCCATGCCCTTGATGCCTGCTTAAGTCCATAAATAGACTTCTTAAGCTTACAGACCATGTGATCTTGGCCTTTCACAATATAGCCTTCTGGTTGGGACATATAGATGTCTTCACTAAGATAGCCATTAAGAAAGGCCGTCTTGACATCCATTTGCCATATCTCATAGTCATAATGACATGCTATGGCAAGGAGTATGCGAATGGATTTAAGCATGGCTACTGGTGAAAAGGTTTCCTCATAATCGATCCCTTCTTTCTGAGTAAATCCTTTTGCAACCAACCTTGCTTTAAAGGTTTGCACCTTTCCATCCGCTCCCCTTTTCCTCTTGTATACCCACTTACACCCTATGGGTTTTACCCCTTCAGGTGTAGCTACAAGATCCCAAACCTGATTGAGATGCATAGACTCAATCTCGGCATCCATTGCAAGACGCCACTTGTCCACATCGACATCAAGGATAGCCTCCTCGTATCTAGTGGGATCTTGTTCCTGACTGTCAGAGACTAGCTCGAAAGCTTCTCCTGTCCATCTATCAGGAACTTTAGATTCCCTCCCACTACGACGAGGCTCCGTGTGTATAGAAACACTCGGTTGTGTCTCTTTTGGTTCCTCAATTGGGACACTAGATGTACCTGAAGTTTGTTCAGAAGACAACTTCTCATCTAGTTCTGCTCTGCTTGAACCCTTAGTGGACATACTCTGATCATCCTCCAAGTATCTAGCATGAGTACTGATTAGTACTTTCTGCTCCTTAGGATAATAGAAATATCCACCACGAGTGCCTTTTGGATATCCTATAAAGTAGCATAATTCTGACCTTGGTTGCAACTTATTCCCCTTAGTCAATACATAAGCTGGACAGCCCCATATCTTGAGATGATTTAGACTAGGCTTTCGTCCGGTCCACATCTCATAGGGTGTCCTAGGTACAGACTTGGAAGGTACCAAGTTCAGAATGTATGCCGCTGTTTCTAAGGCATATCCCCAAAAGGAAATAGGAAGAGATGCATGGCTCATCATGCTTCTTACCATCTCCATTAGAGTCCTGTTCCTTCTCTCACTGACTCCATTCTGCTGGGGGGTCCCAGGTGCAGTCAATTGAGAAACTATACCGTGATGTACTAAGTAGTCCTTAAACTCTCCAAGAAGGTACTCTCCACCACGGTCTGACCTCAAAATTTTGATTAATTTACCTGTTTGACGCTCCACTTCAGCCTTAAACTCTTTGAATTTATCAAAAGAATCAGACTTGCGCCTCATAAGATAAATATAACCAAAACGAGTGTGGTCATCCGTAAATGTGATGAAGTACTCGTAACCTCCTCTAGCAGGTGTAGTCATTGGACCACAAACATCACTATGAACTAACTCTAATATGTTTTTGGCTCTACCTGCCTTCTGAGTAAATGGCCTTTTGGTCATTTTGCCCATTAGGCATGATTCACACTGAGGCCATTCTTCCAATCTCAATGAGCCCAAGGGTCCATCATGGATTAGCCTCTGAATCCGATTAGGATTAATGTGCCCTAATCTTAAGTGCCATAGATAAGAATCATTTGATGATAATGTTCTCTTCTTATTAACTGGTTCAATTTCAGAGTTGTTTATTTGACTTTTAATAGGATTAATATAATAAAGATTCCCAAATACGTTTCCTGAACAAATAACCTGTCCATTTCTACTGATAGTGACACCAGAATGGAACAAAACAGAATATCCATAAGAAATCAATTTAGAAACTGAAATTAAATTCTGTCTCAAAGCAGGAACGTATAAAACATCTTTCAAAATTAAAATCCTATTACAATCAAAAAACAAATGTAAAACTCCCACTGCTTCAGCCCATACTCGAGCTCCACTAGCTACCAGCAATCCATGCTCTCCTTTATGTAGAGTCCTTGTCTTTCTGAACCCCTGCAAAGAGTTACAGACATGATCAGTGGATCCTGAATCAACTATCCAAGAGGATGAAGATCCTACCAAACTGATGGATTCTAAGTAAAGAGCAATACCTGATGCTTTCACCTTGAGGGCAGGACAATCCTTTTTCCAATGTCCTTTCTGCCCACATT
Organism: Diospyros kaki; assembly: GCA_036245055.1. Classification (NCBI taxonomy): domain Eukaryota; kingdom Viridiplantae; phylum Streptophyta; class Magnoliopsida; order Ericales; family Ebenaceae; genus Diospyros; species Diospyros kaki. Next base: position 11,231,252 of record BSEG01000011.1, on the reverse strand, counting down.
TGAAGCACTTGCCTTTGGGCTTGGCATCAACCTGACTAGCTCCAGGCTTTATGGGCTTGCCCCCTGCTTTGTTCTGACCCTTCTTCTTCTTAAAGTTCTTGGCTTTAGGGCCAACTCTAGGAGAAGATGCAGAATGAATAGCTAGAGCCTTCGAGGTAGGCTTCATGATCTTCTCTGCCGCCTGGAGCTCTTTCATGAGCTCCACTAGATTCATCTCTAATTTATTCATGTTATAGTTCAATTTGAACTGTGAGTATGAATCTGGCAAAGTCTCTAAGACCATGTCTACCTGACTCTCAGCATCTATCGTCGCTCCCAATACCTCGGCTTCCTCGAAGTAAGCAATCATCTTGAGCATGTGCTCTCGAACTGATGCCCCCTCAGCCATCCTGGTAGTCATAATCGCTTTAAGAGCTTCCTGCCTTGCGGGCCGGCTCTTATCAGCGAACATGGTGCGCAACGATAAATCAATATCATAAGCAGTGGGCGTATGCTCGTGCTTCGATTGAAGCACATCGGACATGGAAGCCAACATGTAGCAACGAGCCATCTCGTCAGCTTGCTTCCATTCCGCCTCAGCCTGGCGCTCCTCGTCAGTGGAGTTTGTCCCAATCACAGGACAGGGGTCAGTCAGAACATACTTGTACCCTTCGGCTGTGAGTACTATGTTCAACTTCCTCTTCCAGTCAACATAATTACCCCCATCCAGCTTAGAATCCTTGAGGATCATAGCAAGGGGACTGAAAGAACCTCCACCTGACATTCCTGTACAATTTATGGAAAAATAAGACGTTTTAGACAATGCACATATAAACAAGTATTTTGCACATAAGCTCATATTATATCTTGAAAATAGATTTCCCTCAAACTATTATCAATAATATGTCATTTGGCTCTTAGAAGAACAAACAGAGCTCCGATAGGGAGGTTAATAATTCTCTAAGTTAAGTGTATAACCACCACAAACTAAACTTCCTGAATAGGAAATGATCTAGAGAATAATTCCGTCGATAGGGCGGCCATTATCTCACATTCCCTACGGATAATCTTGCATTATTACCTCCAACGATAGGCCGGCCGATAACAACACATATCCTAGGTTTTAGTTATACCTTTACCATTAGATCTAGATCCTTATGGAATACCCATCCTATAGGGGGTCATGCTCAGAATGACACGAGGGCAACCACGATCTCTAATTAAAGGTGTGGAGGAAGCCATGGGGTCGTTGGAACCCCTCTCCCACTTAATCTTTTAAAACAAGGGTTTTGATTAAAAACGTTTTTCCTTTTGGATTCCATTAATACTTAGAAAAATATCTAAACTTGAAACACTCTCTAATCCAAAAAAAACTTTGAGAGAGTAAACCATAAGTTAATTTTTCTTTTTATTAATCAACCCAAAATTTAAAACTAATTATGAAATATCTAAGTCTACATTTACTTTCTATACCAAGGGATAAATCCTTTGAGAAAGCAAACCTGTAAACTAATTTCATCAATTGGCTTAATAAAACGTTTTTCATGAAATAACTTCTCATATGATCACAATTGAAAAAGCACAATAAACAAGTTACATGCTTTTCTATTCATTATTCCTAAGTGACCATATAATTGATTAAACATCACATAAAATAAACATTAAATGTGGTCTTGTTTAATCCTAAGGTGGTTCCATCCTTTTACTAATTATTTTCATGCAACATATCACAAAGATAATCTAATTGCAAATAATTTAACCTCCAAGAATGGTTTTTAATTAAAACACCTAACTATCAACTATGGGGCTGGGGCGGGCGAAGCCCGCCGTAGGCTCGGCGGTCCCGCTAGCCGGTTAGCGGGCGGGGGTCAAGGGGAAGCCGCCCCTTGCGGGGTGCGGGGCAGCGCCCCGAACCAAAAATTTTTCTCCATGCAAAACTACCAGATCTTCTTGCCAAAACCGCAGCCGCCAACTGTTCGAACAAACCCTAGGTCGCTCCTTCAGCCGCCGCAAGTTCCATGGACAATCCCGAAAATCTGCAATGCTGATTTCTTGTGATGATCGATTCAAGCCCTTGGCCGAAACCAGATCTGGCCGATTCTTCCATCACATTCAGCCTTTGCAATCGATGGCTGGATAAACGCTGCAAGAATGGCCGATTTCTGCAATCTGGTTTCGCAAGCAATGGCTTGAAAAACGCTGCAATCTTGCCCAAAACAGCACTGCCATGATCCGGCCGAAGTTGCAAAACAAAAACGCTGCATTCTGGTTTTCTCAAAACGCAAACAGCGCTGCCCGATCCGGCCGAAACTGCAATCTTTGCAATCTGGTAATTTCCGTTTGCATCTAATCCGCCTTGTCCTTCTTTGATCGATCATTACATAAGCATAAAATAAAACCGATCAAAACAACCATCAAAACTGGTTGTACATCCGCCTATACCCCAACCGCGAGGTTTACATCGATTCTATTTGAAAAAACACAAACGATTACATCATCCTATACCTCCACTCATGAGGTTTACAAGGCATCTAAAACCATTCTTGGAGGGATCCATAAACGCAATCAAAACAGCATTTAATCAATAAAAGGAACCACCCTTTTTCCGATTTTTAATCCTAGGCATGCTCCTAGATTCAAACCAACAAAACCGTGGCTCTGATACCACTTGAAGGACCGTTTACGAGGATCAAAGCATGCAACGGAAGCGATTTTAAAACAAAATCGATCCTCGTATAGATAAGAATCTAGAAGACTTACTTTTCTTTCGGATTACCGGTCGGAATGGAGTGATAGAAGGAGGAGGCGCGACGGCTTCTTCGCGTGGCGGAGATGACGGCTGTCCTGCGATTCGTCGGCTCCTTCGCATCAGATCTCTTGATCTTCCAAGGTATGACTCTAAAACTCGTGGCCTCTCTTGGTGACGAAGAGAAAAACGACTTAGGTGAAAAAACAAACAAAAGAGAGAATATATATAGGGAGAACCCTAGGGTTAAAACCCTAGTGGGCCAAACCCTAGTGGGCCAAGTCCAATTAATTAATTTTCTAATTGGGTTAGCCCAATTAATTAATTAAAACCAATGAACTTATTATTTTATTCTAGCCCAATGGACCATTCTGAATAAAATAATTCTCTCTCATGTAATCCACCCAATAGGCCAAATGTATTAAAAATACATGAGTTATATCGAGCTACCCCGGGGACCAAAAGACAAATTATTCATGGCTATTAAAATGACCAAAATATCCCTGCTACCTAGTAGCTATATTTTGTCATTCTAAGTGTTCCAACTATCACCATATGGTAACACTGACCCCACGAATAATTTTGCATGTGCGATGTCTTTGACCTACTAGTGTAATGACGAAAATGCCCCTCTGTGTAACACCCATCATTTAGAAAGGAATAATGTACTAACACCTCTCTAAATGACTTCTACCATCCTTAGATCACTAGTCCAATAATCCGTGACTACTCGAATGTACTTGCTTATCACTGGGAGCTACCCAGAAGCACACACTCTTAAGTCACGTTCCCAGGGCCCTGGTTTATTTGATTATTCTTGGACAATCACAAGGGGGTGAATCACAGAAACTATCTTGTATCAGTCTGTCTTAGATAATTAGAAACCACACTCCCAACTCACAAGGTTGCTGATCTTTGATAGACCTTACCTATAGTGAATCTAAGAATATAGCTCTAGGTTCACTAGACCACCAACTAATACTCAAGTATTAGAGTACTCGTCCACGTAGTAGCAGTGATAGACTAGCTCCATGATAATTAGTACTTTGTCATTAGCTTCTATCACAGGTCCACTCTACGCATTCCAAATGCGCTTGTACAATAAGAGTAAACGGACTGTTTACTGGCTAAGGCAAGCCATCCTCCATTAGGATCTATTGCACAATGATCTTATCATGATAGAATGCCCAGTTCTATCAAAAGATCAAGAGTAATATTTTTCTTGCTTATTAAGTACCCATGATTCATGCCTAACTGTGAAGAACGACCCATCACATGAATCACTTACTTAATAGCATGGACACTTTTCCAACAATTAAATGCAAATGATATATGTGCAATAAACTGACTAAAAGAAACATCATTACCATAAATTAAATAAAACGTGTCTTTAGGGCATACATTTCCAACAATAGCCTTATGGAGGATTTATCATATTTGGGTCCAAAATCAACTTTGTTATTGTTAGTAACTGCCATAGAGAAATTTTCTTTGGCCTAGATGAGGGTCCGCTAATAGAGTCAAATCACCTCTTCATACCTCTAAAGTGGGAGACGAGATCCTCCCTTCAAAGGTTCTATACTGGATCGCCCATGGCAGTCTAACAACCATTGCATACCTTAAGTTGACTCCTTATTCCTTCCTAGAGTCATATCTTTGGTATGTCCTTCTTTAGATGACGATTTTTCATGCCCTCATGAGCTTCTCAAGTATGTCGTCCTTAGCTACATACTCGTAGGGGAATACTCAAATGACACTGACTCGGGCTTCTTAAAGACCCTTAATGTGCCAGTATAGGCAATGACGGTTCGAAAGAAATGGTCATGATTCTCTTGCTTGCAATACTGATGAGTTCATTCTAACAATATTGTTACTCTCTAAATGCATCGCAGTCTTTCCTTGATTCCCCGCGTTTACTAGGCAGAACAGTTACTAACGTTCAATCAATGATTATGGGATCGTCATGATCTATAATACCTGAAGTTTTTTAGGCATTGTTGTTCAAGAAGTAAAACATTTTCTTGGAAATCGAAGGATACAATTGATACATGTAAAGTTCCTGGGTAATCGCCGAGGAACAAACGAAGGATTTTCTAAAAAATTGTGGAAACTATCGTGAGGGGCATCGTCTTAAGATATTTTGGAGAAGTTTAAGGAGTTATAGGGCTCAAATGATATAAGTGCAAATAAGTTTTGGGCTAAAGAGGTATTTGTAAAAAGTTAAAAATATCTTGTGACTAGTAAGTTAAAGGAACCAAATAAGCTTACTTAGTTAGGAGACATGATCATGAGGAATCTTGAAAAACCTAATTAACATGTGGTGGCACATGTTTCAATGACACATGTCGCAACGGGGTGAAATGGCTCAAATCACAAGGGACACTTGGCACGATCCTACAAAAGCAATGATTATAACCTTATCTAAGTGACACATGGCACTCTTGGATTGGCCATAAATGCCTATAAATACCAAGCCCTTGGAAGGGAAAATCTCACCATTAATCAAGAGAAAAAAGGAAGTGAGTTTGAGATGAAAAGTTCTGCCCAAAAATAGAATGGTAAAATGCTTCGTTGGAAAAGTTGGACCACCACCGTAAAAGGAGTTAAACAGTGTCAAAATAGTAAGGTAATTCTAATTTCTTTCTGTAGTTCGATAGATAATTGAATAAGGGTTGTGTGGGTTCAAACGGAGGTCTAATCGGAGTCCAGACAAGGGAGAACGGGCCGAAAAATGACAAGACGTTAAAGCTAGAGGGGCGGCACGTACAGCTCACGCGCCACCTGGCTGCTGCGAGTGCAGCATGTGGGGCTCCTTCCCTCAGCATGTGATAGCACGTGAGAGGCTCCCCTAACCCAAATTTTGTGTACTTGGTCCTTAAATTTATTTCTAGGACCCTATATAAAAATATTTTAGGTTTGAGTTTCGAAGTTATGTTATTTTTACAGAAAAGCTTTCCCGAACCCTGTGAACAGTACCATAGCGCATTCGAACCAGCAAGGTGAGTGCTTCTTGCTTCTTTATGATACATACCGAGCATTTTTTCTTGACATGGGTATGGGTGATTACTTACATAAGCATGACTTTCCTTTAAACTAAGCATTTTCTCTTTCTTTGTCATGCATCACTTGGTGTGTGTGGCTAGCTGAAGTCAGGATCTCATGTTAGACTGGTGAAAATTCATGGAGATGTGAGTACATGATTGATCAGCGAGGGTGATTGCAACACCTCAGTGTCACTACCACACAAGCGGTTTCATATCATTTTGGATATCACATTTACATACATGCTATCTCTTTTTGTTGCACTCACTTAGATATAACTATCTAACTTGGGTGTCTCATACCCCTGGAACATTCAGTGTTCCAGGTGGGTTGGTCGTGACAGGTGCCTCGGAATCAAGTTAGAGGAAAGGAAAGCAAGTGGTTCTCGAATAGCTAGTTATTCAATGTTTTAATTGTAAAAGCATTGTATTGTGGCTTTAGTGTGAGTTTTAATTACTGTAAAAAGGGAGCCTAAATGATCCCTAGATTCTGAGGTTGTATTATGGATTTTCAGGTGGTTTTATGTTAAAAGCATATAGTGGAAGCCTTAAATATCTAGCTTATGGTTTTTATAAAGCTTTCAGGTTCAATCCTTTACTTCCGGTGGCAAAGGCTTCCATAAACGCCCTTTTATTATCATGTGGTTGCTAGCGTCATCATGCATCTTTGTATGTGTACCTTGGAGAAAAGAAAAGTGGGGCATTACATGATCACTAGAAGACTTCATCCTAGGGTCGCTGAAGGTTTTTGGAAGCCCACATGTGATCTTTGACAGCTTCATACTAGGGAACTCAATTGACGGGTAAGCCCCCAGTCCCTCCCAGATAGGGTGTGCTGGTTCTTCTTGTATTACCCAACTGATATCTGACACTCGACAAACTTGGCTGTCTTCTTTGTAGATTTTTAGCTTCTTGTCCATTTCCCATAGACGCGCCAATTGTAGTGGCTAGAAAACCACGATAATAGAATTTGTAGATAGGGAAAGCTGGAGTCGAGGTAGAGTGAGGTTGATAGCTGGCAGGAGCCTGACGATGGAGATAGGCGTCAGGTAGCTTTGGTTCTCGATGTCCTGACCGGGGTCGTAGGGCATCATCGAGAGCTCCCAGAAGTGGCCTCATGTGTGCTCGGGGTATATTTGCACTCACAGGAACAAGTTAGAAGGCATGCGGGGATTCCTCACCAGCGTATGACCTCTGATGCTTAAATCAATACCAATAGGAGAGAAGGGTATAAACAAGTAAAACATGCTATTATTGAATATGTAACAGTGATACCTTTTTTGACGAGAGTGCGTTAGCCTCGGTACTGTCACAGGGTGTAGGGGATAGGCATATACATCAGTAGCACTCGGATGGCTTTGAGAAGAATCCCCCACGAGGATCGAACTACTTAGGGGGTCCCCCGGAAGAAGGTGAGCCTCACGGCGAGCTGCCGAAGCAGGGTCTCGGTCTCTAAGGGACCTGCCCGGGCGTAGGTCCAGGCTTAGTGAGAGATGTCTGAAGGTGGCTCTTACTCGACCATCGCTCCCTTAAGGGATATATAACATTCCTTGGATGTCAACACATTGCATTATATCTTATAAGTATATCACATGGGATAATATAAACATTAAACCTTCTATACAGTATGTAACATGTTATACATTAAGAGATAGGGGGTCTGAGGGTGTATCATAATAGCATGGCGTGCCATTATACCATATCACAACCATAGGCCAATTTACCTGGTTGCCACGTTCATAGATAAGCCTTTATACAACGCATATAGAAAGATACATATGCCTTGCATAGCCACCACGCACATACATGTTACCCATACACACACACACACACACACACACACATATATATATATATATATATATGTTTTTACACATAGAATGGGAAACAGAGAGAGAGAGAGAAGCCTCTCGGGAAGGATTCTTCCTGAGAGAAGTTAGCCACCACCGAGAGATCTCTCAGGAAGAAACCTTCCCAAGAGAAACCATCGCTGCCAGGGAGCGGCCTTGCCTCGTTAAGAGAAGCTTTCGCCTCAGGCTGCCTAGTTGAGAGCCACCGAGAGGGTTGCAGCCCTCTCCGTGAAGATCGTTGTTGTTGCCAAGGGGGAAGGCTCACCTTCCCAAGAGAGAGAGAGACCATCGGGAGAGTTACAGCTGCGAGGGGAAGTCTCCTTCGAGAGGGCTTTCACCAAGACAGATAGAGATGTTGTGAAGGAACCTGTTAACTGCCAAGGGACGATGCCCTCTCCGGGAGGAAACATGGGCGCCTTTGAGGGAGCAAGGCTCTCTGGAAGAGGAAAGCCTCTTCAAGAGACACGACTTCTCTCGGAGAGAGAATGGAAGAGAGCCATTTTTTCCAGCCGTTGGGGGTCTCTTGCTGCTTTGTCTTCTTCTCTATTTATACCCCTTTAGACTTCTCCCTTATTACACCTTTTGCCTCTTGACTTATTACACTTTTAGCCTCCCCAAGTTTGGATATTCACCTAACGTCCATTACCACTAATCTTTTGGCCATTTAACTATGGTTAATTCTTGGGAAACGTGTCCCGGCTCGGGACCATTTTTTGGATTCGCCTGACTTAGCCTAATGACCAAAATACCCCTAGGCGCCCAATGACCAGAATACCCCTAGAAACCTAATGGCTGAAATACCCTTAGGTGGATGCTCGAGAATTCTATGGCACAACATATGGGTGTGAGACCCCCATTACTATCACATAGTAAAAACATAACATATACAAGTCTTACCGCAATTATCAATGTCCATTCTTGACATTGCTATGACTTGGGACATTTAATGATGTTTAGAAACTATGATGCATCATCTCACATCTTTATAAATTAATCACAGTATACATCATATGGACTTCTATTTTGTTTCATCCGGTCATTACAATAATAACAAGAAACTAACAAAACAACTGCTTGTGAAATTGAATAACTCCTTATTCAATAATAAATATGATTGCAATTGTCAATATACAACATGCCCAATCTGATTGAGTTTAGAGCACCTATACTAACATATCAAACATAGGAAGCGTAACCAACACAAAACGAACATCAAATAAGCTAAATTTTAGAAATTTCAAATTACAAGTGGTGAATTCAAAGACCTATTTTGGACTCATAACTTGGCCAAATACTACAAAACATTATGGCTAAATTGAAGTTCAGGATCTCTAGTTTCTGAAACAATAAGCAGATTACAAATAAGATATAGCCACAAAAAGTTATACCCCAAAAATCAAACCAATGAGAGTGATATGCCTTGAAAATTGCACCCGTATCCAGTTAAGAAGCAGATCCAAGCGTTGGAGCAGAAATGGTTTTGAACCAAGATGAAAAGGCAAGAGATCCATTCAAAATCGAGCGGGTGAAGACTCACTCGGTTATATAACCGAGTAGGTGGGGGGCTTTTCTCCCCCACAAAGCCATGACCCACTTGGTCATAGGGTAGGGGCTCTTCTCCACTCCCTCCCTCTCTCCCCTCGGCGCTCGCGCGCGCGTGCAAATGCTTGACTCACTTGGTCATATTACTGAGTGAGTAGGGAGTCTCATCCCTTTCTCTCTTTTCTACCCTCTGAAGCATGTAGAAACCAGGTCACTTAGTCAAATGACCGAGTGGGTGTCGTTCACTCACATCTCATCCCTCAGATATACTAACATGATCGCGAAACTCTCAGGATGGGTCGCAAGACCCTCGAGATAGGCAGTGAGACTCTCAAGATGGCCACCACGTGTCCCCTCTCTTTCTCCTCTATAAATAGGAGGGCATGCCTCCGGCCTCAGGTGAGCTCTCTTGGGCACTTTGAATACATTCTTGTGCTCCCACTCTCGAGAACTAACTTAAGCATTGGAAGGTTTGCATAGGGACACCCACCATACCCTAACCATGCGTTCATCTTATAGGTCTCTTGGTCATCAAGACTCTCTCGGTCATCAAGGGTCACTAGGTGATTGGAAAGCCTCTTGTTAAATCCAAAGAAGTCTCCCACTTATCAGGTCTCCTACTCAAAAGATCACGAGAGTCTCCCATCACTCAACATACGTAAGAATCTAATGACACTTAGTGACTAGACTCTCAGCTCTCAGGACACTTGGTGACGGGACTCTCAAGACTCTCAGGACCCACGAGACTCCTAAGACTCTACACTCTCGAGACTCTTGTGATCAACCACACTCAAATTGTATTCTCCCACGATTAAAAATAGATTGTTGTATTTTGGCAACAACAGTTAGTTTATGTGACGCCTCATTCCCACTTACGGGTGCCACTCATGAACAATTACTCGAATTGCCCACCTGCCCAGCCATTTGTGAAGGGCGGACTATGTTTCAACATGAAACGCCCTAGGTGGGAACTAAGCTTCGTCCTTCCCTTCCTTTAACCCCAGGATTTGCTAACAGAATTGGGCTTTTACCACACCGAAATTGGTTGAAAAAAAAAAATCTCAATAAGATGCCCAATCGCCATTTTCTTATTTATTTTAATTCTTCTTCCTTCCAAGAATTTCACCGAGCTCCATAAATTCACAACTTCAATCAACCCATCAATTTATACCAATTTTGGAGGAAAAACCCATATAATTTAAACTTTCAAAAATTTTTTTGGCATTTTCTCCAAAATACCCAAAATTCCTTTATTTTTTGAAATTTTCTCCAGGGCCCACAATTAACCAAGAATTGCCCCAAAGTCCCCCAAATTTTTCAATTTTTTTAAAAAAATTGGCCAGTGGGGCTTATAGGTGCTCACGAGGCCCTGTAGTGCTCCGGTTGCGTTGGCTGCGCGGGCTTGCCGTGTGCTAGCTCAGGGCTTGCACGCCCACGCGGCCACCAGCACACGTGTGCCCGCTCGAATGCGTAGTAGCCCGCGCGGCCCAGCACACGCGCCCATGCTGCCCAATCGCCTACTGCCCCACGTGCGAGCTTCGGCTACTGCCACCCACAAATTTTTCTTTCTTTTCTTTTGAGCCTTCTAACCCAAATTTTCCAGAAATTACACATTCCAAAAATAAGCACCAAAGCACCACATTTCCAACAAAAACCCTTTTATTTAACTCCTTTGATACTTCCAACAACCCATACCAAAAGTAAGATTTATATCAATACTTAGGCCTCCACAAGCCCTAAGCCAATACCACATTTTCAAAATAGAATCATACATTCCCACACTAAAAGTACACCCATGGACTTATTCTTTAACAAGCCATAACTAACAAATACATTATATCACATGGATCAAATGCAACAAAATAGGCTTCCCTAAGCCATACAATACTCTCGAATCTTCATTTCCATGCCTCCAGATGTCGTTCCATCTTTGCTTTGATTTTTCCCATGCCTTACAACCTATATGTGAGGGTAAGAACCTCATGAGCTATTAAGCTCAATAAGGGTGCAATAACAATAAGTATGGACAAAAACATATCATGTGATGCCAAATGCATATATACAACATGGTTAGGGCTTCCACGTCCTCACAACCACCTAGGTTTGAGGCTTTAAATACCCTACCCCATACAACCTCATGGCCATAGGTCCTTTAATTACAAAGAAAAAACATGCTAGTGCACACATTAAAGTTTAAGCACATACTTTACCACTTGCAAGCCACCATCCCATGGGGCTATCCCTTACCTTAGCTTTCTTTGAAGCTTTTAACCGTTCTTAGCTTCATTCATTCCCTTTTACCCAAGAGATCCTTACACACAAAATAAATCCATATTACAAGAGAAGAAATAAAGAGAAAAGATTTGGCCTTCATGTGGCTTAAACACAACACAATCTTACCTTTCTTTCTTTCATTCTTCTTCTTCTTTTTCCTTTCTTCATCAAGGCTCTTAAAATGGAAAAAATTTGAGACAAAAGCTATTTTTCCCTTTTTATACTTCTCTTGTCTTGATATCTCAATTTCAAGACTTCATCTTAGCCCTTGATTTCCCTTGACTTTTTGAGAAAAAGTCCTAACCACACAAGAAAGCACAATCCATGTGCTTTTGCCTTGTTTCATCTCATCCATCCATTTTGGAAGAATAAATCTCCACCCTTAAGAGAAAACACACTCTTAATAAGTTGGTAATCCATGCCATAACTCTTAGTTTATTTATGATATGCCCTGTAAACATGGAGAATCACAAGACCTAAAAAACAGTCTTGAGACATGGACATGAAACCCAAAGGCCCAACGAGTTGTAGGAGATCAAGGAAGTAAGTCGAAGGAGCAAGAGGTCGAGCCGAGACCAAGTGGGGAGGGCCCATTCGGTTATGCCGAGTGGGTACGACACTGCCTTAGTTTTTCAGCCATAACTTTCTCATACGAGCTCTGATTGAGCTGATTAAAAGTTCTATGGAAAGATAAGAGAATTATCTACAACTTTCATGTTTTGAGGTTTGATATATTCGGGCTTAATCAAGGGGTAAATTGGGTATGAAGTTGATGCACCTATACTATGAAGGTTCGAAGTCAAGTATTGAAGGAAGATGGACTCGAACCAAGTCAAAAGGGCAAAAGAAGTCATAACCGAGTGGCCCCCCACTCGGTCGAGCACAAGAAGACATGACCGAGTGGCCCCCACTCGGTCATGACCGAGTGGCCACTCGCTATTTATGACCCACTCGGTTATATCGAGTGGGTATGACACTGCTTCAGTTTTTCAGCCATAACTTTCTCATACGAGCTTCGATTGACCTGATTCAAAGTTCTATGGAAATCTAAGAGAATTATCTACAACTTTTATGTTTTGAGTTTTGAGAGATTCAAGTTTAATCATCATGAAAATCGAGCATGAAGTTGAGGTATGGGAACCACTCAAAATGGGCCGCGAGATTCTCGCACATCTTCTCTCTCTCCTCCGCTATAAATACGAGATCATGCCTTCATCACATGGTACGCCATTTTGAGCAATTGAAGTTTGACTTCTCATTTTCTCTCAAGATCTAATTTAAGCATCGGAGGGTTTGCGTGGGGACCCCTACCCGCGCCCTAACGGTGCTCTCGTTTTGTAGGCCTCTCGTCACCAGCAAGGTCTCTCGTCATCCCGAGACCTCTCGTCACCAGCAAGGCCTCTCGTCACCCCGAGGCTTCTCGTCACCCCGAGGCCTCTCGTCACCACCAAGGCCTCTCGTCACCCCGAGGCCTCTCGTTACCATCAAGGTCTCTCGTCACCAGCAAGGCCTCTCGTCACCCCGAGGCCTCTTGTCACCACCAAGGCCTCTCGTCACCCCGAGGCCTCTCATTACCATCAAGGTCTCTCGTCATCCCGAGACCTCTCGTCACCAGCAAGGCCTCTCGTCACTCCAAGGCCTCTCGTCACTCCGAGGCCTTTCGTCACCAGCAAGGCCTCTCGTCATCCCGAGGCCTCTCGTCACCAGTAAGGCCTCTCGTCACCTCAAGGCCTCTCGTCACCACAAAGGCCTCTCGTCACCCCGAGGTCTCTCGTCACCAGCAAGGCCTCTCGTCACCCTGAGGTCTCTCGTCATCTCGAGGCCTCTCGTCATCCCGAGACCTCTCGTCACCCCGAGGTCTCTCGTCATCCTCAAGGCCACCAGATCACTTTGAGGCCACCAGATCACTTTTAGCCACAAGATCATTTTGAGGCCACAAGATCATCAGCCCACAAGATCATCAACTCGACGAACCATCAGCTCCGTCAATTTATCAGGCTTTGAACTCCATCAGATCCTTTTCCTCATCCAGATTCTCATCAGTGAAGGCACAACTCCCAAGACTCTTGCATTTGTCCACAAAAAAAAAATAGGTTGTTGTATTTTGGCAACAACAATTGGCGCCGTCTGTGGGAAACGCAAGATAAAAAGTCAACTTAAGAATGGCAAACACCCGTGGACACGGACGAACTGTCTCTCAAGGCGTAGAAACACGCCTACCACCACGAAACACTCAACAACGGGGAGCACCTCCTCCCCCACATAATGCTCAACCTGAAGGAGGTGACCGCCCCATTTCCCCCAGCACGAAGGTGGGGAACCAAACAGTCCCACCACCACTACTTATCGGCTCAAGGCCGCCGCCTACTGACCAAGCCGGGACTTCACGACAGCCACCATGCACAGTCCCGTGGGAGGAGTATGAAGCATTGAGACAACAACACGTTGAGGGCATGCAAGCACTTCGAGACATGGCTGGTATCCTCCAAGGTATGATGCCGGTAGGGACGTTGCCCGATACTCTGAAAAAGTTTATGCCACCCCCAGAACCTCAGCCCGAGGTGGGGGCCGATTCCTACCAAGAAGCTACTCCCGATTTTCATTCTCGACCTACGCCTTGACGGAAGGGTAAGCCTAGATCGCCACCACCAAGAAAGAACCCTCATTCTGTACACCGAAGAAATGAAAACTCAAGAATGGAAAACAAAACCAGAAGCCCTCAAAGATGGAGGTATTATGAAACAGTGGCCAGTACGCCAACAAGACATGACAATCAGACAACAGCTACTATGAGGGATGATATGAAAAGAGTAGTAGAAGAAGTGCTTGAACAGAAAAAGTTAATCCCTGCAACAGAAGAGCACCAACGAAGAAAATGTCCTTTTACGACCGATATATTGGAGAGACCACTGCCTCGAAAATTCAAAATGCCACAAATCACCCTCTACTCAGGGAAAGACGACCCATATGATCATGTTCAGAATTATGAGTCACTGATGATATTGCATGGATGGGATGACGATATAATGTGCCGAGCATTTTCCTTAACACTGTCAAGACATGCTCGAACATGGTTTAACAGCCTTCCAGAAGCCTCAATTTCCTCATTTGGGCATCTTAGGACAGAATTTACTAAAGCTTTTGTGATTAACAGTCGAAAGAAACAGGATGCCACATATTTGCTCAGCATATGATAAGGGAATAAGGAATCTTTACGTCAATTTGTGGATAGGTTTCGTAATGCCACCCTTGAAGTCCCCGACTTGCAGGCCCAAGTTGTAGTGTCTGCTATGCTCCAAGGGACGCCCCTCGCCTCTCTCCAAGAGTCACTTTCTTTAGACCCCCCAACGTCCCTGGCCGATCTATTTGTCAGAGCAAATAGGTATATCCTTCACACTGAAATTATGAGAAATGTGGCAGGGAATGAGGACAAAGAAAGGAAGAAAATGGAGCGCGAAGGAGAAGAAGAGTCTATTCGATGACAGGAAAGGGTTAGAAGATCAGATATACCTCTGCCCCAGTTCCACCATTACACCAAACTCCTCCAACCTCGGTCAACCATACTTGCAACCATCGAAGGGTTAGGTCTCATTAGACTCCCAAAAAAGGTTGACCATCCAATGGGGAAGAATAGAGAAGAATATTGTAGATATCACAGAACCCGTGGTCATTGCACTGACCAGTGCCGGGAGTTAAGAGATCAGATTGAGATGCTAGTTCGTGAAGGACATCTTCAAAGGTACGTACAAGTCAAAGATGGTGATCCTAAAAGAGGAGAAGATAGACAGGAAGAGCGGGGGAGATCAAATCAGAGATGTCAAGAGAGAGGAAGGGGTTACGGAGAGAATCCACCTCTAGACAATGAACCAGTTCATGAGCCCATGCATGTCATCTCGGGCAGTGAAACTATGGTAAGGGACTCCTCCTATTCCATCTAGACAAGCCACGAAAGGACATGCCCTTAGAAGAAGGCAGTTAGCCACCATTAATGCCCTCAAAGAGAAAACTGGGAGCAAAATTCAGACACATTGAAGAGAGCCTATGTTAAAGATCAAGAAACTAAACATTTCATGCTCAGAGGCAACAATAAGACCCAAAATGAAACAGTGGATGTACTCACTTATTTCAAAAACTGTAAGCATTTCCATTACACATTGCTTTGTGAAAGTTTGTTTGCTATGCTCCGCTTACAGGAAAAATAAACTCAAGCCTGTTGCCCCGCTCACGGCCCGGTAACCAGGGAAAAATAAACTCAAGCCCATTGCCCCGCCTACGGCCCGGCAACGAGGTAAAACGCTATCGAGCTCGTTGTCCCACCTATGGCCCGGCATCGAGGTAAAATTCGATCAAGCCCGTTGCCCCGCCTACGGTCCGGCAACGAGGTAAAACCCTATCGAGCCCGTTGTCCCGCCTATGGCCCGGCAACGACGTAAAATTCGATCAAGCCCGTTATCCCGCCTACGGCCCGGCAACGAGGTAAAACGCGATCGAGCCCGTTGTCCCGCCTATGGCCCGGCAACGAGGTAAAATTCGATCAAGCCCGTTGTCCCACCTACGGCCCGGTAACGAGGTAAAACGCGATCGAGCCCGTTGTCCCGCCTATGGCCCGGCAACGAGGTAAAATTCGATCAAGCCCGTTGTCCCGCCTATGGCCCGGCAACGAGGTAAAATTCGATCGAGCCCATTGTCTCGCCTATGGCCTGGCAACGAGGTAAAATTCGATCAAGCCCATTGTCCCGCCTATGGCCCGGCAACGAGGTAAAACGCGATCGAGCCCGTTGTCCCGCCTATAGCCCGGCAACGAGGTAAAATTCGATCAAGCCCGTTGTCCTGCCCATGGCCCGACAATGAGGTAAAATTACATTCAAGCCCGTTGTCCCGCTCACGGCCCGATAACGATGGAAAAATAAATTCAAGCCCGTTGTCCTGCTCACAGCCCGACAACGAGGTAAAATTGCATTCAAGCCCGTTGTCCCGTTCACGACTCGACAACGAGGGAAAAATAAATTCAAACCCGTTGTCCCGCTTATAACCTGGCAACGAGGTAAAAGTACATTCAAGCCTGTTGCCCCACTCATAGCCCGACAACGAGGTAAAAGTACATTCAAGCCCGTTGTCTCGCTTATAGCCCGACAACGGGAGAAAAAAAAAACAAACGCAAGTTCATGGTCCTGCTTAAAGCCTAACAACAAAGGAAAATTAAATGCAAGCCTATTGTCCCGCGCATAACTCAATAACTGGGAGCATAATCAAACTCATCGTTCGATGCATAGTTCGACATCTATGGAAAACAAACTTACTAGTATATCTACCTCATACTTCTGCAAAGGAATTGAAAATCACAAGAGTCCAGAAATTTAAAAGCATGATGTGCAAACAAGCTCGAGAGGATGTGTATAAGATTAAGCATCTAAAAGATAAGTGGTGTTCAAAAGTTTACCGGACAAGATACTCTTTCATCCGAACCTTCTGGCTAAAAGAGTAGGGAGCAATTGATATGCCCTGTAAACATGGAGAATCATAAGACCTAAAAAATAGTCTTGAGACATGGACATGAAGCCCAAAGTCCCAACGGGTTGTAGGAGATCAAGGAAGTAAGCCGAAGGAGCAAGAGGTCGAGCCGAGACCAAGTGGGGAGGGCCCACTCGGTTATGCCGAGTGGGTACGATACTGCCTTAGTTTTTTGGCCATAACTTTGTCATATGAACTCTGATTGAGCTGATTCAAAGTTCTATGGAAAGAAAAGAGAATTATCTATAACTTTCATGTTTTGAGTTTTGATATATTATTGCTTAATCAAGTAGTAAATTGGGTATGAAGTTGATGCACCTACACTATGAAGGCTCGAAGTCAAGTATTGAAGGAAGATGGACTTGAACCAAGTCAAAAGGGCAAAAGAAGGCATAACCGAGTGGCCCCCCACTCGGTCGGGCACAAGAAGACATGACCGAGTGGCCCCCACTCGGTCATGACCGAGTGGCCACTCGCTATTTATGACCCACTCGGTTATACCGAGTGGGTATGACACTGCTTTAGTTTTTCGACCATAACTTTCTCATACGAGCTTCGATTGACCTGATTCAAAGTTCTATGGAAATCTAAGAGAATTATCTACAACTTTTATGTTTTGAGTTTCGAGAGATTCGAGTTCAATCATCATGAAAATCTGGCATGAAGTTGAGGTATGGGAACCACTCAAAATGGGCTGCGAGATTCTCGCACATCTTCTCTCTCTCCTCCGCTATAAATACGAGATCAAGCCTTCATCACAAGGTACGCCATTTTGAGCAATTGAAGTTTGACTTCTCATTTTCTCACAAGATCTAATTTAAGCATCGGAGGGTTTGCGCGGGGACCCCCACCCGCGCCCTAACGGTGCTCTTGTTTTGTAGGCCTCTCATCACCAGCAAGGTCTCTCGTCATCCCGAGACCTCTCGTCATCCCGAGACCTCTCGTCACTTGCAAGACCTCTCGTCACTCCGAGGCCTCTCGTCACCAGCAAGGCCTCTCGTCACCCCGAGGCCTCTCGTCACCACCAAGGCCTCTCGTCACCCCGAGGCCTCTCGTTACCATCAAGGCCTCTCGTCACCAGCAAGGCCTCTCGTCACCCCGAGGCCTCTCGTCACCACCAAGGCTTCTCGTCACTCCGAGGCCTCTCGTCACCAGCAAGGCCTCTCGTCACCCCGAGGCCTCTCGTCACCCCGAGGGCTCTCGTTACCATCAAGGCCTCTCGTCACCAGCAAGGCCTCTCGTCACCCCGAGGCCTCTCGTCACCACCAAAGCCTCTCGTCACCCGAGGCCTCTCGTTACCATCAAGGTCTCTCGTCATCCCGAGACCTCTCGTCACCAGCAAGGCCTTTCGTCACTCCGAGGCCTCTCGTCACTCCGAGGCCTTTCGTCACCCTGAGGCCTCTCGTCACCCCGAGGCCTCTCGTCACCACCAAGGCCTCTCGTCACCCCGAGGCCTCTCTTTACCATCAAGGCCTCTCGTCACCCCGAGGCCTCTCGGCACCAGTAAGGCCTCTCGTCACCTCAAGGCCTCTCGTCACCACCAAGGCCTCTCGTCACCCCAAGGTCTCTCGTCACCACCAAGGCCTCTCGTCACCCTGAGGTCTCTCGTCATCCCGAGACCTCTCATCATCTTGAGGCCTCTCGTCATCCCGAGACCTCTCGTCACCCCGAGGTCTCTCGTCATCCTCAAGGCCACCAGATCACTTTGAGGCCACCAGATCACTTTTAGCCACAAGATCATTTTGAGGCCACAAGATCATTAGCCCACAAGATCATCAGCTCGACGAACCATCAGCTCCATCGGTTTATCAGGCTTGGAACTCCTTCAAATCCAATTCCTCATCCAGATTCTCATCAGTGAAGGCACAACTCCCGAGACTCTTGCGTCTGTCCACAAAAAAAAAATAGATTATTGTATTTTGGCAACAATAATTTATATTTTACCTTTCATTTACTTTAATACATAAATTTAGTTTATTTATATTTTACCTTTTATTTACTTTAATACATAAATGTAAATAAGAAAGTACCCCTATTTGGATTCAATAAAAATATCTAGAAAATCAAAATCCATAAGAATAAGAAAGTAGAATTTGGGTTTTAGTACAAACTTAAGATTTTGCGATTTTACCACCTCTAAGATATACACTTTCTATTTCTTGAAAAATTCGTTAAAAATCATTTTAGCACTAATGGATAGAAGATATCAAAATGCTGGGAGATAGTTTTTCAAAATGAAATTATTTTCTTATGTCTCCTTATAATGTGCTAACCTTCCAGACTTAGAAAAATACTGAAACCTTACCAAAATGAGTTTCGAAACATGATGCATGAACTAAAGGATTTTTCAGACATTTGAATTTTGAACCAAAACCTTTCATGCATGTTTCAAAATATGAAAAGTTTATTTTGAAATATGAGATTAACATAAATGATTTTTCATATTTAAGATTAGATTTTCATCTAATGCATTCATGTTCAAGTTGATCTTTTGCCTTAGAACAATTTTAGCTCTATGTTGACCAACGACTTCAAAGCTAATTTGAAAATCATTTTAGGAGATTCTTTTAAGACTAAATACTTGACTTTGCAAATCTCCAACTGATATGGAAAATCATAAATTATTTTGGTTTTCATTTTAACAAAGCACTTGAAATTAATTTTTGTTGAAAACTATAGACTTGACTCATGACTTAGGGATAAAACAAGGTATTATTTTTCATCATCAAAACTAAACACAAGGGTAGAACATCAAAGGGCTCACACGCATGTGCTATTTTTGCCTGCGTTCGGGAAACAACGACGGTTTCAAAACCTCCGCAAAAAATTACCAAAACCACCGTTAAATTATTTTTATAATTAAATTTAATATTAAATTTCAATTAATGTTAGCGGCAGTTTTAAAACCGTCACTAATTGCGACGGTTTCCAAACTGCCACAAAAAATATCACTTAGTAGCGGTTGCTAAAAATTGCCTCTAAATGTTGCGCGACGGCTGTATCTGCAGCGGTTTTGAAAATCGCCACTAAATGCCAGTTTTTTGTAGTGTAGCAGGTGCAGCTATAACTTTTCAATGACTTAACAGTAACCAAATACACAACTTTTGCAAGGATTAGCTAAAACTTCTTACACGATGCTTTTTATGGGCTCAAACACTAACCACAAAAAGATAAGTGATGAAGATAAATCAAGCACTTTGAGAAGCTATTACAAGATTGTGATAAAATAACGAAGGTAGCTTCTCACAAATAAAAGAGAGATGAAAACAGAAGATAAGCACTCTTTCTCTGATTAAATATGAAAACTTGAGAAATTTTTTGGCTCAAGGCAGTAGTGGAAAGTATTCAAGAACAACAGCCTTGTTCTTCAACTTCATCTTCTTTTATACTTATTGTAAATACAATGAAATCTGCAAGTATAACCTTCTTTTTTCATAAAATAATCATTAGAATATTTAAAAAATCAATATAAATGAATGAGGTAAAATTTAGAGCCATTTTGGAGCCTTAAGGATCAAAACTGTGCATTAAAAACACTTATAACGGTTAGTTTGCCGACTTTATTTTTTAGTTTCAACACAAAAATAATCGATTAATATAAGTCTTTACTCAAGCAAACTTGGCCATTAGTCAACTATTGATTCTCATTAGTTGAGTCTTGACTGCACTAGAGTATACTCAACAAATACTCGATTATGCACACAACCAATAGAAATATGCATAATATACTCGATTATGGCTCATAAATAATCGATTATACATCAACTTTTACTTGATTGCTCATGAAAAATACTCGACTACATGAGATTAAAACCTTATAATCTCTGTTTAAGCAAAATCACTCAACTATAGAATCAAAATCCTTGACTAATATAAGATTTTACTCGATTATGCTTAACTCTTAGTCGAGCAATGCTCAAGTAATGAACCTTGACATTTCACATGGAAAAATATTTTATTTAACACAGATGATACTCGACTATAACTTTGATCACTTGATCACTTTTGATATAGTCGAAATTTGCAATAAATACTCGATTACTAAGAGCATTTACTCAAGTGATATTTGAAAGGAAACACCAACTCTTGGTGTATCAATACAAGGGTTTTACAAGTTTTCAAAACTTTTTAGAAAAATCATACAAAAACGCAATGGAAACAAAAACGAGAATCACCTTGCTAGACTCGGTATAAAAAAATCATATGCATTACAATTGAAACCATACCATAGGGTGTTCTTTAATATACCTCACGAAGATTTCAGATCTGATGTAGAGGTTGGAATCCTCTCTTTGGCAGCAATGGTTTACTTCCGAACACTCATTTAGATGACTAATCTGACCCCCAAAAATACAAGGGACCTAGTTAGTCCATTCTCAAAGTAAAGGATGAAACCAACAAGAATGCTTATGTGCTACCCAGACTTGTTGTTGGTGATTCAAGTTGGAAATGGGTTCAAGAAAAGAATACCCAACCTAATAGACAATCTATTTGGATGGGATTGCTAGTCTAGCAATCAAGCAATTAATGGAGCAAGAAGGAGAGTAATCAGAAGGGAAGTAGGCTCTGGAAATGAGAAGAAGATAGAACAACCAACTTACCCTTTCTTCTTCTTCTCTTATATACCAAGACTTAGAAACCTTAATATGCCCAATAATCGGTCAATAGCCAAGGAGACAGAGAAGAGACAAGTGGGAGGTAAGCCCATATCATAAAGAGCACACCCTATCCCCTTAATCATTCTCCCACTGACCATCATTTTCAACCAAACCAGAAACGTGAAAATGGGTGGTGAGATTCATGACCTTCTGTAACAGAAACAATCGATAGTTTGAAGGAACTATCTACCGATTGGCATGAACCGGTCGACAGCTTCTATGGAATTGTCAACTGATTTTGTCAAGTTTCTGCAAATTTCATCTAGGCCCTTCATTAACTCTTAATGAGCCTTTCATCATCTCATGATGAAACCGAGGCCCCATTTAATTCTTAATGGCATGCTTATCAACTCTTGACAATTGCTCCTATTGATTTAATCATTAAACCCGATCTGTTAACTCTTAACGATGACATCATTTACTCTTAATGATGATTACAACTTTCATCGCTTAGTCAACCACTTCACCCGAATATGCGTGTGACCTTCTAGGTTCACTATTAAATAGCAATTGAGACATGTCAAACTCTTTAATGCTAACCAAACACTTTGGTCTACAATGAGGATCTCTCCATCTCCTCAATTTACCCTGAAAGACCCTGATTGACAACTAGCATTATGTCATGGCGATCCTACCAGTAATGAAGTCTAACTTCTTTAAGAACCTATTAGGGCTTTTGATTCCCATGTATTATAATCCCTCCGTCAACTAACATCTCGATTGAGTGTGACTCATGGACTGATCGATATCTCTAACTCAATAACTATGCCAAGAATTAGAGTGGTGTGATTGAGATGACACATTGGAACTTTTCCGACATCAGAAACACTTTCCAATCAAGTGTACCTTGGCCAGGGATTTCTCCAATCAAAACCACCACTGGTTGCATAGGATGTTCACCTCACACTGGAGGTCGACAGATTCCATTAGCAAGCACCTACCTCTATATGTCATTGCACAAAGACCACATAATGCATTTCCTACCTAGTAACCAGATGGTTCTTAACAACGACAAATCTCTGACACCAATAAAGAAGACAATGGTGTTGCCTCTGGTTTAAGGGCCAGTAACACAATTGAAGCCTGTGATAGATCATAGATGTTTAACTAACATTTACCCACATGTCTACTATATCCGTCTCATGGATTATAATATTTGACTCACCATCCTTTACTATTAGCATCTCATACTAATCAAAGGTAGTAGTCCATGTGTCAGTCCATAATTGATTAATCATAGCCATAATTGATTAATCATAGCCCACTTTTAAGAAATCTAGGGATTGGAAATTAACCTTTAAGAAAACCTTAACTCAAAAATTTTTGTCACATAATTTTAATACTTAAGAATAAGACTATCATCAGGAAATCTAAGGGCTCATCCATATGTGTAATACTCGGTATTACATGGTATTGAAAATAAATAATTTTAGGATTATTTTGGCAGGACCTCGGGTGGTCCGGGAAGGCCAAGGGTTAATTTCGAGAAATTAATTAATAAAATTTGTCGAATTGGTGATTGGGAGTGCCTCGGGACCTGGATGTCTAGGGAAGAGGGCAAGAGATTGATGAGAGTCTCGAGATAAGGATAGTGACACTGGAAGTGGTCCGACAGAGAATAATTTTTGAAATAAATTTTGTATAAGCCCGAGTGGGAGCTAGTACCGAATGGTCGTAGAGGACTTCCGGGAAACTGAGGGGACCCTAGGGGTGGTCCGATTTTGCGAGTGAGGCAACCCTAAAGCATTTTTGGGTCGAATAAAGGTCCCGTGCAGGCACAGGGACTAAATCAGCCTTTATCGAGTAAAGTCGATTATTAATTTGTGAAGAAATCAAGTCTTGGTGTGGTTTAAGGATAATTAAATTAGGCTTGGAGGGCCCAAATGATATTACCAAAAATTCGTAAGTGGAATTAAGAGTTCTCAAGTGCAATTATGAGAAATTGGGAGATTAAGAGTGTAATTACTTTATATATGTATTTATAAATATATAGGCGTGGGTATATATATAGGCAGAGCCGCGAGCTTGCTGCCATTTCAAATTTTGAAATCAAAAACAGAGAAAGAGAGATCGAGAAATAGGGCTCGCGATCGAGAGAGGGAGTAATGGCCGAGACCGGAGAGAGGGGCGGAGAGATCGAGAGAGAGATGCGGCAGCAGCTAAAGGCCGCTGCCATGGCCGCGGTGCTGCAGCTCGAGGAGGGGCTGATGGCAGCGATGGCTCGAGAGGAGGCAGCTTGTGGCGGCCGCGATGACCAGTAGCAATTGAGGAAGCCGGCGATGGCGGAGGCAGCATCGAAGGCCGCGATGGTGGCCAGTTGCAGCGGCCAGCAGCGGAGGCTGCCATGGCCGACGCGTTGCAGGGGAAGGCAGCAACAGGGGAGACGGGACGAAGCTGGAAGCGGCCGTGGTTGGTTGCAACGGTGGTGGAAGCAGCGGTGACGCCAGTCGGAGGCGATAAAGAAGCTGGTTGCAGCAGCCATGGCTATTGGAAATGTTGCGCGTGCGCGGGACTGAGGTCGCAGGGGGCTGCTCGCGGCTATGCCAATGGCCGGAGGAGGTGCGGCTGCAGTTGGTGGTGTTCCGTTGGGGGTTGGCGATGGCGTTGGAAGGCCAAGTGGTGGCCGGCGAGAGGCGCGCGCAGGTGGGCCGCCCGAGGAAGAAGATGGATGAACAGTAGCCGCGCGGGAGAAGACCAAGGAAGAAGAAGGAAAAGAATAAAAGAAAAAAAAAAAAAAGAAAATAGAAAATATGGGAAATTCTGGAAAATAAAGGAAAAAGAGAGAAAAATGCCATAAAAATTCCAGAAAAATAGGGGAAGAGTCTGGAAATTATTTTGGGGCTTGAGGAGCCTATAGGAAGCTCGAAAATGAGATTTTGGGTGCAAATGGCAGCTCGGGAGGCAACGTTGGTGTGGGCGTTTTCGAACTTCTCTCCAGATAAGTCGAGGTAAATTAATATTTTCTTCCCAAATCATTTGCATTAAGCGAGTTATTGTAGAATGATTATTTGTTAGATTAAACCCTTGGGTCGGGGTTGTTTGGAAATTATTAACAGTTGGTTTATGCCGTGGTTGGTTGTATGGAGATAGTGTTGATGAGTGATTTTGCGGTGTAAGCAAAAACAAAGACATCGGTTAATGTCTGATGTATGGTTGGTTTTTGTGTGTTTGCCTCTAAGTTTGATCGGGAAGGCCGTGATCCTAGAGGAATTTGAGATTCAGGCTGGAGTTCGTGCCGAGGTAGAGAAGAGGCTTCGAGCCAGGTAAGGGACGGCCCCATGTGGAGGTGGCCTTGCAAGTTGGTAAATGTGTTTGATAATGTTTTTATGTTGCATTGCATGTAGTGGTTAACACTTGCGTGATGCGAGATCTAGTGGACCTGTGGCCATAAGGAGGACTAGCGTTGTGAGGGCTGATAGGTTAATGTCTCAAACCTTGGAGGGTTGTGAGGATGAGTGGGCCTAACCTCATTTGCATGCATTTGGCATACATAAACATGATTATATTCACATTTACATGCATTGCACCCTTACTGAGTCTTTATGACTCATGAGGTTTTACCTCATGTGTAGATATTGCAAGTCCAGAGGCAAGCAGTGATGGCGTCGGGAGGCTGTTGTGGCAATTAACTTTGTTGCCTGAGATGTGTTGTTGTGTATTCCCTTGTAAATTTTTATACGTATTCATGTAATTGAGTGTAAGCAATATTGAGCATTAGATGTATTTAATTGTTGTAATCGTCATAGCGTGATAAATGATTGTGAGATTGTCCTTTGGATATGGCTTAGTCGGCCAAGATGAGTTTCGAACCAAGTAAAGATCAGCGAGGTACGTTCTCATAAATCCCTAATACTCAGCGAAGTGTTTGTATGCTAGCTTTGTGCCTGGGTCACCTCTGGCTTGCTATGGGGCGAGCTGAAGAGAGGTGAAGCTCACTCAGGTTTCGGGTCTCGGTCCGCTGTGTTTTCTTGATTGAGTTGGAACCGATTCCTGAGTGGAGCGAAGGAAAGGACGAAGCCCAGTTCCCACCTAGGGCGTTTCCTGTTGAAACATAGTCCAACCCTTCAGTGGTGGTTCGTCGGGTGAGTAATCTGGTCGGTTACTTACCGGTGGCACCCGTAAGTGGGAGCGGGTCGTTACAATATGATTGATTTGAAAGGTATGAATGAAGATATGACCTTAAAATATGAAAACATATTTTATTACATTTACAAGAATTACATTATTACTCTCATGGTTACAGTTACCAGATATCATCTAAATCTAGCATTAGGGCACTAACACTAACAATTTTCCTCTTGCACTAATGTTGATTTATAAGCTACAGGTCCTCATTGCATCAGTATCTAACACCCATCTTCTCAAGATGGCAATCAATGTGACTCTGTGATAGTGCTTTGGTCAGTGGGTCTACAACATTCTCTAATGATACGATCTTCTACAGTTGCACGTCTCCACGTGCTATGAACTCTTCGATCAAATGGAAGCGTCACTTGATGTGTTTGGACTTCTGGTGAGACTTGGGCTGCCTTACCTATGTAATAGCTCTATTATTGTCGCAATATAGGGATATTAGCAACTCAATGGATGTGACCACTTCAAGTTCAACAATGAATTTCCTCATCCAAATAGTCTCATTTGCAGTATCGCATGCCGCAACATATTCGATTTTTGTAATGGAGCCTGCAGTTATTTTCTATTTGGAACTCTTCCAGCTAATTGACCCTCCATCATAGATAAATACAAACCTTAATGTAGACTTTCTATTATCCATATCAGATTGAAAATCTGAATTTGTGAACCCATTATCATGGAGATCACCTTCTCCATACATCAACAACAAATCTTTAGTTCTTCTCAAGTACTCAAGGATACACTTTACTGTTGTCTAGTGTTCCAAACCTGGATTGGACTGATATTTGCTCGTGACACTCTCAACATATGAGATATTTGGTATTGTACATAGCATATCATACATCAGACTCCTTATAGCTAAGGCATAGGGAATCCTTTCCATGCTCTCTCTATCTTCGGGTGTCTTGCGAGACATCTCTTTAGAGAGATGAATTCCATGACTGAAATGTATAAAACCCTTCTTGGAATTCTCCATGTTAAACCTCTTCAACATCTTTTCTATGTGCAAACTCTAGGAGAGACCTATTATTTTTCTTGCTCTATCTCTATAGATGCAGATTCCCAAAATATATGTCACATCTTCCAGATCCTTCATGGAGAATTTATTGGACAACCATAATTTTGTTCACATCATGCCAATGCCGTTCCCCATTAAGAGGATGTCATCTACATACAAGATCAGGAAAGTTCACGCGCTCCCACTGATTTTCTTATATATACAAAGTTCATTCAAATTTCTAATAAAATCAAACTCTTTGATCTCATTATCAAAATGAATGTTCCAAGATCTAGAGGCTTGCTTAAGACTATAAATGGATCTCTTAAGCTTGCGCACTTGATTAGCATTGGAAGACTCAATGTAAGAACTCATATTTTCGTATGGTTGTCACGTAATTTCGATAAGTTTAGAATACCGAGAAATTGGTTTGATAGCGGTTATAAGCATCGAATCGAATGTAAGGAGTGTCTCAGAGTGGAATTATCTAAGGAAAATGATATGGTCTCGATGAGCATTCCAAGATAAGATTTATGGTATCGAAAGAAATCAGATTAGGAACAGTTTTCGGTACAACTAAAATGCAGCTGTCATTTAGGCTGTAAAATCGAATTATCATAGGGGACTCTCGAAAAATCAACGGAACCCTAGGGGGGCTCTGGTTTTGCGTAATGAGCAACCCTTTAATGGTTTCGGGACGAAACAATAGCCCGATGAGGACACTAGGGAAAAATTGTCCAAATCGAGTAAACTCTGCGTTATTAATTTTAGATTTTTAGTATCGAAATGCAATTTAATTCAGTATTTGAGGGTATTATTGAAATTACGAAATTACGCAAGTAAAATAGAGATAAAAAATAGGATTTAAATATACAATTTTCCTATTATACTATAGTATATAATTATATAATTATAAATATAAATATATCTTCGCATACAAGCACACAAAGAAGAATGGCCTCACCTCTACAACTTAGCCCATGCCCTGCAAGTTTGGAGAAAGTTTCACGCAATGAGGTATGGCCAGTGAGGTTAGCGAGCAATCGAGTGCCTATAAATAGAGATAGAGTTGGAGAAGAAATGGAAGCAAGGCGGCATCAAGCTTGGCCGAGAGCAAATTAGAGAGTGAGAAAGAGAACTTAGGTTGAGGCTAGCTAAGAGATCGAGAGAGTAAGGAGCAAGAGAGAGAGAGATCGAGAGATTGAGATGGAGGGTGGCCGATGAAGGAAGCTCGACAGTGAGCTCCAAGCGGCCATGGCCGACACATAGTGAGCATGGTTGCGTGCAGTAAGGTGGGTGCGCAGCTGGGCTGCTCGTGCGGAGGTTGCTGGTGGGGTCGCGACAGCAACCGGATGCGTGGAGGCGCGGAATTATCGAAGTCGACCATGGAAGTGTGTGCAGATGCAACTACAAGCAGCCATGATCGACGCGAAGGGGAGCTGCAGCATGCGTAAAAGGCTGCTCGGCAGCGGCTCGCGGTAGTGGGCATGGTGCGGCCGGCGGTGGAGGCGCGTGGTGGCGCTGGCAGCCGGCGGAAGGGCTAAGCGGCCTGGGGCGATGTGCACACGGGAGTTGCAGAGGAAGAAGAAGAAGAAGGAGGAGGGAGAAGAAAGATAGAAAAAAAAAGAGAAAAGAAAAGAAAAGAAAGAAAAAAAAAAGAAAAAGGAAGAAAAGAAAAAGAAGGAAAATAGAAAAAAAAATTGGAGAAAATTTTTGGAAAAATCCCGAAAAATAGGATTTGGGTATTTATTAATATTTCAGAGATTTTGGGCGAAAAAATGGTTCAACATGCATTTCAAGAATATGGCATGTATACCGAGGAAGCTAGAGAGGCTAAGTCAAGGTA
Organism: Diospyros kaki; assembly: GCA_036245055.1. Classification (NCBI taxonomy): domain Eukaryota; kingdom Viridiplantae; phylum Streptophyta; class Magnoliopsida; order Ericales; family Ebenaceae; genus Diospyros; species Diospyros kaki. Next base: position 11,202,674 of record BSEG01000011.1, on the reverse strand, counting down.
AGTAAAATTTTCTAGAAAATTTCAAAAATTCAAGAATATTATTTTATGAATTTTCATAGCGAAATATTTAGTTTGGATTTATCAAGGAAAAATAGGCAAAAATAGAGAGAAAAATAAAGAAAATGCAAGAAATTATGTTTTAATACTTATTTAAATAAATATGAAGATTATGATGCTTTGAGGCTTGAGTTGAAGTGGCTGGTGCGAATTTTGAGGTTAGCACGCAAATCCAGGCAATGCACGGCATGAATATCGAGGTAGCCTGATAAGCTTGAGAAGGTAAGTGGTACTTACCAACTGGATTTAGTTTTATAGAAAATGTTTTGTTTGTAACTGATTTATGTTTCAAATCCTGATTCTCAGAAATGTTTTCGTCATATTGACATACCCTGATATGTATCCATCACGTAGACTGCATATATGACATGACTATGAAATGCATATGTACACGTTGATATCATTGATCACGTGCATTATGACCATAAAGAGTACGAACTGGCATTGCTACTTTACCAAGGGTACCCCCATACACCCCAGCTTCGAAAGAGGTGGCCGTAAAAATGGTAGGTAGCATGAAGGGTGCAGTTGACACCTACAATGAGTAAGACATCGCATACACACATGATAAAATATTTTGTACCCTTACTTAGATGATTCATCATCTAACTTGGGCTTTGTCCGTGGAATATTCGAACGTTCCAGATGGAGATTGTAGTAGAAATGAGGATGAATGAGGCATGAAATGGCATTTAACAAAGTACATGATGAATTGAATGATGAATGAAATGTATGTAATGTAGCTCATATATTTAAGTTTTTCTACTTTGAATTCTAAATGTTTTGAGGAATGATGATGTATAATCTCATTTAGGGTTAATGTTAGTTGAGAACTTATGCTTTATATTAAGTTATGTTGAGGAACGATGATGTAAGATCTGAATTTCAATTAATGATAAGATATCAGGTTCGATCCTTACTTTCGCATTTGATGTGTATAATGATTCTCTTTCGAGAAAATGTTCAGAAATTCTGGATCGGATACAAGGAATGATGTGGTTTAGAATTAGTTTGAAAGGGAAAAAAAAAATTTATTGTCCTAGAATTATCCCAAGTTATAACGCGCTTGGGAAAGCGGGGCGTTACACTCAAAACCATGAGGTTATTCCATAAATATATCTTTCTCAAGATAACCATTTTGGAACGCCATTTTGACATCCATTTTTCAAATTTCATAATCATATTGTGTGGCTATAGCTAACATCATTCTGATGGATTTAAGCATCACAACCTACGAAAACATCTTATCATAGTCAATACCATGTTTCTAAGGATATCCTTTCTTCACTAGTCATGCTTTGAAGGCCTGCACCTTCCCATCAGGATCAATCTTTCTCTTATAGATCCATTTGCATCCTATAAGCACTATTCCTTCAGGTGGATCTACAAGATTCTAGACATGGTTGGAATACACAGATTCCATTTTTGATTGCATAGCTTCTAACCATTTCTTAGAGTAGATGTTTAACATCGCCTCTTCGTAGTTAGTAGGATCAACATCTTGACCTCTATCTTCATACAGGAACACTTCATGTATCTCTTCCACGATAAAACCATATCATTTTGGAGGATGAGATACTCTATTAGATGTACAGGCCTTATGTGGAATGACACTACTTAGATCTACTAGCTCAGGATTGGCTATGTCACTAGGCATGATTTGAGGCTCAAAAGACACCTCTTCTAGCTCCACTTCTTTCTGATGCCTTCTTCTTGAAGAAACTCTTTTTTTAAGAATATAACATCCCTGTTGACCAAAACTCTTAGATCACTAGGAAAGTAGAAGTAGTATCCCTTACAATAAAGATGATACCTTACAAATCTGCCCTTGTTAGATCTGGACTCTAGCTTATTGATTGATAATAAAAAATATCAAATTTTGTCATAATTTTTATTGATCCATAATCAATTTAATGAGCTAAAATATTAAAAAATACTAGAAGATATGGATCAATGATAAAAAAAAAAATCATTTCGGGCATGATCGAGCATAATCAAATGAAAATGAGTGACCCAAGAAAAGAAAGGAAAAAGAAGCAACCAAGGTACATCATTCGAATGAAATCTGCAATCATTCGAATGAGAGGATCATTCGGATGAAGATAAAGCAATTTGGATGGAAGGTAGTGAGTCGAAGAAAATCAAGGACGTTTGAATGAGCACTACATTCATTCAAATGAGAGGATCACCAAGTACACATTCAAATAAGGTTAGCCTAATTCGAATGTGAAGCAACAATTCAAGAAGTCAAGGTAATTCACATAACCCAAAATCATTTAGATGAAAATAAGGACATTCGAATGTTACCAAGGTCATTCGAATGTATAGAAGAAAACAAAGAGCAAAATCAGAAATTCATTCAAATTTGGATATTGTTACATTCGAATGAAAGAAGAAATCGCTGTGCAAATGAGCAGTAAACATGAAATTCATTCGAATGAGCCTTGAACTCGTTCAAATAATGCAAACGGCCAAAGGAAATCAAGCCAGTCATTCGAATGTCTCTGCCCACTCATTCGAATGATTCCCCGAAGCAAGCCTTCAAATGCCCAAATAAACGTGGTGGCACGAGCGATAAATTAAATGAACTTTTTGAACAACTTTTCACTAAGTGGTCCCCCTCCTCATGCGCAACAAGTTGAAAAAGGGATGATCCTCCTCTGAATCAAAGCAGTAGGGAAAAGAAACAGAAATCACTTTTTGTTTTAGAATTAGATAGGAATCAATAACATAGTCTTTACATTTTGCATGTTTGTCTATACTTTTTAGCACTTCAGTTCTCGTTCTTTGTTTTGTTCTTTTAGTTTACTATAAGTTCAATACCAGTCGTAGCTTTGTTCGAGTATTCAATGCAACAGTAGTTCATCTTCCAGTTATTGTTTATCTCTATTTTGTTTATTACTTATTTGCTGAGTTAAATTCAAGTTATTTTATTTTTCATGAAGATGAGTAGCTAACTATAAACTTGGGGCAAGGCAAGGATAGTGTCCAATGCCTCTGATTACCCAAGGTATTCAAACTTCACATGTTCAATAGCAAAAACTAAGAGAGCTTGAAAGTGTTCTTCTTTTAAAAATTTCAGGCTTAGATTGGTTCGTATGCCTAATTTAGAGTCTTCATGCCATGTATGAAAGTTACTTAACCTGGAAACATCCTCATACCCAAGCCCGAATGAGTATCTTTGCAAAACATTATTTACACACTGATTTATGATAGCTGCTTAATATAGAATCCTCCATGCCATGTATGAGGATTGCTTAAACTAGAGTTATCATTATCTCAGTCGTACATTTAATGACTAAACCTCAAGTAATCTGAATATTCTGTTATACTTAAGTAAGCTACATGCGAATCAGTTGAGCTTGGCACTTGAATTGTCTTGACCCAAGATTTCTCCATATCTAGACAACAGATAATCATTAACAATCTAAACATTTCTCATATTCTTTAAGCTGATTGATTTGGTATGATTACCTCTTTCCATGAGTAATCTCCCTGTGAATCAGCCTGGTCTTACCCGAAAGATTTAATTTTCTGCTACGACTACACTCGTGCACTGACGAGTCTAAATGCCTCACTCTTTTTTATAATTTGAGTTGTTAAATGATCTGTGTTATAACTAGAAAAAGGATAAAAAGTGACAATACAGGGTGAGTGTTGCAACACTTATATGTTTTGAGCTTCTTGACGAATGCGGGACAACCCCAGATCTTAACATGCTTAAGAATAGGCGGTCTCCCATACCATATCTCATATGGTGTACTCTCGATAGTCTTGCTTGGATCCCTATTCAAGAGATATATGGAGGTGAATAATGCATAGCTCCACAGTGATAATGGTAGATCGACAAATGCTATCATTGAATGTACCATGTCCAATCGGTACAGTTTCTTCTCTTAGAAACACCATTCAACTATGGAGTAGTAGGAGGAGATAACTGGGATATTATGCTATTGGACTTGAGGTTGTCATTGAACTCCATACTCAAGAATTCCCCACCTCGATCCAATTAAAGTATTTTGATACTATATTTGGTTTGGTTCTCTACTTTAGCCTTAAATTCTTTGAAATTTTCAAAGGCTTCAGACTTATACTTTATCAAGTACACATAACCATACCGTGACAAGTCATTAATAAAGGTTATGAAGTAGTGAAAACCATATCTTGCCATTATAGAGAACGACCCACAGACATCTGTGTGGATTAACCCTAACAATTCACTAGCTCTCCTACTTTATCCAACAAAGGGTAACTTAGCCATTTTCCAGAGTAAATAGGATTCGTAAGTTGGCCCCCGGTTCAAAACCTACTGGATCAATTAATCATCTTTTGGTCAATTTGCTAATCCTTCTCTTTTTAATGTGGCCTAGTCTTAGATGCCATAAGTGTTTAGGGTTAACACCGTTACCACAAGAACACTTTTCGCTGCTAGTAGATATAACATTTACATCCGTTTATCTAACACTCTCATGCAACTCTATTATAAAAAGACCATTTACCATAATGCCCATGCCAACCATCTCATTACTGTAATGAATATGACATGCATTGCTTGAAAAAGATAATTCGTAACTATCTCGTACAAGCCTTGGAAAGGACACTACATTTCGAAAAGCATTAGGTAAAAATAAATAGTCTTTTAGAGTTATTACATACCAAAAATGAAGAGTTACAATAGTTATCCCTATAGCTAATGTCTCTACAAGAGCTCCATTCCCCACTCTAAGGATAACTTCCTGCTTCCCAAGCGGCCTACTCCCTTCTAGATCCTATAAGCAAATACAAATATGAGAAGTTGCACTTGAATCAAGAATCCATAAGATGAGACAATGATCAATCACATTGATCACCTCAATAACATAGAAACAAGATATACTTGAACCCTGGTTCTCCAAGCTCTTGACCTTTAAGGTGGAGAGATAAACCAAGCAGTTTCTCTTTTAACGCCCATCCTTTTGGTAGTGGAAACACTTTCCTTTTGCCTCCTCTTTGTGCTTGTTCATGGAAATGTCCCTTTTCTACCCGAGCTTCTTCTTTTTGTTGGAAGAACTTTTCTTCCTTTTCAAAGTCTTTGATAATGAAGCTATAACAATAACTCCTTCTTGCTTCTTGCCCTTTATCTGAGCCTGGGCAGTTGTTAACATATTTAACAACTCGGGGAGTGGGTATTCAAGTTTGTTAATATTGAAGTTAAGTATGAACGGGGAAAATGATTTTGGGAGAGATTGGAGGATCAAGTCAACCTACAACTCGACATCCATATAGAATTTCAGTACTTCCAACTGACCAAACAAATTAATCATCTTTAGTACGTGGTCTCCCATATCAGTGCCCTCTACCATCTTGGCTTTGAACAGTTGCTTAGATATCTCATATCTAAATGTTTGACTTTGCTCTCCATAAAGTTCTCGCAGATTCAAAATCATGCTAGTTACATTAGTCATATGCTCATGCTGATGCTAAATCTTGTTACTCATGGAGGCCAAGATATATGTCTTCACCCTCAGATCTTGATCCTTCATCATTTCCTATTACGCTCACTTTGCCTCACTTGACTCCATAGGAAGAGTCTTAGGGACATGGTTATCCAAAATGTCTTGAATTTTCTCCATTCCTAAAACAAGTTTTAGGTTGCAAAACTAATCCTTGAAATTTGGTCCAATTAAAGTATTTTTATCCAAAAGACGCGTGATAGGGTTTGAAAGTGCCATTTTTGAAAAATGGTACATAAATAAATAAATGATTGTTAGTTTGATTTATCTTGCATAATCCATTTAGTTTCGATCGTAAACCAAATGGTACCTCCCACTCAATTTTTCGAATCCCACACTTTCCATGGTGAAAAATGCGAATCCCTAAGGGGACTCGTGGCAGGTGATCAAATTCTCTCCTATATGAATACCCTGTTGGAAATGTATGCCCTAAAGACACGTCTTATTTAATTTATGGTAATAATGTTTCTTTTAGTCAGTTTATGGCACATATATTATTTGCATTTAATTGTTGAAAAAGTGTCCATGCTATTAAGTAAGTGATTCATGTGATGGGTCGCTCTTCACAGTTAGGCATGAATTATGGGTACTTAATAAGCAAGAAAAATATTACTCTTGATCTTTTGATAGAACTGGGCATTCTATCATGATAAGGTCATTGTGCAATAGATCCTAATGGAGGATGGCTTGCCTTAGCCAGTAAACAGTCCGTTTACTCTAATTGTACAAGCGCATTTGGAATGCGTAGAGTGGACCTGTGATAGAAACTAATGACAAAGTACTAATTATCATGGAGCTAGTCTATCACTGCTACTACGTGGACGAGTACTCTAATACTTGAGTATTAGTTGGTGGTCTAGTGAACCTAGAGTTATATTCTTAGATTCACTGTAGGTGAGGTCTATCAAAGATCAATAACCTTGTGAGTTGGGAGTGTGGTTTCTAATTAGCTAAGATAGACTAATACAAGATAGTTTCTGTGATTCACCCCCTTGTGATTGTCCAAGAATAATCAAATAATCCAGGGCCCTGGGAACGTGACTTAAGAGTGTGTGCTTCTGGGTAGCTCCCAGTGATAAGCAAGTACATTCGAGTAAGTCACGGATTATTGGACTAGTGATCTAAGGATGGTAGAAATCATTTAGAGAGGTGTTAGTACATTATTCTTTTCTAAATGATGGGTGTTACACAGAGGGGTATTTTCAACTTTTCACTAGTAGGTCAAAGACATTGCACATGCAAAATTATTCGTGGGGTCAGTGTTACCATATGGTGATAGTTGGAACACTTAGAATGACAAAATATAGCTATTAGGTAGCAGGGATATTTTGGTCATTTTAATAGCCATGAATAATTTGTCTTTTGGTCCCCGGGGTAGCTCGATATAACTCATGTATTATTTAATGCATTTGGCTTGTTGGGTGAAATTACATTGAGAGAATTATTTTATTCAGAATGGTCCATAATTAATTGGGCTAGAATAAAATAATAGTTCATTGTTTTAATTAATTAATTGGGCTAACCCAATTAGAAAATTAATTAATTGGACTTGGCCCACTAGGGTTTGACCCACTAGGGTTTTAACCCTAGGGTTCTCCCTCTATATATTCTCTCTTTGTTTTGTTTTTTCACCTAAGTCATTTTTCTCTTCTTCATCAAGAGAGGCCACGAGTTTTGGTTCATACCTTGGAAGATCAAGAGAGCGTTCAAGATCTGATGCGAAGGAGCCGAAGGATAGCAGGACAGCCGTCGTCTCCACCAAGAGCAGAAGCTGTCGCCCCTCCTCCTCCTGTCGCTCCATTTCGTCCGGTAATCCAAAGGAAAAGTAAGTTTTCTAGATTCTAATCAACACGAGGAAATTTTTTTAGTTTTCGCTTCTGTTGCATGCTATGTTTCCTCGTGGATGGTCCTGCATACCCCACAACGCTATGGTGGTTCCTAGGGATACCCACATATTTGAGTAGATAACTCTTACCTATCACATCTCATGTGAGGTTCGATCCACTAACCCCCATGCCATCCATTCACAACACTATGGTGGTTTCTAGGATGATGACATATTTAGATTTGACCCATCATCTCAGCCAGCGATCCACTTGAATGTCCATGACTGCAACACTATGGTAGTTTCTAGGTCATATCTCTGTGGGGTAAACATCTAATGCTTAGATAGACAATCTAGTTAACTCTCATGAAATGCACCCTCAACGCTATGGTGGTTTCTTAGGTTTACCCAATCGAGCAATGAATTCCTATGATGATGGAAGGCCACAATAAATCTTATTTACTATGTCTAATATTGGTTTGCACATTTTTGGGAAAATTTTGATCTTTATTTTAAAAGGTCTCACTTTGCATATGCTTTAAGTTTTTTCATTATGTATCACATACATAACTAACTCATGCAATAAAAAATAAATTTAATTAATTTTGGACGTTTCACTTTGCATATGCATTTAAGTTTTCCATCATGTATCTCATACATAACAAACTCATACATACATATAAAGTAGGATGATCATGAACTTTATGCTTATTAATTAAATCTAAGCCTCTAGACTTAATTAATAGCATTCATAGAGACATTCATTGAATGCACATCATATGTGTACAACACATATCTCATGAGCACAACACTCTCTTGGCCTTTTTGTACTTTGGCGTCACTAACTCTTGATGGCTTTATCTTCATTTTACATTGAGAAATATACTATACATTTTTCTAAGACAAAAATAAAAATAACAAGGAGACTTATGTCTCATTACAATCTCGAATGGAATAAAATAAATTATTATAGATCACTTCTCAAATGCCTATAACATTCATCCATTTATACATACATACAATCATATTGCATCTAAGTCCATGATCACCCTTGCCTCGCTCACAGCCCGGCAATGACGTAAAAGTACATTAAAGCCCGTTATCCTGCTTATAGCCCGACAACGAGGTAAAAGTGCATTCAAGCCCGTTGTCCCGCTTATAGCCCGGCAACAAGGTAAAAATACGTTCAAACCCGTTGTCCCGCTTATAGCCCGACGAGGTAAAAATACGTTTAAACTCGTTGTCCCGCTCACGACCCAACAACGAGGTAAAAGTACATTCAAGCCCGTTGTCTCGCTTATAGCCTGACAATGAGGTAAAAGTACATTCAAGCCCCTTGCCTCGCTCATAGCCCGATAACGAGGTAAAAGTACATTCAAGCATGTTGCCCCGACAACGAGGTAAAAGTACATTCAAGCTTGTTACCTTGCTCATAGCCCGGCAACGAGGTAAAAGTACATTTAAGCCCATTGTCCCGCTTATGGCCCGATAATGGGAGAAAAAACAAACGCAAGCTCATGGTCCCACATAAAGCCCAACAACAAAGGAAAAGTAAATGCAAGCCTATTGTCCCACGCATAATGCAATAACCGGGAGCAGAATCGAACTCATTGTTCAATGCATAGTTAGACATCTATGGAAAGCGAACTTACTAGTATATCTACCTCATACTTCTGCAAAGGAATTGAAAATCTCTAGAGCCTAGAAATTTAAAAGCACGGTGTACAAACAAGCTCGAGAGGATGTGTAGAAGATGAAGCAGCTAAAAGAGAAGTAATGTTCAAAAGTTTACAGGACAAGATACTCTTTCACCGGAACCTTCCAGCTAAAAGAGTAGGGAGCAATTGATATGCCCTGAAAACATGGAGAATTACAAGACCTAAAAGAGTTGTGAGACATGGACATGAAGCCTAAATTCCCAATGAGTTGTAGGAGATCAAGGAAATAAGTCGAAGGAGCAAGAGGTCAAGCCGAGACCAAGTGGGGAGGGCCCACTCAGTTATGCCAAGTGGGTACGACACTATTTTGGTTTTTCAGGCATAACTTCCTCATATGAGCTGAGATTGTGGTGATTCAAAGTCTTATGCAAAGATAAGAGAATTATCTAAAACTTTTGTGTTTTGAGTTTTAAGAGATTCGAGCTAAATCAAGGTGTAAATCTGGCACGAAGTTGATGTACCTATACTATCAAGGCTCAGAGTCAAGTATTGAAGGAAGATGGATCCGAACAAAGACAAAAGCTAAAAACAAGGTATGAACGAATGGCCCCCCACTCGGTCATGGTCGAGTGGGCTTTGGCCAATCTCTCCTCTTTTCCCTCTCGGATGGGTCGCAAAATCATCGAAATGGGCTGTGAGATTCTCGCCCTGATTCTCGTACGTCTTCTCTCTTTCCTCTACTATAAATATGAGACCATGCCTTCATCACAAGGTACACAATTTTTAGTAATTAAAGTACAATTTTCTCATTTTCTCTCGAGATCTGACTTAAGCATCGGAGGGTTTGCGGGGGGACCCCCCACCCGCGTCCTAACGGTGCTCTCGTTTTGTAGGCCACTCGTCGCCCTTAGGTCACTTAGTCACCAAGGCCACTTGTCACCCTCAGGTCACTCGGTCACCAAGGTCACTCGTCGTCCTTAGGTCACTCGGTTACCAAGGCCACTCGTCACCCTCAGGTTACTCGGTCACCAAGGTTATTCGTCATCCTTAGGTCACTCGGTCAGAAAAGCCACTCATCACCCTTAGGTCACTCGGTCACCTTGGCCACTCGTCACCCTTAGGTCACTCGGTCACCTTGGCCACTCGTCACCCTCAGGTCACTCGGTCATTTTGGGCCACCAAATCATTTTAGGCTACTAGATCATCACCCCACCAGATCATCAGCCTTATCAAACCATTAACTCTATTAGATTACCAGATCTAGACCTCTACCAGATCCAATTGCTCGTTAAGATTCTCATCAGTGAAGACACGACTCCCAAGACTCGTGCGTCTGTCTGTAATTAAAAATAGATTGTTGTATTTTGGCAACAATAGTTATGTTTCTGAGCTAATTGTAAAATCGTAAATACTGAAGTTCAGGTAAAAGTGTAATTTACCTAAAAGTCTTAGAGTATTAGCGTAATTTATCTATTTTTTGGGGACCAAAGAATGCAATTAAAAATGTCCTGAGGACCAAGTTACAAGGGCCTAAGTGCAAATTACCCGAAAATTTTGGGCCAATGTGTAGTTCTTGAAACCTATAGCTCGATCATTGGAATAATGAACTGGGCTAACTAAATCATTTGGGAGTAATGATTGCGGATTCCAAACTTATTCCAATATAGTTAAGTCATGATTGCGGATCTCAAATAACATTTAATCCATCGTTGGATCATTTTGAAATTCAAGATGTAGCTTCCAAAAGTCTCCAAATCTTATCCTAAAGGACACATGGCAATCAACCATTGGCCAATTGGAAGATAAGATAAGGTCACGTAATGGCTCATATTGACCCCCTGAGGTGGCATTACGTGATTGGCCAAGGAAAAGCTTACTTAGTCTCCAAGTTTGTAAAAGTCTCCAAACCTTATCCTTAAGGACACATGACAAGTATTCATTGGCCACTTAGAGATAGGATTTGAAGTGTTATGATGGGAGATGTGGAAACTTCAATTAACCATGTGGGATGTAATGATGGGGAATCTTGAAAATCTAATTAAACATGTGGAGGCACAAATCTCTAGGGACACGTGGCATATTTTAATTGGATGCTCATGGATGGAATGATGACGCGACACGTGGCGCGATTTAGTTTGTCGAAGTTTCCTATAAATAAGGGCTTTAGGGTTATTCATTTTGGGCACCATGCAAGGAGGAAAAGGAACGGAGTTTGAGAGAGGAAACATTGTCGAAAAGAAGGAAGAAAGTCGAGGGAGAGTAAGCCATGACAAAATTTTTGGGTCTTTCTCGAAGTTCATGCCAATCAATCAGAAAACCACGAGAAAACTGTTTCTGCTAGTTGTAAACAGTGCTTTCTTGGGTAAATAGTCAAGGTTAGTGGTTCTTGTGCATGCTTCCTCTTGATCATTCTTGGTTTCATTTGTGAGTGGTTCATTCATGCTTCTTGCTTTCTCTTGACCATCTTTGGTTTCATTTATGGATGGGTTCCGGCTTACGTCTTATGTTTCCTTTGTTTCAAGCATATCTTTCCTATCTTTGAACACATCATGGAGTTTGTGGTTGTGGTTTGTTGATGGGTCATCGTGGGAAATCGTGTCCACGCAATAGGACTAGGTCGTGGCATGCATATCATTTTTTTTCCCTTGGTTTATGCATATTCCTTCTACTTTATCTTACATCATGTTGTTTGATGACTGTGGCTTGTTGGTGGTTTGTCATATGTGAACTACCATGGGGACCTGTGTAAGGGGGCTAACCACATGGGCTTGTCTAATAGGGTTATCTCGTGCTTGTGTAAAAGGGCCGAGAGGTTCAAACATGGCAACACCCTAGCATCTGCTATCACAAGAGACCATCTCGTGCTTGTGTAAAAGGGCTGAGTGGGTCGATCATGGCTACGTTCTGGCATGTCCATCTCGTGCCCATGTAAAAGGGCCAAGAGGTTCATGGCAGCACCCTAGCATGGTTATCGTTGGGAAGATTTTGTGGCATATCTATATATTACACCTGCATGCACTATTTTCTTTCTTGTATCACTCAATTGGATATCATTATCTAACTCGGGTGTTTTATACCCCTAGAACATTCACCGTTCCAGGTATATGAGATGTACCAGGTGATACAGGTTCCAATGCGAGTAGGTCAAGAAGGTGGTGCTTAGTTAGCTCTGTTTTTTTTTTTTATTTCATTATGTACCCATGTAATTCGAGTGATGTATTGTAATAGCAACTAGGATGCTCGAGCTTGTAAAAAGTGTGTGAGTGTCCTACAGTTGTTCTAAGGGTTGTGGTTTCGATGTGTGTGCGTGGGTAATATCTCAATTAGTGCACTTCAAATGTCGTATGGGGAAGGTGCCATGATAAGGGTTTATTCGCTAGCTTGGGCATGTGTTGCAGTTGTAACTAGAAGTAGTGAGTTGTGTCTTTGGGTTTATTGAAAGTTGTATTCATTTCCTATACATATAAAGGAAATATAGTGGAAACCCTTTTTATTTAGCTTTGGTTATGTTTTCAGGTTCGATCCAAAGGCTTCTGTTGGCGAGGATTTCCTTAATGTCCATAGGTGATGTTAGCTTATATTTGATATCATTGTGTATTTGGAAAAGCGGGGCATTACAATTGGTCCTCTATTTTATCCCTAGGACCCTATATAAAATATTTTAAGTTTGAGTTACGAAAATATGTAATTTTTGCAGAAATCCATTCTCGAACCCTATGAACAGTGCCCTAACGCATCCAAACCAGCAACATGAGTGCTTCTTGCATCCTTATGCTACATACCGAACATTTTGTCTTCACACAGGTAAGGGTGATTATTTGCATAAGCATGACTTGGTGTGTGTGGCTAGTTGAAGTCAGGATCTCATGTTAGACTGGTGAAAAGTTATGGAGATGTGAGAACATGATGGATCAGCGGGGGTGATTGCAACACCTCGGCGTCACTTCCACATAGGCAGTTTCATGTCATTTTGCATAACTCATTTACGTGCATACTTTCTCTTCTTGTTGCACTCACTTAGATATAATTGTCTAACTTGGGTGTCTCATACCCTTGGAACATTCAATATTTTAGGTGGGTTAGTCGTGGCAGGTGCCCCAGAGTCTAGCCAAAGGAAAGGAAAGGAAGTGGTCCTCGGATAGCTAGCTTCTTTACATTTTGACTGTAAAAAGCGTTGTATTGTGGCTTTAGTGTGAGTTTTAATTGTTGTAAAAACGGAGTCTAAATGATCCCTAAATCCCCATTTTGTTTAGAGGGTTGTCAAATTGTTTTTACGTTAAAAGCATATAGTGGGAGCCTTAGTTGTTTAGGTTATTGATTTTTAAAAGCTTTCAGGTTCGATCCTTTGCTTCCATCAGCAAAGGCTTCCATAAATGCCCTTGATTATCCTATGGACGCTAGCATCATCATGCATCTTTGTATATGTGTTTTGGACGAAAGAAAAGTGGGGCGTTAAAGTTGGTATCAGAGCTGGATTTACATAACTTGATTTAGATATCTTATATGACTGACTTTGAGGATGTTTTTGCTATAAATACAGGAAATGGACCCTAATATAGTTGAGCATCAAAACCAACGCATTATCATGGGATGGTGGACCATGCAACTACGGGGAGTGTACATGATTTCTAGAGATGCCTTAGGGGATTTTCTCGATGCCGTGTCACCCACCATCCTGGAGCTTCCACCAGACGTAGTGGTGTCACATCTAGTAGGACTCCAGATAGCCTACCTCGTTTCCTTACTCACCCTCGAATGGAAAGATGCAGGCAATTATCTCATCATTCATGAGGTCTAACCTAATTTTATAGCCTTCATGAACTACCTACGTGAGGTTGAGGTCCTCATACCTGATCAGGTCATGCCCGCGCTTGAGGAAGTACCCATGTAAGAGCCTAAGGAGCATACCCTTACACCCTCATTTGGGTCTGAGGACGAAGAGTGATTTTGGTTTGGAGGTGTAGGAAGACAATTTTGGTTTATGTAAATTTTGGATATGTATATAGGGGAAGTGGAATAGTGGCGGATATGGCTTATACATCTATATAATAAGGGAGGATGGTTTTTGAAATTGAGAGACAAATGTGAGGGAGACATTTTTTAGATGGCTGAGATTAATTTTCAGGAACTTCAATGGTTGAGATTAACACATTTTGCCCCCAAAACCATCCCATCCTCCACACTCAACACACTCTTCCCTCTCTGGCCAACGCACAATCACACAACCAAGTCTTCTACAGTGGCCTTCAAAATTTAAAAATCTTTGGGCATTGGGATTGTGGCTGAGAGAAGAAGAGAGAGCAAATGAAGAAAGAGGAAAGAGCAGGTGGGCAAGAGCAATCGCGACAGAGAGAAGGCTGATTGGTGGCAGCGGCAAGTCACGGGAGAACCGTTGGTGACCGGCGATGGCAGTTAAGGCAGTAATCGCACCGGCCGATTGTAGCAGTGGAGGTGGCCGAAGGCAGTGGCGGTGCAGCGAGTAGGGCGGCAACAGTGACCGGCCAATGGCCAGCGGAGCAGCAGCAGCTGGTGGAGGCGACCAGTGGTGGTCGCGGCGAGTAGGCGACGACGTTGGAAGCCGGCTGGGGGTCTGCCATGGCAGCAGCGGTTGCGCGCAGACGGTTGCGCGAGGTACATCCGTGTATGTATATGTGTGCATGTGTATTTTGTATACATTCTGTGTGCGCTGTAGTAAATTTCTGTACATTCTGCTATGTATTTAGTGTGTGTGCGTGTAACTATTGTGCAGTGTATGTATACGCGTTGTGCTGTTCGGCGCACTTGGAAGAACGAAAGAATAGAAGAAGAAGAAGAAGAAGAAGAAGAAGAAGAAGAAGAAGAAGAAGAAGAAGAAGAAGAAGAAGAAGAAGAAGAAGAAGAAGAAGAAGAAGAAGAAGAAGAAGAAGAAGAAGGCGCACAGGAATAGGGGGCTGCGTCTCACGCCCAGTGAGCACTGTGTGTGTATATAAATTTACGAGTTACCACTATTTGTGTCTATATATTGATTGCTCACTGTGTGTGTATATATTACTATGTGTGTGTGTGTATAATCACTAGCGTGTGTATAATATATTACTATGTGTGTGTGTGTGTCTCACTGTGTGTGTGTGTAAGTTATTATTTTAATCTTAGTAAATCAATGTGTGTGTATAATATATCACTGTGTGTCTAATATATGATTCAATTTGATTCACCATTATGTATGGATTATTTTTGTTTATATTTTTGTAGTCCCTGAAATTATATTAATGAAATAAAACACGTAAACTGTTAATTAAATTTGAGATATCATACTTTTAAATACACTATAGTTCAAATTTTATGGTAGAATATGTAAATAGAATGAGTATGACACTAATATACAATGAGCTATGATTTACTACTATACAATGTGTTAATTAGTTTTAATTAATCTTTAAATGAAGTTTATTATGTGCTAATTAGTTTTAATTTACAATTTTAATGTTGAATTTTGCTTTTCCCCTTTATTCCATGTAATATAGTTTTAGTTTTAATTAGTTTTAATAAAATTTATATGCTGATACTCTTAATTCTAAATAACTAAAAGCAGTCTTTTTATAAAATAAAAATAAAAATAAATAAAACAGTCTCTTTACTGTATCTATTTGTTGGATAAGTTTGCCAAAGAGAGAGGTGCTTTCACCGTTGTGTTATCTGGAGGTTCTCTAATCAAGTTGCTCAGGTGATGAATCTAATTTTTTTTATCCCTTTTTGGCCAAATTTTTTGTTTCTTTTTTTTTTCCCTAAGAAAAAAATAGTAATTTAGTATATATATGTATAAATTGAGGGTCTGACCTATGACTTCATGCTATTATCTAATACTCACCGTGTTGAGATTATTATTAGAGAAATTGAGGGTAAATTGAGATGTGGACCCCAAAGAGGGTGTAACCACTAAAGCATGTTTCATTCTATTTATGTATAATAGAAGGTATAATTGCTAAAGCATGTTTCATTCTATTCATGTATAATATTTGTAAACATGCTATGTGATATGTTCCAATAGGTGTGTTTATGTTTACATATACATTTGATGTATTTAAAGGCCTCAAGTGTGAGGATCAAGGCAATGGTATGTGGATTGTAAATTTGTGTTATAATTAATCTTTAAATGAAGTTTATTATGAATGATTGGACTTACATTTGTGTCTGTTCACTGGTTAAGATTAGGGGTGATCATAAATCAAGGTTACCTTGAGAGCCAAATAAAACCAATGTGATTGGGTTAGTTTGGTTCAAGTTTTTTTCCAATTTGGGTTAATTTTATTTTGCTCTTTTTTTTTTTCATTTGGATTCAATTGACATCGAGTCGAGTCCAAGTAGACCATTGAGTTTGTGGGCCCAAGTAATATAAAGCCCTATTTACCTAAAATTACCTTTCTTTTTTATTGGATCCATTGTTCAATAGCTAATTTTTTTACTAAATCATTTTAAGGACTAAGGGTTGACTATTTGATGTTTGCCATGATGCTTATCTCTTAGAATTGTAATGTTGACATGTTGTACAAATTAGTACTAATTATCTAGAACATGGAGCATTATGGGAAGTGCATGTATGCTTTTGTTTTTTCTTCTTTGTACAATTTAATGTATTTCTCTTTTTTTTTGCTAATTTCTATCTTATGCAACCAATGGTTAACTATATTGTCTGTTTTACAAGCTTAACAATTACAGTAATCTTTCTAAGTCTCTTCAACATTGTAGAATACATTATAGTTCCATTTATATGTTTAGAGAACTATTTTCAAAAAAAATTCTTTCAAAATAAAGCATTTGTAGAAAACCATAAAAAAGTATTTTATGGGTTCAGTAGTTGAAATGATTCTAACATGAATATGAAAATTATATGGAATCAATGGTATTTTCATACGATAAGAAAAAAAAGAAGGAAGAAGGATTAGAAAAAAAAGGCAGTGGGCTTTTTCTTGTGATTGGAGTCGTAGGCGAGACTAGGAAGAGACATATAATGGGGAAAGCAACAGGAAAAGAAGAGGAGGGCAATACGTACAGGTCCTTTTCCGGAGAAGGTATCAATTTTCACTTTCTTTATTTATAAATTTATGTTAGGGCCATATGCTACTCCGTACAATTTTGCATCTTATTCTTTTTGCAAATTTTTGATAGAGTATCAACATTTTGACTCTTTTTATTTTACCAAAGTCATGATATTAAAAATAATCAAACGATTTTCAACTTAATGCATGTTTATATTCATTGTTTGATTATTTCGTGTTTAAGATCTATATACATTGTCTTCAAACACGTGATATATGGCAAGTTTAGGTTTTCAATTTAATACGTATTTGAGTTTTGTGCCGAATTATTTCGCGTTCAAATTTGATGTTCAATTTTTTTTAGTTACACCGTGCCTTTAGGCACGGGTTATCCCAAGTATGTTTATATAGAATAAGAATAGTGGCGGATATAGCTTATATGTATGTATGCATAGAATAACAAGGTAGGAAAGTTATGGTAAGGAGATGAACCGCTATGTATGCATGAATAAAAGGTGGTGATGTAAAATACAAGATGTTATAGTTTTACTAATCTTGATGGTTTGTGGTGACAGGTTATGTATTCGGTGATTTTGGAAAACCTAAGGAAGAAGGAAAAGGGGGAAAGAACCCGAAAGGAATGACATCTCAACTCGATGAGTAAGTGGATTAAGGCAAGGATGGGAAAGTTGGTCGTTTGGTAGGTTAAACCCACTTTATTGCCATATCTAGGAAACATATTGGATTTTGGGAGGTAATTTTTGGTTTGACGTATAGAGGTCTAATTATTATTTCCTTGAAATTGATGGTTATTATACTTCTTGGAAATTGGTGGTTATCGTTCTTAGAAATTGACGATTGTTACTTCCTAAAGGAAAAAAGAATTTTGATGGCTATTGCTTTGAAAATGTGATGGTTATTATCATTTGGAGACTTGTCAATTTCTACTCTTTAGGAATTTGTTGGACTAGGACTAATTGAATTTTATTTGATGAGGATACCTTGAGTAATGGTTTGTTAAATGAGCAGGTGATTGTAGGTGAAGGATTAGAAACCTTGAGGACTTTGGATAAACTAACTTAAAAGGAATTGTCGATGCTTTGGGTTGTATTGTAAACCTAAGGGCCCTGAGTATGTAACAACAGCCCTAAGAGGTTGTTACAATAGGGAATTTGGGACTTAGGGATTTATCAACTAGCCTTATGCTCTTTGGGGACACACACCTATGCAGAAGTGGTACTGTAAGCCTTGATGGTGGAAAGAAAATTTCATCGGATGGAGACTTTAGGAACAGAGTTTCGTGGACCCGAGGACAGAAGGTTGGGAAGAAAGCATTGCTTGGGGACTTGAGGAAGAAAGTTCAAGCCCAAAGGTACATGCCCGAAATGTCAGAAATATCATCCAGGAAAACCCTGTAGGACTGAAGCCCAGGGATGCTATTCTTATGGGGGAACTGGCCACGTAGCTCGAGACTGTCCAAAGGGGCCCATGTGTTTCACTTGCCAGAAGCCTGGTCATATCTCTCACGACTGCCCACAGAAGAAGGGTATGGTTTAATTCGGGGCAAATAAAGGGAGCATGGAGCCGCAACGGGGACACGTGTTCAGTTTGACAGAGAAGATGCCAGTGCCAACCCGTCAATAATACAAGGTACAATGATCTTTCTGGGTACACTAGTGCAAGTATTGATAGACCCAGGGTCTACACATTCATTTGTATCGCATGCGTTGGCACACTGTTTAGAGTTGGAAATGTGAGAACTAGGGTGTCCCATGATAGTATCTACCCCTTTTGGAAGACAGGTAGAATCACATATGGGTTATGGGAATCGACGGATCGTAATAGGGGATAGGGAGTTTCTAGTCGAACTTACGTCCCTAAATGTTTAGGATTTTGACATAATCTTGGGAATTGATTTCTTAACTAAATACAATGTGAAAATTGACTGCCAAGAAAAGACAATTGAATTACAAGCAGTTGATGGGACTTGGGAGAAGTTTCAAGGGCAAAACAAAAGTAGGGGTACCAAATGGATAACAACCTTTAAAGCTGTTAGGATGTTAGAGAAAGGAGCATATGGCTACCTAGCTTGTGTACCCCCTCATCGAGAAGTGGCCATAGTAAGAGAATTCCTTGATGTATTTCCTGAAGACTTACTTGGTCTACCCCCTCATTGAGAAATTGAGCTTGCTATAGATGTCCTACCAGGGACACACCCTATATCAATACCTCCTTTCGGATAAGGGTTTTATCCAACCTAGCATGTCACCTTGGGGAGCACCTATATTGTTTGTCATGAAAAAAAGACGGGAGTCTAAGAATGTGCATAGATTACCGCCAATTGAATAAGGTTACTATAAAAAACAAATATTCGCTCCCTAGAATTGACGAGTTGTTTGACCAGTTACAAGGTGCTAGGGTATTCTCGAAGATAATTTTGAGGACAGGCTACTACCAATTGCAGATCAAGAAGGAAGATGTATCAAAAACTGCCTTTAAATCTCGTTATGGACACTATGAGTATTTGGCAATGCCATTTGGGTTGACTAACGCACCAGCAGCCTTTATGGACTTGATGAATAGGATATTCAGGCCATACCTAGACTAGTTTGTGATTGTGTTTATTGATGATATTCTAATATATTCAGCTAGCAGGGAGGAACATGAGCAACACCCGGAAACGATCCTAAATACATTAAGGGAGCATCGATTATATGCTAAATTTTCTAAATGTGAGTTTTGGCTAACCCAAATAGCTTTTCTGGGCCATGTCATATCAGAGGAAGGAATAGCGGTGGATCCTTCAAAAGTTGAGACAATAAGAAATTGGGAGCAATCTAAGACTGTGACTGAGTTACGTAGCTTTTTGGGGTTAGTGGGTTATTATAGAAAATATGTTGAAGGATTTTCTCATATTACTTTACCACTTACCCAGTTGATAAGAAAAGGAGTTAAGTTTGAATGGAATATGGCATGTGAACATAGTTTTAATGAACTTAAAAAGAGACTAACCTCTTCACCCATTTTAGCCATGCCTTGTGGGACAAGAGGATTCATAGTTTATGTCGATGCCTCAAAAACTGGCTTGGGGTGTGTACTCATGCAAAAAAAAAAAAAAGTTGGTGGCATATGGGTGTCAGCAATTAAAAAATCACAAGCAACACTATCCTATCCATGATTTGGAGCTGGCCACAATCGTGTTTGCCTTGAAACTTTGGCGGCACTATTTGTATGGGGAGAAGTTCACAGATCATAAGAGCTTGCGGTATTTATTTTCATAAAGGGATTTGAACATGAGCCAACGGCGGTGGATGGAGTTTTTGAAGGATTACGATTGTATGATCCAATACCACCCCAGGAAGGCAAATGTTATGGTTAATACATTAAGCAGGAAAAGGCCTACTCTGATAACTAATTTGATGGCCCAGGAGTGGGGATTGGTAGAGGCTTTTAGCTAGTTGACAGTGGGTGTGATTCCTGAAGAACGTCTGTCTGCATCGCTGGCCTGGTGGTTCATTCCCATCTGGTGGAACAAATCCGACAAGCTACTCTAGAAGACTCGAGGGTGAAGTTGTGGGTGGATGACCGGGGAAGGGTCAAAAACCCTGGCTTCAATTTTTCTGATGGTATATTACGGTTCTCTGACCGAATCTATGTTCCTAAAGTCAAGGAATTGAGGTAAACCATTCTAGGAGAGGTGCACCGAGCCAAGTACACTATCCACCCTGGTGCTACCAAGATGTATAGGGACTTGAGGAATTTGTACTGGTAGCCGGGGATGAAGAAAGAAATAGCTCGTTATGTAAGTCGATGTGACACCTGTCAAGGGATAAAGATTGAACATCAAAGGCCTACTGGGAAGCTACAACCTCTAGATATTCCCAAATGGAAGTGGGAACATATCACAATGGATTTTGTTACGGGTTTGCCAAGAGGACCTATGGGAAACAATGCAATATGGGTAATAGTGGATAGGCTAACAAAGTCCGCTCATTTCCTTCCCATGAAAGTAGGGCAACCTGTTAGCAAATTAACCTAGCTATATAAAAGAGATAATCAAACTACATGAAACTTCAGTAAGTATAGTGTCTGACAGGGATCCGAGATTTACTTCTCGATTTTGGGAGAGTTTACAAAAATGTTTGGGGACCCAATTACGGCTAAGTACAGCATATCATCCCCAAACAGACGGACAGTCAGAATGGACAATTTAGACCATGGAAGACATGTTGCGTGCTTGTGTGATCGAGTTTTCAAAAGGATGGGAGGAGCACATACCCCTAATTGAGTTTGCATACAATAACAGTCATCACAGCATTATTGGTATGGCTCCCTACGAAGCTCTCTATGGTCGAAGGTGCAGAACACCTCTATGTTGGATCGAGGTGGGAGAAAGACAGCTTTTGGGACCTGAAATGGTGCAATGAACAAACGAAAAGATTAAGTGATTTAGGAGAAGATTACGGCAGCCTAAAGCCGACAGAGGTCATATGCCGATAATCGAGTGAGGGATCTGGAGTTTCAAATTGGAGACAAGGCATACCTGAAGATCTTGCACCAAGAGAAGAAATGAGGAAAGTTAAACCCACGCTATGTTGGGCCATACGAGGTTTTGGAATGTATTGGGCTAGTAGCATATGTAACACCCCCTCTCCTAGGACTACCCGAGAAGAGGTGCTACGGGAAAAATAAATAAATAAAAATAAAATAAACCCTCTGATAAACTGAAATAAAACTCTGAGTCAACATAAACTGAAAACCATAAACTCTGTCTAAGGGACAATCCCACAACTAGAATATAAAATAATCATAACTGACAAGACCTTGAAAACTGACAATCTCCCAGACATCTTTTGTCTTGAGCAGTTCCACGTACACACACTACTGACCACTGATGCTAGGCCCCACATCTGGTACTCCCCTGCTAGGACCTGGAATGGTGAAGAGTACAAGGTGAGTTACAAAGCTCAACAAGTAATAAGCTAGAAAGAATAACTGAAGCTGAATCGAGAAATATCAATACTCATAAAGATTATAACTATTCTTGTACTGAGGGATATAAGAATCACTGTAAGGTTACATCTACAAGATGTAATGTATATAAACTGTAAAGTAAATGTAAGTATGCAACTTTGGTTCATAGGCTCACATAACTGTAATACATACCTAACTAATCTAGAACCTGCAACATAAAAACTGTAAGCATATACTGTGGGCAAAGTCCCTAGCCCCCTGGTTGACATCAGGCAAGTAACATAACTGAGATATAACTGAAACTGATACTAGTAGGATCCCTGTGGACAAGCCATCTGGCGCGCATAATGCAATGCTCATATAAATGCTAGCACACGATATGTAGTGCTCCATATAAAGTCATGCTCAAAGCTTATACAAATATGGATGCATATAATCTCACAAAATAATGCTGAACATGTCATAATAATTGCTAAACATGGTATATGATCTTCATCAGCTATATTGAGATACAAAGATTCTGTAATTTCTGAGTATGGGCATGGGAAATTGGATTTTATCATATCTTAGCATAAAAATTCAATATTTGAAGAATTGAATATTTATATTAAGTTTAAGACTTGCATTAAAAATTCACTAGAAGTCATCCGGAAGTCTCAAGAGAGCCATTCGAATGCAAGGAAGGTCATTTGAATATAAGACATAACACTAGAGATGCATTTGAATGGAATATGGGTCATTCGGATGCCATATGATACTATTTTGATGATAGTTGAAGCATAAGGGAGCAATTTGAATGAAGCAGCAGCCCATTCGAATGAAATAAATGGACTACACCAAGGTCATTCGAATGACAGAAACTCATTCGAATGATAGATGATAAATAACAAGGCTGGTCATTTGAATGATAGAAACTCATTCGAATGATAGATGATATATAATAAAAGCCATTCAGATCTTTCAAGGACTCATTCGAATGACTCACAAATTCATTCAAATGAATTTTGGCAGTTCTCAGCATTTGAATGGGTAAAAAGCAACTCATTCGAATGCAAGAGTACCCCATTCAAATGAATGAATGGAATACACATGAGTCATTCGAATGACAGAGAGACTCATTCGAATGCTAGACTATACAAAGCAAAAGTTTACTCAGATCTTCAAGGGCTCATTCGAATGACAAGAAAACTCATTCGAATGTCACACTCAAAACTTCCAAAAACACATACGAATGATACGATAACACATGATTCATTCGAATGATATAGGACTCATTTGAATGTTTGATACATCATAAGAGAAAAACTTATGATAACACTGAGAATTTATCTTGAATCAAAAACTCAACATTACTACACCATTTTGAAAGAAATCTTGGGAGACTAATCCCAATCGACATGAACTAACATAAGTATAAATCCAAGATCGTTTCCGAAGGAAAAATGCTGAAAGAATTTATGCATCACTTATCAAAACTCACTGGATACTCTTATAACTACGTGAATATATATATACATATGCATGACATATTGTCTGCTTAAACTGGGAACCAAAACAAAGAGTCTTGGTGTTCTAAGATCATTGAAAACATGGATCTTGAATTAAGATTACAAGAAAGTTACTTGCTAATGACTTTACTGAATACGTGCACATGTATATGAATATGAAAACGTATCTCCTAACTGATTCTGATAATACTTGAATACTAGAACGAAAATCTAGAATAAAATGAGAACGATTGATATCATACTCCTGTAAGAAAGGATTACAAGGAGACAAAACTTGCCTTATGATCAATTAGATCAAATGCTACTGATGAAAATCGAAGACTGCTACAACTGATGAGCTCTCCGTTCTTGGCTTACTGCTCTTTCATGGCTTGAAAAGAAGCTATGGCTAATGAATCTATATATTCAATGGAGAGGCAACCCTAAAGCCCACATCTCCTTCTCCTTATACAACTAGGAGACTTCTCAATCCTTCTCTTTCTCACGTATGAACTCTCAATCTCTTAATAACTCTAATTAAATAATTAAATTCTAATAACAAATTCTTAAATGACCATCATTTCCTTACATCTAATTCTTACAACAATTAAATAGAATAAAATGGTATTCTTTTCCTTTAAAATCTAAATTACCACATTAAAATAATTAATTGGAAAAATCTCTTAAACACTAATTAAGTAGGGAATTAAATAATTTCTAAATAATTTCTAGACCCACTAATGGGTCGTTATAGCATATCCACTAGCACTACCCCCGACAATGTCTGATGTACATATGTGTTCCATGTGTCTCATCTACGGAAGTGCGAACCCGATCCTTCCCAAAAAATTCTAGAAGAAACGGTTGAGCTACAAGAGAACTTGACCTATCAAGAGGAACCCATTGAAATCTTGGACTGGAAAGAGAATGTATTAAGAAGCAAGGTGATGCCACAAGTGAAAGTGTTGTGGAAACACCATAACATTGAGGAAGCCATTTGGGAGAGAGAAGAAGAAATGCAACAAATGTTCCCACACCTCTTCAACCTTGTGGAGACCTAGGAGTATATTTCGGGGACGAAATCTTTTTTCTTTTTAAAGGGGGAGGATGTAATGCCCAAAGTTTTTCCAGGCATTGTTGTTTAAGAAGTAGAACATTTCCTTGGAAGTTGAAGGATACAATTGATACAAGTGAAGTTCCTGAGTCATCGCCAAGGAACAAAAGAAGGATTTTTCAAAAGATCATGGAGATAACCACGAGGGGGCATCATCTTAAGGGATTTTGGAAAGGTTTAAAGGGTTCTAGGGTTCAAGTGATATAAGTGCAAAAATGTTTTGGGCTAAGGAGTTATTTGTGAGAAACCTAAAATATCTTGTAACTAAGTAGTTAAGGAAACCAAATGAGGTAACTAGTTGTTGGAAATGTAATCATGAACAATGATGGGAAATGTAGAAAATGTAAATTACCATGTGGGATGTAATGATGGGGAATCTTGAAAATCTAATTAAACATGTGGTGGCACACATTTCAAGGGACACTTGTCGCAAGGGCGTGAAAAAGCACAAATCTCTAGGGACACGTGGCGTGATCCTGCGAAAGCAATGATTACCTAACTTATCCAACCGACACATGGCACACCCGGATTGGCTAAGGATGCCTACAAATATTAAGCCTTTATAAGGGACATATTAACCATTAAACAAGAGGAAAAAGGAGGTGAGTTTGAGAGGAGAAACTTTGCCAAAAAAGGGGGTGGAAAAACACATCACCGAAAAAATTGGGCTACCACCATAAAAGGATTGAGACAACTTCAAAATAGCAAGTTCAGTCAATTTCTTTCTGTGGTTCTATAGAGAATTGAATAAGGGTCGCGTGGGTTCAAACGAGGGGCAAATCGGAGTCTAAACAAGGGAGAACGGGCCGAAAAAATAGCGAACGATCAAAACAAGAGGGGTGACTTGTGCAGCTCACAGGCCACTTGCCTGCTATGCATACAATGCATGGGCGTCCTTCCCAGTGCATGTGGGGCTTGCCTTGCCCAAAATTTTACAGTATTAGTCTTTTATTTTATCCCTAGGACTCTATATAAAATATTTTAACTTTGAGTTATAAAAATATATAATTTTTGTAGAAAACCATTCCCGAACCCTATGAACAGTGCCTTAATGCATCCAAACCAGCAAGGTGAGTTCTTCTTGCATCCTTATGCTACATACCAAACATTTTGTCTTCACACGGGTAAAGGTGATTACTTGCATAAGCATGACTTTCCTTTAAATCGAACATTTTCTCTTTCTTTGTTATGCATCACTTGGTGTGTGTGGCTAGTTGAAGTCAGGATCCCATGTTAGACTGGTGAAAATTCATGGAGATGTGAGAACATGATGGATTAGCGAGGGTGATTGCAACACCTCGGCATCACTTCCACATAGGCGGTTTCATGTCATTTTGCATAACTCATTTACATGCATGCTTTCTCTTCTTGTTGCACTCACTTAGATATAATTGTCTAACTTGTGTGTCTCATACCCCTAGAACATTCAACGTTCCAGGTGGGTTAGTCGTGGCAGGTGCCCCAGAGTCGAGCCAAAGAAAAGGAAAGGAAGTGGTCCTCGAATAGCTAGCTTCTTTACATTTTGACTGTAAAAGCATTATACTGTGGCTTTAGTGTCAGTTTTAATTGTTGTAAAAATGGAGTCTAAATGATCCCTAGATCCCCATTTTGTTTAAAGGGTTGTCAAATTGTTTTCACGTTAAAAGCATATAGTGGGAGCCTTAGTTGTTTAGCTTATGGATTTTTAAAAGCTTTCAGGTTCAATCCTTTGCTTCCGTTAGCAAAGGCTTCCATAAATGCCTTTAATTATCTTATGGACGCTAGCATCATCATGCATCTTTGTATACGTGTTTTGGAGAAAAGAAAAGTGGGACGTTACAATATGTGGGCTAGTTGGAATGCCACATGGGGTGTTGGATGGTTGAAAAAGCTAAATAGGATGTTGGCAGCTGAGATCAAGGAAGAAATGGCCTTTAGTAGTCGACAGATGGAGAAAGACTGTCAAGAAATTGGTGTGGAGAAAGAATTAGTTGACAGATGGTAAGGGATCTATTAATCGATTAGAGGAATCTTTGGATAGATTAGGAAGGTCAGTCTTAGATAGTCGATAGATGCCTTTGAATCTGTCGATCGATTGAGGTTGGGCTCAATTTTCCAAGCCATTTTGTATATAACTAGGTGGGGGGAGAAGGTTGGGAAGTTTGTGGAAGAAGGGAGGGGACCGAGATTTGGTGAGTTCTTCTCCTTCTTGCTATTTCTTCTTTCCTCTTTCTTCTTATGTTTTGATATTTTAAGAAGAGGTTTTGGGGAGTGATGGTTGATCTCCACCATCTTCTTCCTTCTTTTGGATTGGATTCTTCCATGTTAGGGTCTTGTAGAGGCATCCCTCGAGCTAGGATCAAGAGTGAAGCTTTAAAAAGCAAGTTTTACTTCCTCTTTTCTTTGTGTAAGAGGCAATTTCTCATCTTCGTTGATAGCTATGAGTCGAAATTTTCAGCTTTGAAAATGGTTTTTACAAAACCCTTGGTCTTTGGAGCAAGATAGCTACGTGATTGTAAAATACTTCCATTTTCTTGTTCAATGTCCTTGTGAATGCTTCCAAAGGGATTTGTTCTCCCTTCTCTTGTTGGGAATGATGCTTGGTTTGATAGGATGAGGAGTTTACAAGGTTTTGGTTCATCTTGCCACATTTTTTAGGGTGA
This sequence comes from Diospyros kaki, assembly GCA_036245055.1. Classification (NCBI taxonomy): domain Eukaryota; kingdom Viridiplantae; phylum Streptophyta; class Magnoliopsida; order Ericales; family Ebenaceae; genus Diospyros; species Diospyros kaki. The sequence continues at coordinate 11,175,410 of BSEG01000011.1, read as the reverse complement.
GAAGCTGAGTTTCGGGGTGTTGTGGGTTTTTTGTCTATCGACAAATTGAGGTAATTTATCAACAAATGTTGTCCTCGATTGATAGATTGGGAGTAATCTATCGATAGATGCTTCCCTTTGTTGATAGATTGGGGACTTCTGTCGACCGATGTTGCTTATTAGGTTGGTTAGCCTTTTTGGGTAGTATATTGCTTTTGGTGATTATTCTCTTTAGTGTTGCAATTGAGCTTGGACTGTCCACATGTAAAAAATGTTATATTCGAATAGGAGTTTGGGATATCCGAATGGGGTTGTAAGGTATCCGAATAAGCCTTGGTATATTTGGATATGGTAGTGTTTTGGTGAGGTATCTGAATGTGGCATGGGAGTATTTGGATATGGTGTTTGATTTATGTCAAGGTATCCTAATATGGGTGATGGTATTTGGATATCCCTAGGCTTATCTTCTGTCTTATATTCGAATAGGGTAAGTCATATTTGGATGTGTGCCTTTGGGCTTTAAGTCTTGTATTTGGATAAAAGGCTAGCATATTCAGATATCTCCCTTGGGTTTTCCTTCTAGTATTCAGATTTATGGTGCGGTATTCAGATATGCTTTGTGTTACCTCTCATATTCAGATATGAGGCTTGGCATTCAGATATGATGGGGACCCCTTATCTCTTGTATCCAAATAGGTAGCTTAATATCTAGATATTCCTCTCAAGTCCTTGTCTCTTGTATTTGGATGGTTTTCCACTCATCCAGATATACTCTTTTAGATAAGCATTTCTAAGGCAACTTTCCATACCACTTTTCTTGACCTAGACCCTGATTTTCAGGCTACGGTGGATGACTATTTGTCCATTCTTTCCATGCGTCTATCTCTGTCTCTTGGCTCTATCTTTCTCTATATATATATACCCCAAATGATTATTGAGAGAAGTTGAGGATTTACAGAGTGTTCGGTAGAGAGCAAGAAAAGGAAGAAGAAGAAGAAAAAAAAAAAGAGAAGAAGTAAGGGTCGGCTAGATTTCTGGGTTTCAGTTTCTCTTAATCTCAACCAAGCATTTACTCTCTCCTTCTATAATGTTCGTTGTTTTTCCTATGAATGGTTTATTTTGCTCTCTGTTAAGTTACATACGATTTTATTTGAGGATTATAGGTTTTTTTCTTGCTAGTTTTCTCTATTTTGGTGAGATCCATGTTTAGATCCTTGTTCAAATGGTGGGTGTAACACCCACTTTTCCCGGGTGTGTAATAACTTAGGATTTTGGGAATATATTTTTTTCAACATAATACATTCAATCTAATAGACACATAACATAAATGATTCCCCAATAATCCCTTTTTACCTTCTCAGTATATCAAACTTAGAATCAGTAAGTTAAGATAAGTAACATCATCATAAATGCGGAAGCCAGATCAAAATTGTAAAACCCCATTTCGGCGTAAGGTCGCCACGTCATTTAAGCAAGATTTGAATACCGAAAAATAGGCTTGGTAGAAAAATAAATTGCTGAATCGACTGGAGATAATGTCTCGGAGTGTAATTGGCTATGAAAAATGGTATAATCTCAATGAGCCCTCCAAGATAAGATTTATGGAAGTAAAAGAAATTAGAATTGAAACGATTTTCGGTACAGCTAAAATGCAGCTTGGAATCAAACTAAAATACTGAATTGTCACAAGAGACTTTCGGGAAGTCAACAGAACCCTGAGGGGGCTCCGGTTTTGCGTGACGATCAACCCTTTGATGGTTGTGAGATGAATTAAGGGCCCGGTGAGGACCCGAGGGCAAAATCGTCTGTATCGAATAATTATCGAAGTTATTAATTTGGATTTAAAGCATTGTAATGCAATTTTAATTAGACGTTAAAGTGTGTAATTGCAATTTAAGAATTTCTAAGTGTAATATAGAATAATTGAGGGGATTAAATTATGCATTTTCTATAATTAAATTAGTATAATATATATATGTATATATATAAGTGTGCTCGCGTGAGGGGTGTCTCTGCGCATGGGGGGCAGCTTGTTGGGTTGTCTTCAAATGTGAGCTTTGGGCTTAGAGATTGCAGAAGGATTGAGGAGTTTGTCGAGAGGCAATTGGAGTGATGGCCAAGGCTGTCGGGGGTGCTCGCATGTATATATATAGAGAGAAAGGGAGATGAGGGAGAGAGTTATGGCCGACTTCGGCCATGGCCGCAAGATGGTCGAGAGAAACAGAAATGAGAGAGCGAGAGAGTGATCGTATTGAAGAGAGAAGAGGGCTCGAGAGAGGGCCGAATCAGTGAGTGCGAGAGAGAAGGCTGGCCGATGGTGGCTAGCCGAAGGCCGGATGCAGCCATTCGGAAATGGCAGCAAAGAGTTTGGACTGGCAGTGGCCGAATCGGCCATGGCCGAGAGCTCCGTGAGTTGGCCGAGAGGAAGTGAGGCCGAGAGAGAGAGAGATGAAGAGGCCAATGTGGAACCGGGCAGCAACATGAGCAGGCTGCGATGGCGTCGTGCGTACGGGCTGCGGTTGGAGGCACTCGAAGCAGGGGAAGCCATCATCAAAGCTCGCGGTAGCGAGCTGGCCGATAGCGCGAGGAGGCTGGTAGCGGGAGACGAGTGATGAAGCTGGCCGTTGGGCGCGCGATAGTGGCCAAGCAGCTGGAGCGGCCGATCATGGCCATAGGAGATGGCCGCGAGGCTGTGGCAGCAATGGGCGCATGGAGGAGCTGGTTGCAGGCGCGGGTGCCTAGAAGAAGAAGAAGAAGAAGAAGAAGAAGAGAAGAAGAAAGAAAAGAAAGGAAAAAGAAAAGAAAGAAAGAAGGAGAAGGAGAACAAGAAGAAGAGGAAGAAGAGTTGCAGGAGATGCGCGGGAGTAGGGGAGAAGAAGATGAACAGTAGAGAAGGAAAAGAAAAAGAAAAATAAGAAAAGAAAAGAAAAGAAAAAGAAAGGAAGAGAAAAAATGGAGAAAAATCCTAGAAGCTCCCAAAAATTATAGAAAAATAGGAAACGGATGTGTAATGATATTCCGGAGATTTTGGCAAGAAAAATAGTTTAGGCACGCTTTTTGAGGCAGTGCACGAAAATTAAGTTGTCGCACAAAAATCGAGATAAATGCACGGGAAGCGAGGTAATGTGCAAGAACCAAGGTAGTGAGCGAGAATTGAGGATTTGTGCGGCAATCGAGGTCAGACATGCCTTTCGAGGTCAGGGCACACATATCGAGGTAACCCAGGAGGCTAAGTTAAGGTAAACAGAATTCCCTAAAAATTCCAGTAAATTAGGAAAATTAGTTTATGAATCGTTATAGATAAATATTTGAGAAAATAATTGAATAATGCTTAGTTTAAATTATTTAGGAATTATTTACTTAGCAATTATTTATTTAGAATTTATTTAATGAGGAATTATTTAGTGAGGAAAATAGGAAGAAATAAAGGAAAGATACGAGGAAATTATGGAAAATAGATTATTAATGATATTAAATGAATATGATGGTCAGGGTATGTTGAGGGTTCGAGTTGAGTATGTTAGAAGCCTGGCACGAGAATCGAGATGTTAAGAGAATGAGTATGAGGTAAGTTGTACTTCTCAAATTGGAATTTAAGTTTATGAAAAATGCTTGGTATAAAAGTGGTTTAATCCAAAACCAAATTTGATGTAAATGATTTTATCATGTTGCCATATTTTGATTGAAAATGTCATGTAGATTGCATTTACACGTTTTGATGATGAAATGTGCATACATTCATGATGACGTTATTGATCACGCATTGCATATGAGTTACGATGGCACCGCTGCACCCATTGACCTCGGCATGGAAAGGAAGCCGTAGCAATGAGGGGTAGCATTAAGGTGCAAACGGGAATGCGGATTGTCACCGCTGCACCATTGACCTCGGCATGGAAAGGAAGCCGTAGCAATGGGGGTAGCATAAGGTGCGGTCGATTCACGGAATGAAATGAGGAATGATGATATTTGCATTTTGCATACATGGATGAAAATGATTTTGTACTGCTTACTTAGATGGTTCATCATCTAATTGGGCTTTGCCCCTGGAATATTCAAACGTTCCAGATGGAGATTGTAGCAGGTACGAGGATGAATGAGGCATGAAATGGCACTTTTCAAGTGCACGATGAATTGAATTGAAATGAAATGGCACTTAGCTAAGTGCATGATGAGATGAATGATGAAATGTAGCCCATGTGTTTAAGTCCTGCTACTTTGAAATCTGAACGATTTGAAAGTCCATAATGTAAGATGTGAGTTATGATTGATGAATGATGATGCTTAAGCTTATGGTTAATGATGATGTAGAACCCTTGTTTAGGGTTGATGTAAATTGATGACGTATGTTATGTATTAATCTTAAGTTGGGAGCTTATGTGATATTTTAAGTCATTGATGAATAGCCTTGTATTGAGGATTAAGCTCGAGAGACGATGATGTAATGAATTGAGTTATGATTTAATGCTAAGGTAAGATGGCAGGTTCAATTCTAGCTTCCGCGTTTGATGTATTTGAGGTATGTAGATGATGATGTCTTTCTTTCGAGAGTAAATTAATGTAGGGAAATTCTGGGATGATGCGAGGAATAACGCGATTTAGTATGAGTTCGAAAGAAAAAAATTTATCGTCCCAGAATTATCCCACGAAATAACGCACCCGGGAAAACAGGGCGTTACAAAAATGTCAAACGGTACAAAATCAAAACCACTTTATTCATAACATGAAAATCGTACCATCGTTTAACATGACATCATCAAAGTAAAATACATTACAATAAAAAAGACATGATACGAACCACCTACAAATCACCATCACTCCTCGGTAATTCCTTTCCCTTTGGCACTGTTGCTTTCATCTGGAACATTTGAATATTCCAGGGATAAAGTCCAAATAAGATGCTAAATCATCTAAGTGAGAGTTCAAAATAATTTCATGAATGTATGCAAGATATGAAACAAAACTGACGTATCACTTGACGTGTCTCAGCCCAAGAGAATCCCACACAAAACTTAACCCTAACTGGGGAAAATACAAACTCTCTAAAGGCAACACACCACATCAACATATTGGCACAACATAGTCCTAGCTTAAGAGGGCAACGTCAATGCCTCTCCCTAACACAACTTAAAACCATCATTACCACTTTCGACACGGAATGATCAACATCAATTTAGGAACCCAGGGAATTACCCCACAATCATGTCAGGGATTACATTTCCACTCAAAATCATATTGGATCTTGTCAACACAAAACCCTGGTATAATCCCCCAAACCAAGCTAGGACATGTGATACAAAATAAATATAATATCTATATGGGCGTTATGGAAATCCCGTAAAATGCAACTAGGATTGTAACCTGAAACGTATTAGGACTTCCATCAAACATTCATTCGCACATATAATTAATAAATTTAGCTTTCTAATGTTACAACCGAGTCCTCACACAACAAGATAACATGGAATTTAAAGTTAAAATACATCACTCGTGACATTAATACAAACTTTATGAGAAAACAGTACAATAGAGTAACTAAACTTGCGCAACCTTTCCCCTTTCTTCTAAGCTTGTGCTTGGCACACTAGACAAATCTGGAACATTTGAATATTCTAGGGAAATGAAACACCTAGGTTAGATTGTTAAATCTAAGTGAGGGTTCAATATTAATTTCATGCATGTAAATACAAAAAGCAAAGATGCATGCTCCAGGTGGAAGTGATGCCTAGGTGTTGCACTCACCCCTACTTACGACATCATGCAACACGGCCTAACAACATGGCCAAGTGAAGACTCCCTCCACCAATGATACCACAACCAGTCACAAAAGAGATCAATAAGAAGTTATTGATTCACTTTCTATTAAGTGAAGATATCAGGATGATTGAAAAAAAACTCATGTGATCATAATTAAGCAACACATTGCTATACTTGAGATCACATAAGATACATTGATGAGAGGATCGAATTACATGGTAACCATGCTCGTGAAAGGTTATTTGCGGATTATGAATCCTTTTAAATAATTGGGTAGGCATGACGCCTTGCTAGAGGCCAATCTTGTCTTACGTGTTCATACCGACACATTGCCAACATATTTGAAATCCTAATGAGTCATACGCAATAGGTACGATCCTTGACTTAAACTAGGAGAGCAGACATATGGTTAAGTGGGACACTTCGATAAAAAGTTATGCTGACGTAGGTTCTCACAGAAAAAGAACAAAGAGACGTAATGACGTCGATATGACAAGGGGTTACACGAAATGTAACATCCCGCATCGGGTGATAAGAAGGACCAAAACAACTTACCCTGATGGGCCTACACGAACTTTCTAGGGGGTCACCCATCCTTGAACTGCTCCCAGCTTAAGCACACTTAACCCTGGAGTTCCTTGCCTACATTCAGCCCAAAAGGTATCCACCTAGTGTTGTTTCCTTCCTTACTTATCCTTGATATATACTATCCTCTTCTAGGCTCCCGGGGTATTACATTCTCCCCCCTTGAGCACATGACGTCCTCGTCATGCGATCTTACAACTGGTCTCAGACCTTCTCGCCTTTGGAGGCTGCCATCCTAGAAGCCTGCCAGGAGTCGCTCCTTGATCAAGCCTCGCACCCCAGCGCCACTTCCCGCCCTCATTGGACCGCCTTCTCCAAGGGTCGGCTCTGATACCACCTGTAACATCCTACATCGAGCGATAGGAAGGACCAGAACAACTTACCCTGATGGGCCTACGTGAACTTCCCAAGGGGTCACCCATCCTTGAACTGTTCCCAGCTCAAGAACGCTTAACCCTAGAGTTCCTTGCCTACATTCAGCCAAAAAGGTATCCAGCTGCTGTTGTTTCCTTCCTTACTTATCCTCGATATATACTATCCTCCTCTGGGCTCCCGGGGTATTACAATAAAGGAAATAGTTTCCTAAAATGGCAATTGATTAAATTAGGAAAGAGTTTTTAATTTAATAATTTTCTATTTGTTAGAGTGGCAAGTAGGAAATAAAATATATTTGGACTTAAGTTAATATTTGGACTAAATTGGATTTGGGCCAAATATTAAATTAAATAATATTTGGGTTTAAGTTAATATTTGGACTAAATTGGATTTAGGCCAAATATTAAATATTATATTTAGACTAAATTGGATTTGGATCAAATATTAAATATTATATTTTGACTAAATTGGATTTAGGCCAAATATTAAATATTAAGTATTATATTTGAACTAAATTAGATTTGGGTTGAATATTAAATATTATATTTAGGCTAAATTGGATTTTAGCTGAATATTATATTTAAACCCATAATAAGATTTGGACCATTTAATTATATTTCTAGTTGGACTAGAATAAACCCATTTAATTAAGTTCCTAATTGGACTAAATTAAATGGGTCAGCCCATATCCATTAGGGTTTAAGAAACCCTAGAGCTCCTTATAAATACCCCTTTATGGATTGCCAAAACAAGAGAGTATTTGGTGAAGTTTTTCAAGAGTTAAAAAACGTAATGTCGTTCACTCTTCCCCATTTCTTTTTGACATCGATTTGAAATGTGGGCATTCTTTTCCGTCCATACACAAGCCGCAAAAAAGAGAAGGAGCTAGCACTCCTATTCCGTTCTCCTTGCCAACGGACGCGTGCCACGTATCATGAGTTAGAGTCCGAACGCTTGGACAACTCGGATCCGCGAATGACTCGAAAATCTAAATGTTAGATTTATTTATTTGTATGTGAATGATTTATTTTCGACGTTGATCCAATGGCCGGGATCGGGATATGGTTCAAAATTTTTTTAACTACATTGCTTGCCCTGTAGAAATTTTGCTTTACTTTCAATGGTATTAGAGCCATTGTTGAAATATTTCAATTCCTTACGTGCAGATTCAATTATGTTGTTATTTGTGAAATAATTAAATAATTGTTGCGTTTGTATTTTTTTAGATTGCAAAATGTTTTTGGTGAAAGGGCAAAGGATCGTGTATGACACGAAAAAAAAAAATAAAAAACTGGGTTCGGAGTGCATACTGATGCACCGGAGCATTGAAAAACGCTCCCAAGTGGGCAAGCGTGATCCGCGCGCGCCCTACTAGCCCCCTAGGGGCCCACGGGCACCTGTCCCCGCCCACGGCTCTTGCTGCTGGCAGCCTGTTTGACAAGCGCGGCCAGCAGCTGGGCTGCCCACCTGGCTGCCTTGGGCCATGTTTTGGCCCTTCCCCGAGGTCCACATGAAGCACCCGAGCTAACCCTTCGGTGGTCTAGTGCTTTCCATTCCCTCAGGTGGGGCCCTGCCAAATTGTTTGGCAATTTTTATTATTTTTATCCGATCCATGAGTGTATGACACCTATGAGCCGTGATTAAAATGGGTCGAGATTAAAATGGGCCGAAGTCGTTAATTGGATTATTTATTAATTATTGGGCTGCTAGTGTATGTTTGACAAGCATTGGTTGATCCAAAGCCTGTTGAGCTTTGTTAGTTAGACTAATGGATGGAGCCCAAGCCCAACACAAATAAAACAATTTTGTTTTTCCAAAATTATACAAATTTTCAATCTATTGAGAGCTTTTCATTAAGATTGAAATAGATGCGACAATTAATTAACATAATTGTGAATGTATCAATTAGATTAATTGCATGGGTGTATGGTATGGTTGAGTCGACCATTTATTTTATGTTGGGAATGAATGCTTGTAAATTTAGTTTTTGAAATAGGGCCTGCGTGTCCTGCCTCTCTTATACTCTGATGTACATTCTCTTCTTATCTCACTCCCCTCGAATGTAACTCGGGGTTTCTAATTCTATGTAATGTATGTAGAATAGAATAGAGTAGAGTAGTGATAGTTGTAGTTTGTATGAAGAGCAAGAGATGGAGCCAAATTGAAGACAAGATTTGAAGACCCATGAAGGCTTGAAGAATGTGCTTCAGAAGCAAGTTGTGATTATTCACCTAGGTTTGACCCACTAGCTTCTCTTCTACGGCTCGAGGGGGCTAGCCATAGTTATCCATACCATACACCGGTTTGAGTCATTTATTATGCATTATTAATTTGATTAATTGCATATGATGAGACCTAAATAAATAAATAATAAATCCCTCATTAATATTAAGCCAACTTACCTTCCATCATTATGAGGTATTAGGTTTCTAGCTGGCACTTGATTTGTTGAGTCACTCAAGGTCATGTGTCACCTAAGATTCCTATGTTTCATGGGCCATGAGATGTTCCTGTATGATGGGTCCGACTTAACTAGAAAGGTGGGGTTTGTTGAGTCACTCAAGGCCTTACTAAGTATAGAGGCAAAGATTGGGAGTCACATAAGATGTGCTTGACAAGGAATTGTCAACCCAATGAATCTAGGAGTTGCATGGAGATGCAATTCGTAGCAAGTACCTACCTAATCGATCCTAGCACAATTTGTTGAGTCACTCAAGGTTGTGCGAGGGGAGATAGGATCCTAGCCCGCTAGGAAATCTTCCAATGGGATTTCCCGAATTATGCCTTGAGGGTGGCGAACTCGTAGAAAATAGTGGGAGCAATCATAAATTGTTACTTCTTGCAATTTATGATTTCATAATTCAATATGATTATAATAATATCTCTATTAGGTTGTTGATCCGGAATGTCTGGAAACATGTCGATAAGATCGATACTCGAGGGCAATAATACCTTTAAAAGGACTAATTTCTATAACTGGAAGATCATCTTGAGGATAGTTGTAATACCTGGACTCTTTATAGGATTTGTCTATTTTAAAGGAAATGATATACCTCGTAAATCCAAGGAAAGGAGGAAAATCCTGAGGGCAAAAGGGGTAAATCTTGGAAATGAGGGACAAAATGTGATTTTCTAAAAATATCTAGAGAATTGTTTTGAGTCATTGGTCAGCACTCAAGGGTAAAGGATCCTAGAAGAGGCCTTAAAATATTTTTGAGAAACAAAAGAATGACATTTCAAGGGGATAAAGTGAGTTTTTAGAAACCTAGGGGTGAAAGTGTAAATTTGTGGAAACCTTGGGCCAGAACCGCAATATTGGGAAACTTGCTAAAAATATCTCTCAAAAATATTGGGAAGCAACCAATCAAAGGCTTCCAAGTATCCCTAAGGTGTGGAAGCATCCTATTGGCCAAAAACTTCTATATAAACCATAGCCACTCAACCAAAATTCATTCCAAACCAAGTTTGAGCCAACCTTTGGCCAAATTGAGGAGTGTGAAGGTGATAATTGTAGAGGGGGAAATTCTAGAAGAAGAAGAAGAGAAAAAGGGTGGAAGATGGAGGAGAACAAGAGGGTTATCGAAAAACAGACAACCACCGAGAAACACCTACAACTGCTAGAAAAATTGAAAGGTAAGTCCAATCTCTCTATATAATCATGTAGAGCACTGAACGAGGAGTCTGTAGGTTCAAACGGGAGGTGAAACGGAGCTCGGATGAGGGAGATATGGTCATTTTAAACGGCAGCCCGAAAGTCCAGTGGAAGAGGCAGCGGCACATGTAACGCACGCGGCATAGACTGCTGCGAGTGGTCGCGTGTGGCCATCCTTCTAGGGGCACATGCAGGCGTGTGACAAGCTCTTTTTCCCTGAAATGTTTATGCAATACTCCCCTTTTAATTCCCTAGAACCCTATATAAAAATATTTTGATTTGGTAAGATGAAACTTCTGTAACTGCAGCAAAACCAAGGCTACCCTGTGAACAGTCACTCCGAAAGGTAAACCGGCAAGGTGAGTGATTCTTGCATCCAATAAGCTCCATATTGCTCATATGTTGGTTCATTTGTGTGATGTTTGTGTCTTACACTTCATGTTTCTCTTTGTTAAAGCATATTTCTTCGTTCTTGCATGCATCTTCGGTGTTGTGGATGGTTGATGAGGCGGGTGTGGTGATTTGGGGAAAGAATCTCGGTGCCCTCAGTGGGGTTAAGGAGTCCGATGCCCTTAGAGGAGCTAAGGACGTCTAACTCCAATCATGTGCCTCGGTGGACTAAGGTGTTTGAGGAGACTTCATTCTCACGTTGCATTTTACATCTGCACGCATTACCACCTTTGAACCATCTCATTTAGATGTCAATATCTAACTTGGGTGTTTGATACCCCTGAAAAATTCCATATTCCAAGTATGATAACTGTGCCAGGTACTGGGGAGACAAGTAGAAGAATTGAAAAGGAGGTGGCTGAGACTTAATTTCCATTGTATCTAACTTAAAGTACTATAAACATGTCTTAAGTGATGTACTATTAAATCCTATAAGAGTGTGGAAGTTGTATGTTGTACTTATTTCTTTGATCTTGAGAAGGTTATGTTGTTGTTAGGGAATAACTATTGTTTGGATGGGTACGTCTTAAAATTGAAGGGTTGTGTTTGGTGTTACTTCTAATTGTGTGTGGGTATACATGTGTTCATGATGTCGCAATTATGTCGTAGTGGTCTATTGTGAACAGTTGCTAAGATACTTGGAAGTCACCTAAGCATATGTATGCATCCTTAATAACTCATGGAAATCCTAACTATTTAAGCTCCCAGGTTCGATCCTTGCTTCCATTGATAAAGGATTTCCAATATTGCCCAGGTGTTGTAAACGTTAAACATAGCCACCTAGTGGATTGAAAATATGGGGTGTTACAATAGTCCTCATGTATGATAAGATTCTCTATGCGATAGAGAGATCTCTTCTTGAGAAGCCACCAGTTGAGAAAATAGTAGCACATAAGACTTGGACGATACACGAGGGTGATATGATCATCGCTTGGTGTATCATCTTGGCTGTCATGACCCCAAAACATAGGTCGCAACATAAGAGTTATGATGCCTATGAGATCATGGCTAGGCTTAAGGATCTCTATAAGGAGCGAACTAGGCATGAACGTTATGACGTTGCCAAAAAGCTTTTCAGGTGTTGTATGGCTGAGGGATCATCTATTGAAAAGCATGTCACTGAGATGATAGGCTATATTGACAGATTCTTCAAGCTTGGTGTGGGTATTGATGCAGAACTTACCCTTGATTTTTTGCTACAGTCCCTTCCCAATTGTTATGGAAAATTCATCATGAATTTCATCATGATGAATATGGATAAGACTCTTGGAGAGTTACTGTCCATGTTGTGGGAGGACGAGCCCGAGATAAACAAGAAGGCCAAGGGAAGTGTTCTCTTAGTTGGAGGTCCCAAGGGGCGCAAGGGCAAGCCTAAGAGTAAGAAAGCCAAACAAAAGAAGAGTTCTTACACAGCACCATCTGGAGGAGTCCAAAAGACTAAAGCCCATAAGGGCTTAGGAGGATGCGATCTGTTTCCACTACAACAAGTTGGGCCATTGGAAACGAAACTATAAGGAATACCTTGTAAGGGTGCAGAAGAAGAAGAGTTCTACTTCGGGTACTTCAAGTATTTATGTTATTGAAGTTAATTTATCTACTTCTGATCAGTCCACATGGGTATTAGATACTGGATCCGGTGCTCACATTTGCACTTCTGTGCAGGGGCTTAGAGGTACGAGACGATTGACTCCAAGAGAGGTGGACTTACGCGTCAGCAATGGATCAAGAGTTGTTCCATTAGTTGTAGGGAATTTTTCATTGACATTGCCCTTTGGGCTTATGTTAGATTTACATAACTATTACTTTATTCCTAGTTTGACTAGGAATATTATTTCTATTTCTTGTTTGGACAAAGATAGATTTTCATTTTTATTTGAGGACAATAGTTGTTCATTTTATATATCTGAGTTGTTTTATGGTAAAGCAACAATATGTAACAATTTATATGTCCTTGATGTTGATACTCCTGTTAATAACATAAATATTAAGCGACTGAAATCAGGTGATTTAAATAGAACTTATTTATGGCATTGTCGCCTTAGCCATATAAATGAGACTTGCATATCCAACTTGCATAAAGATGGATACCTGGCACATTTGATTATGAATCATATGATGCTTATGAATCTTGTTTGCTTGAAAAAATAACTAAGTCTCATTTTAAAGTAAAGGGAGTGAAGGCTACATAAGTACTAGGGCTTGTGCACACTGATGTGTGTGGGCCCATATCCACCCAGGCCTGAGGTGCGTATGTCTACTTCATAACCTTTACTGATGATAGATCACGTTTTGGTTATGTGTATCTCATGAAACACAAATCTGAAGCTTTTGAAAAGTTCAAAAAATTCATATTTGAAGTATAGAAACAAACTGGGAAAAGTATCAAAGTACTTCGATCAGATCGAGGTGGTGAATACTTCTGTAACACCCCGCCTTCCAGGGCATTGGTATATGCTAGGATTTTTTATTTTTTTTTATTTACATCAAACATAAATCGACAGTAAATCCTCAACATAACATTTATTTGATAACACTCCCAAATATAACAAAGGAATGATACAATTTATTTTACATAAGCGGAAGCAAGATCAGAACCTCGAAAACATAACTTATGTGGGTACATACATACTGTTCACCCGACATAGCATTACAGACAACATAAAACTCTAAACGATACATCCGAATAAAATAGATTATTTTAGTCCCACATGGGACCCTCAAAATTTCCACCACGATCATGCCTCGACCACTTCTTTACCCTTCCAGCCGCTTGCCTCACCTAGAACGTGGAATATTCCAGGGACACAGTCCAATATTAGAAGATGAAATCTTCTAAGTAAGGGTTAGATAAACATGAATGAATGATGCATGATGCATGGACAATTAAAAACATATACCCATAATGTAACTTCCCAGGCCCACCAGCCTGGCTAGGAATCCTAGGCAAATCCCGAACCTCTGCGGGATAGGCCTAACGTTATTCCCTCAACGCCCTAGGGGAATTACGGCTACACTCTGAGGGTATAATCCCAACCCCATGCACAAGTTCAATATGACAAAAATATCGTGTTGTGCATATATCACGTTTTCCCATGCAATAGTAAATGAATGAAAATGATCATAACATAAGAAAATATCATGCATGGAAAGGAAATCATATCATATACGGGCTATAAGGACAAAGCCACTCACCTTTTACAGATATCGGGTTACCTCGAAAAACGTGAAACTTGCCTCGATTTGCGTGCCAATCTCGAATTTCGTACCAAAAGACTCACCTCACTTCCCAAAGCACCATAGGCAAGATAGTTATTTAAATCATCAATAAAACCTATTTTCCCTCAATTTTCTTGCCTTTTTCTCTATTTTTCTTTTATTTTTCCTCACTAATATTCCAAAATAAATACCTACACTTAATTTTTTTAAAATATTTTTACATAGGAAATTCTAAAATAATTTTCCAAGATATTTAAAAAAAATTGCATGGAAAACTAAGCTCGCACGCGCCCACATGGGCTGGCGCGTGATAGGGCGAGTGAGACTGGCGCGTGGGGCCCATGCGCCGGTCGTCTTCTCCGGCGACGGCCATGCCGAAAAATTACGAAACCTATGCCATTCGAAAGCCCATCAAGAATTGATCAGAATGGTACCTTTTTGGGCTCCAAAGGAGGTCCGGAAGTGCTCCAACGAAGCCCTCGAAGTCTCGGCCAGGCGGACCACCTAGGTTTCCGACGAGGCTTCGATTCGCCTTCGTTTCTGCTCCGTTGCTCACAAAATGCTCCAGATATGGCCTTCAAGCTATGGGCAACAAAAGCCCTCTATCATTTCCTCTCAATTCGTTCGAAAAATACACTGATTTGAAGCTCCAATTTTTAAAATTTTTGGCCTCTTCGTCCGCTATTTATAGGCGATGGGAAACCCCGATTTGCCTTCGGTCGCCTTGCCCAACACCCTAAACACTTGCCCCTCCCCTAGATCGACCTCGATCTGGTCTCAAACGACCAAAAGATCGAGTTGCAGGTCGCGACATCGTGGCCCAACGACGGCACTCGAGTGGTCGTTGGTCTTCCCCGACCACCCCTCGTGAATGCCCAGTGCTCAATTCGGCCGGTCGGCGACCGTGCGTGGCTTGGTCGGAATCCATGGCTATAGATTTTCCATTTTTTGCATTTTCACCCCTCAGTTTCGTTTTTTTCCATTTTGACCCCTTTTTCTCATACCCTCAAACTTTTGGTAATTTCCATTGGGTCCCTTAAGTTCTGTTCTTTCAACTTCATCTTTGCAACTTTTTCAAAAAATGACATTTTGACCCCCCTCGGGCAATTTTGAAAAATTGCACTTTGGCCCGTTTCTTCGTTTTAGCCTTAAATCTACTTGTTTCTTCCCAAAACTTCCGAAGGGTTGTTCTATTCGATAAAACGAAGCTTCCCTTAGCTTCTGTTATAATTTCGGGAGTCTCCTACGAGAATTCAGTTTTATAGCTTAGACGACAGTTGTATTTTAGCTGTACCGAAAACCGTGCCTGATTCCATTTCTTTCGGTCCTAAAAATCACGCCTCGATATGCTCGTTAAAGGCGTCCCTATTTCCTTAATCATTTAAGCTTTAGGGTACTCCCTTCGACTGATTCGGTAAATTTTTCAGGCTTTTCTGATACCGAATTTCCCCAAATTTCTATTTTTCTTTTAAAACAATAACCCAAAGTTCTTGGGTATTATATTCTCCCCTCCTTAAAGAAATTTCGTCCTCAAAATTTTTGCACTCTTACCTATTAAGACATCAACATCGGACTAACAATCTCGTAAAAGCTACGACTTTTATCTCTTAGTCGAGCGTTATCATTTATACTTTCTTAAACACATCAATTGCATCTCTAACATAAGCAAGGTCTATCGGGTACATCGGGCTTTTGAACAGAATATCCCGTTGTAGCTCTCTACCGTCGGCCACATACCTCAAAAATAGCCAATAATAACATAAGTGCAAACGTACTACTCAAAATCATCTCTTTATTTCACAATATTTTTGATAACCTTACATAGAAAATTACAAACATTTGCTACTTTCACTCAATTTCCTCGAATAACAGGGGATATTTTTCCCTAATCGTATCCTCAAGCTCCCACGTAGCTTCTTCCTCAGTGTGATTTCTCCATTGGATCTTTACTAACGGTATGACTTTATTCCTCAAGATTTGGTCACGCCGATTTAAGATTCTCTCGGGCGACTCTGGATAAGTCAAATCGTCTCTTAATTCAATTGCTTCCACCCGAATTTCTTGGGTCGGGTCTTGAATATGCCTTCGAAGCTGAGACACATGGAAGACATCATGGATGTTGGACAGGCTAATAGGAAGTTCTAGACGATAAGCCAATGGTCCAACTCGTTCTTTAACAAGATAAGGTCCAATAAATCGAGGTCTCAATTTACCTTTCTTCTTTCCCTGAGTTGCTAAGTGTTGAGACGATACTTTTAGGTATACAAGATTTCCTACCTCGAATTCCAAATCTCGTCTCCTTTTGTCCGCATAAGACTTTTGACGACTCTGTGCGGCTCGGATTCTCTCTTGGATCTTTCGAATCTTTTCTGTAGTCTGCTGAACCAACTCTGGTCCAAATAATTGCCTTTCCCATACCTCAGTCCAACAGATAGGTGATTGACATTTTCTTCCATATAAAGCCTCATAGGGCGCCATTCTTATACTGCTATGGTAGCTGTTGTTATAAGCGAACTCTACTAAAGGTAGATGCTCTTCCCAGTTACCCTCAAAATCTAAGGCACATGACCTCAGCATATCCTCTAACGTTTGAATGGTCCTTTCAGACTGTCCATCTGTCTGCGGATGATAAGCCGTACTAAGGTTCAATTGCGTTCCCATGCACTCTTACAAGCTTCTCCAAAATCTTGAGGTAAACCTCGGATCTCGATCGGAGACTATGCTTACTGGCGTGCCATGAAGCCTAATTATTTCACTAATATATTGCTCCGTAAATTTTCGTACCGGCCTATCCATCCTTGTAGGAAAGAAGTGGGCTGACTTCGTTAGTCTATCTATGATGACCCAGATTGCATCATTGCCTTTCTGACCCTTGGGAAACCCTGTTACAAAATCCATCGTGATATGTTCCCATTTCCACTCTGGAATATCTAAGGGTCTCAGAAGTCCAGCTGGTCTTTGGTGCTCGATCTTAACCCTCTAGCACGTATCACATTGTGCTACCTTCCTTGCCACACTTGTCTTCATTCCCGGCCACCAATAGACCTCTCGGAGGTCTCTATACATTTTTGTAGCTCCTGGGTGTACTGTATAATGAGTTCTGTGGGCTTCGTTCAAAATTCTTAGCCTCAAATCCTTCAAGTTGGGCACGTAAATCCTTCCCTGAAACCTCAATATGCCATCATGCATTTCAAAATCAGATCTCTTAGGCTGGCCATGCTCGTCCACCCATAGACATAACCGTTTATCATCCACATATGCCTCTCGTATTTCGTTCATCAAATCTAGTTGAACTACCATGCCAGCGATAAGGACAGACGATTCCTTGGGTACTACACTCACCGTCAGATGGCTAAAAGCCTCTAACATTTGCCACTCACAAGCCATCATTCCGACCATATAGATAGGCACATTCCTACTCAGTGCGTCAGCCACCACATTGGCACGCCCTGGGTGATATCGTATGGTGCAGTCGTAGTCTTTCAGAAACTCCATCCATCGTCGCTGCCTAAGGTTCAACTCCTTTTGCGAAAATACGTACTGTAGGCTCTTGTGGTCTATGAACACCTCAAAGGTTTCACCGTACAAATAATGTCTCCATAGCTTCAGAGCATATATCACGGCCGCCAATTCCAGATCATGAGTCGGGTAGTTTACTTTATGCCTCCTCAATTGTCGTGATCCATACGCGATCACTTTGTCGTGTTGCATTAACACACAACCCAGACCTATCTTAGAGGCATCCGTATACACAACGAATCCTCCGGGCCCACCCGGCGTTGCTAAAACAGGTGTTGTGGTTAATCTACCTCTAAGTTCTTGGAAACTTTCCTCACACTTAGCAGTTCATTCAAACTTGACATCTTTTCGAATGAGCTTTGTCATCGACGCTGCTATCTTTGAAAATCCCTTTATGAATCTTCGATAATAGCCTGCCAATCCTAAAAAGCTTCGTACTTCAGTCACATTTGTTGGCTGCTTCCACCGCTGAATAGCCTCAATTTTTGTCGGATCTACCGAGATTCCTTCCTCAAAGATTACATGTCCTAGAAACGCAACTTGAGGTAACCAGAACTCGCACTTCGAGAACTTGGCGTACAATTGATGCTTCCTAAGAGTTCCTAGCACCAACCTTAAGTGTTCTTCGTGATCACTCTCATTTGGAGAATATATCAATAAATCGTCTATAAAAACGATCACAAACTGATCTAAATAGGGCCTGAACACCCTATTCATGAGATCCATAAACGCCGCTGGAGCATTTGTTAACCCAAATGGCATCACGAAATACTCAAAATGGCCATACCTTCACCGAAAAGCTGTTTTCAGAATATCTTCCGACTTAATCCTCAATTGGTAGTATCCAGACCTTAAGTCAATTTTTGAAAATATTGTCGCTCCTTTCAGTTGGTCGAACAACTCATCGATCCTTGGAAGTGGATACTTATTCTTTATCGTGACTTTGTTCAACTGGCGATAGTCAATACACATCCTTAAACTTCCATCCTTCTTCTTTACGAATAGCACAGGCGCACCCCACGATGATGTGCTAGGCCTAATGAATCCTTTATCGGTCAGTTCTTGCAACTGACTTCTCAATTCTCTCATTTCTGCCGGAGCCATTCGATATGGAGGAATCGATATTGGTTTGGTTCCTGGCACTAGTTCAATTGAGAACTCAATCTCCCGAGGTGGTGGTGGTCCTGGTAGGTCTTCCGGAAACACATCTTCATAGTCTCATACTATCTGCACCTCCTTGATCTTTGGTACTTCGTTTTCTTCCAAACGAGCGTAGGCTATACATCCTTGAGCTCCTTGACTCATCAACTTCTCTGCCTTACCGGCTGAAACTATGTTTCCATTTTTGGGGTCACCTTGTCCAGGAAATTTGACCCATTCCCCTTCGGGTTTCCTTATGGTCATTACCTTTCTTCGACAGTTTATATTGGCGTCATATCTGGATAGGAAATCCATTCCTAGGATTACGTCAAAATCGTATACCTCTAGCAAAATTAGATTAACTTGAAATTGAGCATTACTTAAACTAATTTTGCATTCTTCTATCACTTTAGAAGATCTTTCACTCTTACCCATGGGTGTCGAAATTATCATCGGAGATTCCATAGATTTAGTCTCTACCCCCAAACTCCCAGCCAAAGCATAAGACATAAATGAATGCGTTGACCTAGGGTCTATCAATGCATGAACAGGGGTATCCAATATGAAGAGCGTACCTTGGACAACTGTTGGATTGGTCCCCACATCTTCCTTGGTGAGGTTGTAGACACGTCCCTGACGAGTCCCACGAGCCTCTTCTACCCTTTCTGCTGGCCCATCAGCTTGTCCGAGTCTTGGCCTCTTCGGGCAGTTATTTGAGTAGTGCCCCGGTTGATTACATTGGAAACACACCACCTTTGACCGATCTTTTGTTAGAGGCATTTCCTTTCTTTTACGGCAATCCCTACTGATATGCCCTTGCTTTCCACAGGAGTAGCAGACAGTCGTTCCTGCTAAGCACTTTCTCCCTAGATGGTTCTTTTTGCACTTGAAACAAGGCTTGCCACTTTGGGGATTTTTGTTTCCCGTTTTCTGCTCTGGATCCCTTTTTGCCTCCACTGACCCGATCTGTTTCACCTGCAGAAGGTTCCTCTCTGTCGTTAAAGCTTTACTTAAAGCTTCTTCATACGATTCAATTGACCAGGTGCTCAGAGCCTGCAATAGATCCACTTTGAGTCCCGACATGAACTTCTGTGTCTTCTGCCATTCGTCGGCATCGTACATCGGCACATACTTAATGAGCTGATTAAACTTGGTGTCGTATTGAGCTACTGACATTTCTTCAGTTTGCTTCAGATTTACAAACTCCCAGCTCTTTTCTTGCCTCCAGCTAAGATGGAAGTATTTATCATTGAAGGCTTTCTTAAAGGCCTCCCAGACTGACGTTGGGGTCTCATCAGTTTCAGATCCATACCTCGAGCGGGCCCTTTGCAACGCTCGCTTCCCAGCTTCTTCTTCTAACATGAAGGTGGCGCAGTTTAATTTGTCCTCATCATTAAACTGGAGATGTCGAAACAACTTTTCCGTCTACTCCAACCAATACTCAGCCATACTGGGGTCATCATTGGTTTTCCCCTTAAATATTGGTGGTCGTTGTCGTCTGTATTGTTCCAACACATTCTCGGTAGGTCTGGCTGGTTCTCCTCTCATCGTGTGGGTCAAGAGGTTCTCTATAACCCTCTCGATCCGATCCAAACGTCCTTCAGGAACTATTGACTCCGTCACTGGCTCATCTGTCCTGATGCTACTACTGTAGCGGCGATTACCACTACTTCTTACGTCTTCTATTCCTCGATTGGGGCTGACATGAGTCATATTTCTTTGTTGTCTTGTTGTTATCATCTGAAAAGGCAAGACAAAACAAAATCTCATTCCACGAGAACTTCTTTCAACAGGAAACTTCTTTTTATATATATAACATGATATATAACATCGTTTTATGAGAAACGTAAAGCACAAATCTAAAACATCAATAAGCAAAGTAAATCGTCCACGATTCTTTTTATGGGTTGGCTAGCTTCCAGACCCAAACATCATTGCTTATTGTATCGTCCTCAGACTCGACCTCGGGTCCTTCGAGGTCATCGTGCTCAGTCACTCCTTCCTCTTCTTCATCGTCCGAGCTAAGGTAGCCGGCGCCCATCATATCGGCCGCTACCATGTCTTCCCAATCTTCTTCGGACTCGGATGTTTCGTCTCCCTCCAGTTCACCTTCATCTTCGAGCATGTTGAGAGCATGGTCACGGAACTGCTGGCAGTAGAAGAACAAAGATGCATAGTTGCCTTGGAGGTAAAGTCCTTCGGCCAGGTCTCTCCATACTCCTTCCATATGATTTATCAGAAAATTGACTTGGGCGGTCATTAGGGTTGGCCGAACAAAACTGCTTGGCGGCACATCCCTTAAAATTCCTTCGAGGAGGTCAAAGCGTCCAAAGACATCTACCACTATTGGCTCGTTATCTTCCCAACGGCTGATCCAATGCGTCACCCAGAACTGTTCAAGATAATCATTTTCCATGCTGCATCAAGAAACCAGTTAGATTTTCTACTATTCATCGAGAACAGTAGCCATTCAGTGTTTTGTACAGGAATAGTGCACCAGGTAAGTTCCCAGGAAAGAGTGGTGGGTCACAATGGACACACTTAAGTACCAAATCTTTCCTTAGCCAGAACTAGCCTAGACATGCACATCCCAGTACATCACACTTAAGTCATAATCTCTAAAACTAGATTATCAATCTCCTAATCTATAGATAAGGATTTCTTATTCTAAGTTATCTAATCATCGAGTTCGTAAATTCCTAAAGATCTAACCTGATTCTCCAAATAAAAATTTGGTTCTGATACCAACTGTAACACCTCGCCTTCCAGGGCATTGGTATATGCTAGGATTTTTTTTTTTTTATTTACATCAAACATAAATCGACAGTAAATCCTCAACATAACATTTATTTGATAACACTCCCAAATATAACAAAGGAATGATACATTTATTTTACATAAGCGGAAGCAAGATTAGAACCTCGAAAACATAACTTATGCGGGTACATACATACTGTTCACCCGACATAGCATTACAGACAACATAAAACTCTAAACGATACATCCGAATAAAATAGATTATTCTAGTCCCACATGGGACCCTCAAAATTTCCACCACGATCATGCCTCGACCACTTCTTTGCCATTCTGGCTGCTTGCCTCACCTAGAACGTGGAATATTCTGGGGACACAGTCTAATATTAGAAGATGAAATCTTCTAAGTGAGGGTTAGATAAACATGAATGAATGATGCATGATGCATGGACAATTAAAAACATATACCCATAATGTAACTTCCCAGGCCCACCAGCCCGGCTAGGAATCCTAGGCAAATCTCAAACCTCTGCGGGATAGGCCTAACGTTATTCCCTCAACGCCCTAGGGGAATTACGGCTACACTCTGAGGGTATAATCCCAACCCCATGCACAAGTTCAATATGACAAAAATATCGTGTTGTGCATATATCACGTTTTCCCATGCAACAGTAAATGAATGAAAATGATCATAACATAAGAAAATATCATGCATGGAAAGGAAATCATATCATATACGGGCTATAAGGACAAAACCACTCACCTTTTATAGATATCGGGTTACCTTGAAAAACGTGAAACTTGCCTCGATTTGCGTGCCAATCTTGAATTTCGTACCAAAAGACTCACCTCACTTCCCAAAGCACCCTAGCTAAGATATTTATTTGAATCATCAATAAAACCTATTTTTCCTCAATTTTCTTGCCTTTTTCTCTATTTTTCTTTTATTTTTCCTCACTAATATTCCAAAATAAATACCTACACTTAATTTTTTTCAAATATTTTTACATAAGAAATTCTAAATAATTTTCCAAGATATTTAAAAAAAATTGTACGGAAAACTAAGCTCGCACGCGCCCACACGCGCTGGCGCTTGATAGGGCGAGTGAGACTGGCGCGTGGGGCCCACGCGCCGGTCGTCTTCTCTGGTGACGGCCATGCCAGAAAATTATGAAACCTATGCCATTTGAAAGCCCATCAAGAATCAATCAGAATGGTACCTTTTTGGGCTCCAAAGGAGGTCCGAAAGTGCTCCAACGAAGCCCTCAAAGTCTCGGCCAGGCGAACTGCCTAGGTTTCCGACGAGGCTTCGATTCGCCTTCGTTTCTGCTCCGTTGGTCACGAAATGCTCCAGATATGGCCTTCAAGCTATGGGCAACAAAAGCCCTCTATCATTTCCTCTCAATTCGTTCGAAAAATGCACCGATTTGAAGCTCCAATTTTTAAAATTTTTGGCCTCTTCGTCCGCTATTTATAGGCGATGGGGAACCCCGATTTGCCTTCAGCCGCCTTTCCCAACACCCTAAACACTTGCCCCTCCCCTAGATCGACCTCGATCTGGTCTCAAACGACCAAAAGATCAAGTTGAAGGTCGCGACATCGCGGCCTGCAATCTGGTCAGATTTTGTTTCAAAAATCCGACCACCTCGTGGCCCAACGACGACACTCGAGTGGTCGTTGGTCTTCCCCGACCACCCCTCGTGAATGCCCAGTGCTCAATTCGGTTGTTCGGCAACCGTGCATGGCTTGGTCGGAATCCATGGCTATGGATTTTCCATTTTTTGCATTTTCGCCCCTCAGTTTCATTTTTTTCCATTTTGACCCCTTTTTCTCATACCCTCAAACTTTTGGTAATTTCCATTGGGTCCCTTAAGTTCTGTTCTTTCAACTTCATCTTTGCAACTTTTTCAAAAAATGACATTTTGACCCCCCCTCGGGCAATTTTGAAAAATTGCACTTTAGCCCGTTTCTTCGTTTTAGCCTTAAATCTACTTGTTTCTTCCCGAAACTTCTGAAGGGTTGTTCTATTCGATAAAACGAAGCTTCCCTTATCTTCCGTTATAATTTCGGGAGTCTCTTACGAGAATTCAGTTTTACAGCTTAGACGGCAATTGTATTTTAGCTGTACCAAAAATCGTGCCTGATTCCATTTCTTTCGGTTCTAAAAATCACGCCTCGATATGCTCGTTAAAGGTGTCCCTATTTCCTTAATCATTTAAACTTTAGGGTACTCCCTTTGACTGATTCGGTAAATTTTTCAGGCTTTTCTGATACCGAATTTCCCCAAATTTTTGTTTTTCTTTTAAAAGAATAACCCAAAGTTCTTGGGTATTATAACTTCAACAGTGAGTTTTTAGATCATCTAAAGTAGAATGGGATTCTCTTACATTGGACTCCACCTAGAACACCAGAGATGAATGGTGTGTCTGAAAGGAGGGATAAGACCTTGTTGGACATGGTCTGGTCCATGATGAGTCGTACTAAACTCCCTATTTCATTTTGGGGGTACGCACTCCTCACCATGATCTTTTTTTTGAACAAGGTTCCAAATAAGTCAGTTACTCAAACTCCATATAAAATATGGAAAGGAAAAAAGCCAAATTTATCTTTCCTTAAGATTTGGGGTTGTCAAATTTATGTCAAATGTGTTGACATAATAAGTTACAACCCAAATTAACGAGATGTCTGTTTGTGGGATATCCAAAAGGAAACAAATGGATATTACTTTTACCACCCAAACGAATAAAAGGTGTTTTGTTGTCAAGCATGCAGTTTTCCTTGATAAGGAATTTTTAGATGTTATGGCTAGTGGGAGGAATGTTGAGCTCGAAGAGATTCAAGACGAAGCACAAACTAATACTCCCCTCTAGGAACCCGAGAAAGATCAGACGCAAGATGTTGTGTCAGTTCCCCAACCGTCTAAACAAGAACCTTGTAGGTAGACGAGGGTTCGTCGCAAGTAAAAGAGATATGGATTTCTCATCTCGGCATATGGAGATGTGCTTCTAGTTGTGAACGATGAGCCTACTACCTATGATGAGGTAATGTTTGACATTGACTTTGGGTTATAGCAGATGGATGACAAAACAGCTTTCCTTAAAGGAAACCTGGTCGAGAATGTGTATATAACATAGCCTGACAGTTTTGTTACCCATGAACATGCAAATAAGATTTGCAAGTTGCAAAGGTCCATTTATGAACTAAAGCAAGCATCATGGAGTTGGAATCAATGTTTTGATGAAAAGATCAAAAGGTTTGATTTTTCACAAAAGAAAAGTTGATCCTTGTGTTTACAAGAAGGTTAGTGGGGGCGTGGTGGTTCTTTTAGTCCTATATGTGGACAATATATTGCTTATTAGGAATGTTGTTCCCATGTTGCAAATAGTTAAAAGATGGCTTTCAAAATATTTTTTTCATGAAAGATTTGGAAGAAGCAGCCTATATTCTGGGAATAAGGATCTATAAAGATAGATCCAGGAGGTTGCTAACACTCTCCAAAAGCGCGTACATTGACAAGATGCTAAAGAGGTTTAGTATGGAAAATTTTAAGAGGGAAATATTCCCAACTCACATAGAATACATCTCTCCAAGACTATGTGTCCAAAGACACGAGATGAGAGAGATAGGATGAGTCGAGCACCATATGCCTCAGCCATTGGCTCAATCATGTATGCCATGTTATGTACGAGACTTGATGTCGCATATGCTTTGAGCATATGTAGTAGATATCAGGCTGATCCAGGTGAGAAACGCTGGATTGTTGTGAAAAACATCCTTAAGTACTTGTGAAGCACTAAAGAGATGTTTTTTCCATATGGAGAAGGAGAGCATACCGTGAAGGGGTTCATGGATGCCAATTTCCAAATCGACCATGATGATTTTAAATCACGTATAGTTGAGATTCATATTCTGCCTAAATGGAAGGGCCATGAGTTGGAAGAGTTCCAACAAGAGACAGTGGCAAATTCAACAACTGAAGTCGAATACATAACAGCCTTCGGAACAGCTAAGGAGGTTGTATGGATCTGTAAGTTCATTGATGAACTTAAAGTGGTGTCCAGCATTGTTGATCCAATAATAGTTATTGGGACAATAATGGAGCCATCTCGTAAGCGAAGGAACCACGGTCTCATCAATGGATCAAACTTGTATTGTGGCATCACCATATGATAATGGAGATTATCAGCCAAGGTGATATATATAGAGAAAGTATCGACGGATGACAAGGTTGTAAATCCCTTAACTAAAGCTTTATCCCAGGAGAAACATGAAAGTCATGTTCGATCATTAGGTATAAGATACATGAATGATTGGCTCTAGTGCAAGTAGGAGATTGTTAGTATAGGTGCTCTAGACCCAATCAGATTAGGTAGGTTGTACACTGACAATTATAATCCTATTTATTATTTGAATATGGAGTTGTTCAAATTCACAAGAAATCGTTCTATTAGTTTCTTGTTATTATTGTAATGACCAGATGAAACTAGATAGAAGTCCATATGATGTATACTATGATTAATCTATACAGATGTGAAATGATGCATCACAATTTCTAGACATCATTAAACGTCCCAAATCGTAGCAATGTCAAGAATGGATATTGACAATTGCAGTAAGACTTGTATGTGCTATGTTTTTGCTATGTGATGCAATGGGGGTCTCACACCCATAGGCATGGGGATGCCTAGACAAGTACATAGGTGACCAATGTTGGAAAATATGTCACTAGACATGACTCGCAATGAGAATCCATTTTGGTTATATGTTGATTGAATTCTCATACGAGATGGGTGTAACTAATCCTTGGACTTGAGGTTGTCACGGTCATCTCATAAGAAGACCGGTATGCTTTGACATCGTTTCGATGGGCCTAGATAAAGGCTGCACGTGGGCGATCGATGAGCACATTGTAAGGCTTATGGAGATGGGTGCATAACCAAGATGAGACTTATCTATCCCTTCGTAGAAGATGATGTATCTAAGGCGCCTTGGGTAGATATTCACTTTAAATCCATGGCCACAGTGAAAGAAATCAATAAGGAGTTATTGATTCATTTTCTATTAAGTGAAGATATCCGAATGACTGAAGAAAAACTCATGTGATCATAATCAAGCAACACATTGCTAGACTTGAGATCACATAAGATACATTGACGAAAGGATCGAATTACATGGTAACTATGCTCATGAAAGGTTATTTGCGGATTATGAATCCTTCTGAATAATTGGGTAGGCATGACGCCTTGCTAGAGGCCAATCTTGTCTTATGTGTTCATACCGGCACATTGCCAACATATTCAGAAGCCTAATGAGTCATACGTAATAGGTACGGTCCCTAACTTAAACTAGAAGAGCAGACGTATGGTTAACTGGGATACTTCAACAAAAAGTTATGCCATCGTAGGTTCTCACGGAAAAAGAATAAAGAAACGTAATGATGTCGATATGACGAGGGGTCGTCATAAAGGAAAGAGTTTCTTAAAATGACAATTGATTAAATTAGGAAGGAGTTTCTAATTTAATAATTTTCTATTTGTTAGAATGGCAAATAGGAAATAAAACATATTTGGGCTTAAGTTAATATCTGCACTAAATTGGATTTAGGCCAAATATTAAATATTATATTTGGACTAAATTAGATTTGGGCTAAATATTAAATATTATATTTAGGCTAAATGAGATTTTAGCTGAATATTATATTTAAACCCATAATAAGATTTGGGTCATTTAATTATATTTCTAGTTGAACATGAATAAATCCATTTAATTAAGTTCCTAATTTGACTAAATTAAATGGGTCGGGCCATATCCATTAGGGTTTAAGAAATCGTAGAGCTCCTTATAAATGCCCCTTTATGGGTTGCCCAAACAAGAGGGTTTTCGGTGAAGTTTTTCAAGAATTGAAATACGTATTGTCGTTCACTCTTCCCATTTTCTTCTTGGCATCGATTTGAAACGTGGGCATTCTTTTCCATCCATACACAAGCCACAAAAAGGAGAAGGAGCTAGCACTCCTATTCCTCTCTCCTTACCGACAGACGAGTGTCGCATATCACGAGTTAGAGGCCGAATGCTTAGACGGCTCGAATGCGCGAATGACTCAAAAATCTAAAGGTTAGATTTATTTATTTGTATGTGAATGATTTACTTTCGACGTTGATCTAATTGCCGGGATTAGGGTAAGGTTCAAAATTTTTTGAACTACACTGCTTACCCTGTAGCAATTTTGCTTTACTTTCAGTTGATGTTTGTCTAAGCTGGCATCGACTAAAGAAACTACCGTGCGAACAATATTTGTTGAGGTGCTTCATCGACCAAGCATTGAAGAGAATGAAGTGACATGTGTTGAAACAGGAGGTGATTGGCGAATGCCCCTGTAACGACCAGTCAGAGGGTCCAGTATTTAATTAGAATTATTTAATAATTGTTGAAGAATTTGATTAAGAGATTTTTCCATTTAATTATTTAATGTGGCAATTTAGAGATTTTGAAGGAAAAGAATAGCATTAAATTCCTTTTAATGTTGGAATTAAAGGAATTTACCAAGGTGGCAATTTAGTAATTTTTAATTAAGAGAATAGCATTTAAAGAGCATTTAATTCAAGTTATTTATTGTGGAAATTAAATGCTAGGACATGAAGGTCATTTAGAAATTTGTTATTAGAATTTAATTGTTAATTAAAGTTATATTGATTAAGGGATTAAGATAATCCATAAGTGAGATGGTTTTGGTTTAAAGTCTCCTAGTTATAAGATATCCATATGTGATATGGTTTTGGGTTAAAGTCTCCTAGTTATATTAGGAGAAAGAATCCATGTTAGAAAGGGAGTAAGATCTAGGATTTTTATATAGCATTTAATGGCATTTATTTATTGTGAAAATTAAATGCAAGGGCATGAAGGTAATTCTAGATTTTTATTATTATTTCAGAGTTTTAATAATAATTTTTGTATTATTATTAATTAAGTGAGATTATGTATTTAAAGGAGAATGAGAATCCATGTATGAGATGGTTTTGGTTTAAAGCCTCCCAGTTATATTAGGAAAAGGAATCCATGTTACAAAGGGAGTGGGATCTAGGGTCTTTATACCTCTATATATAGGGTCCATTAGCTTAGCTTTTCTTCATACCATGTGAAGAACTAAAAGGGCAAGAGATAGCAAAGGCTTGCTAGAGTCTTCAGGATCACTCCAGGGTTCGATCAAAGAGTTCTATCAGGCAAGTATTCTTCTTGTAATCCCTTCCATTACAGGTTCATATCAGTTTTGATTTCAGATTATTCTAGTTCTTCGTTGTAGTTTTCAGATTTATATCATTAAGCAGAGACGTATATATATATGCATATAACAGTGAAGTTATGAGCAAGTTCTATTAATCCTTATCCATTTTGGATTGTAAGTTCCATTAATCCTTATCCATTTTGGATTGCAAGTTCCATTAATCCTTATCCATTATGGATTGCAAGTTCCATTAATCCTCATCCATTTTGGATTGCAAGTTCTATTAATCCTTATCCATTTTGGATTGCAAGTCCCATTAATCCTCATCCAATTTGGATTACAAGTTTGATTAATCCATATCCATTTTGGATTGCAAGTTCTATTACTCTAAGTTTTAATATCTGGATATCTTGTATCGTATCCAGATGTATCTAAAGTTCTTTGAGTATGATATTCGGATGGTTTGTTTATACATCCAGAGATGTCAAAATAATATCCAACTGTCTCGCCTGATATCTGGATGCCTCCCTCAAAAGTTGAATTTTTTATTCGAATAGTCCCCAGTTATATTCGAATGCATCAGTGAGATATCCGGATGACCAAAATCATATCCAGATGTCCTAGTTCATATCCAAATACATCCCTGCATATTCGAATAGCTTCTGCTTTGAATGTCAGTGTATCCGGATAAGCATTCTTCATATCCGGATGTCTTTCATCATATCCGGATATCCTTCCTGATATCCGGATGACTTTTCCAGAAATCCAATTTAGCTTCCAGTGAGTCCTAATTCAAGTTTAATTCAATTAAATACCCTCCAACATTGAATTCATAAGCCAGAACATAACAAGTTAATCATACTCATACCCTAAATCATAGTTCATTGAATCTTTGTATTCCAATATATAGATGAAGATCATTTCATGTTCAGCATTATTTTATTATGACATGATGAGCATTATTTGGTGAGATTATATGCATACATTTTGGTATGAGCATTGAGCATGACTTTATATGGAGCACTACATATCGTGTGCCAGCATTTATGTGAGCATTGCATTGCATTATAGGCGCCAGGCGGCTTAGTCCGCGGGGATCCCATCAGTTTCAGTTTCAACTCAGTTTATGAGTTGCCTGCCTGGGGGCCACCAGGGGGCTAGGGGCTTTGCCCACAGTATGTGCTTACAGTTTTTTTCTGTTTACAGGATTCAGATCAATCAGGTATGTTTTATCAGATTATGTGGGCCTATGAGCCAAAGTTGCATACCTGCATTTAGTTTACGGTTTATGTGCATTACACTTTTATGAATGCAATCAGACAGTGATTATTCAATACAAGTTCAGTGATTTATTTATCAGTATCGATATTCTTCGATTCAGCTTCAGTTATTCTTTCCAGCTTATTACTTGCTAAGCTTTGTAGCTCACCTTGTACTCTTTACCCCTCCAGGTTCTAGCAGAAGAGTACCAGATATGGGGCCTAGCAGCAGTGGTCTATAGTGTGTGTACGTGGAGCCGCTCAAGATAAAAGATGTCTGGGAGTCTATTGAGTTTTATAGTATTTTCTCAGTTTTGATCTATTTTTATATGTCAGTTGAGGGATTGTCCCTTAGTCAGAATTTATGCTTTTCAGTTTGTATTGACTCAGAGATTTTATTCCAGTTGATTGAGATGTTCAGTCATGGTATCAGATTTCAGATTATCAGTTAGTTTATTTTATTTTTCCCGTAGCACCTCTTCTCGGGCAGTTCTAGGAGAGGGGGTGTTACAGTATTGGTATCAGAGCGGTGTTTTGTGGAGTCTCCCGTACACACATAGGATGTTGGGTAGAGTTAGGACTTATGTCCATCAGTCGCCCAAATAGCTCTAGTTGTAGAGGCAGATTCAGGGGAGTCAGCTATTAAAGGATTTCATGGCCTTCCGACCACCAGCGTTCCAGGGAGGTACAGATGTAGTAGCGGTTGAGAATTGGATGCTATCGATTGTACAGACTATCACCTAGTGTGACTTAGCACATTCTTATTTAGAGGTTAAGCTGAGAGATGGTGAGAGACTGCTCGCTAGAAGATTGGTAATCAAGAACCCACTTGAGTCAAATTTCAGGAAGTATTCCATAACGCTTACTACCCAGCGTGGGTCAAGGACCAAAAAATTTTTTTAGTTCGTTGAGTTGGTGTAAGGTACCAAGATAGTGGCCCAATGTGAGGTAGAGGTTACAGCTTTGTCTAGATAGGCCTCAGAGTTGGTGTCCACTGAAGTGAGAAGGCTGTTAAATTTCAGAGAGGATTGCGTACTGATATTTTTCACGCTTTTGGAAGAGCTCAGAGTGTGGATTATGCCACGATAGTTCAAGCAAGCATACGCTACCAAAAGAAATGTTTGAAATTGCGAGATCGAGATACATGATAAGAAGCTATTTGGAGACTTAGAAATTCTTGATGTTAGGGATTTTGATTTGATCCTTGGCATGGATTGGTTGTCACGGCATTATGCAAGAGTTGACTGTCGATGGAAGATTATAGACTTTGATCTACCCCGACAACCAGTTTAGATATATAGAGGAGTCAAGCCTATGATTACGATTCCTATGATCTCAGTGATGAAAGTATAGAAGCTATTGTGTGATAGATGTGAAGCTTACCAAGCTTTTGGAAGTTGTTTGAGGTGCTAGTAGTATGAGATGTCCCAGATATTTCCCCTAATGAGCTACCAGGATTACCTCCTCGGAGAGGACCAGAGTTTACTATTGAGTTATTGCCTGGTACATAGCCTATTTCTAAGACTCCGTATCGAATGGCACCTAATGAGCTAAAGGAGTTAAAGGCCCAATTAGAAGAATTAATAGAAAAGGCTTTTATCTAACCTATTTCATCCCTATGGGGTGCACCAGTATTGTTCGTGAGGAAGAAAGGTGGATCTTTAAGGTTGTGCATAGATTATTGCAAGTTGAATCAAGTGACAGTGAAGAACAAGTATCCTTTACCTCGAGTGGATGATTTATTAGACCATTTACGATCAAAGATAGATTTGAGATAGAGATACCACCAGGTGCGAGTTAGAGATGATGATATTCAGAAGACTGCTTTCAAGACTCGCTATGGACACTATGAGTTTGTGGTAATGCCATTTGGATTAATGAATGCTCTAGCTATTTTCATGGATTTGATGAATTGAGTTCTACGTGAGTACCTAGATTGGTTCATTACTATCCTCATAGATGATATTCTAGTTACTCACCCAGTGTAGAGGAGAATACGAAGCATCTTACTATAGTATTGCAAAGGCTTAGAGAGAAGTAATTATATGTCAAGTTTAGTAAGTGTGAGTTCTGGTTCACTCAAATTGGATTTCTAGGTCATGTGGTGTTTGGAGATGGCATTTCAGTAGATCTAGATAGGACTAAAACAGTTATGGATTGGCTGAGACCTACAACAATGACAGAGATACATAGTTTTCTAGGTTTTGCAGGCTATTATAGGCGATTCATTGAGGGATTTGCTCGTTTATGTTCCCCTATGACTAAGCTAACAAGAAAATGAGAGAGTTTGAATGGAATGTCGCGAATGTACGTGCCTTCCAAGAATTGAAGCAGAAGATGACTATTGCACTAGTCTTAGCTATACCAAGAAGTAGAGAGAAATATTCCATCTATAGTAATGTTTCCCATTCAGGTTTGGGTTGCGTATTGATGAAATAAGATTGAGTTAATGCTTATGTATCCAAACAATTGAAGAAACACGAGGTGAACTACCCTACTCATGATTTAGAGTTGATAGTGGTAATATTTGCATTGAAGATATGGTAGCACTATTTATATGGTGAGAAAGTTGAGATTTACACAGATCATAAGAGTTTACATTATCTTCTATCCCAGAAAGAATTGAACATGAGGCAGTGTGCTGGTGCCAAGGGCGCACCTGGACGAGGCCGCGCGCATGGCAGGCGGCCCGCGGGCGCGGCCAGGCTGCCCGCGCGCACGCGGCCCATGCTGGCGCGCAGCCGGCTGCTGCTGCCGCCCCCCCCACCTTGCTGCTTTGTATTTTTTTAATTTATTTAAATTTGGGTTCTGTTTATTAATTAATTTTGACATTTTGAGTAATTATGAAATAAAATGAATTTTAAATAAATAAATAATGGAGTAATTTAGCCTCTAAATTTATTATTAAATTAATATGAATTTGAGGCAATTGTGAGGAAAAATTTTCATATTTGGGAATATCAATAATGGAGTATTTTCCTTAAATTTTAGAAAATGGATGAGGATGCCTTAATGTTATATTTCAAAATTTATTTCCTAAGTGTTTGGAAAATTTGGTATTTTGAAATAATAAAAGGGAAAAAGCAATGGAGATTTGATAAGGAAATTTTATAAATTTTTTCCAAAGAAATATTAACCCAATAATTTCCTAAAGGAAATGAAGATGAGATAAACGGGTTAATAGTTGGGGCAAAGAAATTATTATTTTCTTATAATCAAGGCTTATGCCATAATTTGTATGAAATTAGTGAGCGAGTTTATTTCTTTCGATCCTGGGAAGCCATCATTAGCTTTTCATTGAGAGCTTGAGAAGATGGCACTTCTCAAGGTTTGGGTTTATTCTTCGCAGGGTCGCTTAGTTATCTTCCCGAAACCTTGAGTGGAGTGAAGAGAGGGCGAAGTCTAGTTTCCCACCTAGGTCGTTTCTCTTCGAAACGTAGGCGTCTCTTCATCTTTACCCTAGCAAGTGAATAATAAGTTGATTATTCGTGAGTAACACCTAAAGGTGGGAGCGGGGCGTTACACAAGCGGCCCTTCACTGTGCCACTTTTCAAGTGTTTTAGCCCTCAAGATGCCGGATACAGTCTAGTAGAAATCCATAGTGGGGTGTGTGGTGAGCTTCTGGGAGCAAGAGCCCTAGCAGCTTAGGTTTTACAGGCAGGGTTCTTTTAGCCCATGTTATGATCAGATGCATTAAAGAAAGTCAAATTGTGTGACAAGTGCTAGCAATAAGCTCCAATCCAGTCTGCACTGATATCTTAGTTATAGCCTGTATTCCAGCCTATACCATTTACCAGTGGGGTTTAGACATTTTGGGTCCATTCCCACAAGTGTAGGGACAAAGGAAATTCTTACTAGTAGCCACTGATTATTTTGCCAAATGGATTGAGGTCTAGGCATTAGCTACCATTATAGCTAGAAAAATAGAAGTAATTATATGAAAAGATATCGTGTGTTGGTTCGGGGTTCCAAGAATTATCACCACGGATCATGGAAAGCGGTTTGATTGTGACTCATTTAGGAATTTTTGTGACAACTTAAGGATTCAGCTATGATTTGCTTCTATGGCATATCCATAAGCCAATGGACAGGTGGAGGTCAGCAACCGTACTATATTACATGGCCTAAAAACCCATTTTGAAGGAGCCAAGGGAACATGGGTTGATGAACTACCATTCATTTTGTGGGCTTACAGAACAACTAGTTGAATTGCTATTGATGAAACTCCATTCAATCAGGTTCATGGAACGAAAGCCCTAATTCCCATTGAAATCTCAGCTAAATCTCCCAGGCTAATGGCATACGAGGAAGGTAATGGCGTTGGGAATTTTAAGTAGTTGCATGAAAACTTGGATCTGATCGAGGAGCAATGGGACTACGCTGCCTTTAGGATTGTTGATTATCATAGGAGAATTGTAGGTTATTATAACTCTAGGGTAAGGAATAGGGCCATGGAAGAAGACGATCTAGTACTCAAAAGGACCACTATAACTAATGCGCTCAAAGATAATGGGAAGTTACTAGCCAATTGGGAGGAGCCATATCGCGTACAGAAATTGATTGGCCTTAACACATGTATTTTACAAACCCTTTTGAGGGGAATCCCTCAAGAAGACGTGGAATTTGAATTATCTCAAGTTGTACATAAATGTTGTATCTGACAAAGTATCAAGAATAATATAAGCCCTAATTGGGGTCGTGGATGCAGGCACAATTGGTCAAACCACATAAAAAATACTTATGTGTTCATTACTTATGCTATTATTTTGTTTGGTATATATTTGTGTGATTCACTTACAGAAACAAAACCCAAATAAATTCAAGCTTGTTGCCCTTCTCATGGCCTGGCAATGAGGGAAAAATAAATTCAAACCCGTTACCTCACTCTCGGCCTGGCAACGAGGGAAAATAAATTCAAACCCATTGCTCCGCTCATGGCCTAGCACTAAGGGAAAAATAAATTTGAGCCCGTTACCCCCTCACGGCCCAACAATAAGGGAAAAATAAATTCAAACCTATTGCCCCGCTCATAGCCCAGCAACGAGGGAAAAACCCAAACTTATTACCCAGGACATGGCCTGACAATAAAAGATAAATCTAGATCCATCGTCCTACTCACAACTAGACACTAAAGGTTTAAGGGCATTCAAACCTAAGGTGTGAATCTTATTAAGCAAATTGAGGAAGACGAATGACAAGAATAAAACGACACTGAAAGTACAACCTTTATTGCTGAAATGAAAACAGAAAGTATAATATGCATAAAAAAAATCTATTTATAAGAGTGAGATCTTCGAGATGAGTGCCTAGTGGACCCAAAAGATGCGGTAACAATCTCCGTAGATGCCATAGGAAGTTCCCCCTCTTCAGCCTCAACCATAGCTAACACACATTTAGCAGCTTCACTAGGAATTTCCTAGATCGCTTTGAGGTCTTGAAGAGAATCTACCTCATCCTCCCCTCTATGGTTAAAAGGGTACAGATCCCATGGGCCCGTCAGATTTTCCAAATCATCCACCACGAAAAAGTCCAAATATGAAGAAGGACTCATGGGGGCATCCAGTTCAAACTGACGCTAGTCCACGCGGGTAGACTTCTCAACCTCTAGAGTAAGTAGAAGTTTAGGAAAAGTCTCCCTGGGGAGCTGGGATTCCAAACAAGTGTGAGCCATGTAAAAGCCGTACTTCAAGAAGCCTGCAGCATACCTCCCATTCTTGTCTTGGCAGTCGATCAAAAGGCGATATTCCTTCACCGCTTCAACTCAAATGGTGCAGGCCTGCTTGCGGCTTATCTCTAGTTCAACCAAGTGCAATGAGTGTTCTTGTAGAAGTTCCTCATGTATTACCCTCAACCTGACATTCTCTTGCTCTGCGTGTAACACCCGGGATTTTTAGACCCAAATATGATGTAATACTTGAGATTTCTAGATTCAAATACTTGAAGAAATACGATATTTCAAAGGATTGTGAAAGCCTTGAGGCAAAGATTCAGTTTTTGAGCTTGTGGCAAAATCGTAAATATTGAAGTTCGGGTAAAAGTGTAATTTACCTAAAATCTTGGGGTATTAGTGTAATTTATCATTTCTTCATGGGCTAAAATGCAATTTAAAAATAGCCCGAGGACTAAGTTGCAAGGGCCTAAGTGTAAATTATCCAAAAAGTTTGGGCCAAGGTGCAATTCTTGAAACATAAAAATATCTCATCAAAATATCTCAAACTAAATAGTTAAAGTAACCAAATGTAGCTAACTAGTTAAAGGTGTAATGATGGGATATGAAGAAAATCAATTAACCATGTGGAGGAATGATGGGAAATGTAGAAAATCAATTAACCATGTGGAGTAATGATTGCAAATGTAGATAAATGAATTAAAACACGTAAGATGTAATGATAGAAGTGTTGAAAATGTAATTAAGCATGTGAGGTTCAAAATATCAAGGACACATGGCAAGCTTCCATTTGGTCATTAGAAAGATAAGATAAGAACACATGGATAGAAATGATTATATGGGACACATGGCACCATTTGATAAGAACACATGGATAGAAATGATTATATAAGATATTTGGCAATGTGAACACTTGGAAGTCATGATGAATCCAAAATAATTACATGACACGTGGCAGGTTATGATTTGTTGGGTAATTCTATAAATAGGACCTTTGGGTGAGTTTTGGGTATTCCAAATCAATCGAAGCTAAGTTTATGCCATATTGAGAGGTGTAAAGGTGAAGCCTTAAATATTCAAATCTCATCAAACCAAGTTGAGGTAAGTACATTATGAACTATTTATGATGTTTAAGCATGCCCATGAATTATGTTATGTGGTCCCTCATGTTATGTTATGTTCACGCAAGTTTTGGGACCGGAGCTCGGTAGCGCTACGCACGAGGGTTCGTGCCCCCGTAGTTGGTGGAACCTTTCGTGTCTCCATACGATATGTTATGTTATGTCATGACTTGTTTAAATACATATGATAGTTCTCTTGTACTTACTGAGACTCGCAAGAATCTCATCCCATATTTTCCCCCCAGGTGATTACGAATGAGGAGACTGGAGAACGGACGTGGAACATGGTGGCTCCTTTAAAAGGATTTATGTAAATCTAGTGGCTACTTGAAGATAATTTTTAATAGTCAAAATGATGTTTCTCTCTTCCTGTAATAGAAAGGTTTTTCAATATTACACTCTTATGATAGATGTACACAATTGCTACACTATATGTCCTTGAAGCTTATATAAGTTTATGAAAAGAGCTAAGTCTCATTTTAAGTTCGGATTTCTCAGTATGGATGTTATTATATTTACTAAGTCTTTCTTTATATTATTGAAGCCATGTTTTCAGTATCAAACCTTTTACTTACACAAAAGATACTCTGAATCTTATTATGTTCGAAACTTTACTTAAGTTTATTAAAGTTTGTTTTTCAAGTTTTCGTCTGCGCTAAACCTTGAATTTCATATGAATATTATTATTATTATTATTTTTAAACATGTTTTTAAGTTACTGGTGTCACATAGTGGTATCAGAGCAGGTTTACTTTCCCGTAGACTCAAATTTTTTTTAAAGAAAATTTTATGCTTTTAGTAAAATTTGTAAGGAAATTCTTTTAAGAAAACATGAAAATCCACCACGTCTCGTTCAAGCTTCCAGTCTCCAGGTATGTTATAAGAATTGCTACGCTTATGAATACCATGTTTATACCCTATAGATTATTCTCATGGGAGCATCATTCCTTATGATTATGCAGTTATTCTCTCAAGTTATATCCATGAGCATATGATGTTATATGTATGCACACGTATGAAGCTCATGTTGGAATAAGTATGTGAGAGATATGAATCTTATTTGCCATTAATTAGTATGCATTTTACGCTAGTAATACGGCTCCAAACTCAAGAGTTCATGATTATAGCGGAAATACTTGTTTAGGAAGGGTTTATTAGAATGAAAGCAATTAGGAATAAAGTCCATCAAGAAGAGCTTGCATAATGAATCATAATTAAACATGGATCTATTGTTGAGTTTATTGATAAGTGTGACCGCGCTAAGGGCTTTGTCAAAAAGACCTAAACTGTCTAAGGCGAGCTTGGGACTTAAGTGGTCCACGTGACCCCCCTCCTTACCTGGAAGCTCTTTAGTTGCGTGTTATACATATTGGTAGATGAAACGATAGACTAACGAATCATAGTAATTCACGAAAAACCTCCCTAGTCAGAGGATTTCTCGAAGGTTTGGGAAATGATCTTAAGGAAACAGAGTTTTTCTTTCAGAGACAAGCTTAAACTGAGGCAAAATGGAAGTACTTATGAGGATGTGCATGGAGGCTAAGAAGAACTAGGGAATCAAGTATGGGCATCTGATTGTAGAATTAAGGATAATAAGCATTTCAAAGACAAGGATTCCTTAAGACTTAAGGGCGTGAAATTGAGCTATAACATAAGTCGTGATGAGCCTAAGACACAACTAAGAAGGGATTAGTGGAACATCCCTATGACAGGAGATTAGCCAAGTATGGTTGGAAATATAAAATTACCCCTCAAGTTGAACTAATAGGATAAGGCTTGTGCATTCAAGATGAACGAAGTGAGATAGAGAGCTAAAGGTAGGAATTAGCTCCTAAGTGGCCTTAGTGGGTTTAAGAATAAAAACAAGGTCTAGAGCATAAGCATGAGTATGAAATGGGAAAATCCCTAGCCAGATGAGTTGGAATCTAGAGGAGCCCTAATTTCGAATGAATGGGTTAAGGATATAAGTAAAAGGACTATAGGCTAAGCTACCATTCATGGAGTAATTGATAGATCAGACCCTTATCCTGAAACTTAAGGTTGAGCAGGACGTCTAAGGTCGCAAGATTTTTGTTCGATAATGATGTCACTTAATGAGGAGACCGAAGGTGTAAGGTGATATGATGGTCACCCTAGTACCAAAATGATCACAAATTTGGTGTTTGAGAATAAGTTTGGTGGATATAAGGAATTCGGTCAAAGGAATTCGGTCAAAGTACTAGTGGTGGCAATGACAAGAACACAAGGGACCCACAACTATGATGGTTGAGGACCACAAAGAAAAGATGCAAGTAGACTTAGGAAAAAGGTTAAGAAGATCGAAAGACTATGAGTCGCCCAACTGAGGATAGTGATCCAAGCTAGCTACTTGACATCTAAGTCAACTAACCTAGAGATTTTGAATTGAGAAATAATGAGATAACTTATGTGGGTAAAAGATCAAATAGGGGTCAATACCCAATAAAGAGAATAGGACATTGGAACATAGCAATGAATCCTTGCGGAAAAGGAATGTCTAAACTCATAAGAAAAGAGTTAACAAGGTGTGCGACAACAAAGTCAAAGTTATGCACTCAAGGGCCGTATGGGTGACAAGTCTTTTATAAACCACATAATGGAAACAAATTAGCTCGATGATTGTCTTGGACCATGGGATGATCATAAAGGCCTTTGCTCGCATTCTAAGGCATCGAACAATAAGGAAGGATTTGCTAACATGTTAAGCTTGTAAAAGAATATTTTGAGACTCCGGGGAATGATCTGGTGTATACCTCGTGAGTTCTCACATATTAACAATTGTTCAGGCTCGATGGGGAATGATCTGGTGTGTACTCCACGAGTGTTCTTGGAGACTCCAAGGAATGATCTGGTGTATACCTCGTGAGTTCTCAGGTATTAGCCATCACAGGGAATGATCTAGTGTACACTCTGCATGGATGGCGTAGTGTTTCCCATGCTTATACTTTCATAGAGGATTGTGTTTCAATGGAATTGGTAAAGAATTATGACTGCGAAATTCATTACCACCTGGGTAAGGTAAACGTGGTAGATCGGGCTTTGGGTGGAAAGAATTTAAGTAGTTAAGCCTCGAGATAGTTGCTACACTGTCTAGTTCTAATGTGCAAATGGCAGCTTTGTCCGTCCATCCGACCCTCCATGATCGGACTAAGAGCCACCAGAAGGGAGATCAATATTTTGAGTATGTTAAAGTTGAAATAGGATTGATTGGAGGAATGACTCATAAAGTAAGTGTTAAGTTGAAAGATAATTATGAAACGAGATGCCAGAGACATGTAAGGATTGAGGAACCTCTAACCAGTTTATGGTGGACTGAGTATAAGGCTGTGACATAAGTCTATAAGAGAATAAGGGTACACGATCTAGTGTAAATCCAGAATGTGAATGAAACTAGATGGACTGCTAATAACCCTAGATAAATTCCAGTTGATATTGAAAATTCTAAAATATTTGGTTAACAGATCATAGAACTTGTAAGGATGGAAATAAGAGCATGAGGTTCCATCATATGTATGGTAAGTTTAGAAATTGAATAAGATTGGATTCCAGTATAGAAATCTGAAGTCTTATAAATAGTTAGGGCAAGGATGTACAATTTGGTTGAGTGTTGTCCTAGAAAAGGAAAATGGAGGATGAGCATGAAATCATTTGAGGATTGTTTTAGGGATCTTGAAGGAAAAGAAGCTATTTGCAAATATGCAAGTAAGTATGTGGTTATTTGATAAATTCTTGGGAAATATGGAATCTTTATTAACAGATATTTTACAAAAACTTGATGGATCTAGGTCTCAAGGAATTTAGGAGATTATTCTATAAGTCAAATTATTTTATGAGAATTTTGGAGTTCAAGGAATGTATGCAACCAAGGTCATGAGGACCCTATGTCAATTCGAGGATCATAAGAGCATAATAAGATCTTAGAAAGACATTGTCTATAGGAAATTTATGATTAAGGTGCTTTGGTCTTATTGATTGGTTATGAACATTTCGGGATTATCCGATTGTTTAATTATTTTACAATTTGGAAGATTTGTTGAATCAAAGTTACAAGTCTAATAACGGATCAGTTTGTATGACTATATGTCAAGGAGATAGTAAGATTGCACGAAGTTCCAGTAGGGACCCTAGGTTTACATCGGACTTTTGGAAGAGCTTACATCGTGCTATGGACACCAAATTGAGTTTTAGTACAGCTTTCCAACCTCAAATAGATGGACAATCCAAGAGAACAATTTAGACTTTTGAGGATATGCTTCGAGGTTGTGCTCTAGAGTTTGGTGGTCAATGGGAAAGGCATCTGCCATTGCCATGGCACCCTATGAGGCGTTATATGGAAGGAAGTGTAGGTCACCTATTCATTGGAATGAAATTAGTAAGCGAAAGAATTTTGGATCCAAAGATTATGGAGCAAACAGTTTAGGCCATCGAAAAAAAAAGAGAGAGGCTTAAGATAGATAGAATAGCTATGCGGATAAAAGAAGAAAGGATTTGAAGTTTACCGTAGGTGATAAGGTATTCCTAAAGATTATGCCTATAAAGGGAGTCCTACGGTTTGGGAAGAAAGGAAAGCCCAGACCTCGGTATATAGGTCCATTTGAGATCCTGACGCGGGTTGGGAATGTGGCTTACCAACTAGCTTTACCACCAGAGCTTTCAACAGTACATGATGTTTTCCACGTATCAATGCTCAGGAAGTATGTCCCCGACCCAACCCATGTAATAAAGCATCAACCATTAGAGATAAAACAAGACCTGAAATATGAGGAGGCACCAATAAGCATTGTTACTCGGGAGGTACGAAGGCTTCGTAATAAAGATATACCGTTAGTAAAGGTGTTATGGCAACATCATTCAGTTGAAGAAGCAACTTGGGAGCGCGAGGACGAGATGCGATCCAAATATTCCCAGCTGTTTGATAATGAGAAGTAAGGTAAATTTTCGTGGACGAAAATTCTTTAGGAGGGTAGATTGTAACACCCGGGATTTTTAGACCCAAATATGATGTAATACTTGAGATTTCTAGATTCAAATACTTGAAGAAATACGATATTTCAAAGGATTGTGAAAGCCTTGAGGCAAAGATTCAGTTTTTGAGCTAGTGGCAAAATCGTAAATATTGAAGTTCGGGTAAAAGTGTAATTTACCTAAAATCTTGGGGTATTAGTGTAATTTATCATTTCTTCAGGGGCTAAAATGCAATTTAAAAATAGCCCGGGGACTAAGTTGCAAGGGCCTAAGTGTAAATTATCCAAAAAGTTTGGGCCAAGGTGTAACACCCCCCCTCTTCTAGAGCTGCCGGAGAGGAGGTGCTACGGAAAGTAAAATATAAAACTAACTAATAACTGAAATCTGATACCAATATAAACAACTCAATCAACTGAAATAAAACTCCGAGTCAACAATAACTGAAACAATAACTACATCTAAGGAAAAATCCCTCAACTAAAACATAAGTCAAACTTAAACTGATAAGACACTAAAACTAACAACTCCCAGACATCTTTAGTCTTGTGCGGCTCCACGTACACACACTACTGGACACTGCTGCTAGGCCCCACCTCTGGTACTCCCCCGCTAGGACCTGGAATGGTGAAGAGTACAAGGTGAGCTACAAAGCTCAGCAAGTAAATAAACTAGAAAGAATAACTGAAGCTGAATCGAAGAATATCGATACTAATGAATACTTACTGAACTTGTACTGAGTGAAACACTATCTGCTTGCATTTAAAAAAATGGAATGCACATAAATTGTAAGATAAATGCAGGTATGCAACTTTGGCACATAGGCCCACATAACTGTAAAACATACCTGGCTAATCTGAACCTGCAACGTAAAAACTGTAAGCACATAGAGTGGGTAGTATAGTATACCCCTAGCTCCCTGGTCGACATCAGGCGAGCATCTCATAACTGAGATATAACTAACTAATACTAGTGGGATCCCCGCGGACAAGCCGCCTGTCGCGCATAATGTAATGCTCACATAAATGCTAGCACACGAAATGTAGTGCTCCATATAAGGTCATGCTCAATGCTCATACACTATGTATGCACGTAATCTCACAAAAATAATGCTGAACATGTCAGAATAAATGCTAAACATGTTATACGATCTTTACTAGGTTTATTGAGATACAAAGATCCTAAAATTTCTGAGTATAGGCATGGCATATTGGATTTTATCATATCTTGGCA